>CM056828.1:14020000-14620000 GCA_029853015.1 Chelidonichthys spinosus
ATATTAATTCCTTCAGTTTCAATAAGGATTCACTTGCCCCAAAAAACATTAACACTCTCAAATGTAATACGTTCTGCCTTGGCCTATTCTACACCCTTCCACTAAGTTCTATGAAAAGCAGGCCAGTCGTTTGTCTGTCTTGGCATAAAAATACACTCACACAATGCAGAATTCAGGTGTATCTTCAGGGACAATGACATATTTCTCTTTAGCTGTGATTTAACACTTATATTAAAAACCTAAAAATTGTGTTGCATTTTGGTCGATAGTTCCATAGTCTTCCCTGTTAAAGAAGACTGTTTTTATAACACAAAATGAATAAATAAATCATCCTATTAGTCGTCCAATGTCGGCTTGGATCGGCTCTGCACGAAGGCAGGGTCCACCAACAAGATGGTGAAAAATAGTCCATGAAGGAATATATTCCTTTTCAGCAGTGACATGAATGAGAGCCGATGTGTTTGTGTGACGAGCTGCTGGTGTTGTGCTTTCATGGTGCTGATGAGCGGTTAATGCTGTTGCCTCAGCCACCGTGTCATCCACATCCATCATCATCATCAGTGTTATAATAGGGGGCATGCTAGTCATTACGCAACACAATTATATGTACCAGCACACAGACACACCCAGCGTTAAGGGATACTCTCTTAACCCACACAGTCAGTCAGTGAATCACCACTTTTCCAGAAATACACAGACGACAGGGAATTAACTCATCAGCTTTGTATATATATATTAAAAAATGGATCCTCCTAATTTAATTTGTGGAATATTTCTGATGCTCTTAGACTTACTTGACAGGATGAGCAGGTTGGCACACCTGGCTGTTACCAGGTGATGGTTTGGAGTCCCGCAGTCTGGGATCTGTCTCCAGCATGCCACACACACACACACACACACACACACACACACACACACTGAGGGCAGGTGGCTCATCCATCCTCATATGTGCATAACTGAGTTTCTCAACCCTCAAACACACAAACATCAGATTTGAGGCTCACTTTATTTGTCTGTTGATTTTGTCGGTTGTTGTGGACGAAAGCGATGGTGTTTCTGAGCACCAGAATCCTGGTTCTGGTTCTCCGGTGGGTCCCTTCCCTCCAGTGGGCCCAGCCTTACGACCTGGGCCTCATGCAGCATGGTGCCAGTGTTGGCTCCCAGCTGAAAGCGTCAGAGAAGCCTGATCCAGGTCTCTCCATGGTGGGTTGTTCGAGTCAATCTTCTCTCTGATCCGGTCTCGTTTACTTGTGTATGTCATGTAGTGGCACGTAGTTTCATTACCCCTCAAAGTACTTTGTAGTGACTTTAACCATTTTTTCTAATCATTATTTTGGCGACATCAGTCTGGTTCATTGCCATATTCTGTACTTACAGTCATGTGTTTACATGTTTTTCTCACACTGACTGAACAACTGAAAAGCTGGCACCAGAGTCCGTTTGGCATCCAGACAACCCAACGCTTTGTAACAGAACTGGGTTCGGTGGAGCGACTCTGTTTCCTCCTGTCTAAACTGAACAACAACAGAACCGCAGAACTGTCGCGGAGCTCTGGAAAGATTCAGCCAGCGGTTTTAATAAAAGGCCGACACAAACAGCTGACGCTTCGCCCTGCCAGCTGCTATCTGGCCTGCCAAACCCCTGATTAGGTCTGTGTAAAAACACACACACAGAAGTGGATGTGGAGTAATAATAATGACCTCAGCTCATTCAGTGATTGCAGAGCTCTGGTTTTGAAATGGGAGGTCGAGCTGAGGAAAGAAGGGGAACACCACTCAGGCTACCGGTGGTTCTGGCTGCCCAGACCGTATGAAAACTAAATGACCCACTTTCTTACGTTGTAGTGGTGAGGCAAACGTTAACTGCCTCAAGGTCAGAAGAGACGTTTGTGTTAAAGAGTCACAGTTCTCTCTATTGACTTGTGATAATTTAACTTGAATCGCAGCCAGCTCGAGCAATGTGAAGTCGAAGTGCAACACTTCTGCGAGAGCAAGACGTTGGTAATAATGTGACGGCATTAAGATTCTGCTTATGACTCAGACATGGAGTCAACCACCACGTCCCAGAACCGGTAAAAACCAGGCCAAAAGAGGGTGCAAGCAAGTCATGTGCTAGTGTGACTGACTGGGAAAGTTGGTAGCAGCAGTGGAAAAAGCCCTGTTGACACGCGTAACCAGAATCAATCACATACTATATAATGAGCACCAAAAGACCTGCTGGTAAGGAGCATGGGAGTTGGCTATCATTGAATAATCCGGAGACTGTATATTTTCTGCTCCACCATGTGGAACGCGCAATTGGAGCATATTTTATTTACCATTTTAATAGCTAAGAGATTAAAGCAGTTATTACAAAAGTGATTGATGGATCAGTAACGGTGACTTCAGTCCTTAACTTTAACGTTTGCTGCCGTTGATGCCAAGCCAGCACGAATATAATCTCAACATTTCTGTGCAGGTGTGAAGCCCTGAAAGTAGACACACTTTCTGCAGTTAGCAGCACCTTCCTTCCCTCTAACCTCACTCGGCTTTCTACATGAGTCACCGCCATTATGTGAATCATCACAGCGCAGCAGGCCGTTACAAACTTCCTGTGCACTTTCCTCATTGAGCCCATTGTCAACGTCCCGTTGGACATCAATACTGAGGATCTTCAGATGGCTGATTTTACAAGTTTCCTCAGGGGTTAATGTTTTACATCTTGTACAGTTGGATTCATTCGCTGCATTCCTGGGGAATTAACGTGGACATCCTCCCGCCCCCGCTGTTTCCTGTACTGTGCCTCTAAAGGCAGGAAGTGGATTAGTTGGCTGCTGATTGGCTGAGGAGAAGTGATGGTGTGATATGAGAGAAACAGACTTAAGGAAAACCCTAATGCCAAGTAATTCTGATCTCCTCCGTCTTTTTTCTTTATGCTACAGTAAAACTTGATCCATCTCTTATGTGGCATCACATATAACTGTGTCATTACATCTGTGGGTGAGGACGGAAGACAGATGGAAGGTTTAAGGGCGGTAAGAGAATAAGTGAATACCTTGCTTGTTTAATTCCTTCATATCAGCCAAGAAAAGAAACCCATCTTAGAAATTATCCCCAATTGAACCGGGTCCTAAACATTTCATCACAAATACAGAAATCGGTCAAAACTAAATGTTTGGGTTTTCATGTAGAACCCTGTAACTTATAAGAAGTTCATTAAGACCATATGTCTTTAAAGATGAACATTTTAAGGAGGTTTTTCCTCGTACTGTAAAAGCACAGAGGAATGTGTAATGAGTTCAGAATGATTTGTTTATGTGACCTACACGAAGGACCCACTTTAATACCCTTTAGTCAAGTATCTCAGCGATGCTGTGTTCCAAAAACACTTCCTGTCATACTCGCAGGACAGTGATTTTGTGCAGAAGGAAACGTTTCCTGCTCCGAGGGGATTTAACCGTTTCTGGACTACACAAGCGCCAACATTGATCATATCGAGAAGGAGCTGAAGAGGACGAAGTGAGAGGAGGAGAGATGAAGATGTTCTAGACGGGGAGTCAGAGTGAGGAAGAACATAGCTGGCATTCCTGGCATCTCTGTCATGTTGATCCACCAACTCTACAATCACTCTTCTTCCTTCTCTCCTGCCAACTTCTCGCCAACTGAAGGGGGCGGAGCCACAGCGTTGAGACGACACAGACTGTTTTGATTTGTCTGTGGCAACTTGGCGAGAGTTGATAAATTATCCAGACGGGGAAACATCAGTCACATCTGGAAAGTAATCATCCACGACATTTGCATGCAGGTCAATCAGTTTTGCTTCTCTGTGGACTCAAACACACAATAGTACTTTAGTGTGTATTTAGTCCCATAAACCTTTTTCTATTGTCTTCCTCTACTCCCTCCACCCCTTGATGAGGAGAAGACCCCGTTCTGGATCCAAGATCAAAGACTAATAACTCATCTTGGATCCACCCCCTTCTCTTGTTGCCTCGCTTCCCTTCATTTAATCCCACAATGAGTCCCAGTGTCTCATCAAAGCTTCCTCCTGCAGCCATGTTTCCATTCACACATTTTTATTCACATTTTGCAGCAGAAAAGCTGCATGGAAACGGCAAAAGGTGGTTTTTGTCCTTGTCTGGAATGAGTTGTTGATGTGATGGAAACTTTGCTGAGTAAATTCTGATGTAAGGAACATTTGAGTCACATGAATAATCATCCTTTTCTTCTGTCGGCGTCATCATCCAGGATATATATTTATAGTGCCTTTTGTCCCTGGACAGCATGAGACATGGCCAATACTAGCCCACATGAAAGAACAATCAAAACGTGTCCACTTGAAGCAAATTCCTGAACACCTCTGTCCATCTATTAGATGGTTAGATGACCAAGCCGACTAGTACTCCTCCATAAAGCACCAACTTCTGACCAAACCACGCAGTAGCAGAGTTTATTCGCTCCAAAGAAGTTGATTGAAACTCACCCAATTCACGTTTCTTTGTTTCATTTCAAAGGTTTGCTTAAAACTTGCCGGACAGTTGAACGGAAACCCGGCAACAAAGTAATTTATCAGAACAAACAGAAAATTATTCTTGAGTCTTGAATTTGTATGTAATATTTGTCTTGACTTTGATTTTTCACACTAAACATGGAGGCTATGGGTGGTATTTGCTCTTGCAGGCTCCTCCTGCTTATTGCTTCACAGCAAGTTGCACTGATTAGGAAGGAAGTGCGATTTATTAAATGTGGTCTTTTAGAGCCAGAGTGATCACACATACTTTGGAGGATTACTACCGTTAATCTCCAGGAGATTTCTTGTGCCCAAAGTCTTGTCCATGAGTGAAGTACATGTGGTGAATCGGCGTAATGAACAGTACTTCTATTCACCCAAAATACAAATCATGAACGTTTCTCTTTTAAACCCACAACCTCATTTTTAAATAGACTTGACAGTAAGAACTCAACAAAAAAAATCAGCGGAACGATTTAAAATAGTCTTTTAGTGAGACACCAAACTTTGTGCTCAGTCACTCAGTGGATAAGAGCGTTGGCGGAAAGCCTCCACAGTAAAAGCAGTGGATGAAGAAATGAACGTGTGCCTTTGTGGTGGACAGTGTCAACACGCAGTAATGCAACAGTGGAGCAACTTGTCCCAAAGTCCCCCGCAGTTTTATTGACACACAGCAGGACGACGTGGCCTCATATAATGTTGAAATATGCGATCTCAGGTTGACTTTTTATTTTTGTGTTTCGGGCAGACAAACCGTTTCTACATGAAAGTAGTCAGCTGGTGGTACTTCAGTAAAAGTACTAATACCACACTGTAAAATGACACCCTTACAATTAAGAGTCCTGCTTGTTACTTTAGTGAAAGTAAGTAAGTATAAATAAGAAAAAAACACACTTGAACAGGATGTTGTACTTGGTTACATTCTACTTCTGGTATTATTATAGAAGTCACTTAGTGGCTCAAGTTAAATCCACTGCACATAAAATCCCTGGATGGTTCAGCTTCCACAATAAAATAGACATAATTCACAATATGAGAGCAGAAACTATTTCATGCTGTTAATCTGAATAATGTATTTTGTTTACCTGCAGTGCCACAGTACACCTAAAAAGTAATATCAAGTAAGTTTTATCTTTTTACCATGCAACAGGCATACACAAATATTTACTCTGTTAATGTTAATATTAATAATTTGTTGGTATCACATAGTTATCTGTCTTTTTTCTAAGTGCAAGGACACTGATCCTAAAATAGGACCCCGCTCTTTGTCGGTGGCGGTGCAATCTGACCCCTGGACGGACTCTTTGAGCAACAAAGACAGGAAGAGGCATAAATAAATGAACAAATAAGCACATCGCTCGACACATTACCCCTCCTCCTCGTCCTCCTCCTCACTTCCTCTCTTGTCTCTCCACCTTTATATTCTCCTCTAGTTAAACTGTAGCAAATCACTAAAAGACACCAGACAGCTGCTGATTAGTTTGGACTGTGGCAGGCAAACCATCACATTCACAAGAAAGATGTTTTTTTTTTTAAAGAAGTTTCAACAGCAAATAATAGAGTTCCTCTTTGCTTTTCAACAAGCAGAGGTGTAAAACATGTCCATATATAGACTAAGATGATGTGTGTGTCTCGTTTCCTCCTCCGGTAGCGGTGATCTCAGGCACAGAGAGTCTCATTAGGTGATCTTATGGTTGCAAAAAACAGTTTATTTACTCTTCACTTTATTCATCATTTGATGTTGTGCTTGTTTCTAATCATTCCTCCTTCTCCAGTCTCCACCTTTCATCTCACCAAATGATTTTCTTCTTAACTTCTTCTCCCACGTTCTCCAGCTGTGATCCCTCATCAACCCTCCTCCAGTGCTTCAGTTACTTTGTGATTATGTACTTAAAGTCAACATGAAAAGAAAAAGGCCTTTTAACCCCTTTACATCACACACCCCCTTCATATTGTGCAGCTATTTAATAATGTATGCAAAAATGAATGATAAATACATTTCTTCAAATATTTAAATACACATTTATTCAACTTTTTTCCTAGTTGTACAACCAACTTTGAACAATAACATTGCAACATTCATCCATCAGCCAGTATGCACCTTTTAGTTATATGGGAGGTGTGTGTATTTAAATCTCTCTAAAGAAAACACATTTTACTGCCAGACTGTCAGTCCCTCAAGGAATCCTGGTGGACCTGATGGCAGCGATTACGAGCATTAAGAATCAGTCTTCTTTCCTTCTGTAAGTTGTATTGAGACTTTAGTATTTCACTGAGACTGTTTCATAACCAGTTAAAAGTTCCTTACAGTAATGATTGATTATGTTTCTCCTCTCTCTTCTTCCTCTTTCCCACATTCATCAGGTTTCCACTCTCAGGGCTCCAGACTAACTTTTTGCATTGGTTGCACTGGTGCGCCTAACTTTTTTTTTTAGGTGCACCAGCACAAAATTTAGGTGCACCCACATTTTTCATCGTGTCGCCTTTAACGCCAAAAAGTCACCTTTTTATCGCTCTCCTTTTACATAATGACACCCCCCTTATGGCCTAGGTTAACTGCAGCACCATCAGCACCCAGAGGAACCGTTTTCTGCAGCCAATCTGCACACTGATGCTGTTTGTGGCACAATAAAAAGATCATACAGGTCACTAGCCTATAGATTGCAAATGGAAAACTGTTTATGTGATCTTAGCCTAGCCTACTTATATTTTTACTTAGGCTATTCATTTTTAATAATAATATTAGGAATAGGCTACTATACAATTTTCCTATTCATGATCTCTCATGCTGTAATGTGGGCCTTCAAACACTGTGCGTGTCCATGCTCCACCTCGACATGTCCAATTAACATGTTGACCGGCCTCCCTTTACGCAAAATGCGGCAGTAGACAATAACGCACTCCTTCGTAGAGACGTCTGTGTCGCCGTCAGTCATGAATGACGTGTACGTGGCGTTTCCAACCTCCGCAGCTGTCTTGTTCTTGTTCTTTAGTGTGTCAGCATTATTTTTCATCAGAATCATTTCTGACTTAAATTTAGTGAACGGCAACTCCTCCTTTGCAATATTGTATGCAACGTTTAATTTTATAATAAATTCAGATTCCTCAGCGGACCTGATCGATACAGCCTGACGCTGAAATGCAGCTGGATGAGGGGCCACTTTATTAACACACTTATCACGGCATGTAGTATGCTTTTTGGACAAATTGCGCTTTTTCAATGTCTCGATGCGAAATGTTGTTGACTCCTCCACAAACGCACTATTACCGGACAAATTCTGACCGCACTCCCGACAATAAATGCAGTGCATTGAGTCCCTTTCTTTATCGTACATCAGACAGGGAAATTGCTTCAACCAGTCCGGTCTGAAGGCATATTTTTGGGCTTTTTAATTAGTCTCGGGGCGAGGCTTTCTGCCTCTCTTCACTTTCAAAGAGAATCGAAGCGCTCAGAGTACCTGCTCCGCTCGCTCGCATTGTTCGAACTGACACAATTTACAGCAGTGAAAAGGACCACAGCCAATCAGAGGCAAGGACCCGCCCGAGCTCCGTCTCTTATTGGTTTAGACCACGATACCGTCAGGAGAACATAAAGAGATACTGCGCTTATGATTTTTTTTTTCACTCGAGCAGCGTTAGGTGCACCAGTGCGACCTACTATTTTTTTCAGTCGCACTCATAAAAATTTTGGTCGCATATGCGACCAAAATGGTCGCACTCTGGAGCCCTGACTCTTTTCTCCTCCTCCTCTTGATCATCTCCTGGCTTCCTCTCCTCCTGTGTCCTCCCCTCTGCATTTCCTCTCCTCTCCTTAATCCTCCCTTTCCTTTGTCTCTGTTCGCTGATATATTGAGGCCGCTCCGGAGATCTCTATGTCTGTTTGGATGCAGTCTGTGAATGAATCTGAAGGGTATTAGGCCGAAGAAGACAGCCATTACACACGTTTGTCAGCTCCCTCTGGGAGGTGTGCTCCAGTGAAAGAGTGTCCCCCCCACGTTAGCAAGCTCTGCTTTACTACCTGTCAGCACATGAAGCAGCGCGTGCGTGCATGGGTGTGTGTGCGTGTGTGCGTGCATGCTCACCTGTCCAGACTTGAGAGGATAATGAGACCAGAACAACCTGTGCAGCAGAGCTCCGCTTCCTCTTTCTTATGATGAGCAGCCCTCTGGTGATTTCTAGTATTTTGGACACGATCATGTTGGCCAGCTTTTCTTCTCTCTCTAGATCCACAACACTTGGCTGTGATCCACTATTCAGACTAATGTTTATCATTTCACTGTGTGTGTGTGTGTGTGTGTGTGTGTGTGTGTGTGTGTGTGTGTGTGTGTGTGTGTGTGTGTGTGTGTGTGTGTGTGTGTGTGTGTGTGTGTGTGTGTGTGTGTGTGTGTGTCTGTCTGTCTGTCTGAGGTTTGCGACTTTGTCAAAAACATGCAAACAGCTGTTCCCTCGTTTACCTGGAGGCTGTTTCTTCCGTCTCCGTCCCTCAGCTGTCACACTGATGCACTGTGGGCCCTCCTGGGTCCCACCGTGGCCCCTGGGGGACGGTGTTGTGTTCCTGCACTGTGACTCCGGATTGTTGCTGCTACTGCTCCACGGTAGCAGGCCTGCATATCCAGTTACAGCCCCTGCTATATGAACAGGCTGCATGGAACCCGAGTTCACTGGAATCTAGCGTGCAGCTCGCTATTCTCTAGATTTACATTCCAGCTCAGCGTGTTCGTAAAAACTAGTTGTCATCATGTTTAGGAGTTTGAGGAATCTCTGTGTTTGTCTTGTGGTTTGCTTGACTTTAATGGAGTGCAGTTGTGACTCGCACACATTTGGAGTTGAATGTAGCTTTTGGTAATTGAAGGCAGCAAAAGATATGTTTGTGTAAAAAGTACATTTCAGCCAAAGGCCCGTTATTAAGTCTGGCTTGCTGTCCTGTGTGGACATGCAGATCCTGTGAATGTATGTGTTGATGCATTTGGACCGAGTCTGTCTGTGTTTTCAGGCACAGAGACCAACCTGTCTTCTGCAGCGTTTGCAGCAAGACCGTGTGTGACAATAGTGAGCAGTGCTGCTGTGTTGCGCGCCACAGCCCTTTTTTAATTGCCATGCCTCTAAGAATAGGCAGCCTTGTGTCAGGCCAGACCAGACTAGTTGCTGAGCCTCATTCACAGGGCCAGGCCAGCATGGTTTTGGCCCAGCTCAGTCCGGTACAGCCAGTCCAGTCTACTATGGCTCTGTTCCTTGAGGTTGTACCTCCTGCCAGCAGGTCCCATAAAATGTCTTTAACCACCAGCACAAATCTGCTCTTTGGTGCAACATCTTACTGCGCGCTGTCGTTTTACGTTTGCTGTTTCATGCTCTGACCATGTGTCGTGCCAGGCACAGGCTGCACGGTCACATAACAGCATATTATGGTT
Source organism: Chelidonichthys spinosus (assembly GCA_029853015.1). Taxonomy (NCBI): domain Eukaryota; kingdom Metazoa; phylum Chordata; class Actinopteri; order Perciformes; family Triglidae; genus Chelidonichthys; species Chelidonichthys spinosus. Next base: position 14,029,897 of record CM056828.1, read on the forward strand.
TTTGCTCCTAATCTGTTTACATAGCAAATGAAAATGAATATCACACTAATATTCCCATTTGAATGCAGCTGTGCATACTCTGATAAACGTGAAACGCATAACCCATAATGAATGTCCTTTTAGATAACTTAAATTTCCTTTTCTTTTCCACCTGCAGATTTGTGTACAACGCACACAGCGGAGTGTGAGCGTGTATCACAAACACAGATTAAGAAGCATTTGGTTGTATTGTATACGTGTCCAAAAAATGCTCCTAAAACCTGAATAATATCAGCATATCCCACATGTTTTAAATCGAAAAATACTCAGTCTAAGTCCTGATTCAGGATATTGTCATTTACAAAATAACAGTGGAATATTAGTGTGCATGTAAACGTAGTGAGTGTTGGGTGTTCTGATGTGTCTGGGAATCAGCAGCAATTTCAGTGCCTTGCATATTAACATGTATTGTTCCTGAGTCACTTCCTTACTTCCCCATCTCATTTTGGCTCTTCCCCTTTTCAACATTATTATGACATGAATTATGGATGCTTAGTTTAAAAATGAAGGTTTTTATCCGAAGCACAGTGTGGAGAACAAAAGATGCTGCCGCATGAATTCAACCCACACTCTCAAAAGGTGGTAATGGTTGGTGTAACAGCACAAGGACAGCGATGCAGATACATAAAAAAAGAGATTTATAAAATTATAATTATATAAATAGATTTTGTTTTTTTAAACCACACAAGAGCATATAGAGACAAGAATTGGAAGGGCAAAGCGGGAAGAAAAGTATTTTTTTAATGACACAAGTAAGGAGGCAAGAGTGTGAGTCAGCTGCCACAGAAACAACAGATTGTAAGTGTGCAAAGATTCTTGAAAGAGTGAGCTCATCATTGTTGGAAAGAGACAAAAGGGTGTGTGATGTAGAAAACACACGTACTGCTGACGACATGCAGAGAATGCAAGGAACGTGAACAATGACATTATGTTCAACCTGTTCAGTCTTCCCGGGTGTAGCAACATGCATTGAGAAATTGGGTGTGGGAATAATTGGTGTATGTATGCTTGAAATAGAGGCGTGAGTTATACAAAGATATGATAGGTGTGTGCAGTCGGACGTAAATTCTCTTCAGCACATTCCTGTCCAAGGAGTGGTGTGTGTGAGTGAGAGAGACAGACCATAAAAGGGTGGATGACTAAATTACTGCCGAGTTCATCTCTTTGAAACTAGTGATATCTATCTGAACCTTGACCTTTGACCCTGTAGGCCGAGTTAGAGACCAGAGTTGAAAGACTGTTGGAGGGTCACACTGACACAGGTACATATGCACATATACATATGTTTGTGTGAGTGTGAGATCAAACAACCCCGATAGACCCCGTCGGGCTCCCTCTGTGTTCCACCCATGCAGCAGTAAAGCAGTGAGGAGACTGTTGTATATCTGCCATGGAAGGAGGGGACATGTTGGACAACATAACCACTTCCAGGCACACTCACAGTTTCTCCAGGACACAAACAACAAAGATGTCTGAAGTAGGGCTGCTCGATTTAGGCAAAAATCACAATCGCCATTATTCTGGTCAGAAGGCGGGACAATAACGGGTTTCATCTCGATTATCCTGTTAACGTTATTGTTGAAAGCCAAGATCATAATTGAAAATCAATGAATTGAACAGCCCTAGTCTAAAGTTCCCTCATCTCACACCTTGTGCCCCATAATGTTTCTTTGATTAAACTTTTCAGTAAGATTCAATAGACAATGAAAAATTAGAGGAACCGGCCCCTTGGACTCCTGGTTGCTAAAACGATGCATTTTACAAATGGAGACCCCTGAAGCATAAGCGGCTAATGATTTCTACCTTCTTTTTTTTCTGGTGATGATCATCAAAGTTTCAAGACTTCGTCTCATCCTGTAACACAAACTGATGCTGCAACAGAGAAACTCTCCACAAACAAACCCGAGGCGTTTGTGTACAAGAAACAACCTCTAAATAAACTCCCAACAAGCATGAGCTCACTTTCCTCGTATTTAATCCAATTCCAGGGTTTCCTGGTATTAAAGTTCAACAAATATTTAGTCTTTATGAGCTGCAGATGTGTAAAATCACCAAAAGCCGCTTTGAAACATCAACGTGTTGACATGACGAGCCCTGGTTGATGCAGCAGTAAAAGCGGAGAGGATGTTCTTCTTATGCAGTAGATGCTAGAGGATAAGAGCACAGTGTAAAGTGTAAACCTTCTTAACACTCCAGTCCAGCTTTGCTGTGTCCCAAGCAGCCGTCGGCTTGTTATCTGTGTCCTCGGCTCAGGAATCCTCTCATGTGATCTGATCTGTGGAGCCAACAGAGAGCAGCCACACGGGCAGCTTTAACAGGCTTCACTGGCACTCATCCTGTTTCAGTCGGTTCACTTTCAGTTCAGCTAGTCCAGCAAGCAGGAGTCCTCGAGGAGGAAAACTTGAACTCTTCTGACATGATCAGATGCTTAAGCTTAAAGATATTATTTTAAACTTAAATATATGCATACACGCACACACGCACACCCACACACACAATGCCCCTAAAAACCACTAGTCAAGAAGACTTTCACCCTCCCTCTGCTGCTCAACACTCATTCATCAAGTTGACTTCTGAGACTAGGAGATGGAATAGACATCAGACGATGTCTCCAATGGAGCAACAATGATATGAACCCTATAAAAAACATATAAACTCAAGTTTAACAGACTTCCATCACCAAGTGTTTGTACAAGAGAGATTAAAGGTCAGTCCACATTGCATGTGAGCCAACTTGGCTGAGCTATCACATGATAAGTTTGTCACATTGGAACCTGATGCTGACAGCAAAGCGGTGAGCTATAGGCGTCAACTTCCTGTTTTGAGAAATCCTGCAGCAGCAGCATTGTAGAAGCTGCTTTCTTGTGTCCACTCAGTGTGGTTGTGTCTGGTCCCTGAGGGACATCAGGCAGCCAGAGGCCTGCTACGTTTCCCCACAATAGAAAAGGCTTTTTCCTCCTAGTTGTCACAGACCCTGAATAGCCTGTGATTTTTCTCCAGCTCAGTGCAGGTCTCGACCTGTTTGTGTTACTCTTCTCGTCACCACTCCCATACTTTCACTGAAGCTGCTCTCTGAAGCACTTCACCATCTTAAACTCGCTCCCCAACATGCAGGAACCCTAGTAAATGGCCATACTGAGTATCTACCATAGACATTATGTGGGAGTAGACCGGGCATTGCCATTCAAATCAAGATGGTCAGAGTGCTGGCCATGTGTGGTGTATCATCATTGCCATTGTGATTGCTGTAGTGGGCCACTTACGTACAAAGTTGAGGCAAGTCAGAGAGTCATTGAGGTGAGGTTTTGTAAGTGATAACTAATGCCTGACTTCTTATTTTGGTCATATACGCCATAACACAGCTCAGCAATAGAAACGTAATAGAATAATGTTTTATGATGGTCACAAACTTTTGTTGCCGTTGACCGTCAGCTGAGATGAGTGTTAAAATCAGTGATGGTGATGAATGATGCCTCACTGTGATTGGGTGTCAAGCTAAGGGGGAACTTCCTGTCATTGCCGTGCCACTTCCTTTCTTTTAACTGTGTGTGTGTGTGTGTGTGTGTGTGTGTGTGTGTGTGTGTGTGTGTGTGTGTGCGTGGTGTGTGTGTGTGTGTGTGTGTGTGTGTGTGTGTGTGTGTGTGTGTGTGTGTGTGTGTGTGTGGTAGAGAGGGCATTGTCTTTCTGCTCTCCCCTTCCTGCCTGCTAACTTTGTCTGTTTGTTTATGTGAAATGTATCTCCCTACCTCCCTCCTCAGTGTGTGGAGGTAGGAAGATGGAGAGACAGAATTGTGTGTGTGTGTGTGTTGGGGGGTTTGTATTGGGCGGTCTGGGGGTTTGTATTGGGAGGTCTGGGGGCGGGTCACACAGTGAGGGAGGGAGAGCAGGCTGCAAGAGACTACAGGCGGCTGAAGGGTGCTATTATCCACCAGGCTCAATGGGTGCTTTGTGCCGGTGGCCACAGTGGGCCGGTGGGGAGAGGGGCAGGGCAGCGAGCAGCTCCCTGTCATAATGTTTTTGAACACAAAGCACAGGGGAGAGGCAGAAAAAGAGAAAAGAGGAGGTGTAAGGGGTCAACAGATACTCAACAGTAGTGTTGCATGGTATACAGGTATAAGACACGTATACCCTGCTTTTAAACCGTACAATACCACGTTTTGTTAATACCAGTGTTTTACATATGTGTTTTTAATAACAGCCGTTCCTATGAGTTGCATGGATGTGTGATGCGGGGCGGGGATGTGTGAGCAGCTCTGTGAGAGGACTGAATGGATCCACAAGAGGACGGTTTTTTAACATGCAGCAGATTAATTACATAGTTTAACCATCGTAGTGTGAACACAAAGTTTTACCAACCATCGTTATTGTCTGGTATTCAGTATAAATATATACGATCGGTAGATCAGCATCAATGCTGTCTGGATGCTGGTAACCTCACAACTTGAATAAATACATCTGAAGGAGATGTTTTCACAACATTATAGAATAGTGAGGGAATTATGTCTTGTTTAACCTCATTTAACACTATGATAAGGATAATACATCATTAAAATTACAATAAAAATAAAATCTTATCATTTGAATTGTCTGTTTTTATGCAGATAACCACCATAGATGACTAATAAAGTAAAGGGACGATATTATGACTGTTTAGACTGACTTTAATAGTCAGGAGTAGTGTATACCAGCTGCTATCACAAATAAAAAACTATCTGTATCAGCCGGTCATGCTCAGTATCGGTTTCAGTAGCAAAGAAATGTGATCGGTGCAAGTTGTTTTTGCTCTCTTTTTAAAGAGAACAAATACACGCATCCATAAACCAATACCATGATCCCATCCGAATCGGTCTGTCTTGACTGTTTCATTGTTATCTTACTTTTAAGCTGAGTCCACGTTCCTTCTCTCACCTTCTCCTGCTTCCTTTTCCTCTTCCCTTCACATCATCACTCTTAAAACTGTTTCTGCTGCTATGCATTAATGTTGATTGAAAAGCCAACACAAGGATCCCTGTAATCAACTTAACAGCTTTTCATATGATGGACACCCCACCTTCAATGTGTAATTTTGTCTCTTGGCATTTTAAGGCACTTTCCCCCGAACCGTGTACCAAGTCAGAGAAAAGTGCATTGACACAATGATTGATGATGACATAAAAGAGATTTTTAACGGAGTGGCCGTGACAGAGCTCCCCACAGTCCTGTGCCTACTTCAGTGCCACGGACTCCTTCACAATAAAATGATTGAAAACACATTTGTGAAGAATGTTGGCGAACCAGAAGCACAAAAACATGGACTCCAACCAGCTATTGATGTGTGAGATTTATGCTGCTTGTGTCTTTTCCCAGATGTGTGTGTTAGTGATTTGGTCCACCATCCTGATATTTAATTACAACTTAGCACAGATGTTCACTGTGATTCCTGCAGATAGTAGAGGGATCTATATGTAAGGTTGGCAGTGTCCCTTTAAAATGTTGGGCGGGACAGGAGGCTGTTTTCGTCTTCTGGTGTATATAGAGCTTGTGTGAAAAGAACGTGAGGAAAAGTGAGGGCTAATGGATAAATATAAAGATGAAAAGTAGTAAAAATTGTTTACTCCGTTCACCTAAAGTGTGCATTGTTTTATTCATCGTTTTATCTTTGTGACACATCATTTAAATTGTTCTTTGAAATGACTAGCAGTTCACATTTCTAAACTATAGGTATTGTGTTATAACATCTGTCTCCTCCCCTTCTCTTCTGCTACTTCCTGTCTTATCAAAAGCAACCCGCTGACCTCCCTTCCTGCCCATTGAATTTCATTTTCTTTGATTCTTGATTCAAAATTGTTTGTTGTGATAAAAGCAAAAAAAAAAAAAACATCAATGCCCAGCCTGAATAATCCCTGTTTGTGCTCTCTCGTTCAGACGTTCACGGCGTGGTGTAACTCCCACCTGAGGAAGTCCGGCACGCAGATCGACAACATCGAGGAGGACTTCAGGGATGGGCTCAAACTCATGCTGCTGCTGGAGGTCATATCAGGTAACCCATGTGATGCCCCTCAGTGGGAAAGCTTTTAATTCCACTTAAAAGCTGTCCAGCTAATGCACACACGCACACACACACACACACACACACACACACACACACTGTCCACTAGATGGTGTTCCAAAAACATTACCAATAAATATGTTGAATAACCAGCAGATGACAGCTTTCTAGGTAAGTAATAAATAACCAAGTAAAACAAATCTTTATTGTTCATCAGGCTTCATGTCTCAAAAGCATCCGTTTATGCGTGTAGGCCAAGGCGAGGAGGGCGAGATTTGCTAACATTAGAAAACATTTCTAAAAAGAAAAAAAGAAATTTGAATACTAATTTCAGCATTTGAATAGTACAGATTTTTTTTACTATTCAAATTATATTAAATTACTGAAGTTCATTCCACGAAAGCCCTAGTGTAGCAGCTTGGAGACTCATGATAACAAGTTATGAACAACTTCTTCACGTCCACTTCAGTTTTTGCTGCTGTAACATAAACTGTCATTCTGCTGAGTCTGTGGACTCACTCCCTTTTTGTTTGTTTCCTGTGTGTGTGTGTGTGTGTGCGCGTGTGTGTGTGCGCGTGTGTGTGCGTGTGTGTGTGTGTGTGTGTGCGCACGTGTGTGTGTGTGTGTGTGCGTGTGTGTGTGCGTGTGTGTGTGTGTGCGCGTGTGTGCAGGCGAGCGGTTACCCAAGCCTGAGCGAGGCAAGATGAGGGTCCACAAGATCAACAACGTTAACAAAGCTCTGGACTTCATTGCCAGCAAAGGAGTGAAACTGGTCTCCATCGGAGCAGAGGGTAAGCATAACATAAAAAAAACCCAAATAGATGCACATTACACCAAACGCATCCAACTAATGTGCTAACACATAATGGATGAACTTAAAACTCTTCCTTGCGAGTCCTCAGACGTCACTGTGGAAACTAGTCATTAGCTTTGGCTTAGTTTCATACTGGGAGGTCAGTTTAAAACCCACAGCACCAGTAAATGACCTTTGGACATGGATGGATCACTGAACAGGACCTACTATTTAAAAATACGTTTAACGTTTTCGGTTGGAAAGTCACAGATCCTGCTTTCATTTTGCTTCTGACCAGTCTTTTAATAGAGTATCTACTAATCCAGTATTTATTGTTGTTTATTTTATCCTCCATATAACAGCTGCACTGCATACTTGGGCCAAAGCACATTTAATTCAGCTCTGTCTCTTTAAGAACATAGAACCTGCATCTCTGCCTTCAATGGTTTCCTTTCCTTATTTCAGACCAAACATAACACATTCCCATCACTCAGTGTCCTCACTTTTGGGGCATTTAGTTGATGGTTTTAAGGAGATTAAGAGAACTTGTAAATATACTTCAATCATTTTGCACATCAGACTCTCCCCCGATCCTGCTGATTGAAGACACAGGTCAACTATATCACACTGCTGTGCGTGTGCGTGCATGTGTGTGTCAGCTGGAGGAGCGTGACCTTTCTCCTACTTTATCACGACAACGTGACATTCCTTCTGCATGACACAGCTGATACTGATGACCATTAGGCTGTATATTGGCCAAAAAATTGTGACCACACACACACACACACACACACACACACACACACACACACACATACACTCTGTACGTTGTCACCACACACACACCACACACACTCTTTCTGGCCTTTTATGAAAGCAGCCCACTAAAGGTCATCCAATGGAGAAATGCCTACATAGAGGATGGAAGAGGAAAACATTGAGGGATGGTGGTGACGTAGCAGGAGAGCAGGACGTCCCACAGAAATAGTTTAAATGGATACACTTTCACTCCCATTTTATCTTCTGGGATTTCAGTCTGAAACGAATATTTCACCACCAAAATGACCATTTGTAAATCCATTACTCAGCATGTGTTACCTTGAATTTCAAAACATTTCCCGCATGCCTCCAGAGTGAACGGAAAATCAAACACGGAGGAAATTCTTCATGAATGGAAGTGAATGAGGGCAAAACTATCAATACATCAGTTAACAAACTCTCAAACTCCTGCAGTATAATCCAAGTGTCATTGATTTAGTCGTAGGCTCATTACTTCCCAAACATGCACCTTCCCTAAAACCTTGCTATGTAAACCTCGTCTGGATGAGCAGCGTGTCTGCACAGGCTTAACACTGTTTATGCTGAATAATATTTGAACGTTTCAGTGCACCAGACTGTAAATACTTTCACTGCTAAATTTGTTCAAGTCGTGAGATGATGTTCTTTTTAACAATTTAAAAAAAAATGGCACAAAATCAGTCTACAGGATACATGTTAACCTTTTCAGTGTGTGTCTCCTGTACATGGATTAGAAATCAGCTGTGTGTCTGTGTGTTGGCATTATTAATTGAGAGATCAGATGCAAGGTTGTAAAAACAGCAGTGACGGACTGTGAATCGAGGTTGATGGAGACGTTTTGTTGTTCTTGTCGTGTAGAAATCGTGGATGGAAATGCCAAGATGACACTGGGAATGATCTGGACCATCATCCTCCGCTTCGCCATCCAGGACATCTCTGTAGAAGGTACCACTTTCTTTGGCTTTAATTTGCATAAACAGATTAAAAACCAGCAGCAGAGAAGTGCCTTGCTGAAGGGCACCATGGCTTGACTCCCAGCCAGGTTTTTTTATTATTAATTAATTAATTGGCCACACACATGTAAATTGTGGGAGCAAGAGTCGAAGTAAAGAGGCTAGAGATGCATCAACATGCATGCATACTACTATTACAGTTATTATTATTATTATTATTATGTCACAAATGTTCTTCATTTGTTTTTGTTTATCTGTAGAGTTATGAGGTAAAGAATAGTTTACTTGCTTATACTATGAAAGTTTGATGCAAACTTTAAGCATGAATGTTTTTATGCAGTACCGTTGCATACAAAGTCATGCAAAGAAACAAATAGACACAAATAGAGTTGAAATATATCAACTGTGACAGAAATAAACACAAATGGACCTCAGGTCAAACTGGCTGCGTAATGTGAGGTGTACGTTTGCCTTGTGGTTGGTGTGAGCCGGCTTCAGTGTCCAACCTAAAACCCAAGGACACTGACTTTCAACTGATACCATCAACAAATCCTCCTTTGCGTTCTGACCATCAACCAACCAACTGATCTTGTGATCATTCCTGCATCAAATGTCCATAAACCCAAAGACTGCTGGGAGTAGAATGGATTCTCCTTGATGAATGTCGTGCGGAGGATCAGTACTCCTCAGTCAGAGCTGTGATGAATCTGTGGTGGCTAATTTAAAACCGTCTGTGTTGAATTAACTCTGGTGGGTGTGGGCCACTAGAAAGGAAATGTAATCATATTTTTCATCCTCCACAGTAGTGACCAAAATGTTTCTGATGTTTGTTCAAGCACATGCAGTAAACAACAACATGAAGCTGTTTATATTTATCAAAGTCGTAAACAGGCGGCAGGATTTTTCTCTCTGCTTGAGAACCTTAACAGAATAAAATAACACTTCATTAAATTTGATGAAGAGACATTTCTTGAATGTGTTCACAGACTAATCCAGACCTCCTTTTCTTCTTCCCTCCTTCTTCCTCCTCATTGCAGAGACCTCCGCCAAGGAGGGTCTTCTTTTGTGGTGCCAGAGGAAGACCGCTCCCTACAAGAATGTCAACGTGCAGAACTTCCACATTAGGTATAGACACACACACACAGACATATATATATATATACACACATATACATATATACACACAAATACTTACATTTTGGACTGAGGGCACTTTATTTGAGGGTTATTTGTGTAATTCAGATTCTTCCATCATCCAGTTCTGGATTTTAAGGTTAGAAATCCTTTTAGGTTGTCATGGAACGATAAAAGACAGTTATAAAATGTTGCATTAATGAAGCTATGTATGATTAATGAACAAACCTCCAGAATCTAGGAATGAGTTTGGTGGATGTTAGCGCTGCTGAAGTGGAGATTTCTTTATCCGAGAGAAAACATGTACTTAGTCACTTAATCGCCCTTTAAAGATATGGATTGTAAAATTACACTGCAGATGAAGAGGGCAAAATAAATACATGAATGACTACTTCTCTGGTTGATTACTGACATTAAAACAATTATTTTTTATTTTGGTATTACAAGTTTTTTAAAACGTTTAAAATTTAAATATGTAAAAGAGGCATAATCTCTCTCTCAAAGACCAAGTAGTAAAATAATCAAAACAATTTGTCATGGAGCCCAATGAGTCAACTTAGTGGTGTATGAGTGAATAAGCATGTATGTATTACACTCTCCATAACCTAACACTGTTAATTGCTGAATAAAAACTCACTGCCAGACATGAACCTTGATAATTGTGTAGAAAGGCCGCCCCCTGTTGGAGAAACTGGAACATGTTTCACTGCTCTGAACAAGCCACTTAAACCATCGTGTCAGAAACATGTAATGCTCACATATTTAAAATATAAAAAAGCAATAAAATATATGTAGGACTCCAAAGCTCCAAAGCTGTCAAAATACCTAGTATACAGTTACTTGTCCATGTGTACATGTACTGTGTACAGCACATAGGATCATTGTACGTATGTGTTTCAGCCCTGTAAGATTATTTTCATCCAAGGTCAAAAATGAATTTCACACTTGGAATAACAGAGCTCTTTCACAGCTGCCATTTCCACACGTCGTTGCAGAGTCAACACAGTTGTAATTAATAACTAATTAATTATGGCCCTGTTCCATTTAGGTGGGCTGGGACCCTGCTATTATGCCTGCTGCTTCAGTGGAATGGCTGTGACACACTAAATAGACCTAATTCAATGCCGTCATGCAAATGAGAACAGCCTTTGTGACCCGTGATTTATGATCGTTGTGTTTCTGTCGTTGCCGCTACTCTGCCCTTGAATCGGCAGCGGAGCTCGTCGGTGAGAGAATCCCTCTGATTGGCCGTTTCAGTTTAAGCGTTTCAGTGCAGGAGAAGAGAAACGGAAGAGGGAAGTGAGAGAAGGAGTAGAGTTAAGAGGGCACACCCCTCAGATTCCATCTTCATCTGATTGTTCCAGGACACAATTAATAGTGGTTTACAATTCAGACCACCGCCACCTTCTGGTGTGGAGAGGTATTATCATCTCACATGCAGGGTGCAACTTTTTGGCCCAACAAAGGTGTTGTCAGTTCAGTCGGCCTTTGTCACCGATGTGATGTGAGTTTGGTGTTGGATGTTTTCTGCTCTGCCTTACACTCCACACATCTGTTCTCTGTAACAGCTGGAAGGACGGCCTCGCCTTCAACGCTCTGATCCACAGACACAGACCGGATCTCATCGACTACGACAGCCTCAGAAAGGTAGGTAGACACACACACACACACACACACCGACGCTACTGTTAGAGATGTTAAAGATTAAACCCTGTCTTTAGGCAATATTTAAAAAAATGACTAAACTTGCTAATGATAAAAAAAGATAGTTATGACACTGCGATTTGTTGTTTTAGGATGACCCAGTGACCAATCTGAACAACGCCTTTGAAGTGGCTGAGAAGCACCTGGACATCCCCAAGATGTTGGACGCTGAAGGTATGTCTGACCTTCACAGAGAAACGTCTGTAAATGATTCTGCGTTGATGTTGTGTACTGTAATCCACTGCAAACTGTTCACATGCACACAACGCGCTGTAATGAGAGTGGGCAGTAGTCTGATCAAGCTGAATCAGTTCCACGAGTATTATATTTAAGTACTCGTATTACAGTTTTTGTTTGAGACATTATGCTTCAAAGCAGCTTGACTAAACGCTGTACGATGGTCCAACCTGACTGAAGAAGAAAATCATCAGTCACTGTTAGAATCAAACAGGAACAGCTTCCTGTTTCAGTGTTAAGTGCTGATAACAAGACATTAGAGGACATCATATTGGGCTTTGAGAAGTACTGATCAACTGTTTTCATCATTTTGTGACATGTTATAGACCATAAAAAGAGTATTGCATAGAAATGAATCAGCAGATTTATCGACATTGAAAGTAATCATTAGTTGCAGCCCTCGTCTACGTTACTTTAACTGCACTTCCCTCTAAAAGGTGATGAGCAAGCCGTCGACACACATCATTAAAGACGTGAATATGCTCAGATGTGTGTCATAGCCGATCGGTTCAGAGTGCAGTTGGCCTCGTTCCATTACAGTCAGTGTTGATGTGCATGAAAATGTGGCTGTGAGCTCTAAATCCACTGTTATATGTGAGTCCGTCATCGTCAGCAGCAACAGAGCCTCGTCCCATCACCTCCTTCTCCTCCAGTGCATCTGTCTGAATGTGTCTTCATGTATAAGGGAGTAATAATATACGTTGCAGAACTTCATTCCTGTTGTTCTTAAATATCCCAGTTCCCTAAATAACTATCCTCCCCTTGTACATGTGTTTATCGTCCTATCTGGCTGTTAACAGCTACAGCAGCGTGTGCGTATGCGTGCGTGTGTGCGTGTGTGCGTGTGTGCGTGTGTGCGTGTGTGTGTGTGTGTGCGTGTGTGTGTGTGTGTGTGTGTGTGTGTGTGTGTGTGTGTGTGTGTGTGGTGTGTGTGTGTGTGTGTGTGTGTGTGTGTAATCACATGTCCTCTGTCTCGCTGTATATGTGTCTTCATAACCACGGTCTCCCCTTGTAGACATTGTGAACACTGCTCGTCCAGATGAGAAAGCCATAATGACTTATGTGTCCAGTTTCTACCATGCCTTCTCTGGAGCACAGAAGGTACCCCCTGACCTTTGACTTTTAACTCCTCCCCGTTACTAACGAGGTGCTGCTTCCTGTCCAGCATGGCGTCACTCTCTCTCTCGACAGCGCTGCTCAGCCCCGAGTCTCAACAAGGACACTGGATTTGTCGGGACACAAACACACAAACTCAGAAAGCAGGGAACATTTTCTTTTTGACTGAATCGCTGACTTTGAACCGTGAACAACAGGGTTTGTTTGGCTGTTCGGATTATTTACATTATATCAGACTTTTACGCGCAAACACAGGATGTAACATGTGGACTTTAGAAAAAGTCTCGGCACAGGATTTTTGTTTATTCTCCTCCTCCCCTTCCTCCTCCTCCTCCTCCCATCTCTCCTCCTCCTCACATCTCCCCTCTTCCTGCCCCTCCTCCTGCCCCTTCCTCCTCCCATCTCTCCTCTTCCTCCTCCCATCTCTCCTTCTCCTTATCCCCCTCCTCCTCCCATCTCTCCTTCTCCTTATCCCCCTCCTCCTCCCATCTCTCCTCCTCCCATCTCTCCTCCTCCCATCTCTCCTTATCCTTATCCCCCTCCTCTTCCATCCTCCCATCTCTCCTCCTCCCCTTCCTCCTCCTCCTCCTTCCCAACTCCCTTCTCCTCCCCCTCCCCACCTCCTCCTCCCCTTCCTCCTCCTCTTCCTGAAGGCCTTTGATAGGAAGCCCGTTGATGCGTGTCTTGTTTTGCTCTCATTGCTCTAATTAATTTCCTGGCTCGTTCAGGACTTGTTTGTGTGCCGCTGCAGTCTCAGGAGACGACTGAGAATGTGAAGTTGTTCAATTAAACTATTTCCCTTTTTGAAATATGAACATGAAGTCAGAAAATTTGTATCCGAGCAAACTTCAGACATTTAGAGATGAACCCTTAAATCTCCAGACTTACTGCTTTTGAAGCAACATACTATATTTTCCTACATCACACAAATCGTTGTTTTTTCAATTAGTTCACTTTGGCATTTTGGGAATGATAAGAATTGAATTGTGTCAATAGCATTTTGTTCCGTGTAAAAAAAAAATATATATATATATCAAAGTAAACTTAAAAGCATTATCTGTTGAATTAGTAGTTTGATAATAATACACAGGAACTTAATCAAATCTGAAGTTTGATGTCCGTTATATATCGTCAATCTGAGATTCCTTAACTTTGAAACCACAGGTTAAACGAATGACTCAGTGAAGTTTTGGTTTGAAAATTGTCAACAACAAAAAAAGTATATCTAATAAAAAGTTATTTCTCTACATGAGCTGTTTACAACAGAAGATTTAAGGCCTTTACATGATATGATGAATACACACAAAAATGTGAAACACTTGTGAATATTATGTCTAAGGCTTTTATTGTGAAAGGTGAACTGAAAGGCGAGCTGGTATGCACAGCCTATTTTGCACATATTGAATACATCTGTATTACACAATTTGATTGAAGCTGAGAAAAATCCACCGTGTTTGCTGTTTTTGCTGCATAATCTCATTAGGTGTGGCAAGTCTCGTGACAAAAAACATATTGATGTGCGGGTAAATTGTTTTAAGTCAGTTAATCAACTAGATTTAGTTCTAAATAAAGCTTTCTTTTTATTTTTTGGGAAACTTTTCCTTGTTTGGTATCGACTCGAAGGAACGATCCGACACAGATTTAATGAGCTTGTGTGTTTGTGTCCCAACCTTCACCTTGTGACTCCAGTGTCCTTCAGCTCTCTTCAAGAGGACACTCCTCATCCCCCCCTGACATCCCTCCTTGCTGCCAGGGAGGGAGGGGGGGCTGTGGACCTCCAGAGGGAGCCACTCTCTCTTCCCAACCCTTGCTCTCAAATCCTGCAGGGAGCGAGGACCATGTAGCTTTGGGTAGCATTGGCTTCACTCTGTCTCTCTCTCTCTTTCTGTTTACCTTTCTTCGCCGACCTCTCTCTTTCCTGCTGGCTGCTGGGTGATGCGTAGACATCGTGGGTACGCTGAGGCCGGATGAGAAGGCCATAATGACATATGTATCCTGCTTCTATCACGCCTTCTCTGGTGCACAGAAGGTGAGCTTCTCACGCTTCGGACTCTCCTCAACACTTGAGTGCAGCAACAGAAAAGCAGCGGGGTTTCCATCAGTCATGACGGGACTTTCATGGGGTCAAATCACAGGAATACACTGAACATTTATTAGGAGGTGCTTTACATTTCTCCTCTTTGATACAAGTCAGGCAGCAGATTAGGAGCATGATGGGAACTCTGACAACAACGACGACACAACGCTTTCTGATGCTTCTGTTTCGGTTTCTTTGGACATCGACCGTGTTTCCCCTGTATTTACTTGATGGTCTGTATTTCTAGCTGTATTTCTCCGTATTAAACAATATCAAACAGACCTGTTTAGGTTCATTACAGTGGGAAACACTGGTCGATGTCCCTCCAGTTTCTCTTCAGCTATTAACACTCCTCAACTCTCAATGTTGTTTTATTCTGTGATATTTTATATATATGGCACATATTAGTTCAGACTTGGAAGGAAACCATTTGAACTATGTTAGCCATGTACGATGGAAGAGATGAAATGTTTATTGTGCAGCTTTAGTCAACAAGTCACAGTCTGTGTACCGTTTGTTTCGTTCCAGTGGTACGTTAGTGTATTTTCCTGCTGATGTGGACTTCAGCGCTCCATGAACCTGTAACTAGATGTATGGATTTAACTCCCGAGTTGTGACGGGAGACGCATGGAGCTTTAAGACACACAGATTGATTTTTGGCACATTCAAACTAACCACCAACAGCTGCAGCATGTTTTTATTGGTCAAATGAATTTGGCTTTTATTGATTCATGTATTTAGATGCACTTTTTTTTTTTTTTTTTTGTAATGTGTGTCTTATTGTTAGATTTATACTTACTATTCACTGCTCGTGTGTTGAGTGTGTTCTCACAAATCTGAATAATTATACTGCTGGTAATAAAAGCCCAGTAGTAGTTTTAAAGTGCAGTAGACACTTATTGACCGTTTGTTTTAGTGACTTTTAACACGTAGCGACATTGTTTTATCCAATCACTGCGAGCGCTACTCATCACTCTTGTTTCCTGATAGGCTGAGACAGCCGCGAATCGTATCTGCAAAGTGCTGGCTGTAAACCAGGAGAACGAGCAAATGATGGAGGACTACGAGAAGCTGGCCAGCAAGGTGAGAACAAAACACATTATACATGCAGATCGAGCTCTGTTTACTTTCGGCAAAGAAGTGTCGGACCCCGATCGTGTTTCCTGACCGTCTTTCATTCCGCCTCCAGCTGCTGGAGTGGATCCGTCGCACCATCCCCTGGCTGGAGGACCGAACCCAGGAGAAGACCGTTAATGACATGCAGGCGAAACAGGAGGACTTCAGAGACTACCGCTGTGTCCACAAACCACCCAAGGTACAGAATTACTGCTCTCTGCGTCCACAAATTAGGGCGAAAATATGTGAGAATAGGTTTAATTTTAATGTAAATACATCATATTTATATCCACAGCCAAAGAACGAACGTATTCCATTTACACAGCTGCTTTTTTCAAGTGGTTACTCATGAGATTTACATTTTTGGAATTGATTGATGAACCTCAGTCTCATTTGAAATACACCCATCGATGGCATCCGACAAAAACGGTCTTGCTGCATCAGAAAAAGTCCACACGATCCAATCAAGTCAAATATGTTGTCCAAAACACATCGTTATATCAATAAATGCCCACAGACTGCTGTGGCACTATTTCATCATTCAATAACAGCCTTCAATGTGCTTTGGGCATGCCTTGGATGGGTGTTTGAGGCATATTTGACAGGACTGGTAGGAGGTTAAGATTGGTTTTGTTTCCTCTGTTGAATGCGTGTCCACTAACGCTGTGAGCCTCCTGTTTTCAGGTCCAAGAGAAATGCCAGCTGGAGATCAGCTTCAACACCCTGCAGACTAAACTGAGACTCAGTAACAGACCTGCCTTCATGCCATCAGAGGGACGCATGGTGTCTGTATGTATGCAGACATTGTTTCTATAACCCATTTGTTTGATAAGAGTCCGTATCTGAAGACATTTGAATGTTATTTGTTCGAGAAACGTCCAAATAAATGGATATGCTAATGATAAAGAGTCTTATCATTTCATTAAGATAATTATTTAACCGTAGGTGAAAGAAACAAGTGCCGTAGTGTACTTTGAAGTGGTGGAGTAGTGTCAGTAACTCTGCCATTTGTGGTCAGGACATTAATGGAGCATGGCACACTCTGGAGGGAGCAGAAAAGGGCTACGAGGAGTGGATCCTCAGCGAGATCAGGCGTCTGGAGAGACTGGAACACTTGGCTGAGAAGTTCCACCAGAAAGCTGCCATTCATGAATCCTGGACCGATGGTACGTTAATAGTTGTATGTCCATGCTGGGAGAACAAACTGAGGAATCACCTCTCTGGGATCAAATTAGAGCTTTTGTCTAATCTTTATCTCAGTGGAGTTGATAATCAAATAAAGAAATGACAGCGTTGATCTTTATTTAACCAGTCTTTAAATGAACACTGGGAGCATTTCAAGAGACTCACAGGTTAAGTGGATACATTTGTTTATGCAGGTAAGGAGGCCATGCTGACCCAGAAAGACTACGAGACCTCCACCTTGTCAGAAGTCAAGGCGTTGCTACGGAAACATGAGGCCTTTGAGAGCGACCTGGCAGCCCATCAGGACAGAGTGGAGCAGATCGCCGCCATCGCACAGGAACTCAAGTAAGGAAGCAGTATGGACCTGTCGGGTCACAGTGTATCGACGATGACATAGAGCTGCAGGGCCCGTACGTTTGTAGGCCAGGTCAGCGTTGTACTGGTTCCCTCCACTAAAAGCCAATAGGATTGTTGCCTAAAACTGCTTAAAATCCACAAACCAGTGGGAGGCGTCAATGTGACTGGGTCCACTTCTTATATACAGTTGAGCTACATACTATTCACAAGTGAACACGCCTCATGACTATTGAAGGGTGAATGCATTTGCCAGAAGTAAAAACATCCAACGTTGGGCTACAAAGAAACTACATCACAGTCACATGACTTCACATCGCCAGCACTAAACCAAAGGTGGACAAGTGTTCTACTGGTTTAGTAGCCACCTTTTTTAAGATACGGGAAATCTTAAAAAATGAGTATTAACCGACGTATTTTATGTCATACAACAAAATGTTAAATTTTTTGGGAACCACAGATTATTTCAGGCATCGTTCTAAAAACCCATTGACATTTAACACGACGAAACAGGAAGTAGAGAGATCTATACTTACTCCACTAAAGTGCTGAATCATGTATCCATGTATAAGTCAAGTATCTGCTCTAACTCTCCTCAGCGAGCTGGACTACTACGACTCTGCCAGCGTCAACGCTCGCTGTCAGAAGATCTGTGATCAGTGGGACAGCCTGGGATCCCTCACCCAGAGCCGCAAAGAGTCTCTGGAGGTATGACTCACCCATCGGTCTGTGTGTGTGATGCTGTTGATGAAATAATGTTCCTCACATGGTTGACTCTCGCAACATCATGGGACTCTGATTCATTTCTCACTGATGCAGTCAAGTGTTTTTTTCTTTCTTTTTCTTTTTCTGATTTGTCTAAAAAACATCTAACCAAGATGTTTGAAGTGGTGTTGCTTTGTGAATCCGAACAGCTTAATGTTAGTGTATAGATGAATTGAATGTACAGGTGCATTCAGTAAGTTATTAGTGTATTATAGTGGTATCTGTGTGATCTTTCATAGCTGCAGTGAGATCTTGACCTTGTGGAGTAGAACTCGGTCGCTCTAAGCTTTCAGATCAGACGTGCTTTACATTTAGATTCAAACCATTTTATTCAGCTGGTGTCAAATACGTTTGTATGGAATATACATTTTGAAACCTTAACACTTGTCAAGTCTGTCTTTTTGTTTTGTTAGAGTTGAAAAACATCAAAGTAAAGAATCCAAAATCTGGTATTGTGTGGAGTGTATAAACATGCACAATGTCCCTAATGCCTAATGAAGTATTTTATTTACTCAAGTGTTAATATCCACCCATTTACATTGTTAAACATGCTTCTTCACTTCTCGCTGTTGTCTTGCCAACAGAGGACAGAGAAGCAGCTGGAGTCGATAGATGAGCTTTACCTGGAGTACGCCAAGAGAGCGGCGCCCTTCAACAACTGGATGGAGGGAGCCATGGAGGACCTGCAGGACATGTTCATAGTCCACAATATTGAGGAGATCCAGGTAACTGCAAACTGGTCCAGATAGGTGCAACATAAAATGTTGCTTCAAATGTTCTTTAGCAACTAGATTTTTGTTACCGTTGCTGTTTGGAGGTAAATACCTTTTCCCCTTCCTCAGGGTCTCATCACGGCCCACGAGCAGTTCAAGTCCACCCTGGCGGAGGCCAACAAGGAGCGGGAGGCCATCCAGGCCATCCAGGCTGAGGTGCAGAAGATCGCCCAGAGCAACGGCATCAAGCTGAGTGGCTCCAACCCCTACACCACCATCACACCTGAGAGCATCGACAGCAAATGGGAAAAGGTAGGCTGCAGCCTGAGCTTTCTGCAAGGGCAAACCTGGAAAAGTCATGCAATTTCCAGACCAGAGAAGTTCTGTAAAAAAATAAAAACAGAAAAAAGAACAAGACTTTGAGGGATTGAGACTAAGTCAAGACCAGGACTAGTGTCTAGACTAGAGTCCCACACTGCATGACACACTTACAATAAAATGTGGAACATGCAAACTGTGGTCACTCCATGAAAGTTTGCCTCAAAGTCTTGGAAATGTTTTGGTAAAAATATAATTATTGATTAGAAGGAGTGTATTTCTTCATCCTCCTAACTCCATCTAACTTATTGAGATTGATATGATTTGTATAGAGCAACATATGCTAAGATAACTGCAGCGAGCCAAAGATGTTGTCATCCACTAGCTGATGATGTAAGACTTTCTCCAGCTGCTGCTTGGTGTGGAGGTGCAGCTACAGGTGCTTTCTGCTCCAGCTCTGAGTGTTTCGAATGTGTGTGTCTTTGCAGGCGATGGACATGGTGCCGCTGCGTGATAACGCCCTGCAGGATGAGCTGAACAAGCAGAACTCCAACGACACTCTGAGAGCCAAGTTCGCCACCCAGGCCAACGCCGTCGGCGCCTACATACAGGCCAAGATGGAGGTAATGGATTAGCCCACGCAGCGGTTCCTCTCTGCACAGCTGTGTGCAGTTTGTCACACTTTTCAGGGCCAAAATCGTACAACAGTGACCTCATAGAGAACGAGTCCACAGGGTTTAGGTGCTCAGGTGAACGTTCACAACCGCGCTGACAGTTTGGAAGGGGCGTTTTTCATTCATGTTTATTCATGGTGGCTAGTTTTTGAATTCATGCTGCACACACTCTTATACATTTAACTTTTATATAGTTGTTTTCAAACATCCTCTGGTGCACATTCATAGTTTTTCAGCTCGTCAGCGTGTGACTTTTCCCTGATAAACAGGTCATTTAAAATGTAAAAAATTAAAGTTATCCCACAATAATACACCTCATGCACTCCTTAAAGTTAACATGTATGCATTTACACAATCCTATGGGAGTGCACAAAGGGGCTTATAGTCCTGTCTCTACCATTACTCATCATAACATGCGGCTGACTTGCAGTCTAATAAGGCTTATATTTGGTTATTAATCAAAAACCATAAATATGCACATCAGAAGCATTAAATCATCTGTCAGTCACAGAATTTCATTCTCTTCCCATGGTGCAGGATGATATCATGTTTACTCCTCTCGGTTTGTTTGTAAAAAGTCAGTGTGAATCGGAAGTGAACCAGAACTAAAATGTATAACTTTTATTCTGAATGGAGTCTGCTGCATGAGAGCTTCTTAAGATTCACACCGTGCTTCATGTGATGGAAATCTATAAACTGTGCATTTGTAGGGTTAACTAGAGAGTAAACGGGGTGTTTTTGTGCTGGCAGGAAATTGGCAGGATATCCATTGAAATGAATGGCACTCTGGAGGACCAGCTGACCAGCCTGAAGGACTACCAGACCACCATCATGTCTTACATGCCCGAAATTAACACGCTCGAGGGCTACCACCAGCTCATCCAGGAGGCCCTCATCTTCGACAATCAATACACTTCCTACACAATGGAGGTAACACACACACACATCTAAAACCTTAATGAATGGATCACCATCACAGCATATTTCTAAGATGATACAGGCTGCCTGCAAAGTGTGTTAACCCTTCGACCAGACTGACGAATGACCAGGAATGTCCTGGTGGAAATGCTGCATTAGTGTCTTTTTTCTTCTTCTAAAGCCCATGAAAGTAGCTTGTTTGTGTAAAATCCCCTCTGCCCCAAGTTTGTAAGTCCAAAGAGAGGAAAAGTGTGGATGGCAGTGTGTAACATCTCCCCGTCTCCCTTCCTGCAGCACCTCCGTGTGGGCTGGGAGCAGCTGCTGACCACCATCGCCAGAACTATCAACGAGGTGGAGAACCAGATCCTGACGCGTGATGCCAAGGGCATCAGCCAGGAGCAGCTCTACGAGTACCGCGCCTCCTTCAACCACTTTGACAAGGTCAGGGGCCCGAACTCTGTGGCCACAGCTGATTTATTATACCCGTTTGGTGCCTTTTCTACTCCCTATATCACAATGTGAACATGGCCGTCAGGGGTGTCAGTACTTGAGTTGGGAGCTAAGAATCATTTTACTATATATATATATATAGTAAGAAGGTCTAAATATATATATATATATATATATATATATATATATATATATATATTTAGACCTTCTTTATTATTATTATTATTATTTATGGAATATATGGTAGTTGTGTTATACTACTGTGCATTATTTGCTGTTTGAATATTTTGTGAGGATTTTGCCTTTGCTATAACATGACTGAATAAATGTTACAAGGGGGTGAGAGAGGAGCCAAGCGCGTGACTAATCATCCAGATGTTCTACACAGGCGGCCAGCACATGTTGGTTTCAGGTGTTGGCTTTTATTTTCGCTGAGAGTGCAAAGAGTGAGGAAATGATGCAGGCATCCCATCAGAGATCCAGAAAAAGACTTAATTGTGTTAGTTAAAGGGATATTTTTGGGTGCTTTGTAGTGTGGTTGTATGAGGTATGTCTCCATAGTCTACACTCCGACTGCAGATGTACCTCATACAACCCCACTTCAAACAATCACAACTATCCCAATTAAGGCCAATTAAAATGGAGTGCCTTCCTCCGCTGGTCATGAGACTTGTACTCCGATAGGAAGTAATCTCCTCCTCATGCTGATGGCTGTCAGGACACGGTATTTGGAAGCTTGCTTGAAGATAGAGAACTGTTGCACCACCAAACGTCTGTGTATCAAAGCTTATAGATCTTTGACAGTTATGAGGATGTGAAGGACACCACGATCATTCACCATCTCACACCGCTGTGTGTATGTGTGTGTGTCTGTAACTTTGTGTGTGTCACTGATTCATGCTACCGTCCGACACTCCCCCATCACATCACACCAGTGTGTCTGTACACACACGTGTTCGTTTACGTCCCGACCCCGGAACCTGAATGAGCCAGAATCTCCCGACATGACACAAGAACGCCACCGTTGCGATGATAACCTCTTTGAATTCGGACTCCTCTGTTGTGTGCTGAGATAGTTGGTAGTTTTTTACAAACCTGCATGTGGAGCCTGATTCCATGTTTGTATTATCCTACTGTATGCTTTTAATGAGAACACCTTTAATGTCTTTAACATTTTTAATATGGCTGTGAATTAATTTTAATGGATTTTCATAAAGTATCTGTGTTGACTGACTCCGGTCCTGACTGCTTGTTGAGTTGTGTGTGTCGACATCATCTAAACGTCCATGAATGTCTGTTTGTCCCTCCATCCTCCATCCCCTCATCTCCTCCTTGCATGCTGTGGATCTCATGGTCACCATCCGCCACCATCCCTGTGTTGCGATCGCTCCATCCTCATGACATGGCGCTCATGTCGTTGGCTGTTTGGCTGATCTCAGGACCACAGCGGGGCCCTGATGGCCGAGGAGTTCAAGGCCTGTTTGATCAGTCTGGGCTACGATGTGGAGAACGACAAGCAGGTAGGAAAGAGGGAAAGAGTAGGTGTTTGTCGGGTCTCTAAGCAGGAGAGCAGAGTGGAGATCACTGCCAGTCAATCTGAGAGAGGGCTAAAACTATTGATTATCTTCATCTTTTTTCATCGACCGTTAAAAGGCACAATTAGGAAAAGTACACTTAAGGAAAGGTGAATAATGGGGGATAATAATAATGATCGTAGTAATAATAATAGTGTTAATAAACAGAAACGGAAGAGGGGGAGGGGGAAAAAGTCAAGATGATAACAGTATAAACAAAATAATGATCAAAATATCAATACAATAAACAGATAGAAACAAATAGTCATAATAAAAATCGTGATAATAGCAATAATATATATATATAAAATAACAGAATATATATATTTATATATAATTTCTTATTTTAATCTGCTGTAACACAGCTGTAACCACAAGTCGAAGCGTTTATTTAGACTTAGACTGAGAAGTACTCAGTGTGTCACTAACAGTTAATTCTGTTAGCTGTTCCCCAACACACTGTCTGGGTGCAGAGTGGCGGCAAGTGGTCGCCAGTGCACTCAGCTGTGTTATGATTAGCGGCCTCTGCCGGCTAAGGGCCGGTTAAGAGGCGTGAGGAGTCGATGGCCGTTTCAAACAGGCAATAAAAGGTGTTTTGAGAAAATGTGACGTCTTTGAGGATGCAGCCATAACCGGGCACTTAAATATTTTGCAATTTAAAAAAAAAAAGATAGGATTACAAATTTTCAAATGAAAAAACACAAGGATGTTAAACCAACACAAACTGGTCAGTGATCAGTCAGCGCTCCTGCTCTGA
Source organism: Chelidonichthys spinosus (assembly GCA_029853015.1). Lineage (NCBI taxonomy): Eukaryota > Metazoa > Chordata > Actinopteri > Perciformes > Triglidae > Chelidonichthys > Chelidonichthys spinosus. Next base: position 14,053,600 of record CM056828.1, read on the forward strand.
GGCTCCTCAAGAAGCTCTGACAGGGTTCATGTCCATCAGCATGGAGGGCAGAGACATGTTGCGTCCCTGTTTGTCCACCGGGGGTCTCTGTTGCTTTGTGCTGCTTCAGCTCGACCAGGCTCCCTCTCACTCTCCCAGCAGACCCGCCCGTCGTCTGTCCGTCGGGTGTTACTTTCGCTGTTAACTGTTTGTGCTTTTTTTCCTCACCCCCAATCATTACTCACTTTCTCCACAACACTTTGATGTTTCTTTCTCTGTTCATCACTCCTTCCCTCTCATCATCCTCTCATTCCTCCTCCTCCCCCCCCACCCGGCTGTGCTGTGCTGTGCTGTGGCGGCCCACAGAAGCGATCAGGACAGATGGTCTCAGAGGATTTCCGGGCTCTACTCATTTCTACAGGAAACAGCCTGGTACTGCTGCTGGCATTATGCTCTGGCAGGGTGTCTGCAGGTCCAACTACATCCGTATTCCATTTAGGGTGCTAAATGAAAAGCCTTAAACAACTTGCATAAGGCAGACATCCTGTTTGGAAAGCAGTTAAAGATGATATGTAACATAAATATCATCTATATGTTTTATATCTTGTCAAGAATTGACCAAAATGTTTATTAATCTGGTCAGCATATACTTGAAGAAAACTTTTTTTCTCTCTAATGCCTGATGAATGATGAATCAACGAAACGGGAAAAGTCTTGTTTGCTCACTACTTCCCAAACACTTTACTTTTTAAAATACTTAACCCTAACCCTATAAATGTGAACAGTCAGTATCTTCAGTTCACCATTTGTTTGAGTTTAAAGTATATTGTGGTGAATGTGACTGAGCACCTGCAGACACCCTGCTCTCTCCCTGATCCTCTCGCTGCTGCTCTTCTTTAACACAACTGTGTTGCTTTCATACTCGCTTCCCTCCTGCACGAGTCGGTGGCTACTGACTGAAGGAAAATGTATTTTTTTTATTAAGACCGTCAGAATTCTACAGAACCGTTTGTCCCTCATCTGTCTGTGTTTCCCATTAACCAGTGATCATGTTTTGTATGTATGTCCATATGTCATAGTTTGAAATATAAAATATTGGGACCTCAATTACACCTTTAACATCTGTTCACTGCATCAGTCTTTTTCCTAGAGGTCCTAATGTTTTCATTTACAAAGTGTTGTATGTCACATCCTGTCTGTGTGTGTTTAAGTACAAACTGCTGTCTCTCCTGGGTTAACCTGTTGTTTCTCGGTTGCCAGGGTGACAGCGAGTTTGCTCGCATCATGGGCATAGTGGATCCCAATGGCAGCGGCGCCGTCACCTTCCAGGCCTTCATTGACTTCATGTCCAGGGAAACCACGGACACGGACACCGCAGACCAGGTCATCGCCTCCTTCAAGATCCTGGCCGCTGATAAGGTGACTGTGTGTCTGCATGCTTTTTGATTTTGTCATGCAGAATCATTTATAATGTCTTTATTTTCTATTTATTTATCTTTACTGTACAGGTGAATGATTTCTGGAGGATGTTTTGTAATCTGATTGTAATTTGTAATAAAAATGCACCAAATTAATTGAAACGATGCTCACACTAAACAAACTGATTGGCCAATAGAACCAGATGCTCTCATTGAACATGTTAGGTTTGAGGCATCTTAGATTTTATTTCGATTAACGAAACGTTTGAGGAAAAAGCATCGGGGCCTTTTTCTGAAATTGTACTCAATTTGATAATTTGAGGAATTCTGCCTTGTAATATAAACATATATAAACAGGCTATAATATCTGCCTAATGTTAAATAACCAAGATGGTATAAAAGAGTGAGCAAAATTTTTAAATCCATGCACAGTAACTTCTATTATACACACTACGGTATTTAATCAAGCGTGTCAGTACTTTTTGGACATCGCTCACTTCCTTCCTCTCCGTTTCCATCAGAACTTCATCACGGCTGACGAACTGAGGAGGGAGCTCCCCCCCGACCAGGCGGAGTACTGCATCGCCCGCATGGCGCCCTACACGGGGCCAGACACCATCCCCGGAGCCCTCGACTACATGTCCTTCTCCACCGCCCTGTATGGGGAGAGCGACCTGTAGATGAGGCGAGAGGAAGAGGAGGGCTGGACAGAGGGAGGGAAGGAGGGAGGGAGGGGGAAGAAGAGAGGAGGGAGGTAGAGAGTTGTTCTGTGCGTAGGGACGACGCCAGGAATCGTGCGGTTGGAGGAATTTGAGTGGAGGTCGTGAGGTGCCCCTGCGTGTTCGGATTTAGAAAATCATGAGAAATGTTAAGACTCTGAGCTTGTTGATTGAACTGTAGTTAGGTTTGGCCTCTGTCGAATGTTTTCCGGCTCTGTAAACAGATCAAGTGTAATCAATTTGTCGTAAAAAGGTTTATATGAGCAGGCATATCAGGGCCGCTGTGGGACAGGGACAGTTGCTCTGTAGTGCGGGTCCCTAGCTTCACCCTCTCTGCCTTTTGTGGGGTTAAACTGGGGAGGGACCCGGGTTAGGACTGGGCGACAAGGGGGCACAAGCTAATCTGATACTTATGCTAATTTTTGTTTATTTTATTATAATTTCTTTCTTCTTGCCAGGGGGTTCAGGGCATATGACCGAGGGACAGGGTGGTGTTTGACGTGGCAACTGGCGAGGTTTGTGTATTAGATCCTAGAGAGATATATGCTGCGGGGTAAGGGGGGTGGGAGCGGGGTGTTGACCAACCAGAGATAAAATGACATATTTACTGATAATTCCCATGTTGCTGGATATGGTGACCTGTCTAACCTCAGCTCGTTTCCTCCTCCTCTCTTTGTTATTTTATTTAGTGTATGTTGTGGAGCAGGTGGGTGGCGGGGTCGGGTGGGGACGGTGGCCGGTGCGGGTTGGAGGGCGGGGCTCAGCGCTGTACATACTTATTTTTTCAGTGCGGAGAACGACACACAGTCCCAGGTGTTGAGAATAATCGATCGCAGGCTTTCCAGTAGGGCAATGTAGAGTGACATTTATTAAAAAATAAATAAATAAAACGCAGACATTTAATAGCCGACGATGGCAACACAAAGAGACAGTTTCTCCAGTGGATAGTTTTGAGCTTCCAGAAGTCTTTCTTTCTTTTCGCAATGGAAAAAAGTTGGTAGCCGTGAAGTTGAGGGTTGTGTACCTAAAGGCCTTCTCCTGTATAAATCCCATGACAGGCAACAACATAATTATCCACAAATATTTGCTTCTGTGAAACTATTCTCGTCCTGGGGTGGGCTTCAGGTGCTTATTTAAATACAAAAAAACTATACATTTATATGATAGGTAAGATTGTAGTAGTCAAAGTTAGTCCAGTTTTATATACCACACATCACACACACACACATGCTGAAATGTATACACGTCATGTCATGGATGCTTTTGATTGGCTGAATGAAGGTTTCATAGATTTTTAGAGCTACCATAGTACCGCACTGTGGAGAGAAAAATGGAGAAACGGTGAAAGTAGTAAAATGAAATGTGCCTATTGGTGGCTACAGCCCTGTCCCTCTCTCTCTCTTACTCTCTCCCTACCTCACGCTCCCATGTCCTCCCCCTTCTCTCCCCCTCTCTCGACATCCCGTCATTTGTCTCAGAAGAAAAGGGAAAGAAACTTTACTGCAAGGAAGGAGGAAGGGGAACGATCGGGGAGGGGTTTATGTAAACATTCCATTATTTGCAAATAAAAAATATTAAAAAAGGAAATTGTTATGTAAAAAAAAAACTATGCAATCATAATATGTTCAATATCTGAGTTCTGGCGAAAGTTGTGGGCATCAATTGGGCCCTTTCTGAGAACGTTCCCTGTCTAAATTTAATGGATTTCTCCAGTGTTTGTTGGCTGTTAGGGGGGAGAGGAGGGGGAGACAGACAGGGAAGGAACTGAGGAGAAAAGACTCGGACCAAAAGCTTGTTTCTTTTTTTTTTCTCTTTTTTTCCACTGCGAGGTTGGAGAGAAAATGAACTCTGGAATTGTGATTTTCCTTTTTTTTGTACTCTTTAATATCAAACCTTATCTGCTGTACTGGAAACTGCAACGCCTTCTGTCTCTAATGATAAGTGAGTTTCACAAAGCACACATAAAAGTTTCCTTACAAAATACCTCTGCTTGTCTGTTTTTTCTTGTCCTTGTCCGTTGTCAATGAGAGCTCTACATGATTTAACAACAAAACGTACCTGAGAAGTTTAATCATCTGTCTGTATAACAGTCTGTAAACATTACACATCATTTTATTGTCTTCACTGTGTTAGCTCATATGATATTCTTATAATGCAGTTGTGTGAATACAAATTCCTAATATTAACTGGCATGTAAGTCACTTCAGTAGCCTAACTGACATCACTCGTTCTAAGATTATGCAAGTTTACATCAAAAGATGACGCACTTCAAACATATTTCAGTAAGTCTGGATTTTCAAGCTTTGTTCTTGTACTGAAACCGAAGAGTGTACGAGGGCCCGAACTGTTCCCGCCTGTTTGCAGATGGTACAACGTTCATTTGGACAGGCATGGCTGAGGTGGGCCTCTGCGAGCTGCAGACCTGTTGGCTTCACCTTGTGGGTTTTCTGAACTGGCTTTAGGTCCCGGGAACGGAAATGGGCAGTACCTTGAGGAGAGGGTCTGATCTGCGCACGCATCACCGAACTTCTTGTGCTCGCGCTGGTTTGCTGCTACTTTTCTGAGCAGCTCGAGACCAAGAAACAACAACATGAGCAGCTCGGTGACAAAGGGGAAAGTGGCGGAGTCGGTCTTGGTTTAGACCCTTCCTCCTCATCATCATCATCACCATCATCAGCGCTCACTACAGACTGGCTGCGGCCGCTCCGCGCGCACTGCGGCGCTTTGAAGCCTCGGAACAACAGGGAGCTACGGGCGCGCGGCCGCTCCTCTGGTCCGCTGTGGCAGGAATGATGCTCGCGCTCACCTTCACCTGCCGCGCGCTGCTCGTCTTCCTGCTGTCGGAGTCGGTCCAGAGCGACAGACCAGCGGTAGGACCTGAACTCTACTTACTAACAAGTGGCCTGTTAACTCGGCTAGGCGGTCTGAAAGCAGCAGCTTTGTTGGTGTCTCCTACTAAAACTCACAGTGTTGCACTTTATACGTTTGTGCATTTTAGTTTCACGCTTAAGGCACATTTAGGAAAGACACAACGCAATAAAGTTATGGCTGTGCAATATATCGATATATCGTAGTTTTTATAGGTTATGTTTCAGCTAACTGATGTCATTATCTGAACTTAACAGACTATGTTCTATTATTCACCTTTACCCCCGGAGTCATTAGATCCACATCAGTGATGATTATCTATCCAACATGTCAGCTTAATTACTAATTACTAATTACAAAGGAGGAGTGACTGTCTACTCTAAAAGTTATTCTATTGCCTTGTTATTGGCTAAATGCAGAGTTTACCTATACAGGTTTTATTTTGTTAAAACAACTTAAATTAGCCTTTAGCTCTGGCATTATTTATTTATTTTTATTTAGGTTTATTGCTACTGACAGGCAACGACTCCTTCAACATTTCTTATGAGAAAATCTGTGCTACATTTTTATATTTCCACTTATATTTTCTCTTTTAAAAGTTAAAGATTCTGTTGAAGCTGCAAGTATTTCATCTAAAGCTGAAAACATAAAAGTTACAGGTCAAATACTGTATAAAGTTAACTTAGCAGAGTAAGAGATCAAGTCCAGCCTTGAGCCAAACAAAACAAATTCACCTCAATAAATCCTCTAAAGGCGGATCAACGAGAGCATACTTCTGAGCAGTAGCCACCTTTTACAAATCAGGATAACAAAAACAGTCGGCTGTGTGTGTGTATGTTGTTGTTTTTCCCCGTCTGTATAATTGGCTGCCTGCTTACAGGAAACACCAGCGGTTCCACTACAGTGGTTCTAAATTGCCAGGCTTGATCAACTTTGGATTTTATTGGTTCAGTCAAACACACACACAAAAAAGATCAGCTTGGTAATTCTGACCGCGTCAAAGACAATGTTGCTTTTTAGAATAAAGAGTGAGTGTGTGTTTGTGTGTGTGTGTGTGTGTGTGTGTGTCCTCCCTGGAGGACTGAAGAGTTACACCAGCCAACAAGAGCAAACCATAAACACACACACGTGGCTGCCAGGCAAATATTTGACGTGCTACTCGGGGGAAACGGACAGGTGTGTGTGTGTGTGTGTGTGTGTGTGTGTGAGAGAGAGAGAAAGTAGGAAAAAGAGTCCCAGTAATCCTATAATGTATTTTAACGGCATGCTAAACAAATGTCACAGCTGCACCCTGAGTGCATGTAGAAATATGATAAAATGTGAGATGCAGTAAGTCAGCATGGATATGGCAGTTGTTCCATGGGTTCATAAAAAAGGAGATTAAATACCCAAACCATCAATATCAAACGTGTGCAGCACAATCTTTTGTAGATGACAGATTTTATCGTACTTTCAGAGCGAAAGATGATGTTTCTCCAATACTTGTTTCTCTGTGTTTGGTTGAGTTTTGGTCGTTTCGGAGAGAGAGTGCATGAGAGTACATCTCATCCCTACATCTTCGTCTTAGATTTCAACCAACATCAAACCAAGTTTGAGCCCGGAGCTCATCAGAAATGGAAATAGTAGTTACCTGGATGGAACTCCAGGTCCAGCAAAGCTCCTTAGAGACTATTCATAGAACTGGAGTTACATCCATGTAACTTAAATCTGTCTCCCTACTGGCACTATTGAATTAAGGCATTGAATCCATTTCCTTTGTAAATATGTTGAGGTGATCTTTACAATCTTCTCTTTTCAAAGGATGGTTTGTAAACGGTCAGCAGTCTTTTGTGAAGTGCAAATAATTTGTGGTTAATGGCTTAAAACATACCAAACTAGTGGTCCGTCTGTGTGTTTGTCCCGGCGTGTGTCAACACTGCTGAAGGGTGAGATGTTGGTACGTACACACACACACCTCTGAGGTGGTAAACTTGTCATCAGCATCCCTGCGTGTGTCGATGATCGCTTTAACTGCTTAGCTGTACAGATTGATGGCAGAGAGAGAGCGGCGTTCACAAGTGAGCGATTCTCTGCTCCGCAGGCAGCGGGTTCAGATTCTGAATCCCACCGCCGGGTGTCAACAGGCCTTTCAGCGGCATCGGCGACCCTTTTCCAGGACAAACATTGTGCCTCGTAAAGCACTGGAGATGAGTTTTTATGTTTTCCTGCAGCAGGAATGTGCGAGGCACGAGGAGAAAGTGGTGGTTTGTTCTGGCTTTCTCTGCTGCCTGCTCACTTCCTGTCTCTGGCTCTCGCTGTGTGTTCCAGGACCCATACTACTATATTTAATATGCACGAAAAACACAAAGTGTGCCATAGCGTCCTGCTGCTGGACCACTGGCTGTTCTCACTCACGATCCTCTGTGCAGCAGATTGGTGAGCCAGAGGGTCAAAGTTCATGGTGCGATGTTATGATGAATGAGCGTGTCCCAAATGACATCTTTGTTAAATCCTCATTGCATCTCTCAGTAAATACACCAGACTCTGAAACAATTACAATGGTAAACTGGTTCTATGAATGATGTGACTACAGACGTGACTGGGCGTCTCTCTCCCTGCACATGTTGGGGCTTTTCTTCACCTTCTAGAGGCATTTTTTCCCTTATATTTCCAGGCTAGAGGGCCCAAACTGTGGGGTTTAGTTCCTCTTTAAATGTATATGTCTGTCTCTCCCCCACATACACATGAACACACCCTCATGGCTGAGTTTTTATTGGCCCAAAAACACTGCTGGTAATTGTTTTAACACTGAGGATATTGTAGTTGCTGCTGTAGTTCTACCTGACAGGAAATCCAGTCTGCCCAACACATTGCTCCTGACCCAGTACACCCCCCCCCACCATTCTTCTAACCTCCCTCTACTCGTCCTGTTCACTCATTCCACCCACACACTCATTCTCAATCCTCTCTGCAGGCTTTTATTATACAACCACATATTAATCACCAGAGCCAACAAAGGTTTGGCTGGTTTATTTCTTCCGTTGCTCAAATATCGCACACGAGACGACTTTCATTAAAGCGGGTTGTATTTAATATTTTATCTCTGCGGTCAATACATAAGTTAATGTCTGCACATTAAGGCACAGAGGTCTCATTCACCACTAAATTATGTCAACAGTGTCAGACACACCAGAGCTCGGGGGGCGGGTGTGTGGGAGGCTGCCGGACAAAGAGGCACTGATGAAGCGTGAGGAGGTGTATGTAGGTGTGTGTTCAGGTGTTTTCAGTGAGTGTGTGTGGCAGCGTGATGCATCTCATGTATATTTTGGAGACGTGTGAGGTTGTGTGTGATCCGAGCTGAGAGTGTGTTGAGGAGCATGTGGGAGTCATTTAGATCTTCACGCTCGCCGGACTCTCCTTTTCTGGTTTCCTGTCCTTGTTTCCTCGCCGCTTCTTTTTTCCCCCCTCACATCTCCTTGTTTCTGTCCTCTTTCCTCCTGTTCTTTCTCGTACTCTCCTGTAAAGCAGAGTCCAGGGATGACAAGCAGAAATACGCATCTGCTAAGTCAACGGTGTCGCTGAACACGACATCGGTTACATACAGTAAACTGACCTCAGAGCAGCGTAGGTGCTTGGTTTGAACTTCAGGGTGAGAAGGCCGACAAAACAAACCACCCCCAAATATAACTTGGCAACCAATATAAGCTGAAAAAATCAAAGAAACCTCCCTAATTTGGATACAACAAGGTTCACAGCAGATCCCTAGATCCCATCAGTGCACATGAGCCAACGCCATCTTGGCTCCGTGTGCAGCGGGCCATCGTCCAAGACAAACCAATCACCTCCAGGTGCAGGAAACAGGTTAATCACAGGTCTCCGCATGCCGGTGTTGCACCAAATTCTGTGACCCATCAGAATCTGTGACCGCAGGGCATGAACGTATTGTTTTGTTCTGCAAAATATTTGTATTTTGTGAATGTATTCTTGCTGTGTGAAATGGAGAACTAGTATCTGCTTGGAGAGATCCTCTAACTGAGTGAGTATGATCCGCCAAGGGTTCCTGTTAGCAACAGAGTCTGATGGGTTACAGAATATGGTGAGAAATGATTATAGAATCAATTTAAACATGTTTCCATCGGCTGGTTGGAGGTTTTAATCCAAACTATTTTGCTGACAGTCTTCCTGTCAGACACAAAGCCAGACCCCCCCCCCCCCCCCTCTCGAAGCTGCTGACAGCGGAGACAGAGTGTCTCTCTGCAGGGAAGATGCTCACCTCAATTAGTGCACTTTATCCACTCACTTCTGAGTTAAATTGGAGCTTTCACAGGTGAAATGACAGGTGAGGGACTAACTCTCATTCTGCATCCTTCCTTATTCTCCGCCTTTCTTCTCCACTCAGGTCTTTCCAGCCGTGAAACACTCGCAGCCCGTTTATCCCTCACAGACAGAAAGACAGACAGCTATGCAGAGGCTATACAATACCTTTCCGTGCATATCTCTACTTCCACCTGCAGTGTTTTGGACAGTTTCATCAGTGCTCAACCACACACAGCTGTCAGAAAATAGTCCAAAAAGTTTTGACAGCACACAGTTTAGTGGGTGGATGAGGAGTACAGGAGGGAGGAAACATGGATGCTGAGTAGAGTTTGCTCTGTGCTGTGAAGAAAGTGCTGCAGCACAAAGTAAAGTTAGAAAACAAATTAAAGAGTAAACCTTCTCAGTGTTATACTGAAGCCTCTATCTGATAAATAACTAGTTATTCTTATTGCTGTGTTGTTTCTAAAAGGAAACTCGACTGCCTTTGTCCACAGGGGCCGCCAAACTCAACATATCTGAACTGCCTCAGCTGTTTCTGTTTATTTATGCATTTATCCGCATGCTAACAGCAACAGGGACGAAACATGATTTTGTTGGCTGGTTACAGGTTTTACATTCCCAAACTGTGTGTGTGTGTGTGTGTGTGTGTGTGTGTGTGTGTGTGTGTGTGTGTGTGCGTGTGTGTGTGTGTAGCCGTTTCTGATCACAGAGAACATGTGGCCTCGCGGTTGTGTCCTGGACTGCCAGAGGGGGCGCCACAGAGCCGTGTGCGGCAGCAACGGCAGGTTGTATAAATCGCTGTGTGCTTTCCAGAGGGCCCAGTGCATCAACACGCAGCTCCGCCTCGTTCCACGAGCACACTGCTCAGGTACACGCCTTCCATTGTCATCACTTTAACACAAAAACGTGAGATAATAGGTTGAAAAACACCGAAGTTATCCTTTAATGCATGGTTCAGACTACACTATATCAACCAGACCGGACCCCGGTCTCCATCATTTTATATAAAAATAGCGGAGGTACTTCAGTACTTCAGCAACACGGTAAAATGATGGATGACATCACACACGCGGTGAAAGAAGACCTTATCAATTGGTGGGGGACCGCCATGTAGTCTGTCATGTCTCTCGACCAAATCGGGACAAGGCTTAAAGACTTTAAGACTCCTAATCCTAATCCTAATCCGACCATCATACCGACACTGATATCCTGTAATCTCAACCATCAGTATAGTACTTGAGTATATGTACTTAGTTACTCCCCACCACTGAGCGCATGTAAGTACTAACTTCTTGATTTCCTTTTTGTTTTAGATCCGAGTCAGTCCAAATGCCAGCTGGCCCGGGCTCAGGCCCTGGAGGCCGGCGCCCACAACACTGGCGGCCACGTTAGTCCAGCAGCTGCCGTCTTTGTCCCAGAATGCAGTCAGGAAGGTCACTTCCTGCCAGTGCAGTGCCACAACCAGACTGGATACTGCTGGTGCTCCATGCCTGACGGCAAACCCGTCAGCGGTACCTCGGTCCTCCATCTGACCCCCGACTGCCCCGGTAAGATGCACTTTATTCAGAGTAACACAATCAAGGAAATACTACCTGAGACATAGATTCTCTGTGTCTGTGGAGCTTTACTGGAGGGATCAACACCATTCTTTCAAAAGATCATTTGGTGAATTGATGGTTGTGGTTTTTATTTATATCATAATTATAGACTCAGCATGAGGGCTTTTTATAGTCTTCTGCTGCTATTCAGAAAGATCTCGGACAAATATGTGAGGCCAGTAACTGAAATTCCATCCAAATGACAGGTTGTGTGTTTTGCACACTGAGGTGTTGCGTTTAATTCCCTAACAGATCACATTCCCAAGCTGGCCCAGACTAGTGATGCAGGTGAGAAAGTTGTATTACTCCAGATTCACAAAGGCAGCATTGCTCTCAGCATGTGTTTTTTATTGAATACATATTTGTACTATGAATTCACTGAGAAGTTCTGTATGTTTCTTGTCATTTTCACTTTCTGTTCTGGCCCCGGTTGTATCTGGTTCTGGTTTTCTCTGCCAAAAAACACCTGCAGGAGCCTCCAGGGACTCTGGCTCTTCATGCCAAGATGTTCACAGGCTTTCTTGAGTTTCTGACATCATTCTTGTTGCTTGACTCTGTTCTTGTGTTCCAGGTGATGTAGCTGAACCGGGCCCTACATCTAATCCCAGAAAACCTAAAGGTGACAAACTGAACCTTCTCCGATAACAAACCTGTGTTGTCCACTTCACTCTCTTCTGTACAACCTCCCCACAAGCACAAAAACATTGTGTGACAGTCGGGTTCTCTTGTCCAGATCTGACGGCTCCTCCATTCTGGGTCACCATTCTGATGAACTCCGACCCCAAAGGAAACCGCTCAGTCAGACGGCCCACTGGTAAGAGTCAGTGTGTAAAGTTATTCCCAGATTTATGATCATGGTCTACAATTAGAAAATGAATATTCCTCCTAGTATGTGTTCAATTGAGAAGCAATACAATAATAAAATGCCACCAGGTTTTCTTAACTGTCACACAGTCATTTTTTTTTCTCTTTTGAGGGCTTAAAAATGATCAAATATTTTATTTTACAAAACAGTTTCAATTCAACCGAAGCTTCGATATAACCTATATTTTAAACTTGACCATCAGTGAGAAGACTGAATATTTCTGTATAGTTAGGGAAGGGAGGCACAGGAGAACCAGAACCAGGACTGAGTGTGGCAGACTATCAGACCCTGCTGCAGTAAAATGAGAGGTTTTCTCAAGGGACATTGGGGCTTGGAAACACTACCACTTTGGCCAACAGGGGCCGCCAAATACAACACAAAATGAAGTTGAAGAAGGAATAGAAGCTTTAATGATATGGTTGTCTAGGTGATAGTCGGAGGTGGTTTTCCACTGGACAACATTTTTTAATATTTTCCCTCTCATGTATGCAAATGTGGACGGCAAAAAATTAACCCCTCTCCATAAAATCTTAATTATAATGAAAGATGAGAAGAAAAACGTAGTTTCAGGGTCGAAAACAGAGTGAGATGTAAGGTGATGATTTTAAATCAAGTGTATAAATACAAATATACTGTAGTTATATGGTGTGTTTTTTACAGACAGTCCTCAGACGTGTGAGCGAGAGCGAGCGTCACAGCTCTCTCAGATGAGTTCATCCTGGCAGGAAGAGCGCTTTATCCCAGAATGCACTGCAGATGGCCGCTACAGCCCCGCGCAGTGTCACGCTGCCACAGGTTACTGTTGGTGTGTCAGGGTGGACAGTGGCAGGCCGCTACCCGGCACCTCCGCTAGGTCTGTTAGTTCTGTAAACTCACTCACACTTTCTCTTTCTTCCTTTTCGTCTCCCTCGACAACGGCACACATAATCACGCACTGATGCACACAAGCATTAAATCTTAATCGTCCAATGTTACACCAATTACTGTGTCCGTTCCCTTGGTTGCCTTTCATTAAAGCAACAAATCAGGATGAATCGCGGTTGAATGATTTAGTTCTCGAGAGGTTTTTATCAGTGTTGTTGACGCTCAGTGTTTTCATGTGATGCTTTTCTTTGGTTCACTGGTGTGAGGAAAGCTCCCCGAGGCATAATGATGTTTTTCTTCCACCTGCCGAAGCCGCTATCTCTGGATGTAATTAATTAGAAAGTATTAAATTTGACCATGGAAAGACGTTTTAATCATTTTAAGATTCATTTTTTAATAACGCATTTTATTTATAGAGTGCTTTTTTGTCAGTCAGTTCTTGGCCTTTCTGGTACTAATGCAAGCTTTCACTGTAATGATTGTAAATTGACAGTTTAGTTGCTCTTTCTGTTTCTATGCAGGAATCGCATCCCAGAGTGCACTGGGGCAGAGGACGCCCCAACAGACAGGAGGCACAGGGAAAACCCTCTGCCTGGTAAATATGAGACTTTCTGTTATATAGTCAACAACAACAACAAAAAAAAGGTTTCATGATTTACATACAACTGTTTTTCCTCCTGTTCACTTCATTTATACTTAGTAAGACATTTGGTTGTTTGAGGGAGGGGTTTACTTCTCTCTGTTCTCTTCCTGCAGGATGTCCCGGCGCTCGTAAGAAGCACTTCCTGCAGAGTCTGGTTAGAGCTCTGCAGCTGGAAGCAGAGCATGCTGGGAGTCTGAGTCCCGACCAGTAAGTCTATCTACAGCAGGTGATCTTCACAGCTTCACTTTAGTCTGAACTCGCTCCCTAATTACTGTGAAATTGCAGTTAGCAGCTTCTATTGGCTTCAATCATTGAACTTTATTGGGGACTTTTTTACAGGGAAACTGAAAACTGGGAAATTCTATCAAATTGTTTATTATGACCAGTATGAATACACCTCTCTTTGTCTTCTTGAAACGACCTGCCATTCAGTGTTGCACTTATCTGGTGCACCAAAAAGGAAAAACTGAACAGATAACGGTGATGACACAAGCATACCCACCAACAAGGAGATGATCTGCTGGGGTGTGCAAGCATACATAGGAACCCACAAGATCATGTCTGTGTACATTTCTGAGATGAAAATCTGTGCTTGGTCTCATTCTGAATGCTTTCCCACAATTATTGTAAATGTTAAACCAACAACCATGTTTAAAAGTCATTGTAGCTCATAATTAAATCCATTCACAGCCTCCAGGCGTCAATGGTGGCTGAAAAGGTTTGTATTGATCAATATGTCTTACAATGGATCCGACTGCGTCACCTGGAAATGTTGGAATCAGCCCTGCAACATTATTTACTTCTCATCCAACGATCTGCTCAGTAAAGTTCCAGTCATTTTGAACCAAACTGTGAGATATTTCAGTGCTCATGTCTGACTGTGATGAGCTCACCAGACATCACTGACATACATTCACTCTTGGATATTAGATAGAAACCTCCTGCAGCAGAGATCACTGCTGTTGGCGGTTGTCTGTCTTCTTGGTAACTGCTGTGAACCCAAGCCATCAAATACAGTCTGAGTATTTCATAATAAAGACAGGTTTTCAGTGGAGAACTCCTTTAAACTGGTGTCACCTTTTTGGTTTTGTCCCGTCTCTTTCCATCAGGGCCTCGAACACACCTCCTTCCAGCTCTCCCCCTCCGTCTCCCTACCCTCCAACCTCCACCACCCCTTCCTCCACCACTCCGGCTGTTGCTCTGGAGGCCGCGGAGTCCTCCGGGCCAGAGGTGGTGCTGCGGTGGCACTTCAGACAGCTGGACGTGGACTCCAGTGGGGTGCTGAGCGAACGCGAGGCTCGGCCTCTTCGTCAGTTCCTGCGACGCAGACTGAAGCCGCGGCGGTGCGCCAAGAAGTTTGCTCAGTACTGTGACAGGGATGGAGACCGAGGCCTGACGCTGGGGGAGCTGAGGGTCTGCCTGGGCCTCTGAGGTGGATCAGAGTCAGGTGTGTGTCCTAAAACACTGTAGCGTAGTCTGGTAGGGCTTTTCACTTTACATTCAAACTCCTTTTTTTTACACTGCAGAGCATCTGGGTGTAATCATTGACAGCGATCTAAATTTCAGAAATCACATCAATCACATTACCAGATCATCTTTCTATCATCTCAAAAATATCTCCAAATTGAGGGGCTTTCTGTCAAAATCAGACTCAGAAAAATTAATCCACGCTTTTATAACAAGTAGATTAGATTACTGTAATGGTTTATTCACTGGACTCTCAAAATCAAGTACTCAGAGGTTACAACTAATTCAAAATGCAGCTGCACGCATTCTCACTGGCACCAAGAAATATCAACACATCACACCCGTTCTTAAATCTTTGCACTGGTTACCTGTTAGTACAAGAATCGATTTCAAAATACTACTCCTGGTTTACAAAGCACTACATGGCCTTGCACCTCAATACATCACAGATATGCTCATCACTTACACCCCAGCAAGAACACTTCGGTCAACAGGCAGTGGCAACTTACTCATTCCTTGCACCAGATCCAAAGAAGGCGAGGCGGCTTTTAGTGTATATGCGCCACGAAAATGGAACACCTTGCCTGATACAGTTAGACATGCCACGTCAGTAGCCATCTTTAAAAACAGACTAAAAACATATCTTTTCTCAACAGCATTCTGCTGAACTGTGTGTGTATGTGTGTGTGTGTGTGCATGTGCCCATATGTGATTGTGTCAGTGGGTGCGCATGTGTGAGTCTAAGTGTGTATGTGCTGAAGATGACATATATGATTGTTTACTTGCACTCTTCTTGTTTTCTATTTGATTTCTAACTGATTTTTATATAACTATGTATACCTGTTGTGAAGCACATTGAGTCTGCCTTGTGCATGAAATGCGCTTTATAAATAAAGTTGAATTGAATTGAATTGAATGTACGATTACAAGCAAAAAAAATACATGAATACCCTGAAAAAATGTTTCCTTACCAGGAAACACATCCAAACAAAGGAACCCTGACTTTTTTTTTAAGAGGCCTGATCAGACAGATACTTTTTTTTTTGTAGTTTACTATGTGTTTTTTAACCTGTGCTCATGTTTTTAACCCATTTCGGGCACATCCACCAAAATCAATTTCTTTGTATTTTTATATCAAAAATGTAATTATTTTTTCTTCCTGTAAAATAAATTTTGATGTGTGCTTACATCAGCTAGAACCAACCAATTTCATCCAAAAATAATCACAACATGGTGTCTAAAGTACAGACATTCTCTAGAAGATACTTGTGTTCATAAAGACTCTGATAAAAGTACTGATTTAACTTTCTTTACTCAAGTAAAAGTGAAAATGTACAGGCTCTGTCAAAGTATAGAGTAAAAGTATCCCTATGAAGGACATTTCTACTGGCTATGACTAACTCCCCTCAAATGCATTTCAACTAAAGTAACAAGCTTGTTTGTAAAATGTAAGGAGTAGAAAGTACAGATGTTTGTTTTTAAATGTAGCGAGTAAAATACAGCTGTAACAAAGTATTTGTACTTGGTTACTTCCACTGGGATAAAAGCACCTTCTTCTCCTCTCCGGGTCGTTGACACCAGGAGAGCTGAGCGTTTCGGGGCCGACGGCCAGACAAATTACACCCGCCGCTGTCTGAGTGTTCACGTGTACCTCCCAAATCCAAACAAACGTGGGCCGCGCTTAAATGGCCCGCTTGTCAGCGAGCCATCAGTCACAGCTCGGCCGTGACACCAGCTCACTAATCAGGCCGCCGCAGACAGCCATGACAGCTAGTGTGTGTGTGTATGTTTGTGTGTGTGTGTGTGTGTGTGTGTGTGTGTGTGGCTGAGAGTCGGGTTCTTGTTATGAGTGTGTGTAGGTCACTAGCTCCCTGTCTAACGTGCCTCAGACAAAGAGTCTATTTCTACATTTATAAATATATTTTCTGTTGACTTTTACAAAAGCGAATATCTGATTCATACAGATGCACATTCCGTTGACTTACACTCCATGTTAGTGATCTCCTGATGTCTCTACTTGTCTGAATGGTCTTTCATGCTTTTAGTTTGTAGAAAGTCCTCTTCACACAAAGATGTTGTTTTGTTTTTTTTTTTCATGCAGAGCAAATAAGAGCTTCCTGTTTCACAGTAATTCAGCTTCTAACAAGCTGGAACTAACAGGCAACGTGCCGCTTTAGCAAAACGCTTCTTCAAACACGTCAACAGGACTGTGGTTTCAGTTTTCTTTCTTTCTTTCTCTCTCTTTCTTTGCCACAGGGACGTCTCGCCCGAAGCCGCCCGGTTTCCTCTCCGACCCCTTCAGGGTGGGATTTATTCATCCCCTCATCCATGGACTTTTCATTGCTCACATCTTTCTCAACCAACACCGATTAAAGGGAACCTTCTCCACCTTTTATGTGGATGTCGGATCAGTGCTGATGGTAAATGTAGTCCACTGAAGACACACATTCCCCAGTGTGTGCTATATTGACCGAGAAAAGTTCCTAAATATACCATGATGCATTGCACTTGAGCACTGATAAATAAACAAAATAAACTCTTACATTACAATATTCTACGCGCTGTGTTAACATACTGTATGGATATGATTAATACCTCATGGTTACTCTTATGTCAGCCATCCTTTTGTTTCTGCAAAAATCAATCCTCCTCTCCTTTCTCTCACTGACATGGATTTTTTCCTTCACTTCCCTCCTTTCCTTTATGTGTGCCTCCTTCCCTTTGGACCCTGCTCCCTTTGTTTTCTTCTTGCTCACTTTGTCTCAGTTTTGATTGGTTTACTGTGGAGGCATGATCGATGTAGCTCATGGTGAATAATTGATATACATCAGGATTTGGTGGGTGAATTCTTTAACTCTTCTTTTGCCTTTGATTTCTCCTTCTCTAGTTTCCCTAAATCCTCACTTCCTTCTTTTGATCCATCTCTCCTTCACTTAATTCCTCTGTCCTTTCCTTAATCTCTTTCCCTCTTTCCTTTAATCGCTTCTTCCTTGCCTGCTTCTCCCTGCTTTGTATATACTTTGCTTTCTTATATTAACATGTTGCCAATGTATTGATGAAACATATTTGATAAACATTTTTATTAATTTTGCAACCATTGTTTTTTCGATGAAATACTTTCACACTAAATTGTTTGCTGATTGATTCATTCCTTTGAGTAACTTCCAATCTTTTCATTCTCTGATGTAAGTGTGATTTCAATAAAGTGATGTTTGTTATCTCCTTTTCATTCATCTCAGCAGTGACACCGTGAACATTGTTGGCCAGTAACCATCAGTGGATGTGATTGAAGTTGTTATTGCTTTGGCCTCACAGGATGGCTGCTGGTTACCACAGCGACCGCCGCCTCACAAGAAACAAATTAAACAGATTAAACAGGAAGCAATAGAGCAACAGCTGGTCCAGTATTTCCCAGGATGAATTAGCTGCCATCAAAGTTGATCTCTGAGGTTGAATGTGATTGGACGGGACGTTAACGAGACATCCTAAAGGCCGCAGGAAGCAGCCGTGTCTGCAGTGTGATTTCTCAACGTGACGTTTGTGTTTCTACGAACAACACAGTCAGCAATGACACCCGGAGGACAACGGTTAAAATGTCTGTCCCGGTAATGACCATCTGCTTATCTGTCCCTGACGGCTGGCCTGCAGAGGTCAAAGGGTTCCGGTATCAAAACTAATAGCTACTAAAAGAAATTACAGACTTTAATGTTTGAAACATGAATTGTCCTCAAACCAACTTCTGTTTAATGAGGACAAAGCTCCCTGGACTCCCCAAAGTGATGACACTGCATGGTGTGACGTTTATGGCTGTAAGAAAGAACGGATACGCTTTGGATTCTTAACAACTATTGATTTCTAATCATTTTCAGATTCAGAGCAGATTTTGTTAAGGTTGGTTTCAGGTTAAATGTGAGGTAGGATTGTAAGACTTGGGCTTCCAAGTCATGCAGACTGATCAGGGACACGGCATCAAGCATTAGATATCCAGTAACTTAGAAAACGTTTTCATTATTTTGTTAGATTCAGTATATCATGATATCTCTAATTCTGGTTTCCACACCTCCTTGCAGTCTTGATGAGAATATTTGTCATCTGTTTTTGAATTTTAATGTTTTTGTTGACTGCTGTTTTGGTTTCAAGTCTGTTGTCTGTGCTTGTATGTGTTTTTTCTTATAGATCCTGGGTTTTCTAAATGTAGGGGGGATATCAGATTTAGTTTAGCATTCCGACTTAATGATTTAGGTTGAAACCAGAATCACTGTATCAGCCTTACAGCCTGTTTACATTATGACCTTTTAAAATGCGATGAAGCAATGTCTACAAAAAAAAACACAAGATGAAAGTCAGATAGAATCGTATAATTTAGTCCAATAGAACTATAATTTCCATCCTTCTTATTCTTAGATTTCTCTTGTGTCTCCTCAGAGGTTTTCCACGTTGGGAACCACAGTTTCTAACACCAGGACAACTATTGTTCAGCTTTCAACTCTAAATTTACATCCACCATCAGCTGACCACACCCAGTGTTTGGTGATCCACTGATCCGAGAGGTGATATATCTGTGACCAGCAGATGGCGCTCTGGCAGCAGCAGCAGGTGAGGGAACCTCTTGCAGTCACACACTGTATCGCTCCCCAGACACGCCCTGATAACACACAGGAAGCACGACGTGCTGCTGATAGATTTCATAAAACTACACTAGAGATTTTATGTTAATACAAACTACTATGAGATGGAGGTGAAGAGAGCTGGAGCCCAGAGGAATCAGAGGCAGGGGCTTTGATATGGGTTGTGTAAATGACATATTGATATGAATTATATATGAGCTGAAGCATTTAAATATAAAGGTTTGTAATGGCTACTGTGGGTGGATGTTACTGTGTGTGCATGTGTGTGTGTGTGTGAGTGTCTGAGTCCGTCCGTCTGTCCCAGGGTGCCAGACTGACGGTGAGGAGCTCCACTGAGGCCATGACTAACAACAAAGAAATGGCCTGTGGATCACACAGGCATCAATCTGCCAGGATTTTAGAACAGGAACACACACACACACACACACACACAAAACAGTAGCTCCACAAGACATTTGCATGCTGGGATTAATCTATAATTCATCCAGTAAAATCCATAACTGACATTGTCCTCTCGCTCTTTTGGCCACAGAGCCGCACGAACAAGGAATGAAATCTTTATAGCAGTAAAAAAAAAAAAAAACGCTGACTGAGGCAGCTCATACAATTGCTAATTTGAAGAACACACGTGGGGAGGTGCAGACCGCTGTGAGGTTCAATACAACTCCATACAACTAAACTAAATTCAGACAGCAGTATAGACAGAAGTATTGAAAGTAGCCTGGATGTGCCAATTCAGGGAGTGAATAACTGCAAATTACTGCTCAACAATAGGACAGCTTTATTCCAACCCAGTTGCCAGAAAAAAATGTGAGCATTATACATTGAATGTTAATGATTCTGAACCAAAAATACATTTGTTTCATATCAGCGTCGTATAATGCTTCCAGAAATGCCACATGGGTAACGTTGTGAAACGATTGGTTTGGGCAAAAAAAAACCTACATGGTTTGTGTTAAAATAGTAACGCAACATAACAACAAAAGTACCAGAATTAAATAACATCAGACTCCTGGAGCGTTAAATGCTCCAGGAGTCTATCATGCCATTATTGGACACTGAGCGTTCAATAATGGTGTGGATGGGTGCACATTGTAGTTGAAAGCCCGGACCGTGAGGGCCGTGGGAAAGTATCGGTATTATATCCAAATGAGACCAGGCTGGAAATGTTTCACTTCACACAGTATACTTCCCTGCGACTGTAAATAAAATATCTATTGGCAACCTCTCAGTGCTGAGAAAATACAGTGGTAATATCACAATCGCCAGATACTGGTATATAGCAATTATACCAAAATCAATGTGGACTGAGAGCCTGAGGGCTGTGAAGTGCAAGAGATGTGGTCATATCTTGGGGAATAATAGGCGAGCTCTATTACTTCAAGGTATGTACTTTGACATCGGAAAAGGTTCCCTTGGGAAGTATGATGGCACTGATGTGGCATAGAGCCTAGTTGTAAGTCGACACAGATCAGTGGATGTTAACAGTCGCATAAGGAGAACGTTGTATATAAGCCGTCACCATCTTGGAGTACAACTAGAGATTCTATGATTACAATGTTTACCCATTTAATGAATCAAGTGAGAAGGAGGGTCATTTTGTCATTGACTTCTATACAATCTGCATTATTTAGTCTCCTGATGGCCAGTAGAATGCAAGTTTAAGGAATTTCAGTTTGCTCTATTCCCAGGATCAATAACAGATTTCATATCTTAATCTATAATATTACATCATAATTTATTTTTGGTAATGTTTTGTATTATTAGATCTGAACCTGCAAAGTAAAGTGTTGCACGGTATACCGATACTAGAAAATGATTGCGATACCTTGAAGTTAAAAATGGTATACCTTTTTTTCTTAATACCGATTCTTTAAGTGTGACAGAGTTTTAACAAGAGTCCTATGAGTTGTGTGGGTGTTGATAGTGATGTGTGAGCAGTTCTGCTAGAGGACTGAATGGATCCATGTGACTAACACTGGTGTGTTTATGCTGCAGAGCTCTGCCTCACAGTCCTGTACACACAGACGTGATGTAAACTCCTCAGCACAGATGGTTGGAGCCACAGGCAGGATTTGTACCTTCATCCGTCATTGATAATTAATCCAGCAATGGCATGATTTAACTAAACTTTAAGGTCATTAAAGTGGCTGGCAGACTAAATCAATTTCATATCTGGAGCCACTGAGTAGAGTAGTGGTATTAACTTACAGTAAAGTCAAAGACACCACTCATGACCAGGTCCACACAGGGTGAAGAGCAGCTCAGAGGAGCCAATTAAATCATGTTTTAGACCATAAACAGGCAGGAAGTCGTCAAGTTCGGAAGTAGAAACATTAAGCTCATCAGCGTTCAGGTTGATCGACATCACAGTGCTGATTAACCTCTGATTAACCTGTCATCCATCAATCAAACAGCCTTTTAAATCTGTTTTAGACAGGCGGGTTAATGTTAAAATCAACGTCCATTAGAGGCTGAGGTCCGACAGGTTCAGGCCCGGTGTTAGTGACGCAAGCAAGGTGTTGGCTACCTGCTGCAGACAAAGCTCCTGTTGAGAGGCAGTGTGACGGTATACTCATCATCAGTGAGGAGATGGGTTTGTGAAAAAGGTATTTAAAAATATAAGTCTGCTTTAATACATTGTGGTTAAACGCACTCTGAATCCATTTTTAACGAACTGACCTGAATAAAAACTTGCCACTAACTATATGGGAAATATGGGATTAAGAATTACTGGCTCAGAAGAGTGGTTTTCAAACTTCTCAAACTTTTTAATCAGAATTGAACACAGGCTGCACGCTAATGCAGCTGCTCTATCTCAACTCTTTCTTTCTCGGCTCAGGAAATCCACCTCATGAATTTCATTCAGCCCCTCGTAACTAACTAATCTACAGTTGAATTAAAAAGATAACCTATTTTAATGTTCCCTTCTCCTCCAGACTATTAACCACACACACATGGCTGAGTCACATAAGTGCAGATCATTTTTGCATGGTAGGCTCACATCCTTTCTTCTGAATATCGTCATGAACAGCAGCTCATTAAGAAGCAACTCAATATGCAACCTGCATGTCCTCTCAGCTGTAGGGGATTTTTGTTCAATGTGATGGAAATGTGAGGCCTGATTTTAAAGTCATCTTCACTGACAGCAGCAAACTGTTAAATGCTCAAGAGCAGTTTTTATTGACTTCCTGTACCTAGACCTCCTGAAGAAGTCCAGGACAGGGTAATCCTATGATCTACCTCTCAATGGGACCACATTGGAGATCAAGTTACTGAGAGAGACACTCTCAGTCCAAACCCTTTTTGATTAAATTAAATCTTTGTTTTCAGTCATAATTGTGATTTGTTATTTGTCTGTGTTCCTACAGATTCAAGAAAATGGCAGTTTTAACCCTTTTAGATCACGTCTTTGGTCAAGAAAAAATCTATTTTTTGGTAATATGGGAGGAATGTGTGTGGAGCCGCAGTCTGAATGTTACCTCTCACTAGTGAATAAGATGGCACAATACTTCATCACTTAGAGTATCAACTCCCCAACCGGGAGTTTTCCAGCAGAGCACCATGACAGCCAACTTGGAGGAACTGACTCTCACCTGCTTCATCTTTGCAGCTTATTGCATTTGGTAGTGATAGTGAAGGTAGTGATGAAAGCAAGAAGCAACCTGTCAATCACAAGGTAGCCCCGCCCTGAAGAATCCCCTGCTTTATGGTCTATTTGACTCTTAATGGATCATCATTTACTAAATAAATGTCTCGCTGGATTGAAGAAGATTTGAAACTGATTGAGACCAAACATTATATATGGTGAGATTTAAAAAAATCAATCTGATTTATTTTTGGAACCAGAGAAGTCGCCCCCTAATGGCCATCAGAGAGGATGCAAGTTTAGCTGTGTTGGCTTCACTCTTCATGTGTCGCCTGAGCAAGATTTGTGCGCAAACACACACACACACACACACACACACACACATTGACAGGAGAACCCT
This sequence comes from Chelidonichthys spinosus, assembly GCA_029853015.1. Lineage (NCBI taxonomy): Eukaryota > Metazoa > Chordata > Actinopteri > Perciformes > Triglidae > Chelidonichthys > Chelidonichthys spinosus. Next base: position 14,076,934 of record CM056828.1, read on the forward strand.
CCATGGCTCTCATTAGTGTTGAAAAGTCACAGTCTGTGTTGTTCATGTCTCTCAGTGCTAATGTTGATGACGACCAGGTGCCAATACTGCTTTAGAGATTGATTGATGCTTCTCATTTGTTCTACATGAACACACATACTGAACATTGCTGCTGCTGTCCTCGTCTCCCTCATCGTCTCTTCATCACACAATTTCTTCGTCTCCTCCCGCCGTCGATATTTCCTCCACTCTCCACGTTTCCTCCTATTTAAGCTCTGTTATTATAATTTTCTCACTCTGCAGTTTCTTTAAATCCATTTTATTCTCTCTCAGGGCTTTTCTGATTTTCACCCCCTTGACATGTTACTAGATTCTGCCTCTCTCTCTCTCTCTCTCTCTCTCTCTCTCTCTCTCTCTCTCTCTCTCTCTCTCTCTCTCTCTCTCTGTCTCTCTCTCTCTCTCTCTCCCTTTCCTCTCTCTGCCTCATCATCATGTCAAGCTCTCCAGTTTTTCTCCCTTATCTTTGGGCCATCTCCTCCTAACTTTCCACAATCGTTTCTTTTGCTTTCCTCCTCCTCTCACCTCACTTGACTCCTTATCAACCTTTCTGCTTCTCTCTGTGCATCTTCCTAGAAGTCGAATCTTGATAGATGCACCCACCATTTACTGTCTCTCTAGCTGAGTCACAGCAGCCTATTTGGAAACCCAGACAGGACTAAAGCTCCAAATCAATACACTATTTTCCTGTGATGAATTGCCAGTACCTACATTTTACACACTCTTGTCTGACCTGAAGTAAAACAATTTGATGGAAGATTCGTCAACACCTTAAATCAAGGAGTGCAGAAAATGTGTCTGTATAAAGATGCAAATCCATATGTAGTATAGCTACCTGACCTCATTTAAAGGTTAGCGGTAGGAGTTGTACATACTTCATTAGGGCTGGAAAAGTTTTATATCTACATTAGTTAATTTATGTCTTTATCTCTATATCAGCGGTTTCCAACCCTTTTTGGCTAATTACCCTGAAAGCAGGGGTGTTATGGCCCAAGGGCCAGAACCAGCCAACTGCAAAGCGTGAACATTGCAAAGAAGCCATTAATTCCAGTGTTTCAATAAAAAGCACTACTATTCCTATAACGAGCATGACAAATGGATGCATCTTCTTCTTCGTTTTTTATCTCAGGCTTAAGCCTTGGGGAAGATCATGTGTTCAGTCATGTACATCTGTCCACGGCTAATCTGGCATACTGCTGGACCCAGCACTAATATTATTTTGTGTGTTTGTTTGACCTCCTGTCTTTATGGTTCTCTCTTCTTTTTTCTGTGTATCAGAAGCCTTACTCTGTACCAGTTTTCAGCCTGCCCTCATGTCTGCCCACCCGTGTCTTGTTGCCAAATTCGCTTCTTGTGTATATAGTCTGTGTCTTTTAGTGTAACAGTGTCCGGTTGTCTGCCTATGTCCAGTGTCTTGTCAGGCACAAGGGACTTGAATAAACTGAAATGATCCCACAGGGAAACATGCAATGCAAAAATGCACTGTGTTTGGTGTGAATAGAACATAATGATGGTTACATGTCCTCTTGTCACTGTAGAGGATGACGATGCACTGGACCTTTAAATGTGCCAGGATAATTAACATAAGCAAAGAAGCACATTTCATGCCAGCAGTTATAGCTGGTGTTGCTCAAAATTAAAACCTTCCCATAATCCCGGTTACTTTGTTAATTACTGTGTAAAAGAAGTAACTTCTCCACAAGTCCTTCCCTGTTCCACCATCTGCCATGTTGAGAAGCTGAAGCTCCATTTGTTTGCAGAAATGCTGCCGTCCTCTTGTTTCTGGCACACAAAGGAGAATGCAGCGTCCAGGCCTTTAGAAGCCAACAGTCATCCTGCCAGTAAGTACACATTTTTTTACTAATGTGTCAAAATATACAGTCCGTTATGATAATGTCATTGTGCTAGATGTTGCAGCTTTTTTCTTCACCCATCTTAGAGGTCCCTCTGATCTGTGTCTGTGGTTTGAACTTTGAGCCTCCAGTCGAGCGGATACGATTTAGAGGCCTTTGGTGCAGATCGTTCTGAGGTCAGCTAACATGCCTGTAGCTTGGCTGGGGGAAAAAACGATTTCCTGCTGATGAAGCAGTGAAGGACAAACCCTCCACCGTGAGCTTTATCTGTCAGCTCTCCTCCATGCATCCACTGCAGGAGGATCAATCAAAAGATTTCTGATCAGTTAGTATTGATTTCTTCCACTTTAGCTTCCACGTCCCTCTTTTTCCTTTGCACTTTCTCCATCTCACTATCTCAGATTTATCTCTTTATGCTTTCTTTCTTTCTTTCTTTCTTTCTTTCTTTCTCCATCCCCATTCTGTGTCCGTCTACGTGTCCCAGTCCATCTCCCAGCTATCTGCTTTCTAGACAGATCCCCAGCCGTCCTTGTCCCGCCCACTCACACTTATTACACTTTAATTTGTTTCCCCAGACTGCTCTCTGTCTGTGTATGTGTGCGTGCGTGTGTCTGTGTGTGTGTGTCAGAGAAAGAGACTATGGAGATGGAATAGAAAATGGCTTATTTAATTGAGATTCAATGCACCATGCAGAGTTTTTTTGTGGTCTGAGCGAGGCTCACGGTGAGGATGTCTGGTTGCTTATTACAGACCTGTAGTTACACCCAGGCAGGGACAAGGACTCTGATAGTAGAAGCTCCCGCTGCAGTGGGAGAGCCACCACCATCTGTCGCTGGAGAGAGGCTCAACCTTGCAACAAATTTCTGTCTCTGAACATATTGAACAAAGTGTTTCGCCAAAGAGCTCAGCGGCAAACTGAAGAAAGTGAGTGTGGTCATTTTTTAGCCTTTTGACTCGAAGACACTTGACACCTTGACACCCCCAAGTAACACTGTAATCCCCCGTCCGACGTCACGCGGCCCGGTCGAGAGCGGCACTGCCCGTGTGATGTGTTAAATGAGCCTCGGAAATCCAATTAGCTCAATTGTATCAAAAGAACTTCTACTCTTCAACCGCAAGTTTCTGTGCAACATAAACATGTCGATGCATATAATGCTACGAACGAAAAGGCAGTCTAAAATGGGCTAGATATGAATCTATCTGAATTCTGTATTGAGCAGCTTTAATAAACAAGTGTCGGAGCAGGCAAAAGATATGCAAACGGATGATTAAATGTGTTTCTACATCCACTTTTAGTGGGAATGGAAATGGGGCTTGCGCACACCAATCATTGTTTATTTTGTGCTTATCCTTTTACTTCATTAAGACATAAATCATGCAACAACATACAATATCACTTTAAAATATGTCTTACAAATGTGGGGAGACTTCACTTTTACTAATAAAAAGAGTTGCTGCAAAACACTTCAGGTAAGATACTGTTACGTTTGTGATGGAACGTAGCTAGTTAGCTAGCTAGCTAGCTAGCCAAGCTAACTGCTGTGTTGCTGACGTAAGTTGTGTAGTTCATATATTTGTTTCCATCAAATGTTCATTGGGAGGCACCAGAGGGGGCGGGACTTCTCTATAGGCAGCAGGAGGGGAACACAGGAAACAGTGGGTTTATGGGAAATGTGGACTTCATTTTGAAAATACTAACAATCCTAATTATCTTTCCACAGTGTTCGGTTTTCCTCATTAACATCAACCATAAAATGTGGTACCATAGAGTACCTCACAGATCCGGCAGCATTTACACAGTAGTGTGTTGGTGGATTTATGACATGATAATGATAATGATAATTTAACATTCAGGTAGCATCATTTCAAGTACAATAACAATACAACTTGCAATTTAATTCATAGCAGACTTGAGGTGTATCAATTTATAATCTGTCCCTCAGGTGATTGTTTGTATGGTATTGTGTTCATAATCAATCTTGTTCAGATCAAAGAGGCCCTTTTTCTCGCCGCTGCCTCCCTCTTCACCTCATCACTATCTAAGTAGAAGTTATCTTTTTGAAATGAAGAGTGTGAGAACATTTAGGTGATGCACCAAGTTCATGCTCCAAAATAACTGGCATGTGACTTCATGTTTTTGTTCTTTCCTGGTCTTTTTGGTGTCTGCTTCAAACTGAATTTAGGAAGTGGACCATCAGAGAGAAAATAAGTCAAGCCACACTGCACCTTTGGTACATAGTCTCACCTAACCCTCTCCACTCTGCTGCCCTGAAACACCCAGTGTCCGAGTGGGTGACTGTGTGTTGACCTCTTTATGTGTGTCGGGTCTCCTCAACACTCCACACTGCTGAAGTGTTATTTCTGGGTTTTGTGTAGGTGTGCTCTCTTTGTCACGGTACTGTCAGGCTGTATGCACACATTTGTATAGTAGCAGTGGCTTTTGTGTGTGTTTGTGTGTGTGTGTGTGTGTGTGTGTGTGTGTGTGTCTGCTGTATCGCTACAGCAGCATGGTTAGTCTGTTATTACTGTCTAGTCTGTTAATGACCTTGGTACTCATGTGTTTTATATTGTACAGGTGACTCGTATAAGCTGGTATTTGTGTTTTTGCGCACAGCAGATTATTTTTCATAAAGGGTCATTCTAACTAATTGTGACTGCTTTTGAAATAGATTTGAAACATTATTTAATGTTACATAGCATTGTTATGTTGTTGCGTGACGTTGTTGCGTTATGTTGTCGCGCTACGTTGTTCCGTTCCGTTGTTCCGTTCCGTTGTTCCGTTCCGTTGTTCCGTTTTGTTGTTCCGTTTTGTTGTTCCGTTTTGTTGTTCCGTTCCGTTCCTCCGTTCCGTTCCGTTCTGTTGTTCAATTCCGTTGTTCCGTTATTTTGTTGCATGACGTTGCGTTACGTTGTTGCGTTACATTGTTGCGTTACATTGTTGCATTACGTTGTTGCGTTACATTGTTGCATTACACTACGTTTTTGTGTTCCATTCTGTTGTTCCATTAGGTTGTTCGGTTCCGTTGTTCCGTTAGGTTGTTCTGTTAGGTTGTTCTGTTAAGGTTGTTCTGTTAGGTTGTTCCATTTTGTTGTTCCGTTCCATTGTCCTTTACGTTGTTTCGTTGCATTGATTCATTGTAACATTGTCATGTTTTATTTTTTGATGTTGTAACGTTAGGTCATGTTGTTTTACGTTGTTACGTTATATTGTTACATTACATTGTTATGTTATTACTATATTTTTTTCCAACCTTAAACAAGTCATTCATCTGTGATGGTGCTGCATCTCCTGCAAGAAAAACTAAACATTGTTTTTTAAATGACGTCTCTCAGTGTTCCTGCCTCTCTCCTCCTCTGCTTTGATATGATTTATGATAAACATGTTATTTTTAGAGGAATTTCTCACCGCTGCATGCGCTCATTACCATAATCTCCACAACAACATGATCGTCCAAGGCTCACATGCCACGGCTCATGTAATACATTGCATCATTTATCTGCATGGAAGCAGGAGTCACTGCTGCTGCAGGTAAACACTGTATAAATACACTCTAATGCATCATTTAATTCACCCTGATGTACTGTGTGTGTGTGTGTGTGCCACAGGGAAAGTTGTATGCATTTGTGTGAAGTAGATCATATTTGGAGATATGAACTAATTACCTGACCCAGAAGCCGAAGGTCTGTGACTCTTGGTTCTTCTGTGAACACAGGTGCATTTCCTCGTTGGTATTTTCCCAGAGGCCCCAGAGCTTCTGAGTGTGAGATGTATAGTGCAGTACAGCGGCCATTCTGGGGTCATCTAGCCAATCTGTTCTCTCTCCTATTCAATGCGACTTACTAAACGCTAAAGGCTGCAAGAAGCTATTCATTTCTTCCTAATTAAAGTGGAGAGGAGAAATAGTGGTGTTGTTACACACATCAAATACAGGGGTAAGAATATGCAACAATCTCACGGCAGAATGTGAAAAATCACAAAATTGAAAACTACTGACCCAAATGTTCCATTTTTCTTTGTGTCAACTTTCAAACGTATGTCCTTGAGGTGGAAGTATCGTTCGTGCCTCACCAAAGAAAATGTTCTGTCAGTCAAGATGATTCAAAGCAACAAAACCACTAAGTTAGGTTGGAAAAAAATCATCATCAGCTTAAAATAACTACTTACATTTTCATTAGGGCCTGTAAGAATGCATACGTAGTCACTGTAACATCAACCATTGGTTTTAAAGCCATAAGTTCAGCTATTTTGTTTGCTCCCAGACCAGACAATGCTGCAGTATAGCCACACCCTAAAGCACCCTTTATGGTCTGTTTCACTCTAAATGGACCATAATCTACTAAAGCAACGTCATGCTGTATTGACCAAGACTTGAAACTCAAGATTGAGGTCATAAATCATTGAGATTAAAAATCAAGTGAGAAGTAGGGTCATTTTCTCATATTTTTCTATAATCAACCAGAGAAGTCGCCCCCTGATGGCCATTAGAAATAATCCATGTTTAAGGCACTTCAGCATGGCTTCACTTTTTAGATTCAAGGTTGTTGCTTGGTGCCAATCACTGCATGTCATCTTTTTTCCTGTTCTTTTTTTTATCAATACAATTATTTTAGGTGGACAAAACCTCTTCAACAGGGGGTCCGGGACCTCTAGGAGGTCTGCAGAGTTACTGCAGGGGTCCCCAAAATTATTTGACTATTAAGCAAATCTTCCTGTTTGCAAAATGACCAAAAAGCTGCATAGTCAGTTCGAAGAGGAAGATGTGAGCCAACGAAAGGAGTGTGGTGGCCAGAGGAGGTGGGGAGGAGGGGAGTCTACACTACAGTGGCGTCTCAAACTGAGAGGTAGATTTAGCACAGTGAGTCTATATAGAGACAGACTGATTGACTGACTGTATTTCCTGCCTCAGTCAGCAGGCCGGCAGTCAGAGCCTGAAGCGTGGCATGCTGGCTAAGTAATTGGCCCGACTCGATACTTTGATGAATGGTCCCCCCCTCCAGGCCTCCTCTCTCCCCCACTTCACCCCCATTCAGTTACCGGCATGCTAATATCCAGATTTGTCTATTAGCGTCAAGTATGATAATGTGTGATGTGATGTCTAATATTAGAAAACGAGGCACTTTTATTCCACAACACTGTTTTTGTTTCCGCTCACATTCTCTTTCTTCAGTCATCCTTTCATTTCAACCTCTCTCCTTCCTCTCGTTTGCCGCCTCACCTCGCCTCTCCAACACTTACATCTGACCTTTGATTTCAACCCTCCTTTCTTCTCCCTATCTCTTTCCTTACCTCTCCTCTCCTCTCTGTATTACTCTTGATTGATGTCCAGCTCCCCTTAAATCAGTATTTTCTCTCCTCTCCTTTCCCCCTCTCCCCTCCTCTCCTCTTCTCTCCTCTCCAACCATGCACCTCTCTTCTAATTTCATCCTTCTTATCTTCTCCACTATCTCTTTCTGTTCCCTTTCCTCTCTTTCCTTTCAAATTCTATGTTTACTCGTGATTTATGATCTCTCTCCTCTCCTCTCCTCTCCTCTCCTCTCCTCTCCTCTCTCCCCATCCATCCACACCCCGCTCGACTGCGCGCTGTGTGATAAGGCACCGCGGGGAGGGAGGGCGCGAGGGCTTGTGTATGTGTGCAATTTGTTGAGTGTGACAGAGAGAGAGAGAGAGAGAGAGAGAGAGAGGGGCGCCCAGTGCACCGAGTGCAGCTTTCGTTCTCACTCTTTCACACTCGCAGATCAGATAGCCGACTATGCTGACGGCTCCGAGAGGCTCGTACTAGAACACGAGGTAAGACGCGTCCTCTTCACACTTGTACACTTGTGCTCTGTCTGTGTTCACGTTGTGCGATGTGTTTGTTGCGCTTGCACAGCCCCATGCGGGCATCGCCGGCTGCTGACCGGCCGTGTGCGACCATGTGGAGCCGCTTTGAGGTGCCACAAACCGGAATAGTAACAGAGTGCGTCTCCCTGGAAGTGCTGTTGGTGCTTTAAAGCCGAGATCAACGTGTGTATGCATGTCTACAGACGAGCCAGGAGAATATCTGCATTTATAGGCAGTTGCCATCATTTATTTTAGTGATGTATATGTTTAGATTTTAGTGAAAATAACGGGGATCCCGTTTGCTCGTCCAGCCCCGGAGCATCGCCGTGTCCTATATTCCCCTGAAGTTTTGTGGGAGCGTGAGTGCAATACTAAGGATGTTGCGGGGGTTTTGTGTGGATGCACACAGACTGCATTAAGCCTCCTGGTTGGCGCTCCCATCCAAAGAGCCTCCCGGTTTAATGAGCGCTACAGCCCCGCGTGGCCCCGCTGGGAGCGCGTGCAGCCCGGGAGCGCCGTGGGACTGTGGAGGTGTTGTGTTCAGGCGCAGAGATCAACAACACCAACTCTGGACATTTGCGCTGGAGATGCTTTTATTCACACACCACTCTTCATCACACATTTTATGATTCTGCTAATGATTAAAAAAAAAAAAAGATGCGAGATTAACTGGTGAGAATATAATCCGTTGGTTCGTTGTAGTAAACCTTTGTAGTCAATCTGTGATGACACTGCGACGAGAGCACCGTCAAGCCAGCCGAAAGTGACAGCTGTCTTCCGGTCGAATTTCCAAAAGTAAAACCGTGCTGCTGACAATGAAAATGCAGTTAAACGGGCTTTTATAGAGCAAATATATCTTATTTTCTTATTGCACGTCATTCATCTCGATCTTCATCAAAATAACGTCTAATTATATTCGGCATTCTGAAACTGTATGGTTGCATTCAATAAGTAGCCTTGTCTGCATCTAGATACTGAATCTCTGTGACGGAATTAAAGGCTTTTATCTTGAAAGTGCCGATTTTCCGGTTTCAAGCTGTCTTGCTCTATCAACCTTGACGCAGTAGAGTGATCTGTCCGTGCAGGTTTTCTGGTGTGGCTGAATGATGTTTCTCCAACCTTCATGGAGCCCTCCTCCATCACCTCCCCCTCCTCCATCACCACCACCAACCAGACTCAATGTCATCTTTCAGCGTTTTAACTGACTGGCTCATTAATGTTGCATAAGTGGGCGTCCCAACCGGATTATGAAGAATAGGTATGCACAATATGTGAAGGAAAAAAGACCGCCGTGTGTTTACATATTGCACCTCATGAACTGATCAGTTTGTGTGGTGAATATGTCTCATTATGGCCGTTTCTGTTTTTTTTAATTCATGATTTAATAGCTTGGTGCAGGTCTAGAGGGGTTCACATCAGTGGATTGTTAATGTAAATTAGTTAATGCATTCAGTGTGAAGTCAGGCAGTCGATGTGTATATATAACAGCCGAGCTGCAGGATGCAGGCTGCAGAGAAAGAAGTGGGGATCCTCCTCCTGTGAACAGGAGCTGCAGCGGGGCTTCCCTGGGCTTTTCCTTTTTCTCTTTCTCCCTGTCTCTGTCTCTGCAGTTTTTTCATGGGCTTCCCTTGTTTTCCCTGCACCAGCCTCCCCGCCCAGCCCGTCTCTGTCCCTCCCTCCAGCCCTCCATCCAGCTTTGAAGGAAAAAGGCTGCAGGATAAAGATGTCAGCAGCAGAGTGAGATGTTGCATATTCCAAAATAATGAAATGGCTGTTACACAATAGAGCCGTAAAACCCAGAAAGGAGTTGGCATTTTTGCACTTTCACTTCCTTCATCTCGAAACCAATGTTTTTTTTTTGTATTTTTGGTGAAATGCCTGAAATAACAGTCCTTTCTCCTAAAATGATGTTCCCAGACCGTGATCTGCATTGTGAATTACGTTTCAAGGGAAACATATTATGGTGGATTAGGTTTGCTTTTGTCATGTCACTAAAGAGCTCCAAATGTGTCCACGGGGAGTCCGCATGGGAGGAAGGACAGGGGACGGGTCATAAAGGACAGGACGGTCACATGTTTATAGTCCAATGTTGGCTTTTGACTGCTGGCTATTGCATTTACACTTCAAGTATCCTAAATGTTTGTTTGCCAACAGCAACAGCTAACAGCAGCAGAAATGTCTTGGAGGTATATGTTATTATATATATATATATATATATATATATATATATATATATCCTGATTGGACTCAATGAACAAGGACACATTTGTCTTTCTGTCCTGTGATGTTAACTGTTTGCTTACACGTCTATTTGCACAATTGCACCATCATTCTTCTGAGCGGTTGTGCTGCTTTGCCGTATATATTGGCTAATGGATTATTTATCTCCACCTTCCATTACTCTTCCTCTCCTCCATTATTTGCAACGCTCTCTTCATAGCTTCATCCCATCCTCTCTTTCCTGTCCTCCTCATCCTGGACATGGTTCCCCTCTCTGCGTTGTACATTTCACTGTACGGCATTTAGCAGATGTTTTCTCATCACGAGCCACCACACACAGAAGGACACGTGTCCCCCTGTTTTCTGCATCCTTTCACCTTTATGAAGCCAGCGGGTGTTTCATCTGCTGCTCTTTCATCAGCGCCCTGCTTCACACTCATTTCACACTTCACACTCATTTACAAATCACACTTGGGAACAACTCCAGCACAACCACAGCGCTGTACTCTTGGGCTCTTACGTAACATTAGATTTCTCAACTGTATGATTTGCAACATTTTGCAGAATCAGTATTTGATGTTCCACGCTGATGATTTAGCAGAAAGCTTTGCCATTACCTGATGTGATGACTGTACGTATAACCCAAAAGTAAACACTTGATGGGTATCGAACAAAGTAGAAAAACACTCAAATGAAGTACACTGTTGGTGTCAGCATCACTTTAGAGGTATCTTACTTCTTTTAATGTTGGCCATGCTCGTTAAGTTTCCGTGACCATGTAGCTGGAATGTTTCTATGCTTTGTGGGAGGCACTGAGAACAGCCGTCTTCCTTTAGTTGAAGTTTTTAGTTTTTGAAAAAAAAATTGAAGAAAAATCCTTTAAAAATTAGAACTGGGATCTGCACCAAAGCAAGCATCAGGATAAATCATACAACCTCCTCAGTGGAAGCAAGCAGAACTTTTATTTGTCTGATTGTACAATATAAAGAACCCACACTATCTTCTGTATCAAAGTAAGCATCACTCTCTCTATATGTCTTCTTTCGTCTTAGCGACTGATTATCCATCTTAACACGCTTTCTGAAATGTTCCGCTGTCTTCTCTCCATCTGATTGCTCTCTTGGGACACAGTGAGGGCTGTTTCCGTTGTTCCAGCCTCTTTTCACAGTTTCTAATTACATAAATGATGTGGCTGATTGGTGTGTGTCCGTGTGGGTACAGGGTGGGCTCATTTAAACGGAGACGGGGGGGATTTATCCTGGCAGGACAGACTGACAGATGGGCGGGCTTTGGAGGGTTAAGTGTGAATTTATGCTGCAGTGAGATGCATCGCCCCCTTACGTTTGGCTAAATCAGTGCTGTATGACGAGCAAACAAGCAAACAAATAAATGAGCAAACACTGATCTTTTCCAATCCATACAACTTTCATTTCATCACGGAGTAAAAAACCCAGAGAGATGAAGGTAAACAGAAAGACAGAGGTATCCGCTAAGATCCAGAAGATGAACTTTGAGAGATGAAGACGGGCGGAAAACAAAGACTAGAGATCAGATAATAACCTTTGAGAGAGGAGATATATGAAGGATCATAAGAATGAAAAGACAGCAGCATATCAAACAGGACAGAAAGGCAGACAGACGGGTGGACTTAACCGTCTGTGTGGAGCATAACAAAATCAACCACCTCATATTCAGCATGTGTCGAGTCCTGCTTTCAAGTCGAGTCTGCAAACCAACATCAAGGTACAAAACTCTTGTTGGTTGGTTCATTGCAGAAACCGAATACTTAATAATCAGACTGTGTCTGTCAATGTCTTATCTGACCTTTCAGTGTTCTGTGATTTTAAGAAGGTCCAAACTGGAAGCGCTGGGGACGTTAGCAAGACACCCCACACTAATAGTTCGGCAGCTAACTACTGTCTGTTCCAGCGCTACCCATCATGCATCAGTGGTGGTCGAGGTCTTCTATTCTCTGAGCATCCGGCTGACTGCAAGATAAGGTGGTCCACAAGGCCCTCGTTGAGAGGGGGGCACACATAGATAACAGCTGCCCTGAGGAAATCCACCAAACCTGTGCCTGGGGCTCTGGTCTTCAATGCTGCTGCCAAGTCGCCTCGACACACTGCCAGATATCTGGCAGAACGGAGGCTGCTCTGGCCGGCGGGTTGGACCGTGAACTATGTGATTGGGACAGCTCGCCATCTTGGGTGTCCACCCGATCGTCCCCAGTGGAAAGACACGACGAAGTGAAGTCGACAGTGAACTTCTGTGAGAAGAAGATGAGGATGATGAGGACGAGGGGTGATATCAGCCTCATCGTCTTGCACATACAGAAGCAGAGCCTCAGCATGAGCCGAGGCAGAACTGCCATGTCCGGCGACAGGAACCTTGCTGTCGTGGTGAGATGAGGAGCTACCTGTGACTCCAGGTCACTTCTGATTTCATGCTCCTTGAAATGAGGCAGTTTTTACCTTGAAAAGACGTTTAATGACAAACAGTCAAACAGCACAAACATACAGAGGAGAGCACAGAAGAGTGCTGCATCTGTGTTTCTAATAATGGAACTGCAGGCTGTGTGTGTGTGTGTGTGTGGTTGTGGGTGGGTGTGGGTGGGTGTGTAAAAGAATGACTGCTTCAGTGGCCCCCTGCTGAGCGACTATGAATCAAGCTGTCTTTTTTTCAGATGTGTTTGAATCGGTGTGTTATATAGGCACTGAAACACACACACACACACACACACACACACACACACACACATGCATGCATGCCAGGGGGAAATGGTTTTTATGCATTAGATTCTTGTCAGCCTTTACACCAGCAGTGCATTGTGGGTTGAACTGAGCTGAGTTGCACTGAGAGCTTAAGTGTCGCGTGTCTCGGTTTCTACTTTGCTCTCAGTGTTCCGAGGTTACGTAACCACCAGTGTCACCGTGGCACGTTTCCATTCATCGCAGGATGGATGTGTCTCACCTTTACACTTCCTCTCCATCTGGCTGCTTGTGTCTGTCTTCCTCTCTTATGTCCTAAATTTATATAGAATTATTTCGTTATCCCCTCTCTTATCCTTTTCTCCGCTTTATCACTTATGTATGTAACCTCTCTCTCTCTCTCTCTCTCTCTCTCTCTCTCTCTCTCTCTCTCTCTCTCTCTCTCTCTCTCTGTCTCTGTCATCCATCTCTACAGCCTATGAATATGAATGGTTATTATACTGTAGTGTCGTGGCTATGGCCTGGGATGCAGCCTCCTCGTCACGTTCTCACTCCAGCGCCTCCCTTTTGCACGTCAGTCACAGTGTACATAACAGCGTCTTTTCAAAATAAACTTGTCCCATCCATCTTCAAGACATCAGTTGCCCATAATGCGGGCGCTAGATGAGCGTCAGTGTCAGACGCCAAGGAGCTCAGACCATGCTCCATTATGGGATGCCTTGGCAGCAAGACCTGGTTGTGTGTGTGTCCATTCATGAATTCTGATTTTAAAAGTGTATTTTCATTTACAGAAATGAAATGACTAAACATGGAAAAAAAGAAAAAGATATGAAATCGATCCTTCAGCAAATTCGTTCAAAGAAGTGTTGGTCCTTCTGAGACATTCTCCTCTTCTCTCGCCTCAGTGTGCATCAATCTGCCTGTTTTTCTGCACGCTTGGGGGATTGTACAATGTGTGTGTGTGTGTGTGTGTGTGTGTGTGTGTGTGTGTGTGTGTTAGCGCTTGCCTATTAAAAGCTCAGAGGCCTTCAGGACTCTAGAGAGAGTGAGACGGCTTGAGGAGAGTTAAACCAGAATCAGCTGCAGGGCATCTTCCATCTCTTCTCCAGCATCATCCCTCCATCCTCACTGCCTCACTCCACTGTGTGTTTTATTCTTCCCTTCTTCACTCTCTCCACCTCCAGCCATCAGCTATCTCTTGTCTTTCTTCAGTTCTCCGACAATCGCTGCCCTCCCTCATCCATCACGTAATCTTCATCTTATCCTTCTTCTCGTTGTTCCTCTCTCATCCTCAGACTATGGTTCCCTCCACCAAATGACTTATCTCCCTTCTTTTCTCACAACTTGTTTGTCAATCTATTCATCTGTGCTTCTTTACTTTATAGGAATCATTTCAGTGATTTTGTTTCATCTTCATTTACTCCCCTCTTCTCCTCTGATCCACATCATGTCATATCCTTCCTCTTGGATGTTTGGAAGCTATATCTCTCACCTTCTATTTATATATGTTTCCCTCTCCCCACTACACTGCTTTCCCTCTTTCTTTGTTCTCCAGTTCCTTCTCTTCGTTCTTCTCGTTCTTGCCTTTCCTTTCCCAACATTTAATCTCCTTCGCCCTCAAACTCTGTTCCTACACTCGACTCCTCAGTCAGTTGTCACCCGAGGGTGTCATCAGCAGTGTAGGTGCAGGGTGGAGGACTCTATAGAGCTCTTGTGTTGGTCAGATCAGCTCTGAGTGGACTGTAGGTTTGAGTGCTGGTTTCAGGGACCACACAATGACCCTCCTCTAGATCTCCCATCTCATCAGTTTAATGACCGCGGATATTCCTCTCAGCATGTGAATTATAAAATCTCAAATTTGATCTGATGATGGCGCATAATGAAAAGTCAGAGGCTCAGAAGTTATTGAATGAAACAAGCTGCAAGGGCAATGTCACAGTGTCAATGTAACATTACGTTCACTAAAAGTGCTTGTTTCCGCCACGGGAAGGATCCTACAGAAATAGAAGACCTTTCTTTTGCGTTTCACTTTCTCCACTCCAAAACAGCAAACAATGCCCAGGTGAAATTCCACCAAAATAAAGAGTTTTATGTTGGCTGAGGTGAAAAAGTTAGTGTCGATAAAAGCAATAGGCAAAAAAGTGCAATGGAAACAGGTTCAGTGAATGAATGATGGCGTAAAGGAAGGAGAATCTGATGAAGTTTTGTCAAAGTTTCCTATCAGGAAAAGACTAAAAGTAACAGCAGATGAAACCAGTCATCTCATCGCTGTAAACATCCTTCCTCATGAAACTACGAAACGTCATATTTACATCCAGTTTTCCACGTTCGTCTGAGGTTTGACTCTTCTTCTTCTTCTTGTTCCTCTTCACCTGCGATGGTCAAATGCTTTCCTGTTTATCACGATGAACCAACTCCTAATTATCACATAACAGTAATTGATTATTGATTATTTTCTTTTGCCCACTTTCTCCAAATCTGTTAAAATTCACGATACATTTGGAGACCTTGTAACAGTGTGTACTGTAGCCATGTTTCCACCCCCCCGACTGACTACACTCAACACACACACACACACACACACACACAAAATGAGACATGATACACCACAGAGGTCCGCCTACATACACTCACTGGTCTGACTCCAGGAACTGCGCCACCAGCTGTCCCCCTATTGGCTGTTTTCCTGATGTAGGAGTGTGTGTGTGTGTGTGTGTGTGTGTGTGTGTGTGTGTGTGTGTGTGTGTGTGTGTGTGTGTGTGTGTGTGTGTGTGTGTGTGTTTCTCATCAGTCATTCTCATGTCTTTCTTTCTAAAATCCACATCCTGGGTCTTGAGGACAGACTCTCATCCAGAGCATTTTAAACATCCAGTGTCATTAGTGTAACACAAAAGAGTATAAAAGTAGAAGACAGATCATATATAAATATATTATAAATGTATTTATTCTTCTTTCTTTTTATTACTGTTTTGTGTATGCACCGTTAGGATTGCTACTGAATGTCATGACAGTGAAGAAATTCTAATTTCTGTTCTATCCAGTAAGTGCTTAACAAATAAATGTAAATATTTTACAATTATTTTTTTTTAAACCTATTGGGCTTCTTAATACCCAAATGGTCTTCTTCTTTCCTCATCTCCCTTCTGTTCAGCTGCAGTCAGTGTAATTAGATTAAGGTCGTTTTCAGCCCACAGTCTCATCAAATCTTCTCTCAGTCTGTCTGAAGCAAAAGTAACACACACACACACACAACACACACACACACACACACACACACACACTGATTGGTTATTGCTTTTCTCATCCCTCCTCCACACACCTCCATGCTGTGACTCATCACACACTGTGACCACATTGAATCCGGTCCCTGACATCTTTAAAACAGAAACGGTGTCTGAATGTGTGTATTCTCGGCTTATCACACAGTTTGTGTTACCACTACCTTATGATCATTTCTACAGCTTGATGTGTTCTCCCGCGTTCTGCCCTCAGCACCATTTCGTTTTAATTAATTGAAAAATCACAATATTGTCTCCTTGAGGATGTTGCAAATTAATGTGTCAGACTCTTTAACGAGGATCTGTAATGCTGAGCAGAATCTTTGCTCCTAAAGAAACTGCAGCCCAGATAATATCTATTATTCAAAATAGAGGCCTCCTTTTTCTCTTATCAGGCCCATTGTTGCCAACTTACACTACATTATTTTACAGGTATATGGGGGAGCAGAATTTAGAGATGCAGGAAAACAACATCTAAAGAAGTCCAAACCACAACTTAAGTACATGAACTTCAACTTCAACTTTACTTTATTTATAGAGCACTTTTCATACATAAACATGTAACACAAAGTGCTTTACACACATCAAAAAGAAAAAACAATTACAAATAAAGCCCCTCCGCACACACACACAAACACACACACCTGCACACTCTCACTACTGACAATAGGGAGACATGGCATGACACTGATGATTGAGGAAACGCTCTCTTTGGGGCCATCCACGCTGGGAGGAGTCGCAGACTGTGCCACAGGGGGCACCAGTACCCAGGCCCCCCGACACCGACAGACAACAGTCAGCCGAGCCGAAGGGACCTAGGGACAGCGCCCCCAGCAGCAGCCCAGACACAGCTCCCAGTGTGGAAGACCCCCCTGAGGAAACACTGGAGTTAAAGCTAAAAACTAAAAGCATAAGATAGGATTAAAAAAACATGAAAAAATAAGTAAATAGAGTGATCAACTTAAAAGAATAAAAATATATAAGATAATAAAATAAAACAATACCAATGATAAGTAAAACAACTAAAATTATTTAAGATCAATATCATCTAAAATCAAGATAGAAGCAAAAATAAATAATAAAATAAGATAAAATCCCATAAGAACGTGAGTTGTCATGATGGCGTCCACAAAGTCATAGCGACAACGTAAAACTCAACACAAGTCTTATTTTATTCTCTCCTCCTAAGAAAAACACCAGCATTGAATTGAAAAATCTGATGTTTGAGCTGCAGGAATGATGAGTGTTGTGGGTCAGCAGCAGAGGAGGAAGGAGTGTTATCAAAGAAGTGACATGGAGGGAGCAGGTCAGGATGGATGACTTGGCTGCTGTTCATTTCCTGTTGCCACCGACAGTCACTATTTGTTTCTTGTAAACATGACTGTTATCAGACAACCTAATATCCAAGGGATTACTGTAACCATGACAATGATGGTCCCCTGAACCTATCGTCTTTCCTCCATCATATCCACGTTGTTTTTGTGTTGAAAAACTCACCAAACCTTCAGCATGGCTGTTAAAGATGATATAACAGATTTCATTTTGACATAATCCGGTCGATAAACGCCTGTATGTGTCGTTGTGGAGGATCAGTGACGTATTTGGAAGCTTGTGGGTGCCAGATGGCATCTTGTGTTTCTTCTGATATGCTGGACTATTGCTGCATTCCACTTTTTCCTTTTAATGTCGAGCTGATCCACATTTTTATAGTCTCTGTGCTCCGTATCGTGATCGACAGGTGGGTCAGCAAAATGGGAGGAATATGAAAAGATCAACTAACGACCTTGTCTAGCTCTGTGACACTAAAAGCTGCAGATTGACTGATGAATGGATGTCATGATATCCATCCATCCATCCACTGTCTACTGCTTATCCTGTATTCAGGGTCGCGGGGGGGCTGGAGCCGATATGCCATGATATACTTGATTGAAATTGGTTGGTACCAGCTGATGTAAGGACACATTAGAGTTAGTTTTTACAGGAATATAAATAAATATTGCATTTTAATATAGAAATATGATACAATTTGTTCTTAATGCGAGCATATGTTGTTAAATAGGTGTACAATATGACTGCAGATGTGATCTAAAAGGGTTGAAAATGCTTTTTAGTTTTTTTTTTAAGTATGACTTTAAAGTTAGGGTAGGTAATGTATTTTAGAAACCTTTTTTGTTACAGTTGTTGATATTCTCTTTGCAACCCGACAGCAAGCAATAAATTCAAGGCTGTCGCTGGCCTGTTATAATTGCATGTCATGTTTCCTCATGTCATGTGTGTTGTTTACATTCATTACGGTAGTTTTTGGGGAGTGGCGTTGGAAGGAGGTCTGAAGGGATGGGCTCTCAGTGTTTCACTCCAGATGTAGCTCCTTTTGTAGTGAAACCCTGCTCACTACTTTCATTGCAGAAGAGTTGGGTTTTTAGGATTGATAACTAACACATTCTCACTTCAGCGCATCAAACCTTTAAACTATGACGCTCCACATACCTATCTCTACAAGTGCCACTTGTTGCTCGTGTCAATATACAGTCCTTACATGCAGTGTTTTGTCAAAATGACAAAATTCCGTCTTCACAGTAATTTAGGTTTAGGCAAATAAACCACTTAGTTAGGTTTAACTAACAACTGAAACTGTAGTTTCACTCAGGAAACAACCAGCAGTCTCCCTCCCTGTGTGGAATCTCTGTCTTTGTGCTACGTCTGTTGCTCTGCCCATAATGCAGCGGGTGGGTGTCAGAGCTCTGGCCGAGCTGTTTTATGTGATGCCTTTGCAGTGAGGACGGGTAAAGAACATGTTGCAGAAATGGAAGAAATCCCCTATCATTCTGATTCATAAGTCCTAGCAGCTGATCTGCCTGCTGGACTCTAAGCTGCTCATGTGTAAGAAGCTTCTCTGCACTACAACTCTCAGCCATTAGATACTGTAAACAAATACATTGTATGGCTTTGTCGTGTGTGTGTGTGTGTGTGTGTGTGTGTGTGTGTGTGTGTGTGTGTGTATCACCCTTTGTAATCAAGGCGATAAGTGTGTTATGTAAGACGTGAACATTTATCCAGCTATGCGCAGTAACTTGACCTCTGCAATTTTATTACAGAAACACACATCCTCAGGCTTTTGCGCTCATTAGTTGTGACCTGTGTCGATGGTGTGTTTACTGTCCGTTTTATTTGATCAGTATTTATTAGGAGGAGGAGAGGAAATGCTGCTGAGCATGTAGAGACTTTTTGTTTGTTTTCAAGCATCTCTTTATGGTAGTAAAGACAGGACAGACGGATCTATGTTGCTTCACTAACCTGCAGGCTTGTGACGCAGTTACTTTTCATATGACAGATTAATAGTAAGCGCAAAGTAGTGTCCCAGAGTTTACTGCTAAGCCTCTCCACAAACATGATGAAACGTTGGAGGTGGAGGTCTCTGGCTCTTATTACGCAACACTGAGCTCACAGTTGGTGGTCACATGTGGCTTCTGAGACAGTTATTAGCATAAACTCCCATATTATATTGCTCACATACTTGCATGCATGCTTTTTGTGTAGGTGGTAGGAGGACAGATCAATCCCACCTAAATATATATATTGTATTATTATGTTGCACAATGTACTCATAACTCACCATGGTGACTCTGGAGAAGGTCGTTAATAATATCATTGCAGAAAAAGCTTCGGAGACAACGAGCTGTTTGGTTCTCTATAAAACTTTATACCATTGTTGTTGTGATTCATTGAGTGTGCTGCTTCCCTTCACATCCTGAAGTACAGCCTGCACAGCTTTGTAGTGTTGGAAGAATGCAGAAAAGTTGAGAAGTGTGAAGGCCATGAAAGCTGGTAGTCATTGCCTGTAAAAGGTGGAAATTCCCCAATAAAAAAGAATAACAGCTAAAATTATAGCACATTTAAAAGCAATACAGTTTGTTCAGATATATCGTGCAATCCATGTGTTAAGGCTGTAAGAAATGTTTTTTTTTTTTTAGAAAAGCTGTACACAAAACTGTGTTTATAATGAAAATCTCCGCGGGGCATGTTTAACTCACATGCGACTTCTGTTGTCTCGTTACAGTTCAACTCAAGTCTGCTCTAGAAAATGAATCCGCAAGTGTGACCCGAGGAAAGAGAAGACTTTATTTATATGGTGAGTGAATATTCCTGCGTTCTGCGCTGTAAATAATTTATGCAGAATTACAGAGAGACCAGTGTCCCAAATGAGCTGGCAAATTTTTACCCAGAGGAAATAACCCGACTGGCTGATCTCACTGACTCTCTTTCATGCTGCTCTCTTTCTGTTGCCCCTGCCGACGGGGGCCGTGTTGTTTTTTTTGGATGGCAGCAGGGTCAGAGCTGGGGTCAGTTGTTGCGACCATCCGGGGGCCATTGCCCATTGTTACTGCAGGATAAGTGACACACAGTTCTTGCTATCGTGTCTGTTATTTAGCATGGAAGGCACATGTATCCACGGTTACAGTCACTCATATGGTTGAAAACAACTGTTTAGGATTGCTTGAAGACTTCCCCTCAATCCTACTAACAAGGACAATGTGATTAATAATGAAAAAAAAAAAAAACACTCAGCCGCTGCAGGGTGCTCCCTCTGTGTGTCAGCATGAGCGAGTGTTTTGTTCTGCTGGTAGTATTTATTGTGTCCGTGGTTTGCCTCTCTTATCTGGCCGCCTGCCTGCACCATCGTCTGGCTGCTCTTTCTGATAACACTTTGTTGTTCGGCCACGGCATCCTCTTTTAGCAACGCATTCACAACCACAGCACACTCAACTTTCAATGAGCTCTACTGGCACACACATCAGTCATCTGGAGAGGAGTGGTGAGGTCATGTTTCACACATTTATAACATTTATCTGCATTCATCATTTATCTGTCACACACACACACACACACACACACACACAACACACACACACACACACACATACATATACACATGATATATATGCTGCTTTTCCTTTGTTTTATATCTTTGTAAACTATACACCTTAGCCTTCTTTTTGACTATTTGTTGAATGAAACTCGACATCACTTTGGGATTCGGTTATATTTTTGTGGGTGATGTTATTTCTTTCACCTGTTGAAGCTGTCATAGCTGGAACAACTATGCCAACTGTGGTGCAGGAACAGAAACATCCTGAGTATTTTCAACATAACTTGTTGTTATACAGTAAAGGCTACTTCTCTGAAGCTAAATGGGACGGTATATTTTATTCATTAATCAGCAGAAGGGCTGCATGATTTCAGTCCCATCACCACTATGCTGGGATTCATCAACACTGTGAGGCATTTAAACAGAAACCAGAGCAAGGTAGTTGATTCCTGAATATTGATACAGCACAATACAGAAAACAGAGCAAATCTATCTGGACTACTACTATTATGTATTTGAACTATATGTATTTAAATAAATTGTGAAATTTTTGCTGGACTAGCTGTCAAGTATGGAGATTAAATGCCAAATCACATAGTATTTTTTAGTCTGATATGTAACAGATGGCACTATCTATATCTGGATGGGTGTCATGCTCGCCAAGATCTGAAGTGTGTGGCTGGAAGTGGTGTTGGGAGGACAACAGAAGAGAAAGATGAGCTCATATGCAACTCTATATATGAGAAGAGAAGAAGAGTCTGGTCACTATAATTATATCAGGAGACTTTTAAGGTGCGTTGTGCCCTTGCAGCCCTGAAGCCATGATGAGGAGCTGGAGAAGCCATTACTGTAACACAGCTGGTTAACGTCTGTGAGGACAGACACATAGACAGAGACAGACAGACCAATCACCAATGAGCACCTCGGGAATATATTTAAAGACAAAAGTTTCATATTTCCTGCAGCTAAAACGTGTTTTAGCTTTACTCTTCATATTGATGTCAGTCCATTTTTTGTGTCGTATGAAAATCTATTTACAGAGACTTAAAACATGTTTCAGTTCAATAATACTCAAGTCATGTCAAGCCGAACTGTATTTGTACACAACCACAGATGACCAAAATGTTGAACAAGCATAAGTACGATAATAAATACATACAAGGAAAACCAACAGAAGGAAAAAATAAACATAATGTGCAGATAATAGGAAAAAATGAATTCAAGCTAAAATCAATCAAATGCTAATGAGAACAGCTGGGTCTTCAGCAGGGATTTAAATGTTTCTGTGTACTTGCCAGTTTAAAAAAATCCATAGTCCTGGGGACATCCAGGATGAAAAATTGACTTTTGACAACTTAACTAATTGCAAACTAATCAAATTTGAAGGAGGAGTGATGCCAGAATTCTTGACACTCGGTCCATTTTGAGACAGTAAAGGAAAGACCAACAGATTCATCTGATAGGTGAGGTCATCCAAACATAATGATCTTATTCTTATTTTCATTGAGATTGAGAGCGTTTCAATTCATCCAAGCTCTGATGTCATTTAAACAGTTCAGCAAAGGCTGCAATGAATCTCTACAGTTTGAATTGGCACATAGATTTGTACATCATCAGCAAAGTAATGAAAGGTAATGTTATGTTGCTTGAAAATGGACCCCAAGAGAAGAGGATAGGCTACTTGTTATACACTACTTGTCAGTAGATATGTTCACCGTCGGTTTGGCTCTGCACATGAGATTATGTTGAGAGTAAGAAAAACATCACCTGGTTGATAATGCTCTCTTACTGCTGATGACATACACGTCAAGCAGAACAAGACAAACACTGCAAATAGTTTCTGGATGGATGAACAATTGTCGGCTTTGCACCTTCCTGTCAGTGTTCCTTTGAATGTATTATCTAGAGTTGCAGGGGTGTGCACCATTAAGTCACCTATGGTGTGTAATCTGAAGTAAACAGGGTAAAACACTGATGTTGTGTTACTCGGTTCCTGTTGTCTATTTCAGAGGAAGGTAAAGATAAGGGTAGCGTGCCTCAGGATTAGAAACACGGCAAGTACTTTTGCTGCTAATGTGAGATGACGTTCATTTTTTTAAGATGTACATTGTAGAGCCCATTCTCATGTCTATTGAAATCATTTACATCATTGAATAAATGGAAACTAGATTTATACGTTGTATTCGGTTCTTTAAGTAACGCAGTGCAGCGAATCTTCCTGGAGTGAAAACCAGCAGCAGTAAATGAAACAATCCATCCCCTGCCATTTAAAGGTCACTGCCAGAGAAATGAAAATCTGGTATTTATTATTGTGTTCGGTACAGGCTCCCATTAGAGCAGCACTAAAGCAAACTTTCCCCATCCAACCAGTTTTTGAAACTGTTGCTGAATAAAATCCATAGATAAAACTGTCTCTTTGTTTAAATATCTGCTTTCTGTAAAGCAGGTAGATGGGAATCGTTGAGTGTCCAGTTTTGTGTGAAGCAGGAACAAAAGTGAGAGACAGGTGGGGAGGCTGGCAGACATAACGTGGTCTAGTGGCCCTCGGCTAGAACCTGTCAGTCACACTAACTGAGTGAGAAAGAGGGTGAGAGATATATGGAGAGACAGACTAGACTGATGGGGGGGTAAGAGACGGGATGAATGAAGCAACAATAGGAATTGGAATGGGGATTGTGCCGGGATATCCACCGCTACCAACATTTAAAATGGACAGATTGGTGTTGAACAAGCACAGGACTTTAACCCAGGAGACCACTGTTCATGTTCTGTGTGAAACCAAAAGTCAGACCTTTATTTTAAAGTTACATACATATGTGTGTGTGCAGCCTTCTCACGATCTTTACTTTTGACAACAACAAAAAAACTGCTGTGGAGCTGTCAATCAGTTCTGCATCCGTGAGCTGTATCCTCATGAAATAAAGCCCAGAGGGCAAAGAAAAAGCAAAGGTGGATGTTGTGAGGAGATGATGACAACTAATAGTGTTAAAACGCTGCTGTTCAGCAACAGATGGAAATTCTTCACTTCTTCACTTGAATGCACCGCTGCACAATAACAAGGACATAAAACAAAAGAAAATGCCGTTCACGGAATCTGCAAAGACTTTTCATGTCCCTATCAATAGGGATTGTTTCTCTGCACTCAAGCACATAAACAGTGTGATATACTTTAATATAGGTGCCTTCATTGTTATGATGTGCCTGTGTCTATAATGTGAGGGCTGTGATGGCTCATTGAGTTCATCGTTCCTGTCAGTCATAAGGGATAAATCATAACACATAGCCATTAAAAGGTCTGTTTATACCTGGAGGCAACTGGATCAGTGATTAGCCAAAAGAGGGGAAAATCTATATCAGTGTTGGCATTTCATTGTAGCCCGCTCCTTCACTCGTATTCGTTTTGAGTTTTCTTTTTGCGTAAATGCATCATGAGCCTTGTTGCTGGTGTAATTTTGCCCCAGGAGAGATAAAAGTCAGCAGTGGTTTGTTCAGGTCTGGAGAAGGTTTAATAGAAATGCACTGCCTACCTACCTCACACTTCTAACAATATCTAACTCCACTGCATCAGCTGATGTGTAACCTTGCACAGCTGGATTAGTTCATGTATCATAGGAAAACTGATTGTTCAAAATTAGCGCACATTAGAGTTTCTCAACAGGGGCAGCGCTGCCCGCCAGGGAGCGTTCATATAACATCACAATTTTATCATTAGCCTTGCTATTACCATCATTCTCTGAAGCATTTTTAAGACTAGGTTTTCCCTGCTAAAGATGAAAATCCAAGGATCAGGATAGTTGTTGGACCGGTCCGAGCTGGCTGATGCTATACGCTTAGTGAAGGGTTGGTCCTGTTGGAGCTGTGGTGGCGGTCCTGTGTACAGGTGAAAGGCCGGATATGGTTTATTTATAGTCTAGGGATGGAACTATATAGGATTTCATCACAACCCGCGATAATAATAATACCACGATTATTTCCATTATTGGGAAAATAGTGAATTTCATCACAAGTGACAAGTGAAGCTGTCTAGCTCACTATCATGGTAGACAACCGAAAAATGGAGCCTATTTTAAAATGAAGTAAACTAAAATACATTTTTATTATTTATTTTTCTTTTATTGATGCCGGTAACTTATGCTTAATAATCATCTCATTTCATTATTTGACTCATTATAAAAAATACTTTATCAGGGACACAATTAATAAATCTGTTTCTTAACATGTTAAGTGATTCCAGTTTATTTTACTGCCATTTTAAGAGTTTTGGGAATATTTTGATGATTATTGTGAATTGCAGTTGTTTTGGCTGCATCATCATGACATGAAATGTTCCCCCTCTGTGCCAACACAGTGATCTAAAACCGATGTCGGTCTGAACACAGTGGAAAAAACTTCTCAATTTACCTCTGTGTGTGTTGTGTATTTCTGTGCTCCTCCTCCTCTGGTTATGCAACCCTGTCTCTCTCTTTCATTTCTCAGTCTATTCCCTCCAACTCTCTCAGTCCCTCACTTGTTTTACCCATCACTCGTTCTTCCCATCATTCCTCGCTTCCCTCCAGCCTGTCACGGATTTCTCTAAATGCTTTGTTTCAGAACGCTGCTGCCTGACACTGAATGGCACTCATGTAGTCTCTCCATCTCATTCTCTGTCTCTCTCTCTCTCTCCCAGCAAGTACACATTTAAACTTCAAGCCTTCCTCACATGCACGCACACACACACACACACACACACACACTAACACACACACACACACACACACACACACACACACACACACACATCCATCCATCCATCGTCTACCGCTTATCCTGTATTCAGGGTCGCAGGGGGGCTGGAGCCGTGCAGCTATCATTGGGCGAAGGCAGGGTACACCCTGAATAGGATGTCTATCACAGGGCTGACATGTAGAGACAGACAACCACATGCACACACACACATGCACATTTGAAATGTATTATAACACTTGGACATGAACATGGAAGCACAGACGTTTGAATGACGTTTCATTTGTGGTGCAGAAATGACCAGGGTTTCTGAATACAAGCTCCCTGCTACTGAGAGTCCGTCGTCTCCCGAAATGAAAACACAAGTTGTTTTCTCGTCTCCGCCACTTTGGATTCAAACCAATTAACAAACTATGAAAAAGTACATGGACCCTGTTCCTTCAATATGATTGAAAAAAACCTTGGTGCTGCTCTACTTCTTCTTCTTCCCCTCTTGTTGGGCTGGGGACGCTGCCATGACCTACTTTCGTTTCAGGTACAAGTGGTATTACAAGACAGGCTAATTTTTTAATTCTGGCCAAATCTCACACATTTAAAGAGCAGGTATAAAGTTAAGGTACCAGAGAACGTCTCAGCACATCTTCGAGTTTTACCTCCAAGATTGACAGCTGGGGGAGCGGGGGATTATTAAAACTTTATTTACTTTTTTATTTTTCCGGAAAGTGAGAGGCAGGGACCACAATGCTCTTTTCTCTTTCAGCACTGTCACACTGATGCTCAGCCAGGGAGAAGCACCGGCCTTTAAACTGAGCAGCTAGCCACTGAAAGGATAGGACGAACACGTCAAATGAAAAGACTCAAACCACACTGGGTCTGTCCTCCAACAAGTGTTGTCTGTGTAGCCACAACCTGACACAATAAGTCCTTCCGATCAGATTTGCATGAATGTGTTTCCATGACGGGCAGCTTCAGCTACAATGTTCTCATTAATATGCACAATAGCCACTGTGTTTGTACCGGGTCACCGTGTCTCATCTGTGAGTGCTTCTGGCTTAAAACAATGGGAGCAGGGAGATAAAAGGCTGGTGGCACCAAAGGGTTTAACAGCAATAGAGCAGGTTAGCGAGGAGATTTAAGGACGGAGAGAACAAATGAGCAAGACATCTACATTACATGAGAGACTGCTGAACTCTACGCGGGTGATGTTAATATGGTCCTTTGTTTTGTAGTATCTAGAGTTGTAATCTAATTCCTGTTATGAAATCCTTTTGTGCTAAGCAAGTTAATGTCCTTCCCAGAAATCTTCTGCCATTCAACATCATATAGGTGATTTATTTCTGTCCAAATGTCCATATTCTAATAATAAAACCCTTCTATCAAAGTAATTAATTTTGCCTTGACAACATTAATTAAAATTCAAGGAAATTAGATCCCTGCCTGAGAAAAACACGTAATGGTGCTAAATTCCAAACTCTGAAAATGAATAAAGCATCAAACAACTATTAGCTAAAGATATAGAGTTGTAATGTCTATCCGAGCAAAGAATGAAATCGATCTCCCTCTGTGTGTGTTGTTAACAGAGCAGAGCCTTTGTGCTTTGTTGCACTGCAGCGGTTACAGCTAATAGAGCTGCTACCGCCATTACAGAGGTGTAGCGTCAACCCTCTCGTCGCCCTCAGGAAACATTGTTAGCGCTGTCTGCCCTGTTGCTACTGTTTGTACTGTTAGCATTGTTAGCACCGTTAGCTGCCGGCTCAGCCACATAGAAGCATTCTCTCAATCATAGATAGTTTGATAAAGTAAAATAAAAATAGTCACACCTTGAGAAATTATGGAATACAAATATGTCATTGTGAGAAGTTTGGATTGAATGTCTACTACACTTTATGCAAAAATGCTGTAACCGAAAACCTTTCAGAAAGTTTGCACATAGTCATATTTTTATATATATAAACTTGTAAAACTTGTTCACTCTGTCGCTGTCTTTTCTGCTTCTGTACTTGTCAGCGTTGCTCCTAACTCAGAACTGCCAGACTGTGCAGGTTTCTACCAAGAAAACATCCATAATTCATAACTGAAGGGTTCAAACAAGCGTGTGTGGTGATCATGCATAAGAGTGTAGAGTAGTATATTTACGTGTGCCTGTGTGTGTGTTTGTGTGTGCAGCTCTTTCATGTTGCACTGATACGTTTTTGATTGACCTCAGCAGAACATTGTGTGCAAATGGGTTTGACCTCATATAATTAACCTTTTAGATGACGACTCATTTCATCAATGGTTTAAAAGACTACAACCGGAGATACAGTGCTGTGAAATTCATGCAATTTCAATAGACTGGAATCTAATTGGAGTTATGAACCTCATATGGTATTGATATGAATGGCCACCTCATAATTGTTATATTATATTTGCATACACATTTCATTTGTTGTATTCTAGAGCAACAAGACTTCTACACAGTGTCCTCTTCACCTGCATTCAGAGATACTTATTAACAATATTGAGTTCTGTACCCAATATTCTCCTACTCACCTGTAGACCTGTAGGTGTACTTTTATTGATCTTCATTCATCTTTTATTGATTGAACATGACTTAAAAAGCAGCCTTCATTAAAGGAGCAGTGTGCAGGATTTAGTGGCATCTAGCGTAGAGGTTGCAGATTGATTGCAACCAATTCAAAACCCCTTCGCTAACCCCTCCCTTTCCAAGCGTGTCGAAGAGCTATGGCACCTTCAGGTAACTACTGCCAATGTTTGGTTTGTCTGTTCTGGGCTACCCCAGAAAAAGGGAGGTTCTCAGAGAAGAGATGTTGATAAGGAGACCTAAGCAACAAACACAATGATTCTTGATTATACTCATGTAACTAATGAAAACATAGTCATGAATTTGATATTATTTCTGGCAATAAATCCCCCTAGATCCTACAGAATATTCCTGTAAATACATGGATTAGATGTTCAGAATCTCAACTTTCTTTAAATGTGGCACAAACATCCACCTGGACTCAAGGATGAACTGATCAGATTGTGGTGGTCAAAGGTTAAAGGTCATACTATTATATACTATTATATACTGCAACACGACTGGTTGGTAATTCTACTCTGAGAAAATACATTAAACTAATTGAATTGCTTGTTAAATACCGACGTTTAGTTTGTAGCCTTACGCTGCAAACTATGATGCTCTACACAACCCTCTGGTTAGTTTTCTACTATGTCTCTCCATCCATTTTCCGCCTCTCAGGGGGCAGCAGGCTTAGGAGGGCATTCCAGACTTCTCTCTCCTCAGCAACGATTTCTGTCTCTTCTGGGGAACCCAAGGTGCTCCTATGAAATGTATAAGCGAATACTAGCGTATTCTGTATCGACCCTTATTCTGTATCCTTTCCCGGTTGGACATGCTTGGGAGCCCTCTGAAGGTAGCTAGATGGACTGGTTAATCAATAGCTTTGCCTTCTAGCCAAGCTCCCTCTACACAACAATGGTCCGGCACAACACCAGCACCAAAACTCCTCTCTATCTCACACTCCATTCTACGCTCACTTGAGATAATTGAACTCCCGCGCTTGGAGCAGTGACCCAACCCGGAGGGAGCAAGCCATCGTTTTCTGGCAAAGAGCTGTGGTCTTAGACTCTAATGAGCTACTGACTCTAATGCCGACTGCACCACACTCCGCTGCAAACGTACAGTTTCTGCTCAATTAATTACGGTCTCGTTAATAAATAATAATAGAGCAACAAATGAACATGTGAGCTTGATTATTTGTATGTATCCTCATTAATTAAGGGGACCCTATGAGCTGCACCGTGTACTGTGGTGGTTACTGAAAACCATATGAAACGGTGAGGAGATTGGAACGGACCCAGAGAGATTGAGAGTGATGCTCTATATCAACACACAGGAACAACCTTGGAGAAGTAGATGGAACTCTTCCTGTTTGAACCGATGCCATCTGGATAAAGATTTGGAGCAAGCCAACGATTTCGCCAGAGGCCGGCCCTGCTGATGCCTTTCAAACCTCCCCAAATCCTTGCTGGTGTCACACTAAAGCCTGGAATTTTCTCAGAAGTAGATCAAAAGTCTTCTCCTCCCTGTGATCATAGTGTTTTCTATTACTAAAGGCTTTGTTGTGTTTACACCGAGTCATTACAGTTTGCTTTAAAAGCCAAGAAAGTGACGCCTTGTGCAAACTAGCTTAGTGACATTAAATCCTGGTGTTAATTCTGTCGTTAGCCTTCTAATGATGGTGCATCCCACAAGTCTTCTCCAGAACCTCTGGCTCATGTGGTGCCTCATTTAATGAATAATGGATGTCTGTGTTTCCGTGTGACTTAGAATCTCCCAGTGAGACCATACTCAGCCTGAGCTAATAATCGTGCTGTTGTCTGATGAGTCAGGTACCATGCTGTGTTTGCAGTGTGTGTTTGTGTATTACTGTGAGCCTAAGAGACATGTGTGTTTTAACATGGCATGTGTTTATTTGTGTGTGCATGTACTTTATTTTTGGCCCTGTGTGAGTGGTGCCCATAGGCTCATTTCACCCTCTACGGCGTTGTGTCAGCAGGTCAGTGTTTCTGCATTATGTAACCCCAGAGTTACATTAATACAATCCCTCATTCGCATCTTGTGTTTTCAAGATGAGATCCTAACATGTAGAGAAATGTGCAGCGATGGGAAAAGTTCTCTGATCCTTTACTTTAGTGAGAGAACCAATATCATACTGAAATACTCCTCAGCATCCCTACTTGCACCAGCAATAACAACAACAGCGATAACAACATTAATGTTATGTCACATTATGATAACCGCCTCTCGGTTTTATGGTTAAAAATCCATGAATCTTTCCATCAGTATAAAATGAATCAATGTGATTAGTTGTGTATAATGGTCTCCATGGAAGCCCTTTTCCATAACACTTTCTCAAAATATTGACGATGTATCACAAAAAATAATGAGTAAGTGTGTCTTTATTTGCAGATAAATAAATCAATATTTAACCAAATTTCTCAATATTTGGAGATAATACGTCAATATTTTGAAAAAGTTTCTCATTATTTTTAAATCGAAAGTTATTTTGAGAAAGTTTCTTTTTTTTTCTGACAGTGGTGAAAATCTCAGATTTAACGTTTTTCGTCATTTAACAGAAATACATTACTGAATAAATAGGGATGAATAAATCTTTTAAAATTGTTAACATGCAAAATACTTACAGGTTATTCTAATAGCTTTTTTCTTGAATTGTGTTAAATCATATTTTTTCAAGTTTCATTCGTATACAGTACATGGCATGCTAACATACAATGTCCTTGAACGCATTGGTGATAAACTTCTAAGCCAACCGAATCACCGCGGTGGTCAAAGAAACGCCGGCCGGTTGTGGAGTGATGCTGCCGCGGGAAGCAGCCGCTCGTCGGACCCCCGAGCCCGCAGAGAGGTTTATCTCCTCCGGATGAGGACAACAATGTGCAGAAGGTTAACACGTGTATATCAACACGATGAGCGTGTTAGCGTCATTAGCTCTCGATGCTAGCAGCCCTCGGCTGTGTTGGCGTGGTTACCTCGGGACAAGCTGACGCAGTATGAGACGAGATGTCCCAGGAGAGACTATCTGTCCCTGGAGAGACTGTCTGTCCCTGGTGACTGTCCCCTTGGAGCCCGTAAACAGTCGAGCTGTCCCGGCCTGGACTGTAGCTGTGTGCAGCCACTCAGCCTCCCACGTTGCCCCATGTGAGTACCTGCATTTATTTTGTAAGTAACCAAGCAGGCTACATTTACTCAAGTACTTTCTTTCTCTAGTACACGTTTCAGATACTTAAGTTCATGGTACTTTATACTTCTATTCTACTTTTTCCTTTGTGTACACTATGTTACTTCAGCTTTTACTTAAGTAAAAGACCTGAGTACTTCTTCCACCGCTGCTCTCTAGCAATTGAAGCCACTGAATTATAATTCACAACCAGGCCTGCACCCTTTACTTATAAAGCACAGTGTTAGTTTCAGTTCAGAGTGTGAGATCCATTGGTTGACAGTGGGAATGTTAGAAATACCTTCTTGATTGAGGGAAAGTGATGTTTGCACACCTGTATAGAGAGAGTCTATCCGAGTCTGTTGATGCGAGTCATCGATCCGATACCTCCTCATTTCATTTCAAAATGTCACAGGCCGTATATTTTGTAGTATGCCAACTGTCAACGTTCATTTATTGAGGTGCCACAGTTAAGGAAGGCTGTTATTTTGCTTTACATTTCCTTCACTGTACTGCTTTTACACACGTTTCTATTTAATATTATCTTTGGCCACCAAATGTAGTGGCTTGGTGCTTAAAAACATGCGTCCCCGTTGGTATTGCATGTTCCAGTTACGGTCAGGTTGGTGAGATGAGCAGCTTAATGAAATTCCACTGGAAGAAAGCAAGATGGACACAATTATTCACTTTAAGACGGTAGAAAAAATATTAGCTGACAGCTTTTAATTAGCTTCACCTTTTCAGTCTTTTTACAGCCAGCTTAGCATGCACACAGCGGCGCTGGTCTTTCACAACACACGCTCCCAGTCCAGATGCGTGTGGAATTAGAGGCTTTACTCTTTATATATGTGTATACTGTGTATATAGCTTTTCTTTCTTCCTTTTTTAAAATAAAGCTCAGTGTGTTTGGTTAGATTACATTACATGAAGCAGAAAAAGACATTTTGAAAGTGTTCTCATTCAGATGCCATTATTTATTAAATGCATGTGTGGCTTTTGTTTTATCGCAAGCATTGTGTTTGTCAAATAGTTGATATCTCATTCTGGATAAAAGCAGCCCATGTAGCTGCTGCTATGACACCATTAACTGTCACTTAGATTCAAGATGTTCTTGATGAATCGTTTCTTTATGGTTCCCTCTATATGCTGACCGCCAGGGCCGTCCAGTCTAATGCGCATGCATTCTTCCCCATCCATCAGTCTTCACAGTCATCCCACTCTGTGGTCATCACTCGTCGGTCTGTCTGTGAAACGGGTCATTATTCTCTTTAAGTGCACGTAGCTTCTCAGGGCTCCAGCTCAAAATCTTGTATTGTCAACTCTTTCCCTTTTGCATCAGAGCCAGCTGGCTGCTGCCCAGTGTGAGGAGGATTCATGGCTTAATTTCAGTGTGAGCTTAGAGCCAG
This sequence comes from Chelidonichthys spinosus, assembly GCA_029853015.1. Lineage (NCBI taxonomy): Eukaryota > Metazoa > Chordata > Actinopteri > Perciformes > Triglidae > Chelidonichthys > Chelidonichthys spinosus. Next base: position 14,109,592 of record CM056828.1, read on the forward strand.
TGAGTTTGGGGGTGTTTTAATTATTAAGGGGCCCATATAAAGAAATGAGACCAATTAAGACATTTATCAGCTGTCAGCAGATGTGATGGAGGGAGCGGTGAAGAAATGCTAGGCCAATTTTGGCTTTAGGAGCAGTGTGTTAAGTGAGATAAGATGCTGGTTCAGGAATCAGATCTGTGACGTGAAGGCTACAGGACAATTTCTGTGATTCTTTTCCTTTTCCTTTGCTTATTCTGCAAAATCTATATATATTTTATCGCTGCGGCCAAGTCGGTTGGCTCTAACAGCTGTACTTTATCAGCAGCAGCAGACCAGGTGTAAGACCTGCAGCATGGACAGTGGAGAGCGGGGGAGGGGGAGGGGGGAGATGAGGGATGGAGTCCCCTCCACCTGAGAAGGTGAAGCAGAGAATCAGAAATATCAGAATTTATTGCCAAGTACATTTTCACATACAAGGAATTTGTCTTGATCTTCAGTGTGCACGATATTGACAAAGAATAATCAATAAAGCAGAGTACTGCAGTCAAGAACATAAATTAAAAAAGAAATACTCAAATTAATTTTTGATGTTGTGTTGTGTGTGAAATGTGTTTTTGAAATGAATGTTCTGAAGTGCTCACTCTGCCACCTTCAACCAAGAAGAAGCCAGCAAACACATTTCATCACATTAACTGTGGTGATGCTTGTAGGTTTACTAGAGAATCTATTACTTGAATGCGGTCTGGGATTGTGAGTGTTGATGTTAATCTCATTAGAACAATATGCTCGCCGTGATGTTTGAAATGACCTTTAAATATTTGATATTTTGTGATGGGTTACTAATTTAGTCTTTCGCCATGTGCATTCAACAATTCTGCATTTTTGTTTGATCATTTTTTTTTAGGGACAACCTTACTTGGAGTAGTTTTCCTGGATTTAATTGGGGCGATGTTTTCATTCTGTGGTTTAAGCATTAACAACGTCTTAACAGGAAGCTGGTGCGACATTGTTTTTGTACGCTGTGATATTGTGGTAGTTGTGGCTCCTTCAGGGGGTTCTGTGCTGCTCGTCTGAGGATGAACAAAACTGAAACAAACACTGGCGGTCAGCTATTTCAAGGCAACCTGAGATGAGACGGGGGAGGAAGAGTGGTGTGTTAAAGTGGCTGGGCGCTGTGTAAATAGTGGTGCTGAATGGTCTGTCGCGGCAGCAGGCTGTGCTCAGAAGTATGGAGAGATAGAGAGAAATAGAGATATGAGGACAAAACGCGCGACATGTGATGGCACAAAAGACAAATCACAAATGTCAAATCCACAGACTTTTAGCTGAGATTTAAATATTTTATGTGACTGAAATATTGAAACCCTTTACTTGCCTACAGCATATATATCTTTGACAGCCTCTACTCACCTCCTGTTCAAGGTTTTTTAAATTCTGGACAAAGTGACTTTATTTTACTCTGAAAAATGCTGTGTAGGCAGCGCAGTGCAACAAGTGAGGATGCACTACTACCATGTCTGAACACCTTGCACCTGCACGCTGTACAAATCAATGAGTGTAGCGTGTTTACCGGCCGGCCTTGCCCTCCTGCCTCGCCAGGCGGCACGGTGGAACAGTGGTTAACACCTCACAGCAAGAAGGTCCCGGGTTCAAACACTGGTCTGTCTCAGGACCTTTCTGTGTTGAGTTTGCATGTTCTCACTGTGCTCGTGTGGGTTTCCTCCTCCGGGTGCTCTGGTTTCCTCCCATCATCAAAAACGTGTGTAAGGAAACGGTAGTGGCGGTGCGCTCAGTTGCAGCGGCTCAGGACTAACCCTCCATCTGACCGTCTAAATTTCATTCTACAGTGTATCATGACAATAAAAAGCACTTTTCTTTTAGCTAGTTTAGGGCCCACCTCAACAAAAAAAGTATTGAATTCATCCACTATTTCATTGATTTGAGTCACTCGTCTCTCCTTGTCAGTGAAGTGTTTTGGTAAGATGTCAGTTTTCCTGTTTCCAATAATGCCATTTAATAAGTTCCATCTTCCTTGAACATTATTTTTATTCTTATCTAATTGATCATGTGACAGTGATCGATCCCATGATGTGAGCTCCAGCAGGTGTTGCTGGGAGTGTCTCCATGGCTGCTGGGTAACTGTTGTGAAAGACCAGGACGCCCAGCTGGTAGCCTGGTGCAATTAAAGCAGGAACTCACCAAGAGTATGTATGCAATGAAACACATCGCTTCTCCTATGATGCATGCACACACAAACAACACACACACACACTCTTTCTCACGCTCACCCAGTGTGCCATCAGGCGGTGGGATTAGAAGACTTAACAGCGCTGAGTTTAAAGGCTCAATAAATGATCCATGTAAATGATTCTGCCTCTTGATTATCAAGCAGTGCAGTAGGGAGGATGTCAGGAAATGAACCGGACTCGTGCATCAGAGCAGCATCCATCTGTCTGGCAGCGACACTTGGATTTGTCAAGTGAGTTTATTGGAATTGTTTGTTTATTTGCATTTTGGAGCTGTGAAAGAGAGACAGGCTGGGCGTGGATGTGTTTGTTCATTTGAATGTCAGTGTTTCGTATTATTTATTTATGTTCACTTTTTCAGGGACAGATAAACACAATGTTGACCAGTGCCCCATTTTCTTTTCTTTTTTTTTTTGCTTTCAGGCTCTCTGTCAGCATAGATTATGTTTCAAGATTACGGTTGCCACCTTCTCTCTCTGGTTAATATACTCATTAATCCCAAAGTCTGAGAGTATCCAGCATGGAGATTAGGGTTGGGCATCGAGATCCGGTTCCAAATAGGAACCGGTTCCTAACCTCCGGTTCCGGAACCGTTAAGAAGCTGTTGCTTCTGCTTTCTTCTTGCATCTCAGGGGGGTGACGTGGGTTAGCCGACACCTTCACGGACGGTCGCATGTAGTCGCTATACCGGCAGAAACGTAAACAATGGAGGGGGAGAGATACGCATTTTTCCACTTGGAAATACAAGCATTATTTCGACTTCATCTCAGCAAAAGATGGCAACATAAAGGTTCGTTGTACACTCTGTGTTAACAACAAAGTGTTGTCTACTTTCAAGAATACAACGTCAAACTTGAAAAAACATTAAACTTAGTAACTTTTAAATCAAGTAGTCAGTAACTTAACTAAGTTACTTTTTAAAGGAGTAGTCAGTAGTCAGATTACTTTTTCAAAGTAACTGTGGCAACACTGGACCTGTTGACCTGCACCTCAAAGAATCAGAATCGAGAATCGTTTAGAACAGGAATCGAAACAGAGGATCGGGATCAGGATCGGGATCGGAATCGGTAAAATCCAAACGATACCCAACCCTAATGGAGATGGTGTCAGCTCCAGTTTGTCTGTATGAATAGTGTCTCTGGGGGCCGGTGATCGGCAAGGCAATGCAAGGCTATTTTATTTGTATGGCACCTTTCAACAACAGGGCAATTCAAAGTGCTTGAAGTGATGAATCCAAACATGATTCTAGAGCAGAACAGGATTCGGTCTGACACTCTCGACCAAATAAAGAAATTCTACTTGAAGCAAACATGAAATAAAAGCACAGACTCTGATGTTTTGAAGATTATCAAGACTATTATTGATTAACAATAGAAGACTGATTGACAAAAACACTGTCTCGTCCTTGCATTGGGGCAAACTGACCTTTTATCTTGGGTTAGCAGGTCTCACCCTGTAGGCCTTTGACCAGTGATTATTTACAAAAACACGTTCCTTCATAACTACGTATAATACATATGTAAGACACATCAGGACGCTGTGGGCATCCCTTCTCTTTAATTCACTCTTTAGATATTTTCTTTCTGTACTGTTAATACAAGAAAGAAAACACTATAAACAGCAACTTTATATCGCTACTAGCAGTTGAACTTTACTAAAATGTCATATTTTATGATGTAAATCTTGTTTGCAGCTTTGAATGTGCAGCATGATTTCCTTCTGTTCATTGCACTGATGTAGGAAAGTGTCTGTGACTCTGATGACCTTGGTGCCAACATGTTACTTACGTACCTTATTTGGTCAAAATGTGAATGTGGTATGAAAGTGGAAGGCAGAATTAGAGTGAATCACTATTTTACCTAATAGGTGAGAGTGGAAGTCCACACATTGCAAACCACCAGCTGTCTTGTTGTACCACTAATGAACAACTGGCCAGCCTGTAGCCGTCTGTGTGTCCGTCTGAATGGGAAGGTTGTAGGACGTCTCTCTACAGGTGCTGCTGGCTCTGCACTGTCAGCGCTCTGCAGGAGTCTGCAGCACTTTTATTATTACAGTGAATCATTGCTCTCTGGGTCTTTGATGAAGTCCGGTGTGGGCTGCAGTGCAGTGCGTAGGTTGTCTGCCCTAATTACCACTTCAACCACACGTTGAAGAGCCTTGAATATATGAAACCTATTAAATGTTTCATCCGACTTCTGCGCAGTGGGCGACGATCGCCGTGTACAACAATAAACTGATCCGAGTTCTTTGAAGTGGAGAAAAGCATTAGAAGGTGAAGTGAAGTGAGCTGACACCGTCTCACTCATCTGGACGCACTGAACTTGACTTCATGTATATTGAACTAAGAGCTTCTATCTGATCCATTCAGCCCATATCCTCTGTGCCTCTGTAGTCCCTTGAGGGAAGAGGTAATAAGAATGCAACATCTTGATTATGATCTTTAAAGGAAAGGAACAAATTATCTGACACTTTATCTGATGAAGGCCCCAAAACTGGAAGTCGTCTTCCATGTTTGGCTTTGAGAATGTGTTATCACCTCTGCCACAAAGTGTCGGTGCGTCTGCCACATTAGTGGAAGCCATTTTCTCATACATGAGTGTAATGATAATATATTTTTAATTGATAAAACCAACATAGAAACGCTCAAGCTTTGAATCGGCATCAGCCAAATATGGGTGTGGGTGTGTCTCAAAGGGTGTCGGTGTGTTTGTGTCACACAATATAGTAAAATGAAAGACCTTTGAATCTACAGCAGTGTGCAGCCTTGACCCTCTTTCCATAACAAGCTCTCTGATCAGCAGCTGCTCGATCCTGAGAAAACAACATTAACCACATGTTTTGCTTCGAGTCAGCAGCATCTTCCGCTTGCAGGATCACCACGCTGGGAAACACAGGAGAACATGCGTTGCATCACATCCTCCCCAGTGCTGTTGCTGTGGTGATAGGCAGATGTGTGTCTCTTGGCCTCCATGGGCTGAGGACGTAACACACCGCTGAGGCTGCTGCCTACGTCCCAATAATACAATAATAGTAGAGTGGAAACATGGAGGCAGCCTCTCTGCTCGCTGCATTGTTTGATTCACGGGTGTCAATGATTCCTCAAACCCTTTCGAGGACGCGTCTCATCCCCTGGCGGCCATGTTGGATGTCCTCATTAGCAATCAACTGATTAAGACAATCCAGTTACCACAGCAGAAACGGTGGTATTTCATTAACTTGCCCGCAATAAATGGAAGTTTGAATTTGCATTGCATTCTATCACGTAGTAGCTAGTAATGATACAAACATAAGCTTTTGTTGCGTTGCCACATTAACATGCTGGCAGTTTGGCTTAGTGGTTTTAAAGCGCACAAACCCAACATTATGTCATTTTTGAGGCGAGGCTGGTTTATATTTAGGCAAACAGTCTTCACCCCTCTGCTGCTGCCTTTAATCTGAGTTGTAGTAGCCGTGCACCACAGAAGAAGAGAGTGCTGTTAAATATGAAACCTGCTGACATCTTACTGATATTAACATTCACGTGACACATTGTGTCGGTTCACGCTGCATTGCAACAATCACATCAGTTGAAAACGGTCCCAGTTACTGGGAAGATGCACGCACTCGTGCACGGTTTTTCATTTTGCTCATCCAATTCAGTTTTCTCTCATCCTCCTCTACAGCTGCTGTACATCCACTGCTGCTTCCACCATTACCTTTATATTGCTCAAGGGCACTTCAGCAGCATGGACGGCGGTTTATGGGCACCACTGTAATTGCAGCACAGGATTGATTCGCAACATAATGTATATATGCATTCACGTGGTGTATATACGCTCCCTTAAACAGCTGCTACACACACACACACACACACACACACACGCACACACACACACCATAGGTCCAATGGGACCTCCATCCAGACTGCAGAAGGCTTCTATGGAAACTGTAGCCTTCAGGCCTCAACTGAACACACTCAGAGAATGGAAAAATAAACAAAGAGGAAAAGAGCGTAAACAGATGTATTATTCATACATCACTTCCTTTTATTTCCAGGCTTATACAATTATATAATATAGTCATCATTTATTAACTGATTGAGAAGTGTGGACATGGCTTTGTAATGCTTTTAGGAGGAGATGATGTAGTCAGATGTGTTTACGAGGTGGCGATTTAACACGCATGTAGAAAGATGATTTGGTGGTTGTTGTTGTTGTTCTTCATCCTGAAACAAAGTAAAATAATGACAGTCAGCTTTTTTAATAATATACAAAAGTACTTGAATATTAAACGGTTTGAGGCGACAGTTCTAATTAGATGAATGCAAGATTAATCTGCTGATGAGGGACTTTCCACAAGTGTGTGTATGTATATGTGTGTGCATGTGTGTATGCGTGCGTGTTTGTGCGAGTGTGTTGTGACCTGTAAGTGTGAGGGTGCATGACACATGGAGATACAACATCCTGACGAACACGGCACCAGCTGAGAGACCACCTGGACTATACACACACACACACACACACACACACACACACCCACACACACACACACCCCAGAGCTCTGACAGTAGCTCACATTAGTCCAGAGACCAGACCAGACATTGCCGAGAAACCAGAGACTGAGGGCCCTAGTTTCGTAGACCAGGCGCAGTCAGCTCTCAGCGCACCTGCGCCGCGCCGATGGGGTGTGTCCGCCTGGACTTTGCAAGTTTCGCGCACCGCGCAGGCTCGCGCAGGTACGCCTCCCGTCACTCCCACCCGCGCAAGTGGGAAAGAGGGAGGAGAAGAAGGCGTGAGTGGGAGACGAGGAGGAGACGAGGCGTGGACTGGAATTAACACAGCCGATTCAGATCTTCACCAATCAAATGAGCTCCTCTCCTCTCCTTTAATGCGTTAGGGGAGGTTCAGTGGAAGATCCGTCACTTGACAACCCGATGACAGAAGCAGCGCCGCCGCTCCCACTACGCGCATCACGCGCTGTGCGTGCGTAAAGTCATAATAAATATGCCGATATTATGCCCGATATTTAGGCATGTATATCACAAAACAGGGTCAGGGTGCACAGCTCATCATCTGCGCTCCACAGCTGCACCGGATTCCCCGTCCAACACCAGAACGGCGGGACACCAGGACCTCGTGTGCCGCTCAGACCAGCTGCAGCCCCAACTCCGGTTCCAGCTCGCGGCAAAGTTGCGCGTTTCTCCATACTGCGGAGGCGCGAGACCAGACACGAGCTGCTGTATTTTTTTTTTTAAGGTTTTTTCAGGCATAGACGCATTTTATTAGCAGTGGATAGATATGAAAAATAGGAGAGAGAGAGAGAGGGAGATGTTTTGGTCCGAGAAGCTGAGTTTCCGTTACGCGTGCCATCCGCCTTTGATCTGACGTCAGATGTGACGGGACAATCTATATAGATATAAATTCACGTGTTGATTCAATTAGTTGCATTAAATAGTGTTTGTTGTGAGTATTTATTGCATTTAAATGTGCCTGGAACTGTGGAAACCTGCCTGTGAGGTCTCGGTGAAGTGTGCGCACTGCGCGCCGTCAGCCGAACTTCCACTCCGCCAGCTGTGATTCGCATTGAATGAATGGACTTTATTTGCGCCTTGCGCCGAGAGTGGACACGAAACTTCCGCTGCACCAAGCTGAATCTGTGACGCCTCCCCCTGCTGCGCCGCCACACCCATCTTGGCGCAGGCGATCCACCAAACTGCCAAACTGACCGTGCGCAAGGCTGCGCGGGTCGAAACTTGCATTACGCCGGCTCCGCCACCCTCCGCCGCCCTGCGCTGCGCCACGAAACTAGGGCTCTGAGTCTGTGGTACAAACAACAAGGTCGCTGCCATATTTATGTCTAGATGACCTTATTTGGAGTGTTGATGGGGCAGCTATAATGCTAGCAAAACTTAGCACCCATCAACCAGACTCCATTCAGAAAACAAGCATTTTAAAAGTTGTTAGCTCGTAGTCTTGCAGACAGACATAACAAAGCATGACTTTTTACAAATCACCATCATTATGTAGTTATTTCAGCATCCTTTTTATCTGTTTATCACAATAAAAACACAAAAAAATGTTTTAATTTGGGTTTGTACTGCTGTAGTAAACCAACCGTTGTGTGTCTTGCTATTCACACCGAATACAGCCAAATTAAATTCACTGAGCACCTCTGGGTGATGACTCAGACTTCACAACATGTACAATGCAGCAATAGTGGTTATTCAGCCATGATGGATGAAACCTGGTTGGTGTCTAGAGTTAAGCCTCCACCTCCTCTCTGGCACCCCAATTTCTTATATGCACATAGTTTTACATTTTTGTAAATTCAATCTTTGATTTTTGGGCATTTTGTTAGAATTAAATATATAAATGATACTCATTGGACTGTAAATATTGATGGTGTTTGGATGGAAAGTGACTTCATATAAAAACTATCCACGTTTTATTGCGTTATTTTAATGTTTTGACTGTTTATGTTAGAGGTCACTTGGACCCAGAATATGTATCCTGGTGCCACTTTTGATAACATTTTAAAATTGGAATTGTCCAAAAATGATATAGTTAATAAGCACTGAAAGAGTGAAGGGATGCTAAGCTGCGTAGCCTACCTAGCTCATGTCGTGGCAGTAGTACTATTGTATTGCATCAGTACAGTTAGCCTCTTAGCTGTCCTAGTTATAGTACCTGTTATAATAACCATGGGCAGTAATGACAATAGTCATATCTTAGTCGTGACAAAAACAGGTTTTTAAGCTACTGTATAAACTAAATGATATATCTGTACTTATACTCAAGAATATTAGTGATTGTGTTAATACGGACAGTTCTTACCAAAGTTATTTAAAGAAATCTGCATTTGGCTCCAAACTCCACCTACTGTTTTATTTCAACTATATCTAGAGAGATCTTTACTATATATAAATTGATTTATAATGTAAACGTTCTGTTTTCTCCAAGTGACAGTTCATATATTAGCTCATTGTTAGCCTCCCTCCACACCAAGTTCTGCTTTTAGTTTAAATGTATATCTCTTTTAAATACTGACGAACACGGCACCAGCTGAGAGACCACCTGGACTATACACACACACACACACACACACACACACACACACACACACACACACACACACACACACACACCCCAGAGCTCTGACAGTAGCTCACATTAGTCCAGAGACCAGACCAGACATTGCCGAGAAACCAGAGACTGAGGGCCCTAGTTTCGTAGACCAGGCGCAGTCAGCTCTCAGCGCACCTGCGCCGCGCCGATGGGGTGTGTCCGCCTGGACTTTGCAAGTTTCGCGCACCGCGCAGGCTCGCGCAGGCACACCTCCCGTCACTCCCACCCGCGCAAGTGGGAAAGAGGGAGGAGAAGAAGGCGTGAGTGGGAGACGAGGAGGAGACGAGGCGTGGACTGGAATTAACACAGCCGATTCAGATCTTCACCAATCAAATGAGCTCCTCTCCTCTCCTTTAATGCGTTAGGGGAGGTTCAGTGGAAGATCCGTCACTTGACAACCCGATGACAGAAGCAGCGCCGCCGCTCCCACCACGCGCATCACGCGCTGTGCGTGCGTAAAGTCATAATAAATATGCCGATATTATGCCCGATATTTAGGCATGTATATCACAAAACAGGGTCAGGGTGCACAGCTCATCATCTGCGCTCCACAGCTGCACCGGATTCCCCGTCCAACACCAGAACGGCGGGACACCAGGACCTCGTGTGCCGCTCAGACCAGCTGCAGCCCCAACTCCGGTTCCAGCTCGCGGCAAAGTTGCGCGTTTCTCCATACTGCGGAGGCGCGAGACCAGACACGAGCTGCTGTATTTTTTTTTTTGAGGTTTTTTCAGGCATAGACGCATTTTATTAGCAGTAGATAGATATGAAAAATAGGAGAGAGAGAGAGAGGGAGATGTTTTGGTCCGAGAAGCTGAGTTTCCGTTACGCGTGCCATCCGCCTTTGATCTGACGTCAGATGTGACGGGACAATCTATATAGATATAAATTCACGTGTTGATTCAATTAGTTGCATTAAATAGTGTTTGTTGTGAGTATTTATTGCATTTAAATGTGCCTGGAACTGTGGAAACCTGCCTGTGAGGTCTCGGTGAAGTGTGCGCACTGCGCGCCGTCAGCCAAACTTCCACTTCGCCAGCTGTAATTCGCCTTGAATGAATGGACTTAATTTGCGCCTTGCACCGAGAGTGGACACGAAACTTCGCTGCACCAAGCTGAATCTGTGACGCCTCCCCCTGCTGCGCCGCCACACCCATCTTGGCGCAGGCGATCCACCAAATCAGCTTTTTCTCCGAGGTTTATTCCACTAAGTATTCTCATCTGCAGAAGAAAGTACTGTTCACCCCTGCCTTCTGATGCAAAGGTTCAGAATCAGCAGGAACGACCCCGAGTCCAACAACAATCTCCCTTTTAAGGAGGAGGAACCATGGACAGAGGACGGATCATGTCCTATCTTACAAAGACAAGATGTACAGGCAAGGTCAAGATTTACAGAACACAGGCGTCATAGTCCTGAAATTATCTTATGTCAATGTGGCACTCATGTTCATATCATCTACAAACAGGCATTCATTTTCGTCATAGCATAACAGTCAGAAAGGAGATGCGGATCGACGTCTGACCTGACAAATATTCTGATAATAAATTACAAACATCCAAAATTCCCATTACAGTCCCTTTCTAAATCCACTTGAACCACTCTTGTTGCACTCAATGTTGTTTGCTGGTGAATGTTTGTCTTGTTATCACCGTTCTCAACGTTGCTTGATACCGGGTCAGACCAACACAGTTGAGCGGGTGCCAGCGATCCCCAGCCCTACTCCCAGAAGAGGGGAGTGAGGTGGAGGATGCCCTGGCTTGCTACTTCTGGTCTGACAAACAGTATCCGTCAAATTCAGTATGTCGCTATTTTCCAAGCTACTAGCTGCCATGTTTGTCGACGCTGCGTCAGGGCTTTGCACCTCCTGAAATGGGCATGGTTTAATCTTTCAGTCCTCGGGGTGAAGTTACACTCTAGTTTAGTCTAGTCAAAGGAAGCAGTGAAGGTGATCATTTTGACCCAAAGTTGAAGTCCTGTTTTAGTTATCTTATCACGTTTTATGCAACTTAGATCTTTATGTGTCCTGTCTTTTACCTGACTGCAAGACAAATTTCCTCTCTGAGACAATAAAGATAGAATTGAATATTGATATTTCATCCGTTTCATACGGCGGTTTATTTGCCATCCATGCCTGGTGACTGGTGAAGGCCCACAGAGGGCCAGAGATGATGAAAGGTGCTAGTAGATCTAGTGCTCCAATATCAATAATTCAGAAGGGAATAAAGGTAAGTAAGGTAGCTTCATTCATGTGCAGCCCACACTTCCTCTGATTCTGGGTGGTCAGGCATTTTCAAACTTTTAACATCTCCATTTTCATAATTAGGATACCAGCCATTTAGAAGAAAAGGAGACCTTTTAAAGTCTTACATAATGATTGCATTATATTAACTATAGAGGCCTTTTATTTCTTCAAAAACAAATATTTTTGACCCTATTTGCCAATATTTTTCCATCAGGCTGCATTGATCGATTCACAGCCGAATCAGTTCCTTCACTCTGGAACGGCATCATTCTTGCTTGTCATCAAGGCTGTGCAGCTTTGATATTGAAAGATATTCATGTGAAGCCAATAAAAAAACCCTGGTAACACCTTCCATCATGCCCATGTGTATATATAATGTATTCTCTTACAATGCATTATAATCTGCTTATGGCGCTGTATAATCATGGCTAAACACTGACCTCATACTGCTTCCTAATGATGATCGTAACACATTATCAATCAATTTCATAATGACATATAAGGTCAAGTATCATAGTACTTGTTTTTCTTTTGCAAGGATCGTAATGTATTATAATTCCCATGGTTTGTAATTAATTATAATATTTTTATTGCAGTATAATCACTATGATAATGCATTATAATGTGATAATAAGAATAGAATTACGTTTTGTTTCACTTAAAAATATGGCTGTAATTAAAATCACAGTATGATGCATTGTTGAAAAGATTATAATATATTACAAATATGATTATTGCAAAAAAATGACATCACAAGTCATTATAAAATACGTTTTAATGTCTTATGATTATGGTTGTACACCTTATCGATATTTGAGTGTTTGTATCTATTTTGATCTGTTTATAATGAATTCTAGACAAGGGCATCATAGAATGGCGCTTCCCCAAAGTATTTTAGAGTTTGCACACCGTCCTTATTGATAGCGCTGCTTCTACTCTGCGTGTCACAAAATCAATGTTTATTTACAGTGAAAGTCAATAGTTCACCTGCATGATTCTGCATTAGCGATTAGCACTATAGTAGCAATTAGGTTCATTGGTCGGTTCATTGCAAGTCCACAGAAATGAAAATTACAATGAAGAAAGGCGATTCTTCAACATAATCAATGTCATAATTTGCAAAAATCATCAGTCGTCAATTTGCATAATATGCGTCGGTGCTTTGCAAGAAGGGCAGTCAAAGCATGCATTCCCAAGGAGATTGGTCTGCAGCTGAAAAACCTCGACCAGCAATGTGATGCTCTGTAAACTCTTGCCTCAGCATTTCACAGCCATAAAGGTAATGCTAATTGTATTGACTGTGTAAGCAGGTCTGTTAGTTAAGGCCACACCCAGAAACAACAAGAAGAATAATGCCCATGCTGTCCCTTCAACATGCCTGATTTCATCTCATTGTCCATCTAATGAGAAGCAAATGAATCGCAAATAAATAAGTGCTGATGAATGTGACCATTCTTTTTCTTAGTCCCTTCAACTTCACAATCTTTTTGTGGACTATAAACAAATCAAGGATGTTCTTCTCTTCTTTACTGCTTTTTCCCCTCATCTTGCACCTCAGTATTTTTGGGACACCAGACATCAGAGAGAAACCATGACAGCAGCGTCTGAGCTGATGGGTTTATCTAGAGCAGCGAGCAGAAAAACAAGCACATGTGTAATTGAATTAGTACCCTGGCTGAGTGTGTGCACTGGTTGTCAGCTAATGATGGCAGGAAGCATATAGTCATCCCAAATGTCCCTCTTTTCTAAAGCTATTTTCTTTCTTTCAAATGAAAAATGTGCCTCTATTTTTAGTTTTTAAATGCACATGATGGAAAGGTCTAACTGACTGTAGATTATATTTATTGTGTCAAATTCAGTGTTTGTGTATCGGAACGAATCTTCTTGCAGCTGAAGACGGATACAATAACGTTAATAAACGATCAGTCGACTAAAATGGTCTGGTGTCTCTGATGTCAGACCAGCATGAGACAGCCATTCAGCTGCCATTTGTACCTAAATACTAAAGTAAATTAATGTTTGTGTACTTGGGGTATTATCCCTTTGGTTTGACCTTATTATCACAGAATAAGCAGAATAAGTGCTCCAAAGATGAGGCCACTTTTCCAGAATACATTTGCACACAAAATCAAAGAGGGAATAAAATGTTCATTAATCACAGATTTTTGTATTAAAAAAAAAAAAAAAAAACGTGAAATTCTCTGTTTGCTCAAATAAGTGAAGAGAGATGATAAGCCACCTAATAATCCCACCACACCAAGCCCCTTAACAGTGAGCTGCTCATCCAGCTGATGGCTGGACCTCAGCCTGAAGCTTGTTAATTGTCTTGTTTGTGGTTGTGGATGTGGGAATTTAAATGCTCTGGTGGCCTGAGCTCATAATGGATGTGAAACTGCTTTTTTAAATGGACGCGTTACCACTAAAACAAGATTGAGTGGTCTTTTTTTTTCTTCTCTTGTCTTCAAATGGGAAATTCAAGGTCTTAATACTGAGTGGTAGCCTGCTGGTAATTGACTGTTCTGGTCTCAAGCAAAAACAGGGCAACCTCAGAAGTGGCAGTAAGGACATAAAGGTGGGCAGAAACCACCTGCTCCTCCTTCCAGCCATCTTTCTGTAATTGTGGACATCAGCATTGGCTAGGGGCCATCTGCAGTGTTCCGAAAATGAGAAATATATTTCAAACGGGGAGAACGGACCTCTAATCCAGTGGGAGCAGAATTCTTAATTATCCAACCATTGTACATGCCTTTTTAATAAATCCATTTTCCCCATCCTTCTCTCCTCCCTGGTTAAATGAGCTCTCCTGCATGCATAACAGCTCCTGTACTGGTTCAGTAATGTACTGGAGCTAAAAGGTGCAGTCTGTTGAGATCTGGCCTTTAAACATATGAGAGGGATTGCAGCAGTGCTGGTAATTGACCAGCCAGTCAGTGTTTTTGCTCCAATAGATTAATGAATGTGAATATCCAGATTATGATGATTGATAAAGATGAGTATTGTGCACCTTGCAATCTAACATTCCACCCACCCAAATTGATCGATGTAATGTTTGACAGCCCAAGAGTTGTCGTCCTATCAGAAAGAAGAAATGGTCCGTAAACTGGCGAGGTGTATTATTTATTGTTGCTGGAGAAGGCAACATTGGAGAAACCAGGAAGGCCGTCCAATTATTTCTCTATCAGATTCCTGTAGCAGCCACAGATACTGGATTGGTTTTCTAAAATACATGACCTATTCCAACTTTAATGCCTAATAAGTGTGATATTTCCAGACAGGTGGTTGTTATCAGACAGAAAAAGATCACTTTAGGTGAAAATGTCACATTTCTTGTCTTTTGCTGTGTGATGAAGACTGCGCCTGGAAACGTCACATTTATTCGATGCGAACAAATTGTACAGAGAAGTGAGCACAGTGTGGCAGACTTCTGCCTACTTTGTTGATTCTTCTGCCACATCAGAGGATTTGGGATTTGTGGGTGTTGTTTTCACCATATAAGTTGCGTAAGGTAGAAGACAAAGGAAGTGCCTCCTCAGTGTCACTTAGTAACACGATAACCGTTCTGCTGTCACCCTACAAAACACTATCTGTTTCTTAATCCAATTTTTTTCTGAGCTACTACTATTCAATTTAATTTGATTTATATAGCACACTGTCACAGATTTGCCTCCAAAGACAAGCTACAGCATACAACATGCTCTGACCCAGGACCCTCTCTTTGGATAAGAAAAAATTCCCTATGGACAGAAATGCTATAGATGTCATGTGAACACAATCAACCACATGATAATTACAGTACAACAGTCAATCCATGTGACAGAAATGCTCTTATGAGCGCAGTATTGGCAGTTGCAACAGTAATAGAAGGAATAGAAATAGAAAAATGATTACTAATAATAAAAGTAGCAGCTGATATTGTAAAGTGATAATAATAACCAAAGGATTTGAAGTAGCAGAATAATATTGTAAAAATTACTTAAAGTAGTAGTAGTAGTAGGTGTCAAGCAGAGCTAGAGCAGCAGGCACAACCAGGGTCCAGGTGTAACCCAGATCCATGGTAATCTGCGAGGGGAGACAGAACAAAGACTCCAGGGAAGAAGTGAACTTAGTAAGAAGCATTTATGGGAGGGGAAGGATACAGATGGAGAGGGAGAGAAGGAGAGAGGAGCTCGGTGTATCAGAGGAAGTCCCCCGGTAGTCTAGGCCTATAGCAGCTTAAAGGTGCTATTGACGACATTTGAAAACATCTAGCCACTAGATGTCGCACTCGCACTCCCAACCCTCAATGGGTTGCCAGTTTGTTGCACAACATAGCTAGCTAGCTTTAACGATATCTTAACGGTCAAGAAGAAAAGTGGCCACCTCGGTGTGGCTTTTCAGTCCTTGAAACTCCTTCTGCTGACTCCAACGATCAAACACTGAACCAATGTTCACTCTGGTCTCGCTCCTCCTTTTGTCACTTAACACTTGGGACTGGTACCAAATGCCGCCCGCTTACCGCCAAACATTTTCCCGTTTTTTACACACTTACTAGCAACCCCAAAGGCTCTTGACCCCTGACTACGCAGAGATACCATGTGATACCAACGTCGTTATTCTATTGGCTCATAAGCCTTGCTAGCAGCCGCAGCCACACGCCATTATCAATATGACCTTTAACTAAGGGCTGGCCCAAGGCAAGTCTGAACCAGCCCTAACTATAAGCATTATCAAAAAGCAAAGTCTTGCCCATGTGGGGTGGGTGTCTGCCCCCCCAGACTGAAACTGGGAGCTGGTTCCACAGGAGGGGAGCTTGGTAGCTGAAGCCTATGGTTCCTATCCTACTTTTGGACCCTCCAGTAACACTCGTGGGGTAATAATGTACTATGAGGTCTTATAGATAAGATTGTGCCTGATCATTTAGTGCTTTGTAGATGAGGATACGTTTAAAGACTATCGTGACAGAAAAGCAGAGATTCTTCTAGATAAGTGGAACGCCTTACGGTTTCAAGTGTTTGCAATGTTTGCAAGTGCAAGTGTTTGCAAAGTCCTCTGTTATATTTACGCATGGCATTGAATTAATTGCCGATGGAATTGATTCTTGATGTAGAATCTTTGCCACATGCCAGAACAAGGGTTTATCTCCACTCTGACATAAGCCGATCTAATCTAATAATGGGTATCACTAAGGACAACCACATGAATATTAAAATCACAGACAATAAATACTTTATCGGATTTAAGGACTAAACTTGATTAAAAAACCTCTGAGAACTCAGATAGAAATTCAGAATATGGACACTTTAATAAAGAGAATTGGCTGCAGTGTTTTCCCGGTTGGATGTGAAAGTCTGTGAACGAGACCTTCAAATGAGTTAAAATTGAGTTCAGGCTTAAGGTTGATTTATAGGCTTGCATTAAACATGGCTAAAACTCGACCTCCTCTGCCGGACCGGAGCCTCGAGGAATGTGAGTATTAATATGACCATGATTCATTGAGACAGTCAGGTTCCAGTCGGACAAAATAAATCATTATGAATACGTGATATTAAATAATTTACTAGTGCAGGTTTAGATGACAGATATTCAAAAGTCCACATTTAATTCTCCTATTTTGTTTCACTATTGCATCGGCAATATTTGGTGTTCATTCTTATAAACTAACTGTGTTTACGTGTGATTTATTCAATTGAAGTAGTCCGGGCCAGACGTGGTCTCTATGGGTGGGTAACTGCACTAATGGGAGCGCAGAGAAGCATGTTCGACTGCAGCTCTGCCTCGTGGTTTTACCTCTGGGTCATCGTGTTTTAGGTCCACTTATAAACTCAGTCAGATTTCTACATATGAGATCCGCTCCATGCAAAGTGGGATGATTGCGTCTCTCTCCTAGAAAGCCAATTATCTATGAAGCCCACATCGTTGACTCCGTTTCTGTATTTACAAGATCATAATTCTATTGGATAGGCTGCACTCGTTTCCACACTGATGAGATTTGCGATGTGTGCGCGTGTAAAAAATCACTGCAAGAAACCAAATTCACAGACATGAGAGGACTGGAGAGAACTAATTACTCGATCATGATCTACGCACACTTTTTCACACCCTTTCAAAGCAATGAAAATTATCCATCCATCACCCAGTTATATGTCCATGGAACCCGCGGATGATCACCACATGCTGTTACTTGTCAATTTGATCTTACAAGCTCTTAACACTTTTAAAAGTCCCATATTATGAAAAAAGTGTTTTCTCTGGTCTCTAAACCTATAAACTGGTCCTCCCTGAGCCTGTCAACTCCCAGGATGAGGGAAAAAAGCAACTCCTGCATGGTCTCTGCAGCCCACCCACTGGTACAACGGTGCTCCTACAGGCTGTTCAGATTCAGCTCCCGTCATTACATAACAAAAGGAGTCATTTGCATAGGCTGAACTCCTCTGTGGGATGATAGGAAATATCCGAGAGGGGGCGTTCAAGTTCGGTGTGTCCTGCGGTGAGATAGCAGTGTTTCACAATGTCGTCGCTCACAGCTGGACACGCAGATTGCTCTGTTGTTGGTTGTACAAATCAACATAAGTGCTGATATTCTGTCCCAGCTACAGAAGAGACAGTGGTTTCATTGCGTTTCATTTTTAATGACAATGTGCCGGCTACGGTCACACTTCACATCGGACTGCTTCAGTAACGAGGGTCAGTACAAAGCTGGCTTTGCCTCAACACTGACCCTCGATAGAGGATCTGTCCCAACCATACGGGACCCAGCATCTTCACCTGAGCCACATAGGCGAGCCATAGCGAAATATCCACCGTAAGCAGCATCGTCTCCGTCTCTCTCCAAGTAGGCAATGACAGACGGAGCTCATTAGCATTTAAAGGTGCAGTCACAGAAACAGCCTGTTCTCAGCAGAGCTCATTTAAGCAACTTTTAGACAGCTGAAATTCAGGACCACGGATGGTTTGGGGCAATGCATATCGAATACAGTGATGTTGGATCTCTGACAGCTGTGTGGAATTTAGGAAAAACAGTATAATATGGGACCTTGAATGGAAACTGATGAATAAATGCTTCTCCAAGTGGCTGCTCATGACATCAGAATCTCCCTTTAACAGTCCTTATCCATGTCAATGTTCATGTCTCACTCCAGGTGTCCATCTCTGCTCCTCATTACTGCTGCTTTAACAGCAGTGTGAGACTGCACCCATGTGGTTTTCTGAATGACAAGTAACAATATATATTTTTTAATTGAAAATCTCAGGGTGAGAGTGTCAGCTTCTCATCGGTGTTCTGGGATGAACATTTTATCTGTCTTTTAGCTTCCCTGTTACTCTGAATTTAATTGAACCTGCAGTGATGTAAAGGTGGCCAAAGTAAATAAACCTCCTGTCTGATGTCTGACGTTGAATGAACTTAGACTCCGTGGGGTGTTTTATGCAGACTAAAGGCCTGATTATGCTTCCGCGTAGTGATCACGCAACGGCAACGCAACGGCGACGCAACGGCGACGCAGTTGCTTGGAGACCGTGATGGTTCCGCGTTGGGTTTACGTGTCGAAATTCAATTAAATGCCACACCGGTAAAGGGCGCTATGTTTTTTGTAAAGACTGACCGACCGACCGAGACTCTTGACGTATATCGTCATTAGCCTCGTTATAGCGTATTTGTTTACTTTCCAGTTTTAAACATCCACAAATTTTCAGAACTTGGTGTTTTATTTCTTTGTGCAAAAGCGACAAGGTGCAAACAATAAAACGAGGTGAAAACAATAAAAGTAGCCTTTTAAAAGTTTAAATGGCGGTGTTTATGAATGGAAACCGGATAGCGGTCTCCAGCGGATGTAGTTAGCGGACCAATCACAGCCGATGCCGCTGCGTTGGTGTTGCGTTGGCGTTGCGTCGCCTCGACGCGCGTCGAGGATTTTTGGGAGGCACACGTCAGGTCCTTGCGTTGACGCAAGGGGGGTCCGCAAGGACGTAAGGGGTCCGCAAGCTCCCTTGCGTTGTGTCGACGCGGAAGCATAATCCAGCCTTGAGAAGCTGTCAAGTTGAAGTTTCCTGTCATGGTGATGATAAACAAATCTTTACTTGTGTTTGGTTTGGTTAAGGGATGTTGGTTTCTGTTAATTTTGTTTTCACACATACTAACTATTTAAGTTAACAAATAAACAATGCAAAATAACGTCAACAATTCTGGTGACATTTTATGCATCAATTTATGTCTTTATGTAAAGCAAAAGTGTAACGCTGTACATTCATGGTGTCATAGACACATGAGAGGTGGTTTGATGTCAATATATTCACAAATGAGCAGCTATTGAAAAAGAGCTTAAAATGAGCATGATTCAGGAAATAGGCCATTGATAACCATGACCTGCTTATTTTATTCTTTTTTTCACAAGCTGTAATTTTGCTGTATTCGTACAGTGACAATAAAGTTATACTATACCAAGCTGTCAGGTGTGAAATACTTAAGTACTGTCATTTCTGGTTTGACATTCCTAATACCTAACAACGTAGACACACCTCACGCTCTCCACTGCATCGGTGTTGATGAAAACTTCTTCCTAAAGAAGCTCCCCAACACAAAAACTGTTCTCAGTGTTTTACTTGTTAACCATTAACACGCCGAGTAGGTTTTAATAGAATAGGCTGATGTGAAAGCTGTCAATGGAGCTCTGATGTGAACGAAACAATGACATCTTAAAGAAGTGGGTCGGTTGCAACCAGACCTTGTTGTGGTTTGTCGGTAAAATCTAAATTGAGCAGAAGTGCTTCCCCTTATGTGACAAGCATCCATCACTGGTCGTGCATCGCTTAATTTTTCTCTTTTCGCTGACGTTTGCTGACACTATAGGCCGAAAACATTTGTTCAGGGCTGATCAATAGATTGAAGATGTTTCCTCTCTCCCTGAGCTTTCCTAATAGTTTGGGCAGAGGTGGAAGAGAGGAAATCAATGTGAGTTTATTGTGCAGCTCGCTCCGGCCTGTGGAGCCCCGTCTCATATTAGGGAAAATGTCCTCCGTGTTGAACTTTATTGAGTTTTTCTCTATGTATTTATGTTTTTTTGGTGAGTGTGTGTGCGTGTGTGTGGTGTGAGAACACTGTTGTATCATTGTATGGGAAGAAACTCTTGTTTTACTCTTGAGTCGTAGCAATTTAATGTGTCCTGTGACAGGAAGTGTGTGCGTGTGTGTGTCTGCACAGTACTGTGATTAGTTTTGTGTACTGATACCGGCTCATACCTGCTTCTCTTGTTTACTGTTGCAATGTGATTACAAGACAAAGGAGACAAAGTGTGGTTGACCAATATAGAAAAACTAGACTAAATCCGACTACATCAGATGTACTAACACTCTCTTTCACTTAATCACTCACACACAGAGAGACCTGTTGTTAGTGTGAGTAACTTTACGTCCTTGAATCTTCCTTCATCTGGCAGCTTCAGCTGCAGGTCTTTTATTTCTGACCTTTTTACTCTGTTCACTTCCTCTTGTCACCATCGTTCTCTTGTCTTCGAGTACGCACACTTTAGTTTCTATTTCTTTTGTGCACACCGATCAATAATCCGATCAACACAGCTGTGTTGTGTGAATACAGAAGCCCTCATCACAACCTCAGGCACGTCTCAGTGAGAGGACAGACAGAGAAGTAGTTAGTGAGACAGACAGGGAGACAGGCAGGTTGATGAATTAGCTTGTGAAGCCTTGGCAAGCCGTCACCTCGTCCGCCTCCACAGAGAAGTTCACGTTCCCAGCACTTTCCGAGGTTGCCTGATGCTCTCCGTCCTAACATTTCATTTCCCCAGGCAGGCGCTCCTGTAAACTATCATTTATTTACCAGGAAAAGTAAGGAACAAACAAGAGTGGCTGCTGTCCTCTTTGCCTTCAGACAGGTCTTTACGACGGGAAACCGAAGCTGTTCTCTCTGCTCTTTTCAAAGCCACCAGACTCCATGGAAAAAAACTGTCATTTTACCTCTCAGAACACAGTGGTTGCTCCGCCTCCATCGATTAGTGAGTTTGTGTGACTCCGGTGTTTTAAACGGTTCCTTCACTTTCATCCACCATCATCTACTGTAATACACTGACTGTAGATACGTTGCTAATTTATCTTCAAGACATCCAAACTATCCCTTTAATCATTTCCTCAAGTTGCACTAGATATAAGTCGTCTTCAGCCAAACAGGTTCTTTGTTGATCTGAGACGGTTTTGGTTTTGTCTCAGGACATTGAGAGAAATTGGTTTGGTATCAGAAGGATGCTGAGGGAGCGTGTATTTGTTGTAAAATGTAAAGAAGAGACGTGACATCTTAGATTTGTTCATGGTTATGTTTGTAAAAAGTTTTCAAATCTACAAGCAAACCTGTAGGTACTACCACTAATGAGATTTCTTTTACTGTTTCAGGGCAGCTGAATCCCCCCTCCCCCACAACCCAATGATTCTGCTTTGGGTAGGTAAACTATCTTTGTGCAATGGTGTGGGGAATCAATGGTGCAGTCACACACACACACACACACACACACACACACACACAAGCACGACCTTCTGTACACAAACTTGTAATGAGCCATTGGTTTATGCATGAACAAATGTTTCATGGGGAGAGATCCAGCCGCACACACACACACAAACACACTTACCAAGTCTCAGTACGAAGAGGCTGCTTTGTTACAGAAGCCAGCTCACTCTCTCCACTGGTTTCCTTCCCTCTCTCTGAATACTAAATATCTGACTACTCTTATCCACTGCCAGGAAACCAAACACACTTGTGTGTGTGTGTGTGTGTGTGTGTGTGTGTGTGTGTGTGTGTGTGTGTGAGCTCACTATGATTTAGTAGTAGTAAATGTTTTTGTAATTCTATTTCAACCTCAGGAACCTTCCCTAGGGACTAGTAACCTTTTCAGAAACTCATTGGGTTCCAACCGCAGGGAACATGGTCTAAATTAAGTCCAGTGGAGACAGTTTGCCCCCCAAAAGGAAAGTTCCAGTACTGTCAGGGTGGGGTTTGCAAGGATGGGAAGACAGGATTTTATCGCAGATAATCAGTTCATCTTATGATTTGTGTTCATCTTATTTCAGATTATTTGTGGTTATAAAGAAGATGTCATATGTGATGTAATAAAAAAAAAATCTTCACAAAATGTGAAGTGATACCAAGATGTTTAAGTGCAGTTTTAAGCATATTTTGATGATTGATTGATTGATTGATTGATTGATTGATTGATTGATTGATAATATCCTAATTGATATTATTTTGGTCAGGATAATAGTGACATGAAAATGTCAGATTGTCCCATGTCTGGGGGACGATGTCTGTCAAACGCTGATTGGTCAAACGCTTGAAGGATATAGTGTGTCAAACTTATTCAGCAGTGAAAACACGTTAAAACATTTTTTTTATCTAAACTCTCTGGTTGTATAGAAATGAAAGCAACAAAGTCCACAGAGCAGGTTAACGGAGGGGTCAGGTGGGTTCAGGCTCCTCCCACTCCGGAGTAAAATGCTCTGAGTGAATTTGAGTTCCCTCAGTGTATATGTCTCTGATATGATATATCCTCACTATGTACACAGTGAATATGTCCATATCACACAACGTGATGTCGATGACTTTATTTGAGGTGCGAAAGCTCAGAAAAACGTACCTTGTTCTGGAAAAAATGATCGCCATTCTCATTTCGGTTTCTGAATGTGCAAACTGGGGAAAACATCACAAACTGCGTTCATGCACAGTGCTTCTGTGTCACAAGCTGCCTTCTTCCACGCATATTTTCCTTTAATACATTGAGCATTGTTTTCCCGAGGCTTTCATATTTCCTCCCTGCTTACAGCCCCTCTGTTGTCGAATACAAATCAGTGTGTGCCAGGAGGGATTTGAACCCGTGACCTTGTTCCCTCCAGACACACAACGACATCACTGTTACACGGCTGCAGCTCAACCTGAATGTTTTTATCCAATCCGTCACATTCACTGAACAACACAGACTGATGCACACCAGCAGCTTTGGTAAAAATGATTGAAGTATAATCAATATTTCTCTATTAGAAAGATCTTACATTCCTTGTATATGTGAAAAAGACATAAAATCAATAAATGTAGCTTGGATTTCTGACATGGTAGTTAGAGTTCTTGGGATTGGATTCCTGTCTTCTTTGTCCAGCTTGATGGCATACGTTACCATTTTCTAAGACAGGTTGATGCAAACAATACATACACAACTATTCAAAGAATCATGTCGACGTGTTTATAGTAGACATGATATATAAGAGATATATATTATTATGTTTTTTTAATGGGACTTCTAAAACCGGGTTAGCTGATTGGCTTCCATAATCCCGACACAACTAAAAACAGATAAACATAACATGATACATAGTGAGTTAACTATAACATTATAAAAATATAATAGTAATAATAATAATAATAATAATAATAATAATAATAATGGTGTACGTCAGTCCTGACCCAAAGAATGCAAGCAAACTGTTCTGAAATAGTAATAGTAATGGCAGATTTGAGCCCATTTATTTAAATGGATACTTTACAGGTGGAAACATGAATCTGTATTGAAAGTGGGTGATAAATTCCAAGCAAGATGGCGGATGTCGCTTTTAGTTTCTGTTTCTGCAAGTGAGGTCCCACACTAGTCTGTAATAGGTCTGTAGTCTCAGTGGGTCTCGCCCCCTATAGGCTGGTTGAAAACATGAGGAAATAGTGTTGTAATCTTACCCCCTCTAACCAAATCAGCCTCCGATGATGCACAATGACGATATTTGCGTCATCGGAGGCTCTTTTTCAGAAAAGAAATACGGAGATCTCCCGTCTCTGGGGAAAATGAGGAAATAATGCACGACAATTCAAAAATACTACCTGGTTTTTGACAATACATATTCCTTTAAAGTTTGATGACTCACATCGACTCTACGATGAGTTTTGAGCGGCTCGTTGTGTCTTTGAGGAATATCTGAACGCTTGGATCAGCTCCGGCAGCACCACCACGCTGGGTGGACATTGCAGTGTGCGAAACACCTTGTGAGTGTGTGTCTTCTCTAAGGGCTTCTGCCTGGATACAGTGGAGGGGGTGGTGTGGGTGGATGCTAATGAGCTTTCTGAGAGGAGACCAAAAGGGAGTTGAAGGTTTGTGTTTGTTTGTGAGGAGATACAGTGGTCCATAACGATGGTATGATTGATGATGACTTGTCTCGAGTGTGTGTGTCTGCATGTGAGTTTAAGAGTCCACGTCTTCCTGCCTCCATTCTTTCCTCTCGCCCACGCCCCTCACACCTCCTAATAAGGTCAGGGAAGTGTAGCAATAATGTTTGTCTTCACCATCACTTAGCCTCGTAACCTCTCCAGAAATACGCAAACACAGACATTATGAGTGTCTTTGTCTCTCATCCTTTATGAATGTTGTCATCAATACTGCATTGCATTGTAGGATATTAATGCCGCCGTAGTGTCCAGTGTTTGCATACTATAATATTTCACTGGAAATAGTTTGCAATTCACATGCTCTTGGCAACATTCTAAGGTTTCAGACAAACATACAAAAATATGGTATGCTGTTTGAGTTTGTGATCATATTTTTATATTGTTTTTTGTATATATTGTTTTTTCAACAGTGTTTTTCCGTTGTTGAGAGGGGCTCTTTAAATGAATGTTGCAAATATAGAGCGTTATTCAATCAAAAGCCAGTAAACTTAAAAGTATTTTCCGTCATGGCAGAGGGCTTGCAAACAAAATATACTCTCAAGAAATCAACAGGTGCCCAAACGCCATGAACTAAATTCCTTAATGCCAAGAAGGAAATGTTACTGAAATTAAATGAAGGTTTAATATCCTCACGTTTGGCTGGCAAAATAATTAATCCAATGTAGAAGTTTAAAAAACTCTTTCAAAAGCCTCGGTAGAGTTGGCGCCCCATGTACCGAGGCTAAGTCCTCACTGCAGCGGCCCGGGTTTGAATCCAACCGGTGGCCATTTCTGCATGTCATCCCCCTCTCTCTCTCCCCTAGCACTGTCCTGTGTGAATAAAGGCCAAAAAAATAACTTAAAAAACGATGTGTGACAGTATGCTCTGTGTCATATCTGAAAAGCCCCAAGCACACCTAGTCTAGTGATGGCTTTATTTCCTGGCATGCAGACCATGCGCTGGAGGCGTGACAGCAACCGTAAAACAAGCTGGTTTCACATGGCTGTTACCTGCCGGTAAACCTAGGAGAAGATGAGGCTGCGAGCCGGAAATAAAACACGATGTAAATGTAATATCTGGATACAATCTGGACATGAGACAGTTTCTCATATAAATGTAATCGTGTGTGGAAGCTGCTCTGCTGTGAGGCTGCAGGTGAATTTAAAGTGGTTTATTGGTTCCTACCTTCCACTCCATTGTAAATTCTCCTTCCTCTCCATCGCCTTGTTCCCACTACTTTGTATTCTCTGATTCCCTGTGAATAGTTTCCCCTGCCATCCATTTATCTCTAAATGATCCCTCTCTCCTGGTTTTTGTTTTACCTTTTCATTTTAGTTCCCAACTCTCCTCCTCTTCCTCCCATCCTTCACTCCCTGACTGCTTCCTCTCGCTCTCTACCTCTCTCCATTGAATCTGTTTTTACTTCGTGTTCAGATCATTTCTGTCACCTGTCTTCAGCGCCGCATGTTTGAGTTTTCTTTTCCCTCCCTGCTATTCTTCTCACTGCTGCTCCTTTCTCTTCCCTGCAGCTATTTCTCTTCTTCCTCCTCTTCTCCTCTTTACATCTTTCAATCCGGCCAAACTGCAGATTCCTCTCTGCAGTGCAAATGTATTAGGCCACACCCAGAACCACTTGATTCTGTTATTAATGTTTTTTTTCTCTTAACAAAGAACCGATAAGTACTGCATTTACTATGTCCATTTGGTAAAATGCTACTATTTTATTATATATTTTCACTGTTGCTACATTTTACATTTCAAACACGTGTAAAGGCATAGTCGTATCGTATTGCTATCAAGATATTTGGTTTAAATATCAAGATGCGATATTTGGTCCATATGGTGTCATACAAAAGAATAAAAGAATAAAAATGTGGTATCATACCGTAACGGTAGGTTACCTCCTTACTTTTAGAGTATTGTACAGCGTGCAGCACATTAAACAAATAATAATCAGCCTCTACTTTTTCTCTGCGCGTTACATCGATTACATTTATGCACTAAATGTTCCTGTTTTGGCCTTAATTCTGACGCAGCCGTGTACTGTACATGCCAATGACAATAAATACTCTACTAGTTTCCACGGTTACATGCGGCTGTCCGTCTCCGATTAACCTCAATGGCCCTCAACTTACTTGCTTAACATATAAAATATAATGTGCAACAATCATCTGATTAATTTATTAGTTGACTGCAGAAAGAAGAATCTATGAAGACATTTTCTCCAACTTCCCAAACGTGAGGATTTGATGCTTTCCTGAAACAGTGAATTAAAAATAAAGGTTTTGGTTGAATAAACCAACCAACACAATACATCTCATAATCCTCTAGGAAAATGATTATGATAATAGGAACATGACAGTTAATCCGTAAGTTGCAGCTCGGCGTCGATTGAATAAAACCGCCTGGACATCACGACGAGTTGGGTTTCATGTTTATTCTATTTTTAGTGTGTGTGTGTTTGTTTGTGTGTATGTGTGTGTCAGGGTGTTAATTCTTATCTCGTATATCATCTTGTTAATCACTAAGTGGAGGCAGGCTTCAGTGATCACAACACACACACACACACACACACACACAAACAAACAAACAAACACATGCGTGCAAGCACGCAGACAGACTGACAGACAGACACACACACACATGCACGCATACACACACACACACAGAGCGTATCATGCTAGGCACATTAAACATGGCAGCAATCTCTGGGCCAATCCCATTTCTCATTTTTCTATTTCCCTATCCCTTGAGAGCCTGATCCTTCATCACTATTTGTGTTGTCGCGATGTTCCACTCAGATATCTTGGTAACAATACTGAGACGATACCACAGCAATAATCTAGAGCGTCAGCAAAAGTAATGGAATAATAGATGACATGACATAGCCAATCAAATTTGATCCCTACTAAGCAAAAGTGTAAAAAATGTATTCATTAAAAATGATCATGGTATGCAGTTATCTGCTGTCTCCTTTACTTGAGTTTCTATGATAGCTCATACTCATATAACTTAATATTTGCAACCAGATATCACATTAATTAGACTGTTGTAACATTAGCTAGCTACGTGTGTGTGTGTGTGTGTGTGTGTGTGTGTGTGTGCTTCTTGTGTTTGAGCTCAGAGAAGGTGACAGCTGATGTAGAGTGTGATTACCAAGGAGCGGAGGTGGTGGTGTTTGGGTATTTGATCACGCACGCACACGCACACACACACACACACACACACACACACACACACACACACAAACACACACACACACATTGCACTGTTGCTCAATAATAAGGGGAGTATGAGCTGGTAGGAAGGGAAGGCAGGCCATTGTAATTATATAAGGTGACTGGGGCTGTGTGATGGATGGCTCTCGGTCACACACACACACATACATACACACACACACACACACACATACACACACACACACACACAAACACACAGAGAGAATACAGTGTATCCAAGTGTAGTTTTCCTCCTCCAGTTTTCTCTTTATAGTCGCCTTAAACTTTTTGCTTTTGCACATCAGACCATCCTGCAGTACTTGAGGTTATTTTAATGTTTAGTTATAGAAACATGATCTTGATGAAATATCATGCGCTACCACAAGTGAACTAATTTCCATTTTAGGGCCCCTAGGCTCTGATTGTGCCAGCTGCTATTTTGCAGCTGGATGAATTG
This sequence comes from Chelidonichthys spinosus, assembly GCA_029853015.1. Classification (NCBI taxonomy): domain Eukaryota; kingdom Metazoa; phylum Chordata; class Actinopteri; order Perciformes; family Triglidae; genus Chelidonichthys; species Chelidonichthys spinosus. The sequence goes on from CM056828.1 coordinate 14,137,998, forward strand.
AACAATGTAACACTTTTAATTAATCCTGGTCGATGGTTCTATAGGGATTTGATGTCACATTGAAGACGTACATGTACTGAAAGTTATTGTTTGCAGTTGCCTAGTAATTTTCATATGTAGACGTGATGAATGAAGTGCAGTTCTGGGAAAACGTGTATCTGAGAAAGCTTTTATCAGATTAGTTACGAGTATTGAAAGAGTGCTAAATCAAAGGTCAGAGTGTCAGTGCACTTTTTGAAGGTTTGCTCCCTACAGCTCCACATTAATGATGTTCATAACCGTGTTCAGTTGTGACATTCGCCACCATTTGATTGGAAATGTTGATTTTTTTTTGGCATCCAATGCGTCCAAACAGACATTAGAAACATTTCACGTAATTTATTTCCTTTCATCAAATACATTGTGTGAGATTTTTTTATAAACACAACTTTTCAAGTTGAAACTGAATACTTAATTAATTCTCTACTTGGGCTGCAACAAGAAGGTGAGAGTTTCCCTCCTTACTGGGACAGACCATATTACTGGATCCTGGCTTGTCAGACCATGGAGTAGTAAAATTAGAGGTTTTGTAAAGGGACTCTTGTGTTCTGAATAGCTTTTGTACACAGGGAGTTAGATGTTCTATTTCTCTCACACATTTTTAGGGCAACTTATAATCTTTTGCTCTACGTTTTCATATATCAGAGTTATGTATATTAGCAGAGTGCTGTGGCTGAATGTGGACTCAGCTTTTAGTTTATTATCCAATAAATATGACACAAGGTTGTATTCCGTAATGCTGCTGGTGTTAAATATGGTCGTACCTTGAACTGAGACGGCTTTTAATGAGCTAGAATACATACACACTCTCTCTCTCTCTCTCTCTCTCTCTCTCTCTCTCTCTCTCTCTCTCTCTCTCTCTCTCTTTTATGATCTTATATTATGGGTGAAGCTTCATGACCAGCAAATCTATCATATCCAGTCATGCCTGCTTTAATCTTCACATAGAGACGCTTATTCCTGTCAAAAGTCTGCACCAGACAATTATGAGTATGCTTTTATTTTTGTAAATATTTATGTAAAAATGTGAATTATTTATTAACAAAAGCAACAAAGCATCACCAGTTAGCATCACACATGTATGACTTCCGAAAGGTGGCCAAAACAGAACGGTTTTGAACATTTTCTAACAGTTTGAATGATTTTATTATGACGCAACAAGCTCATGTTTATGAGTTGAGTAATACATACATATTTATTTGTCTTGTTTGGGTGGGAATCCCCAGAGGCCACGATATTATTACGATACTTAAGTCGACAAACGATACAATCTTATTGCAATTTGTGTTTTGCCATAATATTGCGATTTACTGCCATTTTTCAACTGAAATATTATGTCAACACAGTGTTTCCTTGAGGATTTTCAGTGGTGGGGGCAGGCCAACACACATCGCTACCAACATCCATGCAACTCATAGGAACAGCTCTTATTAAAACACTGTCCTTCTAAAGAACAGGAACTTATAAGCAGGGTGTTGGGATACTTTTCTAGTATCCCGATACCGTGTAACACCCACTTGGTTAAAGTTTCAAGCATTTTGATTCCAGGATCGAGCTGGGTTAGTGCAGGCGTCATCTCTTTTTTCATACGTCTCAAGTTGGTCTCCAGTAGGCCGGCGTCTGTGAAGGATCGCAAATGATACAACTCCAGTCTCAATGATCAAAGCAAGGAAATGTTGCCGGGACACAGAAATCACTGTAGCCTGCCTCACTGCATTTGAACACAGTTTGATTAATAAAGGAGTGAAGAGAAAACACAGGAAGACCAGGAGGAAGAAAGAGAGGAAGGAGGAGGAACAGCAGCGAGCAAACATAGCAGGAAGTTAAGAACATCCTGAAGCAACAAAGCAGAAAATGTTCTTTTGCACAAATCACTTTCCCTCTATGGGGATCATCGAACAGTGCTCGAAACAACGCTAAATAAGATAATGTCTTTGGATTCCCGCAAGATTTTTTTCTCTGGAGGAAAGTCGAGGTTGACTAAATTATTGTAACAACAAGAACAAGCCTTATAGAGGAGTTGCAAACTCTTCCTTGCTGTGAAGCACAGAGACAAACATGGATGGCAGATCATGTGAACTCATCCAGCATTAATGTGTCCTTTTAAAAACCTGCAGGGAATCAATGAGAGGTGACAGTATCTGTTTAAACTGCACAGCTGGACCGTGTCGGTGACTATGTTATTATTAAAGTGTCTCATTATTTTTTGGGCAGCTTGTTTAAAAAAAGCTGCCATTTGTTTTCTCTGTGCAGTTGCGATGAGCACACTGAAGTTAGAGGCAAATGTTTATATACTTGATTCACCAAATGATTTTCTGTTTAAATATTTATTCATCATGTCACACTGATCTGGGATCTGTACCGATCAATTATGCACTTTAACCGTCATAGTGTAAAATGCAGTTTTACCGGCGATAAAAATATGATCTCAGGAGATGATTTCTAACCGATGGTCCGTGATAATGTTACTTTGTGTAAAACAAACCTGGAGGAAAGCTAGTTACGTTAGCATCTGTTCCAGTCAGTGCCATTATAATGCATTTGTGTTAAATTCAGTAAAGCGAGAGAGTAGTGGGTGTAGGTAAATGGTGGTGTGTTCAAATGTAAAATGTAGCGTTTGGTGAGAGACTTGAATAAATGCATTTGTCTGAAGTAGATCATTTCACAACAAAATAGAATAGATATTAGCGGTGGAATTATGTAATTAATAATGCTTCATTAAAACTACAAGTGCCAACTTTCTTTAGTTGTGTGTGTTTATAGAGATGACTATTAAAGATGAATATAACAGAGTAAACTCTAGACTTAAGGAATGCTGCAGTGAGCCTTTTAAACGATGGTGGAGAAAAAATAGTCTGGAGCCTTGTATACCAACTGCTGTAACAACGTCCGACCAGGCTCATCACCTTCAGCAATCAGTGTTTCTGGCAAAGAAAAATGATCAGGGCATCTCTAAAAGTTATGTTTGGTCTCTTCTTCTGCACAATTGAGACAGTTTAAATGAAAGTTATGTATTTTATTGAGAAAACAAAAGGGCTTGATGGTGCTTCAACTGTTGATGAGTGAGAAAATGACTTGACTGCAGCAATCATGGACTCCGTTCTGACATCCTGAGCTCTGACTAATGAAACCCATTATTTCTCTTGTGTCACTTCATCATTAGCACAGAGCAGCGTGTGCGCGACTTTCAGGAAACAGCTTCTCATTATAAGCCGTCATGGTGACAATCATCCTGGGCTGCAGGTCACATCAGCCGTCGCCAATTAATATAAAATCCGTGTATAAGTAGATGACAGTTGTGTGTGTTGTCTGCAGCTGGCGCCAGTACTCAGCCAAAAGTAGTTCTAGTAAATGGGTAGGCTGGTCCGTGGGGAGCTGTTTAATTGCGTCTGTTGTCTTGTCTGTGTTGTTGTTTACGGCGGTCATCAGGCTGCAAATGTTTCCTTGGGAACAATAAAGATCAAGTGACTGATGTTGTTTGCTAACTTAATGTCCCAGTGTCATATTCCTGGACTGTAGAAGTGGACGGAGTCACCGTCATGTCACCCATTGGTTTTTTTGGTCTACGGTTTTGTAGCTTCAAGTTCAGCATCTGGGATTTTGTCCAGCGCCATCTTATTTTTTTGCAAACAGAAGACTTAAGGATGAGCCATTGACTAAGGAACGTAGCAAACCGTGAATTTTATGTACCATCACACTCTAACTTCTATACAATCAGACCAGCAGTGAGAATGCGGTTGAATGTCAGTTAAAGCCACTTCAGCATTAAATTTTCACACCAGGAGGTTACCGCCTGGTCATATTACGTATTCCAGAAAAAGGACTGAGGCCCCATTTGATCTGAGATAAGTCAACAAGAGTCCCATCTCCGCTGAGGTTCATCACTGCTACTTAACACCTCCATGATGTCTGCAGACATCTATACCCTTCTGTGCCCACACTGGATGCTCAAGCCATCAGGCATGGAAATGTAGGAAGTGAGTGGGTTCACACATGTAAAGCTATATTACAGTCTCTCTACTCCAAAATGCAGCGAACTTTGCAGATTAAATGTAATGATGTGTAAAAATGTATAATAGTCCTTTTTCCATTAACTGTTCTAATGGAGCTTCTTCTTGGCAAACAGACTGTGTGTGTATGTACAAATCTCTCTCTCTCTCTCTCTCTCGCTCTATATATAATAGCAAAATGTCAGTAGATATAGAAATACTTTAAGGGAATTTTCCCATATAGTCCTCTTTAAACAAATCAATTCGAAAGGAGACTCAGTTCTCTTTGTGATCACATGGTCAATTAATTTGAAAGAGTTCTGTTCTCAGATCAAATGGGGCCTCAGTCCTTTTTCACGCTCTAGTTCCTCCCTTCATCACTCTGCTGGTCAACATTTTCCTTACATGTTTAATGTTGCTTCCACAAAATATCCAGTCGGCAGCTAATCAAGCGGGGCATCCCTAACGGCAGGCCTCGAGGGCTAAAATCCTCCGAAGGTGGTATCAGAGTAGTCTGAGTTTGTTGTTTGTGTTTATAGTATTCACATTAATCACGAAATGCTGACTAATCCCTCTGAGTGGATTGGAGGCCTGAAAGAGACCATGTGTGAAACATAAAGCCTGAAGTCGCTGCCAGGCGTTTGCACTCGAACACACTGTAACTGTACAACCAATAGACCGTTCGTTTATGAGGACATGCAGAGACCATGTTAATGTCATGAACTGTAAATCCTATGCAGCAACACATGCTACTCCTCCTCTACAGAAATCTAATCTGTAACTCTAAACCCATGAAGACAGCCTCATCAAATGTCCTCGATCCCATTGGTTCTCAGCTCTATTCACTCAGATAGCTTCTCATTAGCACAAACAGATGAGGAACATCAAGCTCTCATCTTTACGACTGGAAAACACCTCCAAGCAGCTGTTCTGTCCGAAATTCAACAGATTAAGAACAGCTGGTTCCAAACAGGATTCATTGCTTCATGTTGGTGATCATTTTCGTCGTGTCAACAGCAAACAGATCTAATCTCAACACAGCAGTAAACACTTCCTATGGCTGCTTCCCCACTTTTGGTGAACAATTTTCATCATAAAAATTAGGAAGATTTCAAACCCCTCTGTATTACACTTTAGGAAGTCTTTAAGTCCCAGTCGGCAATTTTTTTTTTTTATCATATTCACCGAAGCCGACACTATGCTCCGATAGAACAACATTAATCATCCGGTTTTAGGGAAAAAAAGCGCGCCTGTTGTTTGCAAAAAATCAACACAGTGTGTTCGTGCACACACAGAGCCTCTCTTCCCTCGGGTTGTACCATTACCACAGGGGGGAGGTGGAGGGAAGTAGCAACAATCTTCCAATTCCTTGTAAAAAAACGAAACGAGGAGGAAAACACCGGTGGAAAATAAGGAAAAAAAGAAAGATTGCGATGGTGCCCGTGATAAAACCAGAGTCAACATCAGACCCGCGTTTCGAAGGTGGCGTGATCTAAGGGATTTCAAAGGGCACGAAGTCGAGGGAAAGGAGCTCGGTGGTCGTGGGGGAGGAGCGTGAGAGTTGTAAACATTCAAAATCTGACCTCGATCCGCCAGACTTGCCGACTGGGACTTTAAACAACACCCAGAATGCAGCAGCGTGATAGAATTGGGTTTAATAAAGTTTTCACTCGGTTCATCTCACACGATCATTTTTATTGCAGTACAATGTCACTCAAGCAGACAGACTAACCAACTTGTTTTGACCAACTTACTGCTAATCCCGCTGACTGTACCCATAACAGCAACGTCTAGTGAATTGAAATAACAATTGTTACCAAAAGGTTTAAATCGCAATATAAATCGTTTAAATAACAAAAGATCAATACTTGGCATCTGTACGTATGGATACAATATTACCATGCAAAATAATGCGATACTCTGCTGTATCAACATTTCCCCTCATTCCTAGTAATATAACACAGTTCTTATGTGTCTGTATGGAGCTGTCAGCCTTGTACTATTTAGTTGAAAGCATGTACACTATAAGTTAAGTGACATCCCATTCTTAATCCATAGGGTTTAATATGACGTCGGTCCACCCTTTGCAGCTATAACAGCTTCAACTCTTCTGGGAAGGCTTTCCACAAGGTTTAGGAGTGTGTTGATGGGAATTTCTGACCATTCTTCCAGAAACGCATTTGTGTGGTCACACACTGATGTTGGACTGGAAGGCCTGGCTCTCAGTCTCCACTCTAGTTCATCCCAAAGGTGTTGAGGTCAGGACTCTGTGCAGGCCAGATAAGTTCATCCACACCAAACTCTCTCATCCATGTCTTTATGGACCTTGCTTTGTGCATTTGTGCACAGTCATGTTGGAACAGGAAGGGGTCATCCCCAAACTGTTCCACAAAGTTGGGAGCATGGAATTGTCCAACATCTCTTGGTATGCTGAAGCATTCAGAGTTCCTTTCACTGGAACTAAGGGGCCAAGCCCAGCTCCTTAAAAACTACCCCACACCATAATCCCCCTACACCAAACTTTACCCGTGGCACAATGTAGTCAGACAAGTACCGTTCTCCTGGCAACCACCAAACCCAGACTCATCCATCAGATTGCCAGATGGAGAAGTGGGATTTGTCACTCCAGAGAACGCGTCTCCACTGCTCAGTCCAGTGGCAGCGTGCTTTACACTGCATCTGTATGGCTTGGATGCAGCTGCTCGGCCATGGAAACCCATTCCATGAAGCTCCCTAAACACTGTTCTTGAGCTAATCTGAAGGCCACATGAAGTTTGGAGGTCTGTAGCAATTGACAGAAAGTTGGCAACCTCTGCGCACTATACGCCTCAGCATCCCCTGACCTCGCTTCATCTTTTTACGTGGTCTACCACTTTCCCAATCGCTTCCACTTTGTTATAATCCCACTGACAGTTGACTGTGGAATATCTAGGAGTGAGGAAATTTGACTGGTGGGAGCCTATCACTGATTCACTGAATTCACTGAGCTCCTGAGAGCGAGCCATTTTTTCAAAATGTTTGTAGAAACAGTCTGCATGCCTAGGTGCTTGCTTGTATACTCCTGTGGCCATAGACGTGATTGGAACACCAGATTTCAATTATTTGGATGGGTGAGTGAACACTTTTGGTAATATAGTGTATGTTGTCCTGTTGTTGTTCCTGTGCTAGAGAAGGTTTAGTTTAAACCCTGCATGTGAATGGCGGACCCTAGTCACAATAACAATCCATACAGCTTGTTGAGGATCGTTGTGCTAACACTTCAAAATGCAAAACGATGCGTTTCATTTTCTCTTTGATGGAGAAATGAGATGAGACGCTCCTCAGTCAGGATGCAGCTCAGCAACCGTGGGATTTGAAGCCAGCGACTTGTTATTATACCTCCTGTTCCCCTGCACCACAGTATCGCTCTCTAATCTCATCTAGCCTATGTCATATCAAATGGATGATCCATAGTTCAGCCCGATGCTATTACATATGTTGCTGGGAACAGATAGTTTTCCATTTCTCCAGTGTGGCTCCCAGTACGGTTGATATAGCATTCCCAACAATTACACTTGGATGTCAAGTTAATGGTTTCCAGCGAGACATGTCATCATAATCCATGTTCTTCATGGCACAGTGAAGATGAGAGTGGGTGGTTTAGCAGCATCGCTTTTTGGATGAATAATACAAGCGAATTGTAGAAATAGAGTGTCAAAATCCTGTTAATATATGCAGATATTATTCAGGGTTTAGGAGGTGTCACATCATACATACAGTCACAGTTGTCCTATTTATAATAAACGTATTAATATTGTTTATTATACACCGTGCTTATAAACAGAACATCCGACACAGATCATTAATTCCGCTGACAAAAAGCATTTATTAATCTCTGCACTTTCATTGTTTTTATGAGCCACCAAGCCAAATAATACGAATGTAGGACAACAAAATCTCAGTGTTCGTCTGAGCTTCCCTCAAGGCTGCAAGCTGACAAAACACATCACCTTTTCTTGCTATCAAATGTGTGAAAAAGCAATGAGAAGGAGTTTATTCTGTCCTTTACCTCCATATAATCAAGCAGCACCGACAGCACACTGTCAGATGTTGTAAATCGTACGTCTTCCATAAGTCCCATAAGTCACACATACTGTACCTTGCTGTCACTTAGCATCCATCGTTTAGCTCCGGGGGCTCTGACAAATGCCAGAGCTTGATAGTTAATATGCCTCATAAATAGTCTGAGTGTCACGTCATGTTATTGGCTGTAATGTTGCTTTAACTGTTTGTAATTTCGTTAAACGAACAGAAAGGAGATGCTGTAATATGGTAAATGACCAGTAGGCTGATACTGATAGCCTACCTGAATTTGTTACCGATACCACAATGATACTTTTTCTGATACTTTGTGTAAATGAAAAACACGTAGCCTAACTAGTAACCAGCTATGTTTTTTTAATGACTACAGCCCATTTTCTCTAAAATATGTAGAATAGTTCATATTCATATATCACGATGTAAACCATCACATTGCGAATGATAAGTGGTGTTAGTTCATTGTTAACCAACATGTTGGCAACATCAACATCAATGAAACACCATTCTACAACCCACTAAACACTGTTCTGAAACACTTTAAATGTCCTCCTTTGATTTTTAGTTTTCCATTGTTTACTTTGTACATGCATGTACAGTCATTTTTAGATGAGTATTTTCTCTCTGGTCATACTAGGACGCTCTGAACGATGTCCTAATGTTAACCAATCAGCATCATCCATTTTGTGTTTGGATCTCAGCCTGTTTTTCCTCGTATTCAATTTTTTTTCTACTGTAATTCCTTCCTCGACATGCTGTGATAATCCTCTGGATGCAGTAACCCTTTATTTTCCTATACTCCGGTTTGGAGCGTATATATGTCATCCATAGTGAGCTTAGCTGTATTCCTTGCCGTCTTCTTTGACCACCACGTCAGCTGCTCTGTGTGGCGTCTTATCATGGACTCCAGAGCCAGTGTGGTGCAGCTCTTACTGGAGCATGTCTGACTCTTTTTATTGGAAATCCCAAAACCAGCGTACAAGCCTGTGCCTCTTTAGGGGGTGCTAATACATAAAACATTTCACTGCATGTGCTTTCATTTTACCGTTTCTCCCCTCTAACATGGTTGTTGTGTGAGGCAGGAAGGACATGCCATGCAAACAGGAAATAAGACAATATTAGCTTGAAACACGTAGCACCAACACTGTACTGATCAACAAGGCTATCTCTTCTCTAACACAATTGGGTCATTTACAGAATGTATCTCTTGTTTTCTAATGCAGGCAATGGAGCAACTACCGTAAAGCACCGACACTTGGCACCGTTGTCCTCAAAGTTCTTTGATAGCAGGTAGGAATGTTCATTGATCCCTAGCCCCAAAGACAAATCACCAGTGTGAAGTTTACAGGTTAAAAGTGTCCTGGACACTAATATAGCTAATAATGATCATCATACAGATCAATAACATAAATCAAAGTAATTTACATCTAATTATTTTTTCCCTGACTGCTGGTTTGTTCTGAGACTGGAGGACTGTTTCTGCTGAGTCATGTTGTACTGACTTAGGAACGGGCTTTAACAGGGAGGTGTGATTAAATGTGTTGTGTGTCTGCAGCTAGTGTTGTTTCTGTGTTTGTTGGGGCTCCACAGACAGGTTCATGGTGGTTCAGGGGGAGATTGTTATTTATTACAAAATATTTGTCTGGCTCAGTGATAGTATCCTGTAGGGCTGCATCCAACAACCATTTCATTATCTGTTGATTATTTCTACGTTCAACTATTTTCTTTAAAATGTGAAAAAATATATAAATAATTAAATGACGGAATTATTCAATCAAATTGTTTAATCCATTACTCCAAACCCAAATATTTACTCCATATTTTTGTTTGAGAATCACTCATATACATACACACACTACGTCCCTGTGATATGAAACATGGAGCCCGTCATGTAAACCTGCTTTGTGGCGTTCATATCTATACAACCAGTGTATGTTGACCATAAAAGATAGAGATCTACTGACTTGATGCGTCTCCAGTGGGTCCAGTGTGGTGTAATTTTATCTCAAGAGATCTCTTCTCTGCTGCCGCCATTAAACTGGAGCTTCATTGCTATTCAGCGCTATACAGGCAAGAACATCACGTCGGGAACGTCCCTGTTCACATCCATTTTACACACACACACAAACACAGTCCCAGCCCATTACAATCAGTTTCACGATTTCCTAAATATCACCCCAAAGACACTGTGTTTACATTTGCATAAATCAGCAGACTGAAGATATTTCTGTTGAGGGATATTTTGTTGAGGAGTAAGACGGGACGGATTAAAGGATCACATTTCAGGGAGCTTCTTGTTATTCCAAACCGCTTGTAGTACTGATCCGAATGTCTTTTGCTGTCTCTTTTTCATTTGGAATGTTGTGTTTTTGGTTCTTCATTTTTACATAATCCTTTTCTGTTAGAATAATTTCACATTAAGGGCTCTGTTTTATGTTGCCTCTTTTTAACAGAGAAAACCCCCAAAAACATCTGGCTCATTATCCCATCATGTCATATTTCAGAAAACGTGCTTTATAAGTAACTATGATTTGTTTTTTGTTCTTTAAATAATATACCAATCAGGGTTGTGAGAAAAAATGTAAATGCAACTGTTTTCTACAAATTACATTCACATACTTCTGTTTTGTCAGAAATTTAGTGCAATTTGGATGAGTTTTTATCAGCATGAGAACATAATGTTTAAACATTCTCGTCATCACATTCATTTGTTTCTCTGCTTCTCTGCTAAAATGGATCACATTTACCATTTCGGGGGAACAGCTGTGAAGAGGCGCAGCGTCACTTTTGCTGCAAGTCGCTTGTCAAACCCACAACAAAAAATAGAACTGAAGAATTTTACAGTTTTGTTTAGGAGATTTAAAATATTTCCTCCTCCCCTCCGAATTAAAGTGACTGTACTTTTAGGTTTAATAGTGAAGCCTCTATGTGACCTACATAAATAAAGCAAGGCATCAGCCAGAAGATTGTCTATTTACATATCATGATTGTTGAGGCTTACATGCAAAATCAGGTGAAATTGTGCAGGTTCACCAGAAACTCCTTCAGCTCAGACCAGACCACCACTGCTGCAGTGGAGCCGGAGCTTCGACCTGCTGGAGGTCTTCTAAAGGTTTTCTAAAGGGACATTGGTGCTCGAAAAAAGTACTGCTTTTGTCCACCGAGACCCTCAAAATCCACAAAAAAATTACTTTAAATATTATTTTGTTTTAAATATAAGAAATGTTAACATTGACAGGAAGCATGAGATGGGATATACTTTTTCACTTTTCACACCCAACTAAAGCTGAAACTACATGGGAGGCAGGACTCTGTAGACCTTCTTCCCAAGATTGACATGATATGAGGTTAAACTTGATCCAGACAGCAAATACTTTTCCTCAAAAACACATCCGGCAAAGCAGATTATAACTATAGAAACATACATGCGTTGTAAAAAATAAAAATGTTATTTTCCCCACTACTACTACTACTACTAGTATTTTAGTGTACTTAGTGTGAGCTGATGGCAGCAGATGTCCTGTACTCTTGATCGTCATCATGTGGTCCCCCTGTGATGGGCTCTGGCCTACAAAGTGCTGATGTAACCGATCTTTCAAATCCCTCCTCTGACCCATAACAACCCTGCTCTTCTTTCCTCCTCCTCTTCAGCAACTTTATTTTCTCTCTCAACATCATCCACGATCATAGTGTGTAACAAACCTCACCCTCTTTAAATCAAAACCTGTAGCCTGCTTATTCCCCTGTCGTCTTTTTCCTGCTTTCATCACATTCAGCGGCTGTTTTTTCCCCTCCAGATGAAATACATGCTGCTAATAACCTCCGACTGCACTAAAATACAGCTTCACATATGTCAACGGGAGTTCAACAGAAATACCTGAAGTCACATAGAATGCTATACAGTATTAAATCGTAATAAAATTAGTGCAGTGTGAGGATGTCGCTCTCTGGTTACGTCTCAATACATCTTTTAGATAAAATTAATGTAAAAGTTCATTCAGCACCTCCAATTCTAAAGAGATTTAAATGTTATTTTGCCACCCTACAATGAGAGGATTAGCCGATCTCACTTCCTCGCCCCCTGACACAACTTAAAACTATTGTAGCAAGCCTAATAAAAAAACAATCCACTCTCTTTTCACTGGGGTTTAACAGAATTTAAATGTAATTATTCAATGCCAGTATCTGAGACGTTTAAGATATGGATTAATTGTCGACAACCGAAGCAGTAAGAAAGTAAAAATAGCAATACCACAGTGTAGAAATACTATTAAAATTAAGAGCCCTGGATGGAAAAACAAAATATTGACATCAAAATATACGTAAAGTACCTAAAGCAGTAGTAGCTAGGAGGTTGGGATGGTGGTATTCTCAACCAGGAGACTGTTTGTGTCCTGTGTGAAACAAGTACTTTGTACAAGTAGTTTTTTGTTTCAATTCCATGTCATTGCCAAACCATGATGTGTTTTTGCATAGTTTTGTAGCATTTTCTGTTTTATTTGTACACGAACCACGTGTTTCAAACTGTGACCATTCGGTCCAGAAAGAAATCCCTGGAAATGTAATTGAAAGTGCAGTTTAGTTGTTTAGGAACATAATTTTGGAGGCGACAGACCTGTCAAGCCGTTTATATTAATATCTTTAATGTCGGCCAAATAATCCGACTAGTCATGTGGATACATGTGGACCGATGCTAATTGATTTTCCATTGATCTTGTTGTCATGCTGCTCATGAGTGACAGGAAATAAAATGTGTGTTTCTGTACACGTGAAGCAGTGGACTGCATGTCGTGACTATTTCATGAGCGGCTGTGAGACTGGTCTGGTTTATAAGTCCGCCGCAGTAGAAGCAGAAGGGATTCAGCCCTTGATTGTAGAAATGTAACAGAGTAGAAGATCGGTCTCCTCACAGAGCTCCACCTCGGCTCCGCCTGAGACGTTGGCCAGCCGTGAATATTGAACTCAGTCACTAAATTATTCAGCGCGAGCTTTGAGTTCACAGAAGAAAGGGCAGGAGGCTCTGCAGGTATTTCTTCTTCAAACGGTGCATTGTGAATATAATGTCGGACACAACCATAAGCCAGAATCAAACTCCCCATTGAATCAATGTCAGTGATGATAATGTGCCTCTGTTGCTTCTGTCTGGGGAGAAACTAACATCACAATTAGAGTTATTTACTTCTATATCTACGCATTATATTTGACTGCATGGATGAGATTTGGGCGCTGGACATTATTTCGTCAGTCATTGTGACACAGAAATCTCCTGCCACAGAAAGCTGGGGGATCCAACCCTGCCTTGTTCATTTCTGACTGCTGCCGGTTATATAACACACATCAGTCACCGTGAAGCTCAAGGATTCTTCTGTCAAACAGCAATCAGTGTTGAGAAGAGCAGACGGAACTGGAAGTCGTCTGAGTCACTATGTAGTCTTGTGTTCTGGACCCTGTGGGCCATTCCGAGGGGAAATAATGTTGTGAGGTGATCATTCTAGAAAAACATTATTGCTTTACATTGGAGATATTTAGCTTTCTTTTCCCGAAGCTCCTCGTAGGTTTCACTAAACGAGCACAATAACTCAAATAACTACAACTATAAGAAGAGCTAGGCTTAACACATCCCGTCCTGTGATTGAAGCTGCATTAGTGTCTCATTACATATACTTGGTATACAGGATGAGAGTCCCGAGCTGTTGTGTTAGTCTTTGCTGTGGTTTGAGTCCAGAGATGTGGAAGTGAAAACGTGGATCTGAGCTGCAGTGAGAGGCTGCAAACACACACACACACACACACAGACACACACACACACACACACACACACACATGTATGTACAAGCCAAAGAGAAGAAGAGGTGACACCGATTAGTGTGGGAGAGGAAGTAGTGGGTGTAAATTATTCAGGAGGTGTGTGTGTGTATGTGTGTGTGTGTGTGTGTGTGTGTGTGTGTGTGTGTATGTGTGTGTGTGTGTGTGTGTGTGTGTGTGTGTGTGTGTCAGCGGGGGGTGGAGACACAGACGGAAGGCAGATATTATGTTTCTGTCTTTCCTTCAGAGAGATGGAAGAAGTAACGTTATGAAGTGGATGTGTGGGAGTTTGGTGGTTCAGATACTTTATTATATGTATCTGGTCACATTTCCAACCACCTATTGATCCATCAATCCAGTTCAGTCATCTATCCATCTATCTGCCCATCAATCCATAAGCAGTCCATCAACCTGTCACGATAATTACTTTATCGACTTATCGTGCGATAACCCGCCTCCCGATAAACATCGTTAATCATGTTTTCTGGCAATATAATAAATAAATAGCTTGTATGAAATAGCCACTTGCTTGAGCCTGTTTGTGTTTTTAGTCTCCTCCTGTGTAAATCAAAAAGTTGAAAAATTACAAGTTTTCTCATTCAATAAAGAAATGTGCAAAATAAAAATAAAATCAATTTAAGGTGAAATTGTAGCGGGAAAAAGGAATATTCCTTGATATTCAATGACTATGTGTTTGATGCAGATTAACAGAAAAAACTGGATCAAACTACACTGTGGTATTCCCAGAAGCTTTTGCTTTATTTCCCAGAACCACTTTATTTCCCAGAGTGTTTAATAAGTGCAAGTTTTTTTAACAGAGCCAGAGTCAATTTTATTTCCTGTTTTAGTAATGTGCTTTTATTTTATGTTTGATTAATTTTGAATATTTAGATTACTTTTTTATATTCCAATGTCTGAATGGCCGGCTGGTACCACCATCGCTGAAATCAAACAAATGTCGCTCAGCAAAGTCCAGACTCTTCTCTGTTCTGGCGCCTCAGTGGTGGAACGAACTCCCGGCCAATGTCAGGACAGCAGAGTCATTTGCCATCTTCCGAAAAAGGCTCAAGACTCACCTGTTCAGACTTCACCTTGACTCTACATAGCATGACCCACTAACACCCTCCCTCGACACCCCCACCCCCTTACCTATAGCACTCTGATCTTAGCACTGTAACAATGTACTTATTGTAAGTCGCTTTGGACAAAAGCGTCTGCTAAATGACCTAAATGTAAATGTAAATGAATGTTCTTAATTGAAAGTGTACTTACATTATTATGTCATTATCAATATACCAGTGGCATGAAATGGTCTTTAAATGGCAATAATATGTTTATCACAATATCATCCAGGATGATATATTGTCCAACAAAGTAGTTATCGATGCAACAGCCATCAAATAGTTGTAGTTTCTTTCTTTCACGGTCCTGAAATTAGCATTTCATCAGATTCCTCTCAGCTTACTTACTCTTATGATCATGATTATGCAGCATGAACGTGTTCAGATGCAACATGAATCCCACCTGCACATCCTCTCTCACTGTTTTTACCTGACTTCCTCTTTTTTTTTATTTTTATTTTTTTTTACCTCTTTTCCTCTTTGTCTCTTTTCTGCCTTCGTTTCTCCCCCTTTCCCTCCCTGGAAAATGATTGGTCTTGCCAATGTGGGGTTACCCGCCCATCTAGCTCGGCTACATTGGCTTCTTTTGTCTGAATAGTTGATGTCAAATATTTGTAGGAGGTTATTTCTTGTTTTCATGTGGATTTCTTTGCCCAGCCCCCGCTGTGAATGACAGGAACAACACACACATTTCTATGTGGATATGATGAAATTGCAACCGAGCCGAGAGAGGAGGAAGAGATTGAAAAATAAGGAGGTTGGAAGCCGTGGGAATAGATTGACAGGAAAATAGATGGGAGAGGACAAGAGGCCGAATAGTCCGGCGGAATGATGAAGAGGAAGAAAGAGGTCAGCACAACAGACCGACGGAGTGTAATTAGGGAAGAGAGGTCGAAGAAATACACAAGTAAAGCATGATTAGGACGGAGATGGAGGGTGATTGAACAGCTAAAATGAGCAAAAGCAAAGAAAACAAAGAGGGCAATATCCCATGAATACACAAACAGCACACAATTAGGAGGGAGAGAAAATGGAAGAGGCTGATTGAAGTTGAACACAATTAGGAGGAAATGAGAGAGAGGACAGAGTAATGTGCAAAGGCAGAAAGCGTGTAGAATGGGAGACGTGGTTTTTTTTCACGCTGGCTGAAGCCTTCGCAGCGTGATTTTCGCCTCTGGCTCTTCAGTCCTCACAGTCAGAACGAACTCCTGATCTGTTGTATTCCCTGAATGAGGAGGAGAAAGCAGGACGTGATGGAGAGATCCAACGGTGGAAGACAGTTGATGTGTAATAGATGACCTGAATATTGTGCTACAATGCAAAAACAGGGGTTTGTGGCCCATAATTGTGTTTTAAATTCCTCTTCATAGTCTATTAATTATATATACTTTAGGAAGGATGCCAGAATAGTAATGTAAAAAAAAGATAATCTTGATTTTTATAGAATATCGCCATCAAGAAGCAAAACACAGGTTTTTATAGTTGCAGGCCATTAAACTGACTGACTGGACTGATGGGTAAGGGTTATCTGGTGAACTTTGAAAGCAAAAATTAAGAGGCTTGATAGAAAATTGTTTAGCTCTAGTAAACAAATGAATCATAAACACATCGGCTGTGTTAGCCTGCAGATATGCAACGTCACTATTACACATTGTGATGTGGATGCATAAATGTAATACTGTGAAGCTCTTAACTTATCTAAACTTCACTGTAGGGATGAAGAGTTCTTGAAGTTGAAGAAACGCCCCATAAGTCGGTTTTCACCCCCTCCAGCACCCAAATGTGAGCACATTTTTGGATCAAGTTCGTTCAGAGTGTCAGATGTGGAAATGTATCTTCCTGGTCGCCAGGGGAACTTGTTCAGTTAATTAACGCTGTAAGAATTTATGCAGACGAAACGGTAGTTTGCATTGTTTCCCAGGGAGGGATACCGATGGGGAAATGACAGAACAAGTTTTGAAATTATTTGAAGTGGAGCCATTTGCAAAATCCTTTGAGGACTTCAACGTTTCAAATCAGTGCCATGTAGGAGTTATTTAGAAAGAGAACCTGTTGTTAGTGTGAGTTACGTTACATCCTGGTACCGAACACGCAGAGAGAGATGCTACTTATAGACTGTGAAAGTCTTTGTAATAACATATTTACATATTGCGTACATTCTTGTTCTTCATTTCAAACAGGATCAGAAAAATGATTTGTCTCTCGCCGTTGACTAACATGTATGATTTATTGAAATAAAGGGGATCACCACAAGGGGTGGGACTTAACCTGTCTATAGGGACCGCAATGTTTTAATAAGGGGGGGGGGGGGGGGGGGGATTCAATTTCACGCCTACACTGAGGTTACCAAGGACCTGGGAGTTCAGTTGAGTCGAACCATGCAGTGGCAATGAGGCAGAAGTGTTTATGAAGCACAAGACGGGACTGATGGGAGCTGAAGTTTGTGTCATATCGTATCAGCCGTCCTGGCAGAACAGCCGCCTGCAGGCAGAGGCAGCAGCCGAGAGTACAGAGGTTAGCTCGTGACGGGAGGGACCCTTGAATGTCAAACTTCCTCTGACAGAAGCACTTAACCCTCCGCTGTGCACTGACCATGGTGGCATGAGGACTATTTCTAAAAGTCCACCACCATGTAAACACCAACTACTGTTCAAAGGGGCGGGGCGATAGGGAGAAAACTAGATACTGTGATATCATTTGAGGGTTTACTATACATATTTACACAATGATAGTTGTAATAAATCATTTTCAGTAATATGTATATTATGACTAAGTGGATAAAGGCAAAAAACAGCACAATTATGGAATGGATAAATGATGTCGCCACCAGCAAGAGACAAACAATCGCTCTGCAGGGATGCAGAGGACCTTCGACGTTCCATCCATACCTGAGACATCCAGACCTGAGATATCCAGACCTGAGACATCCAGACCTGAGATATCCAGACCTGAGACATCCAGACCTGAGATATGCAGACCTGAGATATGCAGACCTGAGATATCCAGACCTGAGACATCCAGACCTGAGACATCCAGACCTGAGATATCCAGACCTGAGACATCCAGACCTGAGATATCCAGACCTGAGACATCCAGACCTGAGACATCCAGACCTGAGACATCCAGACCTGAGATATCCAGACCTGAGACATCCAGACCTGAGACATCCAGACCTGAGACATCCACGTCTGCGACCACTCGTGTTCTCAGGGAAATAAAAATACCTGAGCAAACAGTCTGAGATAAACCATTCACTAAAAAATAATAAAGAACACAAATACAGAATTGTTCCCGTCTGCGTTGATTATTTATTTTCTCACTTTTATTTACAATCAATTTCAACATAACATAGATCAAGTCCAGTATTGCAGTGCTGCTTAATCTGTAATGAGGATTTCTGGTTTGTTTGATTGATAGAGTATGATTTGTGTGGTGCTTCTTTAGAGCTGTTTTTAAGAGGCGGAGATTTCCACCGTAAAATAGAGGTGCACGCTCACTCGCAGTTTTAGTAAATACCGGGGAATTTATAATTAGGTGTATTCGTATCCTCCCATCTTTTGTGAGGAACTCCCACTTTCCCCATGACCCTCCCACGAGCACATATTGAAAGCACTACTTGCCCTTTTCCGCTCATGTGGCACGCAATCTGCGCTTTTAGCCAAGTGCGCCCTGTTTGTCAATACCCTTCCATGTTTTTACGCGCTAGTTGCGAACGGATTGCGCCTCAAGCAAATGCGTTAGTAAATCTGGCCCTCTGTGTTTGTTGCACGCTGTGAAAAACGGCCGACGAACAGCTCTGTTCACATGTGGGCTCAGTCTGGAAATTGCAATCCCTCACAATGAAACTGAATTGTGATTAATGATTCAAGGGAAAGTTATTTTGTGATGGATTGTTCATTGTGAATTGGATCTGTTGATCAACGCTTGTCCATCTGCGCTGCTGAACTTGGTAGCTGATGAAGAAATGAGCAGAGCTGCCCTGTCAGTGAGTAACTCTCACTCAGCCACTTGTTTTCCCGCTCTCCATGTGACTTTTGACCAGTGGTGACCTCGTGGATGTTGAAATGAAGTGTACAGTACAGTAAATGGCCTCATACAGTACAGTGGTAGGAGGACTCGAGAGGTGCTAAACAAATGCAGGTCCATTTAGCATTTAGCGTTCCTCTTTCCAGACGGATGGCTTTCATCTCCCTGGGGATGCAGGTTCTGGTCTGGAAGTCTATTTCCTGTAACGGCCCTCCGCTCTCTCTTAACCCGTCACTACATGTCAGCCGAAGCCAGAGCTGTTGGGACTCGTGGGTCACTGCAGGGTCACTGCGATTGATGCACCATGAACAAATTCATGAAAAGATTTCAACCAATTGACTTGTCAGGAAAAATAGATGAAGAGCATCACAGTTGCCTCCTCTGTGCATTTGATAAGCGTGTAACTGTGAGAGTAGCCGTCACCTCTCGCCCCCCGAAGAGTTTCAAAAGAGTCGAGTTGAGAGCTATGGGGCGCCTTCAAAAGGCCATTTCATTCCCTGTTCCACTCCGAATATACCTATACGGTTATATATACTGTGTGTGTGTGTGTGTGAGTGTGTATGTGGGTATAGATAGCCATTGATTCTCCTGGTTGAAAGATCTTTTCAGTTCGATTGTCACTTAGCAAACCAGTTTGAAAATATATCCTCCAAGGTTGATTTTTTGGGTGAATTAAAGCTACAGTATTTACTGCTGAATTTGCAATCATTCTGATTACCTTTAAATGATTGTCACATATTTTCCAGAAAATCTATGGGGTATAAATGCCTTTCCTTGGTGTGTCTTTGCATTGGTGAGGGTTGATAAGGGTCCAGCTTTATGGTAATGAGGCTCATGAGGTAATAAGGACTTTAGATCTGATTGGCTGAAGGTAATTCACTTAATTCAGGTGCCGCAGGCCTCAGATCCGAAGGCTCCAGGAGAACAGCTGCATGAATGCCAAACTGGCCGAGGCTGCACTTTACAAACAAAGTGCAGCGGCTGCAGCTATTTCTAATTAGCAAATGAGCGACCTTTATGTAGCGGAGCCGGTGATAGGATCAACAAGAGAGTGTTTCTTTCTCACCCAGTCAATTTCATTGAATTGATTTTTTTCATTTTATTTATTGCTTTAAGCTACTTAGTCTGCGGCAGTAAAAACCTGGAAGCAGTAAGCAGGAATTTAATGGAGAGGTTAGATAAGATAAAGTCTATTAGGAACAGTTTTAATGCTGCTGTCTGTCTTTTTCAGAGCTTTCTGATTTATTTGTGGTGACCGAGTTTGCGTTCATGCGTGGATGTACTCTGTTTGTCTTCTTATAGCCTTAACTGTGTTTGAGCGGCATGAGGGGTAGGCACCTATTTCTCCCTCAAGTATAGCCCTAATTAACCAAAATGTCAGTTTTTAATAATAATAATGATAATAATAATAATAATAATAATAATAATAATAATAATAAAATCTGTTTTATATATCGCTTTTCCAGATGCTCAAAGACCCTTTACAAAAGAAAACGTTTAGGACAGCCAGCATTCTCCTAGAAGCCCCCACACCGTCTGCCAGACCTTCATCTGTAATTCCATTTGATTGATGAAGTTACTAGAAATAATAATAAGAACAATATTTAAAAACAAAATATAGGATCTCAGAACCTTTTCTATACCAATTTACAATGAATACATTTACATTTTGTTTATAGTCTTTATTCTGAAAAGACAATATTCCTGTTGATCTGTTTACATGGATAATTAAATGTATATTCCACAAATATTTCCGTTCATAAGTGGCCCTGCATATTCCAATAAACATAACGTCAGTTGACTTCATCGCTGTTCTTATCAGCATCATCCGGTCCAATCGAGGAAACTCGCCGCCACATCAGCACCGACGCTGTTCTCTGCTATCATAGAAACCCAAAGGTTCTGTCAGATCTTGGCGTCGGAGTACTGAAGTCACTTCCTTGCAGGGAGTTAGATTAGAAGACCGATATCACTCTGAAGTCTTGTGGCGAATAATAAGCTACAGCCAGCTGCCAGCTAACTTAGCTTTGCATAAAGAGTGGAAACGGGGAAACAGCTAGTTGGTTAAAAAAAGAAATATCCCAGCATCTCCACCATCTCCGAAACATCAGTTCGCCCAATCGTACAGAGGTTTCATGAACAGGACCAGTAACTTCCTGAACAGTGTTTCCCCTAGAATTTTTTTCAGGCCCGGTGGTACCCACCGAAAAAACCCTAAACAGACAAGACGCGTGGGATGGTGTATTGGTGCAGTTGGATTAAGTCAGGTGGCACAGCAAGCAGTCTGCAATTCTGCAATTATTATATTTGCATTCAACATTTTTGTTCAACCAGAGTGTATTCAAGGTTTTCAAGGATTAAAGGAGAGAGTGACTTATTAAGGTGCCGGTTGATGGAAATGATCCAAAATTAGGGGCCGGGAAAATATGGCTGGAAAATGAGGAGCATCACATTAATAGCTACAGATACTTTTATACGTTATAAAACATTACGGGAAGGATTGTAATGTCGTAAAACATTACGGCGAGGATTGTTGCGGCCGCGCTTCTTGCGGAGCAAGTCTACTGTGCTGCGCGGAGGCGCTCCTAATGTAAATGATTATTGATTTATGAATTAATTGGTAGGTGGCTTATTTTTGGCGTATTGATTTTTTTTTTGGCCTGGCGGCAGGTCTCCTTGGCCTGGCGGCCCGCCAGGCCTGTACAATGGTAGGGGAAACACTGCTGAATATTTATCCCACAGATGTGAGCGTATCATCAATCATTTCTTATAACAGGAGAAAATAGAACTCAATTATTTGCCTCTTTCAACATGTAAATTGATATTGTTGTCCCTGATATTATCTCCGAGACTTGTTGGCTGCATGGAAGGTAAACACGTATGGCACTGTGACATCCTCTTTATGTAAAGTCTGCTTATGTTAAGGTATGCGGAGCTGGCAGGTGCCATGGGGCCTGTAATGTACAGCGGGCTGCAACAACTTGTTAGTCATGCTGCAGTTAATTTCCCCAAATCATGTCTGGCCCAGGCCCATTTTCTGCTGATTGTTGAAAGGCACCCTGGGAAATGTATGGAATAACTAATTGGAGTAGACAGATAAGCAAGTGAGCAAGAATATGAGTTCTGCACTTGAAAAATGAATATGAAGGTGTCACATTTAATGGGAGACCTTGTGAAGCAGGATGGAGGACTTGAACTCTCCATGTGTGTCCCAGTGTTTCTATTGTGCCGACTGGGACACAGCTGATGTTTTCAGTGCAGCTGTCAGTGTCTCAGTATTCATCCTCCGCTGATCAGTCGTTCAGTGAAGCGCCACGTTGAGAAATATCAAATGACCACACAGGGTTTTTGGTAACCACCCAATTTTTATTAATGCAATGTTTTAAAGATTCAGTGCGTCGGGCTGGATGCTTGTGGGGAACTTCCTGGTGATGAATTTATATACTTTACCTACCTGAGACTTTCTTCTTTGGTGACCAGCAGCAGGGTCGACCTGTCCAACAGAGAGAATATTGAATAAGTTGTAAAAGAAGGAGAAGAAACTGTTGAACTGCACATTAAAAACTAATGAGTTCTTGACCACAG
Source organism: Chelidonichthys spinosus (assembly GCA_029853015.1). Lineage (NCBI taxonomy): Eukaryota > Metazoa > Chordata > Actinopteri > Perciformes > Triglidae > Chelidonichthys > Chelidonichthys spinosus. Next base: position 14,160,640 of record CM056828.1, read on the forward strand.
ATCATAAAAAAGGAAGAGAGATGAGCTGAACAAAAAGAATGTATTGATGCAGGAGCCATATTTTAAATCCATTAAATTTAAGCATGAAAGACTTGAATCTGGATCATACAATATCTTAAGATTTGACCACTTTTATTCTGCAAAGTTTTAAGAAATTGATGTAACCCTCAGAGCTTTACTGGAGATACACTATAAAAGTGTAAAGCTGCGTTTCCATCTCAGGTTCCTGTTCATTTCGTGCCTTTTCAAGCAGCTGAAAGGTTCCTTCAGACCATCGGTGTATCCATAGCGATTTCAACGCCGGTGAAGGTTAAACAAACATGACACGTTGTGCTGAATGAAATGCAAGGGAGGAAAATTTAATTAAGAGCTGTCTCTGTAAATCATCTTTTGTTTATTTGTGCTTCATAACAAAAATAATCAGCAAATAACTTTTGGCTTTTTCTCTCTTTTTATGCGACAGCGATGGTCAGCCCATCATGTTTTCTTGTTTTAACTCTAGAATTCGTATGCTAAATAATATGAATGTCTAACAGGATAAAGTGATGCATTGATTACATTTACAGCCATTGATGGAAACTGCAACTTGACAAAGGCCAACTTTACTTGTCATGGTGTCAAATGAGGAGATGCTCTCTCCTCGCCCTCACATGGTTCTTCATGGATACCAGGGTGCTTCCTTGTTTTATGAATGAAGTAGAGCAGTACCGCTGTGTCTGCTTGACCAATCAGGGACAGTCGTCCCTGAAAACCACAGGGACGAAAGTCCTGATCCCCTAGGACCTTTTTGGAAGGAAAACTGTCCCAGGGACTTAATTTAGACCCCAATCCCTGCAGTCGAACACAAATGGAGCACTAAACTATGGAGATTGATTTCTGTGATCATCTGTAAATCAACTCAACAAAACTCCATATTTAATAATTACTGCTAAACTGGTTTCATCCCGTCAGTTTGTTACCATCTGTTATTACGTGACTCGCTGGTGCAAGATACTGCACACACACACACACACAGTTCAATTTGTTTGTGCTCATTATCCGTGACCCATCTGTGAGGATTATTGCTCACCTAATTTATTGACATTTATACAAATGAAACCTGATCACTGACCCGTATCTCTCTATCTCTCTCACACACATCTCCTTTTATTCGTCTCACTGTGCATATGCCTTCAATCAAATCTTTCATATGTGGGATGTGATGCTCTGAAGCGTTGCTCTCTGAAGCGTTGCTCTGAAGCATTGCTCTGAAGCGTTTAAAACAACACCAGAAGTGAAGCCCTGTTACTCACTCTCTCTCTCTCTCTCTCTCCCTCTCTCTCTCTCTCTCTCTCTCTCTCTGCAGCCTGCCAGTGAGTAGGTGCTCTATGTGGATCAGGAGTTGAAGAAGGAGCAGCCGAGACTAGTGGTGAGTTTGTCAAAGAGTTTGTTTATTTTCTTCTCTTGGTAATGGCTGTAGTCTGGCTGGACATCGTCATGGCGATGAGACAGGGCAGATGTGGTGTCAAAAGTCCCCGAGGTGTAAGTGGAGATGGTGTACCGTTTAAAACACTGTGCTGGATCAGATCCTCCTCATCTTACAGACTGCTCTGGTGGTGGAAAGTACATTACTCAAGTACTGCACTTGAGTACAATTGTGGGGTACTTGTACTTCAGTATTTAATACTTCTCCTTTACTACATCTCACAACTTTTCACAATATTGTACATTTCAATCTGACAGATTAAGTGATTTGTAGGTTACTAATAGATGATCTATTCTCATAGATTAGGGGGAGTCACCATGACACAGTTGCTTACTAACGTGGACCTCTTCAACATGACTTTGTGTGTGGAGGAGCCGAGTCCTCTGTGAAACACTGACAGCAGACGACATAAGCAGCGCGGCCATCAATGAAACATTAACATAGCAGCATAGTTCTGTGTTCATGCTGCTTAGGTGCTGTGAAGAAATGCTTATCGTGGGAGGGAACACCGTGAGAGATCTGGTCCCATGCAGGGAACCATCTCTCTGCAGCATGAGAGCTGGAGAAGGGTTTCCATCAATATACATGCACATATATATATATTATATATATATATATATATATATATATATATATATATATATATATATATATATATATATATATATATTGGTGTAGTGGGTACACCAACCCGGGTTCGATCCCCGGGTCGGCCCGGGTTCCTTCTGTGTGGAGTTTGCATGTTCTCCCCGTGTGAGCATGGGTTCTCTCCGGGTTCTCCGGCTTCCTCCCACAGTCCAAAGACATGCAGGATGGGGATAGGTTGATTGATGACTCTAAATTGCCCGTAGGCGTGAATGTGAGCGTGAATGGTTGTTTGTCTCTACATGTCGGCCCTGCGATAGACTGGCGTCCTGTCCAGGGTGTACCCTGCCTTCGCCCACTGACAGCTGGGATCGGCTCCAGCCCCCCCGTGACCCTGAATACAGGATAAGCGGTAGAAAATGGATGGATGGATGGATATATATATATATATATATACACACACACACACACCTATACAAACAGACACACATGCACAACAGTGACCAAGAGGTTGGGTGCTTAAAGGGCTAGAGCGATGTATTCTGGGTATCGGTAGTGGCTCATTAGTTATATCCCATGGCAAGTGGTGATGAATGGGTGCTGTTGGGAGAGTCATTACTGTACGTGTATGTGTGTTTTTGGATTACTTTGCTCCAGTGATTTATTTATAATGTGTGTGTGTGTTTGTGTTTGTGTGTGTGTGTGTGTGTGTGTGTGTGTGTGTGTGGTGAACATAATTTGTAATGCTGCTTGTGTCTTTTTCTCTACTTTTTCCTCGTATGTATTGGCGTGTGGTGTTCACACTTAGATTGCCTGTCCACGTTGTAATTAATGTTCCTGTGTGTGTGTGTGCGTGTGTGTGTGTGTGTGTTGTGTGTGTGTTAGCCAGCTCCAGCTCTCCTCCTGAGCTGTCTGATGGAGATCAGAGCTCATGTCAAGTTGTCAGAAATATAATACGAGGTAACTGCAACAGGACTCAATTACTAGACTCACCACCTCAACACACACACACACACACACACACACACACACACACAGAGAGAGACGTCCCATACCTCCTCCAGCTCAGCCTTAACGCTCCTCTTACTTTATCTAATATCTCTCCATCTTTGTGTCTTAACACTTGGGACCCTCTCTCCTTAAAATCCTGTTAAAGACATTTGTTTCTAAACACATTATTTAAATCAGACTGGAAAGACTGTGAATTATATAGTGCTGGGTTGTGGGATAAGACTTAATAACCAATATAAGGTTATTTAGTTATTTAGGTTATATATTTCTAATTCATGGCTCAATGATGACCTGACATGTTCTAGTTAAACTCACACCTGTAAACTCCTCCATCACACTGACTCATTTTTCTCTTTGATGATTTGACCATCGCAGCCTGATAACATTTGGAAAGTCTGGAAAGTTTTCATTTTATTTGCAATATTTATTCAAGTGAATTTCATGGGAATGAATAAATTAGAGAGGCTGTTTTGAATGAAATAGTTTTGACTCAATTTGTCCTCTGATCAATATCATCTGATGTACATAAACAGGTACATGTAAATCCCAATATCGTGATATCGTGATATGTATCGTATCTTGACCAAAGTATTGTGATACTCACCCCTAATATATATATATATATAGATATATATATATATATACTAATTTCTCTGACGGAGCGGAGAAAACAGCATATTTCTTAACTAATTCTCAGACCTGGATTTTATAAACACATTTAAACCATTTAAATGTGGCTGGGTGGTTAATAATACATTTTTCTGTGGTGTGACAAACTCAGAACACATAATTCTTTTTTAAGGTCTCCAGCCTTTTCTCTCCTCGATGCTAATGTGTTCATTTATCCCTCCCTTCCTTCCATCTTTTCTCCGTTCACTTTCTCCACTCGCTCTCTTGGGTTTTTCCATCTCTCGAGTCCGTCCTGCAGATTTGTCACCTTTGGCCCGTTGTCATCTCCTGTGTTTGTGTATGTGTGTGTGTGTGCGTTCGTGCGTGTGTCTATGTAACAGAGTGGTAAAGAGCCTTGTATCAACCAACCAAACCTCATCCGAATGATCGTTGTGTGTGTGTGGGGGGAGGGGGCATTGATGAGTCTCAGTGGAGGAAAAACAGATGAAAAGGACATATTGCCATATTTTAGAAAGGGAAATATTGCAGGACAGGAAAACCTCTGATGTCTTGCCTCTGTCTCTTCACATACTTTTTTCCATCCATCCATCGTCTACCGATCATCCTGTATTCAGGGTCGCGGGGGAGCTGGAGCCGATCCCAGCTGTCATTGGGCGAAGGCAGGGTACACCCTGGACAGGACGCCAGTGTATCACAGGGCCAACATGTAGAGACAGACAACCATTCACACCTACGGGCAATTTAGAGTCATCAATGAACCTGTCCCCATCCTGCATGTCTTTGGACTGTGGGAGGAAGCCGGAGAACCCGGAGAGAACCCACACTTACACGGGGAGACCATGCAAACCTCGGGCCGACCCGGGAATCGAAACCTGGGACCCTGACGCTGTGAGGCGACAGTGCTACCAACTACACCACCGTGTAGCCCACATACTCTTTTCTTCACTTACACTTTTTTTTCAATTCAGTCTTGAAAATCTTACATTGTGGATTGTTTTATGTCCAAATTTGGTCTGAAGCAGGCAACAACCTCGGAATCTGAAAGTGAAACCCATGCTGATGCCTTTAACCTGCTTTCTCTCTACTGGCCATCAGGGGGCGACTCCTCTTGATTACAGAAGTCTATGACCCCACCTTTCACTTGATTTATTGTCTCAGTCTCCTTCAGTACAGCCTGATAATGTTTTAGGGTGGGGCTACATTGTGACTAGCAGGTCGCTATCTCAGTGGTCATTGATTCAGGTTTAATACAGTTTTCCGATATGAAAGTGTATCCTGCCATGTGCCTGTGTCTTTTAACATGAATCCTGAAATAGAAAGAAAGGTGAGCAAAGAGAGTTGGAACAGAAATCCAGACTACTTCTTTCCTTTTATCTGACATCATCTCTACTTTGAGGCTTTTTCTATTGTTAACATAACAAATGGAAAAAGAACAGGAGTTGACGGGTCGCTCCAGTGTGCATGCTTTCAGCTAGATGGATGGTGGGAAAGTAAGTGTTGGGAGAGACAGATGCTTTTGTCCCGTTACATCACCGTCTGTGCTGAATAAGCTCAAGGAGAGCAGAGACAGTGGAAGTAAGAGAGGAAGGACTCGACATGAAGAAAGAGGGAAAAAAGAGAATAAGATCAAGTATAGATATGATTTCTCCTCGAGCTCATTTTATTATTATCATGTTACACATGACTTTAAGTGTAATGTCTTTAGTTTTTATTCAATCTATTTTCTCGTGATTGTGTGGGTGTTTTCACACCTGTCTGGTTCGGTTGAATTCAACACAGCGACTTCCCTTAATTACAAACTAACTCTGGTGCGGTTAGCTTGTGGTGAGACATGGGGCCCTAGCTTCGTAGACCAGGCGCAGTCAGCTTTCAGCGCACCTGCGCCGCGCCGACGGGGTGTGTCCGCCTGGACTTTGCAAGTTTCGTGCACCGCGCAGGCACACCTCCCGAGTCGTGAGTGGGGGACGAGGAGGAGACGAGGCGTGGACTGGGATTAATACAGCCGATTCAGATCTTCACCAATCAAATGAGCTCCTCTCCTCTCCTTTAATGCATTAGGGGAGGTTCAGTGCAAGATCCGTCACTTCACAACCCGATGACAGAAGCAGCGCCGCCGCTCCCACCACGCGCATCACGCGCTGTGCGCACGTATCATAATAATAACAATGCCGATATTATAAAAAACAGGAGAGGGAGATGTTTTGGTCCGAGAGGCTGAGTTTCCGTTACGCGTGCCATCCGCCTTTGATCTGACGTCAGATGTGACGGGACAATCTATATAGATATAAATGCACGTGTTGATTCAATTAGTTGCATTAAATAGTGTTTGTTGTGATTATTTATTGCATTAAAATGTGCCTGGAACTGTGGAAACCTGCCTGTGAGGTCTCGGTGACGTGTGCGCGCTGCGCGCCGTCAGCCAAACTTCCACTCCGCCAGCTGTGATTCGCATTGAATGAATGGACTTTATTTACGCCTTGCGCCGAAAGTAGACCAGGTTGGAGCTGGCGAGCTTTCAGCGCAGTCAAACACTGTAAATGTATCCACTACAAGTTGGGTCCTTGGCATGTACACTCACAATCCCACAATGCAATTCTCTGCATTTTAAAGCTGCACCAATGAGCAACTCTAGAGCTGTCAGTGAGCACCCACAATGACGACAAGAAGGGTCACTGTTGACAAACTTAATTGATAAGTTTAATTTTGTGAACAAGGGAGTGATTTCAGGCACAGTCTGGAATCTGGGACAGGATAGAAACCACTCTTCCAGGTCTCCGGCCAGGTGCCTCGGGTATCCAAACGTCCTCCCTCCTCCGGAGTATGGCGAGGTGTTCAGGTCTCTATGGCTGAGAGGGCCTGTGTGGAAGGTGTCTCGGGACTCTTTTTGGTAGCATGACCAAGATGCCATGTTGGTCCCCAGGCCCCGCTGGCGGGCTTCCATTGTCCCTTGGAGGGTCTGATGAGCCCCAGGCTCCACTGTGGGCTTGCCCCGTGCCAGGCAACCTCATCAGGTGTTCCTCCCGAGCCACGCACCCCTGGGCCTTAAGCTCTGTTGGGAGACGACTTGTTTCAAGATGGGTTGGGTGGGTTGCCGGAATCACCACAGACCCCTGACGCCTTTAACATGAGCCGGTCCTCGCTCAGGAGGTGCTACACGGTCAAGGGAATATACTGTATATCGTAGAATAAAAATATATTGCAATGGCAATTTTCTCTAATATCGTGCTGCCCTACAAATACACAAAAGAGACGTGGGGAAGGTGAGCGCTAAAAAAAACATTAGCCATGGATTGAGAAGACAAAAGACACACAAGCACAAATCGACAGCATGCACAGCTGTGACCTCTGACCTCAGAGCCTCAGGACTCACTCTCTTTAGAAGAGAAAACAATGGAGAAAACACTCAGAACATAGAGCTAACAAGCAGCCTGGCCCTCACTCTTCTTCTGCTGCTGCTTCCTCCTCCTACTATTTAACCTCACTTTGTGCTCTGATTCAACATCCGCTTTGACATTGTAGTCATTCATCAGATGCTCTTATCCAGAGTGTCTCGTCGTACAGCGAGCGCACTGGTAAGATTAGCTTCTGTTCCCGATATTAGTAGATGCGTACAGCTTCCTGACAGTAAAATGGTGACTTTGGACTCATGTTGTTGCATGTGAGGAGTTTTAAAAAGCATGGAGTGGAGTATACGGCTGTCTATTGGCTAATATAATTTCAGTGTAATCCAGACCTGTAGTGAATTTGTGTCTGGCAGGAAATCGAGAAGGTCTGTGCTTGCTTCTGGCCTCGGACGCAGAGGTACTGAATATTAGCTGTGCACAAGACGTCAACATTTTAAAAGTTTAATATATTTAATAAATGTGAAATGGCCTCCATTGAAAGCTTGTTATGTTAATTCTACGTCTAGCATCCTTTATTGTGAAGCTATTTTGCTGCACTTCTTCTTTACAAATTAAGTTTGCAAGGGGTTACAACCATTTATTATCATTGTTAGACAGACATTTTTTCCTTGTTAATGAATACCGTTTTTTTCCCCAACGGGATGGAGATGTGTGATGTCAGGTTGATTGTTTTATTTTGTTGATTCCTCTTCACTTTCTTCACCTCAGCTCCATGTGATGCTACCAGCAATGCCAGTACCCTTCAAGTGATACAGAAACCATTAGAATGCTTGACTTGATGGTTTTAGACTGGTCACCATTAATCTTAGCTGAAGCGATCAACGGTTTGTGCTCTTGAGGAGACGGTGCTGGTGTTTAAGAAGCCGTTGGGTCTTAAGAAAACTGTGTATCTGCAGATTATTTGATTGGTTTTCAATTTAAATTGTGACATGAAATTGTCATATGGTTCAGTGCCTAATGTAGTTTTCTTTCTTGTAGGCGTTTTGATGCAGTCTCTGTGATGCTGACAGTATACACATCCACAGTGAAAACAGTGGGTAATAAAACACACTATGGACATTCAAATGCAACATATTAATATAACATTAACGGAAACAGAACAGAAGGAAAGCAAGAAGACACACTTTAACACATTTTATTTTCACATCGACATAAAAATCCACTGGATCAGCAAGAGCGGATTTAAATTGAGTTGCTGAAATGAGGTGCAGTAAACTGGACTAACGTCCCATACTCACACTATTGTGAAGGTCTCAGTGGGACCACAGAAAGACCACGTTCTGTTGGGTCCATGAATTCTCCCCCTCTGTGCCTCTCTGCTCTGTCGACTGACACTGATCGTCTCCTCCAAGAGAACAATCCCAGCAGGAATAAAGGAAATGATTGTTGAGAGACCACTTTGCTCCCTGATTTAGCCTCAATGCATCCTGATGAGTGTGTGTACATGAGAGGGAGGCAGAGACTTTAGCCTCCCTGTTCTTTTTGTGATCCGTCATGTGAGTTTACGCCGGGCTCACTGGACCTGGAAGCGCATTACATCACATTACATTTCATTTAGCTGACACTTTTCTCCAAAGCAACTCCCAATAATTGCATTCAACTGTGGGGGTTCAAACCCAGAACAGCTAGAATCATGTACGTACATTAGCTTCAAATAAGCCAATCTACAGAGCGTTGAGATAGAAGTGCAGTATGTTAAGTGCAGTTTTTATCAAAAAAAATTATATTTATATATATATATATGTGCAGCAAGCCTGTCTCTGGCTATCTCTCTGTCTGTCTCTTTCTCTGCTTATGTCTATCTGCTCGTCACACTGGCTCTCTGATTAGACACAGCTGATGAATACGTAATTCAAAAATGACAATCACAAACAGCAGTGACACTAGAGTATTTGTAATAAATAAAGCGGATTTTAAAATGTGATGATGTAGGAGGAGATTCGGGGGAATTGAAACTCTGGGAGAACAGCAGGGAGAGAGCTTGTATGATTTATATCGCTTGTACTAGATTATCAGTGTGTTTTTTTTCCAGCATGCATGCTTAGCATGCAGAGAAAATAGAGCAGGCGCCAAAACTACTGCTGAAGATTGCAAGCACTGCGGCGCTTCCTGTGTAAACGGGCAGATTGGTTTTTCTTCAGGGAGAACATGCAAATTCCACACAGAAGGAAGCCAAACCCAAACCGAGAATCGAACCTGCGACCCTCTCGCTGTGAGGTGACCGTGCTACCCACTACACCAGCCCTCAGCAGCCCTCTACATAATGATGGTGATTTGTAAAAAGTCATGCTTTGTTAGGTCTGTCTGCAAAATCCCAAGCAAACAACTTTACTTTACTATCGTAGAGCTCCGGGTGAACACAGATGGATACAATATGTTTTCTCTTCCATTTCTGATTCAGCAATGTCAGGACAACAGGAGGGGAATGACAACGCTGTTGGCAAAAATTGTCTTGTCAATATGTTTTTATAATTTGTGATTGCACTGCATGTGAAATACGTGAAGCAGGAAATATTATTCATGTTTGTAATCTAATGATATATAATTCCCAAATGAATATGTCCGCTTTTACATTGACATCTTTCTCTCTTTTACACTGATTGCACTATTTACTGGTTGCTCATCCTGATGAATAATTAATGTTGGGAATATTCCCACATTCAGGAGTGGCCTCAGCTGCGCTGTTTAATCCTCCACGTCTTCGCTGGCCGGCTTCCATCCGCCGCTTCTGTTTGATTGTAGTTTATCAGTGCTCTCATCACAGGTGGCTTAATGCTGTCTTCATTAGACGGAAACATCACAACTGCACCTTTCTCTGATGTTTAGTTAATCATCCATGATTGTGTGTGTGTGTGTGTGTGTGTGTGTGTGTGTGTGATGTCCTACTGACTGTTGCTGTTCTAAGAAGCATGAGCACATTTGGTTGGTTGACTCACTGGATAAAAACAATAACGGCTCACAGTCACATGACAGGTCTGGTCTCTGGACTAATATGAGCTACTATCGTAGAGTTTGGGGGACCACAGACACAGGAGACAAGTTTCTTCTCAGTTATTTTTCTCACCATGATGATGCTGCCACCTCACGGTTTCTGATGCGATGTGTGAGCAGGTTGCAGTGCTTTTATAAATGACTAAATTGTGTGTGTGTGTGTGTGTGTGTGTGTGTGTGTTATGTGTGTGTGTGTGAGTGTGTCCTGCTGGTTACGCATATGCCTCCCTTTATGTTTTTGCCAATCTGATCTTACCTCTGAAAACACCCATCTACAAATACGAAGACCTCAACACAGACAAGAGCATCATTATTGGTCTAATCTAAAATAAGCAGATTATATTCAATGTCAACATGTTTACAGTGTTGGCTTTGTATTATGTGTTTGCACAGCAGCTTCAGTATGGTTAAGGTCACAGTTAATGAAAAGTCAACATGACTTGCATGTCTGGAGGAAAACTGTAGCATGAAAGACGGCAACAACACACACCCATTACATTGGTTGTGAATGGATGCAACTTCACTTTCATTAAATTAAATTGAAATGAGAGAGAGAGAGACTGTGTCCTTACAGCAACACACATTTTGTTTAGTGATATTTACTGAAAATGGCAAATGATGTTGATAGACTGGCGTCCTGTCCAGGGTGTACCCTGCCTTCGCCCAATGACAGCTGGGATCGGCTCCAGCCCCCCGTGACCCTGAATACAGGATAAGCGGTAGAAAATGGATGGATGGATGGATGGCAAATGATGTAGCAGCAACTTTCAGGAGATCTCCTGTTGATGGGTGATGTATAAAAATGTGGACAAAATTAAAAGCTTGTGGATAATTCTCAGGGACTTCCTGTACAAAGACTGAATCATGCATTTACATCCCTGACAGCTGGCCGTCCTCACAGAAACATTTTGTAGTGATTCCCTCCTTAATAATTGTGCTATAGGCAGCGGATTCTCAATCGGTATCCGATGAAAGGAAATCACTCTTTGAATTACCTTTAACCTGACATATTGGGTGACAAATGGGGCACAGAGACAAGATGCGGTCTGTGAGAGGAAAATAGAGGCTGCATTCATACAAACATCATTTATTTCCAATGACACAAACGATCTGTCAATTTTAAAGGCAACTGTAATAACAAAAAATAATGGATTTTCCTGTTGTTTATTCATCGTGCCACCGATCTAGTAAAGACCTTTACACAAGTAAAATAACAGGAACGGGAACACAGTTTTCCTCACAACCAAAATCCAAATCGGACATGTATGATGATACCGGCCATTAGTTTGTGTTAAGATGTGATCGACTCATCATAAGGATGTGATTAATATTTTCCACATTTAGTCTTATTTAGGGCCAACCTCCAACCTTAAACTTGCATTCTCTCTACTGCCCATCAGGGGGCGACTCCTCTGGTTGCAAAAACAAGTCTGATTGCATGGAAGTCTATGATAAAATGACCCAACTTCTCTCTTGATTTATTATCTCAGTAAATTGCAAACATGAGTTTATGGTCTCAATCTCTAGTTTCAAGTCTTCTTCAACACAGCATGAAGTTCATTTAGTAAGTCATATAAAGCAGGGGATGCTTTAGGGGCGTGGCTACCTTCTGATTGACGGGTCACTACCACGGCATTGTCCTTGTTTTCGTCATACAGCTTTAACGTTAACCCTTTCACAGTGTGTTTTCACTTCATGTAAATTATTTTTTACATTTTTGTCACCTAAAATATCTTATTCAGCATTTAGTCATACTGGGCTCAACTCTCGTATCACTTCTGGTTGCAAAAGAAACAAGATGGCAACTCGAGGCCTCAAAATGGCAGTCCACATACCAAGGGGGGGAGTCACGCTGACCAGGTCCACTTCACACCGTCTCTGCTGCATGCTCCACCAGCTACGTCTCAGACAAATAAAGGTTGAAGCCAATAGGGCATGCCCTTCGTTTCACATCCTGATCTCATTAGGTCAAGTGATCTGCTGCCTCTGATCTGTAGATTAAAGCCCTCGAGCCTCAAACACTATAAATCTGGACCGCCTGATGTTTTGGCAGCAAACAGGTCAAACAAACAAGATGCTGCGGATGAGCAGCGAGGAGAGGGAGCGAGTGATGGACGGAGGCTTTGTCTCTTCACTCACACCTGGCAAAGTAGCATTTTCTAAGTTTAGCCGATGACAGTAAAATGACCTCCTGCCAGCTGAAGGACCTTCTGACTGGAAAGCTCTGTGTTCGTGAGCCACACAGGAGAATGAAGATTAAGGTGGGGAAGTGACAGTGACAGACAGAAATAGGCTGAGGAAAACACCAGGGACAGAGAAGCATCTCTCTTCAAAGGTGTGTTGCTGCCCCAGTTATTACCGTCTGCTCTGAGAGGAGCAAAGCCTTTGAGAGCGCTACCTCAGACTGGCAGGAGTCCTCGAGCCACTGCTCTTTGAATCTTTGCCAAATACTTCACAACTTTCAGCATTCAATCCTGCAGGACTGCAGAGGCCCCACATGACCACACACCGGCAGGGTCACATGCATTGTTTTTCAAACACAGTGGAAAGAAAAACAGCAGCATTGGCCATTTGTTGGAATGCTTGAAATTACCACTATTCATGGTTTTCTCAAAAACGCTCCTCTCGTGGTGTGAACGATGACTCTCCTGCCTCTGCAGCAAAGGTGGAGTGTGATGCAGACGGATCGATTTGTATGTAGATTTCCTTCTGATGTCCGGATCAGCAGAACTTAAATAACAAGTTCCATCTTCTGTCATCTATTATTCGTTGAAACTACTATAGAAAAAGTATGTTGTAAAACTGGATCCTTGTCTTTTGGGATAATGTACACAACTCAACAGTATAATATGTGTGCTTCTTAAATTTTTCTTGAACACTAGCTCAGACATATTTTCAGAAATTACCCATTGTCATTTGAGCATTTAACTCTGTTCATCCACCAAAACCATTCATTGTCACCTGTAATGGAGTACTGTTTCTTGATTTAGTATTATTTGTAATTTGTGGGATGAAAAGTTCCTATTATTCCTAAGTGTTAGTCAGATGTAAAGAGAAGTACATAAAAGTGCCACAGTGAGTCATGAAGGGAATATCTAATAGCCTTGGTTGAGTGAATGGTTCAGTGGCGTTGCTGTTATTTATAGTTGCATGGTCAGTTTAATGGGATGAGAAGCTCCTGGGGCCTGAAACAGCAGAGAAAGTAGACTCACTTTCACTCCCCGTAGTCTTCACAGTACGGGGGGCACAAGCAAATGTCCACCTGGACGATTTTCACTGTGACCTCACATAACACGTCTTTGGACATAACATGCAATACAGCGCTGGTTATTTTGGAAGCATTTTATGGCTTTTCTTTGTGATAGTGGAGAGAGACGTGACATAGTAAATAGTCCGGCCAGTCAGAAAATGCCATTTTAATGAAAAGCTTTATTTTTGTATTTTCAATATTAACAGTTTATATAATAAAAAAACATTGTCGGTGTATCGACACAATATTGATACTCAAAATACCGTGATACTATGCTGTACAGATCACACCAACCCAATTGTTACATACTGAATAAATGATTTTAATTTCACGATATGGACGTAATATGGTACAAATATAAAAAACATCCATGGTTCTGTGTAGCATATCTAATAAAAATACAGAGTGGAATTGTGAGCTTCAGCTATACGTTATCAACGTTTCCCTGGTGTCCTTCAGCCCCAGTGGTTTCCTGTTGTGGCTGTTTGGTACTCTCACGTGTTCCTGTAGCCGCACGTTCTTCAGTCACCACCTAAAGGAAATTCATTGGAACAGACCTATCAGCATTAGCGATCCATTGTTTAATGCGCTGGTTAAACACAGTTTGATGAGCGGAGGATTGCAGTCAGAGGCTAATGAAGGCACTTACTGTAACATGCATGATGGGAGAGATCAGATAGGAGAGGGAGGAGGGGGGAGACAGGAGAAGGAGGAGAGTGTGGGTAAGCAGGACTCGGGAGTGTAACATAATATTGCACAGGCACTTTGTTAATCTGCAGTATCATCACTTTTTATTTCATTTACATATAACATCCTTCATGTCCCTCCCGTGGAATCAGATAATCGATGTCATGAGATCTGTTCCACCACGATGCCGAACCCACAACAATCTGGACATTTTGCTCTGATGCGTTTATTTTACGGATGATGTCGGACTCATTTCTCAAATGATTTCTGGAAAGAAAAATGATCATATGTTACCAGTTGTGGGGAAAATAGAGGCGATGTTCATGTTTGGTACACTTCTACTGCAGTGTAGTGTAACATCAGCTGTATCTGAAATCACTCACTGCTCACTATAGTGAATTCTCCATGTCTTAGCTCTGAATGTGGAATGAGAATACCCTATAGTGAACTCAAAGTATCCCATTCATCTTGAAAAGTAGCTTACAACTGATCGAGGGACACTAACCAAGCATTATATACCATCATTGCGCTGTAGGAAAAATGACAGCCGGACGAGAGCAGATAGAGTACCAAGACAAATTAATGAACCATTGTTTGATTATGATTGTTGATTTCATGTGAGGATATATTTTTATGTATTAAAAATATGCTGTATTTCCTCCAACGACAGTGCTCCTTTCCTTCTTACATTTCACAATAAAAGCCTCTATACGTATGCACAGCATCACTGCTTACCAGGGGGCAACTTATATTCACTCACAGCTTTTTTTTAAAAGGCAACTCAAAAATAGCTTGCAATATATATTTATTACATAAAACCATGTCAGTATTTATTATAGATGGTCCGACAGCTTCCGTTGATCTGGAACGTTTTAATTGTGCAACAGTGATGCGGAAGAGAAAATGACCCGAGTTGTGTTTTGTCACTGTCTAGTCCTCCGAGTAGAGCAGTAATGAGACGTCGTCAATGCTCAGTAGGTCAGCCGATCTGACAAGAATGTGAAAATTGTCACAAGAAATACAATTTTACCAAATATGACAAGTTTTAAAAAAAATAGCTATTGACCCTTCACTAAGTCTGGAACGCAGACTGGCCAATCATAGAGTAGCATCAGCCGACTCCATCTCTCAGAGTGGAGGACTTTTTCCAGCTCTGACATACTGATAAAAACAGGGAAGAACGATCTATTGTGCAGCTGTGTGTGTGTGTGTGTGTGTGTGTGTGTGTGTGTGTGTCCTCAGCAGAGAGAGATTAGTGGGTATAGTATGTTTTTACCTCTCTCTCCCACCTCAGCACACACCCCTGGTGATTGATTGTCCCACCCAACATCTCCCCTGGTTGCCATGGCAACACACTGTGCCTGTAGCCTGAGAGGCCACCCCCCCCCCCCCCCCCCTTTTCACCCTCTCCTCCCTTTCTCCACACCCATCCCTCCTCTCATTTAGGACGTATTGCGCCTCCTTCCTTTTCTTTTTCCACCTCCCATTTTGTCGCTTCTTTCTCTTTGGTCCTCACATCATTCCTGTCCAGTCTCTCCTACCCTCCCTCCTATTCCTCTCCTATCCACCCTCCACTTCCTCTCCTATCCGCCCTCTATTCCTTTCCTACCCTCCCTCCACTTCCTCTCCTTTCCTCCCTCCTATTCCTCTCCTATCCTCCCTCCACTTCCTCTCCTATCCTCCCTCCAATTCCTCTCCTATCCGCCCTCCATTCCTTTCCTACCCTCCCTCCACTTCCTCTTCTTTCCTCCCTCCTATTCCTCTCCTATCCTCCCTCCAATTCCTCTCCTATCCGCCCTCCATTCCTTTCCTACCCTCCCTCCACTTCCTCTCCTTTCCTCCCTCCTATTCCTCTCCTATCCTCCCTCCACTTCCTCTCCTATCCTCCCTCCAATTCCTCTCCTATCCGCCCTCCATTCCTTTCCTACCCTCCCTCCACTTCCTCTTCTTTCCTCCCTCCTATTCCTCTCCTATCCTCCCTCCACTTCCTCTCCTATCCTCCCTCCAATTCCTCTCCTATCCGCCCTACATTCCTTTCCTACCCTCCCTCCACTTCCTCTCCTATCCTCCCTCATATTCCTCTCCTACCCTCCCTCCCATTCCTCTCCAACCCTCCCCTAACCCTTACATCTACTCTTACTCACCTGTCAACCCCTCTCATCCCTCAACTGGTATCCGTCTTTCTACACCTCATTACACCTTTTATCCATCCACCTGCCCTACTATTCATCCCTCCATCCCTCTTCTGCACCTCCCATCCCACTTTTTTAGTGTTTAGTGTAAATGATGGATGTCACAGTATCCTCCATAGGACAGGACCCTGAAGAAATCATGATATATTCTAAATGATCCTGAGATTTTATTTCAGGAGTGGCTCTTCCAGACTTTGTTGAAAATGTTATCAAACCAAACTGATCCAACGCTGATAGTTAAATGAGTGATTTAGTAAAACGAGTGTTTGTGAGGCTCACAACAATTTATCCTCCGTTTTATAGTCGTCATAGAAGCGGCCGAGGCTACGGCTGTTCGTCTGGGGTTTTTTTGTAGGAGGAAAGGAAAATGATTGCTAACAAACGATTGATAGTTAATATTATAAATGCATCATCATTAAGTGGAAGGTTTTATCATGAAGAAAGCTGTGGTTGTTAACAACATGTGTCCCTCCTTTATGACCTGATAGATGTCTGTGTCACTCTTGTTTGATGATGTTGCTCATCGTCTCACATTTGGTTAATTGATCACTTCTTTCAAATTGCATCTTTTAAAAAGGGTGAGTAAGAATAAATGTGTTGGGAGTCGAGGCAAATGAATCCAAATCAACTTAATGTAGTCCGATTGTGCTGCTGAATGAGAGAATCACAGTGGAGTATATTAGTTATCACTCTTATCGTCACTTTGTTTCCTGTGAGATGCTTAGTTAAATTAAATGAATGAAGCCCCTTCATGTCGCTGAACACGTCGCCCTCTGTTTTTATGCTGAAGGTCTTATGATTAAAACCTATGACTGAGCTAGTCAGTGGTGATACCAATCTGGTTGCTGTTAATCTTCACATACAGATAAGCATCATAGGGTTTTGGTTACAGTAGTCAGGGCTTTAGAGTGCGACGCGGCCAAACATCAATCAGGTACAACTGAATATTTTGTGTTGTGTGTGTAGCAAAATGTTTTTTTCCACACCAGCATACAGCAAAGAATATATACCCTGGTCTGAGCCAATCAGAGGCCGAGTAGGGGCAGACCTTCGTCTCTGATTGGCTCTGACTCCGGTCTCTTCTTCGCTAAATGTTGGTGGAAAAAGAAATCTGGCGGAGTGTGGAAGCCTTAATAAACTATGTGTGAAATGCTTGTTTGGGTTGAGATTTTCTTTTCTGTCTTTTTTTTTATTTTTTCCTGTTTATAGTCATTGACCGAATGTGTTTTTTTGGGAACTATAAAAAAAAAAGTATAAGGTGTATTATTGCAGTGCCGAAAGGTGCAGCAAAACATTTTGGGCTCACCTAAATTTTGTGCTGGTGCACCTAAATGAAAAAGTGCTACCAATGTAAAAAGTTAGTCTGGGGACCTGGTACTGGATTTGAGACAAAAGGCTGACAGGAGCCTGCAGCTGCTCATGGGATCGGGTTTTGCAAACAAACAGACCTTCGTGACTTTCATTCCTGTTGTGTTTGTCAACAGAACTGTTTCGTAGCGCCAAACTGGAACAAAACATCAAAGCTAAATATCAAACTTGTCATGTTTGTCGTGTCGGCTTCATCAAACGAGACGGCCAATATTTGAAGAGGCTGACCTCGGCTTATGTGTTGTGCGAACTGCTGAATGTTCTAATAATATAATAAAAACTTTTGGCATTGTAGTGTATGTCTTATGCAGATTGTTAGCATTTCCTCACATAATGATTTCTGGTTGCAGTTAAAGATGAAAGAAAACATTGTTAGTCCTTTAAACGTCAGAAATGAAGGATGTTTTTATAACATCACAGGCTAACTGAAAGCGTTGGGGCTCCTCTTCACTAATACACAGTCTGGTTTCATACATGGGGGAGTGGAGGAGAAGGCTGCCTTTATATACAATTATCCATCAGCATTATCTATTGATTTAGGGGCTATGATGTAATTTTTAGTGTTTTTTTGTTCGTTTTATTAAAGTAGAGTAACCAGCTGCAACACTGTCAAGTTTTCGATAAAACATCAGGATCGCCCCCAGGCGGCTGGCTGCTAATTAAGGAAAGCAATTCATTTGAGAGTCAGCTGAGTTTTCTCTGAGCGGAGCCTTTCAAACGATGATTTCACAGTTGGTCGTGTCCATTTAACTGTGGGAAGCCACAGTCTTGACTAATATTGGTCAAATCTAATATTACAGAGTATTGAGGGGTTCTGAATTAATCAACCAACAACACTTGTGGTTTGGGGGTTCATTTGCTCATTAAGAAATAATTTGATATGATGATGAACTGAGATCAGCCGAGGGGTGTTTTACAAACAGAAGGTGTGAACAGGATGAGAGAGAGAGAAGAGAGAGAGAGAGAGAGAGAGATGAAGCGTGACAGGAAGAGAGAGGTAGAAGATTAGCAGTCGGCCCATCTGTCCATCCTTTGTTTCACGCTGAGCTTTAAATCTCACCAGTTGGCGGATTCATTCTTGCGTACTCGAAGACACACTCACAGACACGCTCAGGGTGAATTCACAAGGAAAGGGTCGTGGCCGCTGATGGATTACACATTACTTGCAGCCACTATCAGCCCCGTCTCACGGTCTGATTGCTCAAATTAATGACCATACGTTTTTTTATAGCTTCTCTTGCGTGTTTGCAGTTAGCCTCGCAGTCTCGCCTTCGTTCCAAGAACACAGGCCGAATGAAGAGAAAGCGAGAAATTGAAAAATGAAATGTTCAGCCCTTCGAGCTGCAGTTCCTGCCCGACGAGGTGCAGAGGCATCCCTCAAGACTTCAGAGAAGGATGTTTAACGTGACAGGGAAGGTCTCTGTGTCATTTAATATGCCACACGGACTCTAAACGCTTCGCTCACCTGCAGACTATAGAGGCTGAGTCGCTCCCCTTCCAATGTCCCCCCGGGAGACTTTATTGAAGAAATGCACAATTATCTTTTACATTTACAAACACCATATGCGTTATTCATGGCACAATTCAAACGGGATCAAAAAATGATTTCTGAAATAAGGTCCCCGAAAAAAAGCCTTTTATATGCTAGATTGTGGATTAAGAAGATTTATTTATATGCTGACAACACGTTGGTATTGCAGTGAATACCTCGTTTCAGGAAAACAGTACGTTTACATAATAAACAATTTTATACATAGAAGAGAAATGTAGTTACTGTCATTTATAAAAAATGTCTGGTCTACTAATTAGCCTATGAGGTTCTCATTCACACAAAATATCAAAAAAAGTATTACAAAGTCCTTCAGGTATGATTTTAAAGGTCACAGAAACTTATTTTCTCTTTTTCTTCTTGTTCTCTTTCTCTCCCCTGTAGGGAAGCTAGTCGCACCGCCTTCAGCTCTACGCAGCATCTCCTCCTCCCTCCACCTCGGCCTTTTCCCATCATCCTCTACCTCTGTGGGAACCAAACACTGCCATGTCGTTCTTAACATCCCCCGCCCCCTTCCTCTCCCTCTTGCTCCTCTTCCTCCTCCCACTGCCCCCCTGCCAGCCAGAGTCCGAGCGCAGCGAGCCCAGCAGCGTCCCAGAGTCCCGAGGGGTCTCGCCCTCCATTTTCCCCTCCTCCTTCCCGCCTTCCGCGTCCTACAGCAACAGCACCTCGCCCAGCAAGACAGATAAGTGCAATCAAGAGACCGTGTGCAATCCCGGCATCCTGCTGCCTGTCTGGAAGCCCAACCGGCCAGGACTCGGAGACCAGGTGGCCAGAGCCGTGGTCTACTTTGTGTCACTCATGTACATGTTCCTGGGAGTGTCCATCATCGCAGACCGCTTCATGGCGTCCATCGAGGTCATCACATCACAGGTGAGAGAGAGTAAATGTGGTACCGTCACCGTGGGTAGTTCATTATAAAGCCACAAATCACAACTTCACCTCGTAGGGCTTTACAATCTGTACAGACCTCCTCTGCCCCAGGTCTGGATCATCCATCCAAGAAGGAAAAACTCCCTAAAAACCCTTATAACAGGGAGACGACACCTCAGTGAGACCAACAGAGCAGATCCCACTTTCTTACATCCGTTCATGTGTTCTTATTTGGGATTTCTTCTTGTGAACTCTGTTCACATTACTGACATTACTGTATTTGTTTGAACTGCAGTCAGCCACATTTAATATGTACAGAGCTGCCCTGTATTATCAATGTTATACATATTATTAGTATATTATTTAAAAAAATTGAGAGAGAAGATATTAGTGATGTTGGTGAAGAAACCATGCTGACCATGCATGAATCAACTTGATAGGCTTCCTCTATATTAATCCATTCATAAGGCGGCGCATGCGTGATTAATCACTCATTAGTGCTTGTTATACCCTAGGTTAGTGAGTGTGTTTGCATCAACATATCTTTAATGCCAGCCGGGCCTCATCGGTTCCCGCTGATTCATACAGATTCCCCTCCATCCATTTATCCTCTTTAACTCCCAGCTCATACAGAGTGTCTATATACCTGAACACAGCAGGTCTGTCACTCTCAGTATAGAGTACCGTTGGTGCCGTGTGTGTGTGTGTGTGTGTGTCTGTGTGTGTGTGTGTGTTGTCCCCAGTGGCCTGTAATGGTTCACGTGTCAAGGTCATGCCGTTATAAGTACAGTAGAAGAAGAGAGGAAGGGACCCAGGAGGGTTGAACAGAGGCTGATGTTCAGTCGGACGGAGGGAGGCGAGGAGACGTGAAGGTCAGCTGGAGGAAGGAGGACAGGAAGTCCTCATTATGAGGACCTAGATCTAGATGAGGACCTGTCCTAGATCAACCTAGCCAACAATATATAAAGGAGTTCAAAACAAGCAACATGCACATCATCTAGAAACATCATATATAATGGTATTTTTACTGCATTATCATTCCTTTTACTTTCATACTGCCACAGCCTGGTTCAAAAAACAGGAGACACACGGGTGAGCATATACAAGTATAACCATTAGATCAGTCTAAGTAACCCAAAGGATGGATGTGGGGAGTCTGTGAAGAGGGTGGTGTAGGGGGGTTCATGAGAATGGGCTGCGTGGTGTTGAGCTGTAAAACCACAGAAAAGAAACCAAAAGCCACAACACAAAGATATGGGAGAGTGCCATCAGTCTGCTGCTGCGACACACCAGGTACAGGTCTGTCCTGTATCCGTGCTGCTGATCCCTCTCCCAGGTCTGCAGCCCCAGAGACAGAAAGTAAAGACACAGCACAGGAACCAAACAGAGAGCTGATACTTAAACTAAAGTAAATATATCTATTCATAGCTCTGTCAAACATACCGAAGTGAAAAACTGGATTTCTCAGAGATGTACATTTGTTATGTCAGTATTTCTAAATACAATGAATATGAAAAGAATGGTATTTAATTTTGAAAAGTGTGTATTTTATATGTACAAAGCACAGACATTGGGACTCATTTAGATGGTACAGTATGTTCAAATATGAAACAGGATTAAACTCCATTCTCCCCTAACCTACATTATAGAGAACAATAGTAGTTTATAGTCTAGAATCATGGCTGGCCTGCTGCCCCCCCCCTCTCTCTCCTTATTTCTCATTGTGAGAACTGAGTCATACCATCTTTTCTGGGGTCTTTTAAATGGAAACACCCTCTCTGCACAAAGCAGTGACGCAGGTTATTAAGGTTCAGAATAATGTGAACACTGGCTGAGTCACCATTGGCTGGAAATAACTGAACTGGTTAGTTTGTGTATGTAGCAGCCTACATCAGGTCATTCTCTGCCTGAGAATACAGAAGAAAGTTATTGCTTAGTTGAGGGCAAAATTGAAAATAAAAATAATTCATCATCATCAAAATAAAATAATTATCTGCAATATAAATCATGATATTCTCTTCACGTTTGAAAGCTGATTTGTTCTCTCAGAAAATGTAATAATCAAAAATCAACCAGAATCTTTGTTGTTTTTGTTCGTTCTAGACAGAAAGCTTTGTCTTACACTCGCACCCACATAAACAATGTCTCTCTGTCATCATAGGTTCAATTACTAAGTCTAAAAGAGGAGGCAAGATGGCTGCCCCATGGTTTCATCTACTCTTTTTACCCTAAAACATACACACGTGGACCAAAATGTAAAGGATTTGAATACATAAGGAACACCACTGGGAAACTACTTATGAAAACCTTAGGAGAAGAAGAAGCAACGTAACGTTTAACGTAGGATTGGCTGCTAACGCTGTGAGGTTGTGGAGATGAGACGGAGGCAGAATGCTAAGAGAGTGAACAGAAATGAAAGTGTTAATGGAGGAAAGAGGGCGTTCATCCATTCTTTTCATGGTCGATGTAAATGAATGACCTATTGTGTATCCCACAATCCATCACAGCCACAACCTCAGCTCTTTTGGCAGCTGGTCGGTTTTTCCTTTGTGTGTGTGTGTGCGTGTGTGTGTGTGTGTGTGTGTGTGTGTGTGTGTGTGTGTGTGAGTATACAGCGTACACGTTGATGAGCAGAGAAAGCCTGCTGTCTGTCATTACAAAGTCCCAAGTTAGATCCCAGCTACTCGTCACCGTGTGTCCGAGGTAGAAGCTGAACCTTAATTCTTCTTATCAAATGATTCTTATTAAAACAGCCAAACACAGCTGTGTTTTTCATATGATTTATAACAGAAATATGCAACAAAATATTAGGGTTGTGAATCACTAGAGGCCTGACGACGAGGTCCTTTTGCAATTCTGCAAAATGATGATTATTTCCATTTTTTACCTTTTTCATAAGCAAATGATGCAGTTTGTCAACATGTTTTATCTAATAGTAGGGCTGCAACAGTTTTCTTGATTTTATTAATTCTGATTAATATAACAAATAATGTACCCAAAATAAATATAAAAAATATGTATAGAAATACATATTTCACTAGTTTATTCAGTCATTTTCTCAACCAATAGTTTTCACTCGGTTCAGCTCGGACAACCATTGTTATTGCAGCAAAATGTGTTTGTCACAGACTGAGCAACAAGCTTTTGTTTTGAGCAACTTTCTGTCAAACCCGCTGACTTTACCCATGGGACGTGTGTGTGTGTGTGTGTGTGTGTGTGTGTGTGTGCGTGAGTGTGTGTGTGTGTGCGCGTGTGTGTGTGTGTGTGTGTGTGTGTGTGTGTGTGTGTGTGTGTGTGTGTGTGTGTGTGTGTTTGGGCCAACAGGAGAAGGAGGTGACCATCACCTTGCCTAACGGGGAAACATCAGTGGCGACAGTTAGAATCTGGAATGAAACAGTGTCCAATCTGACACTCATGGCTCTCGGCTCCAGCGCTCCGGAGATCCTGCTGTCTGTTATAGAGGTACACTCACACACACACTCTCTCTCTCACACACACACACACACAGTCCACTGTCTTTTATCACAGGGGATTATGGGGCTTCTTCCTGCTCCTTATCTTGCTCCTTCCATCTTCACCATGTTTAATTCTGTCTTTAGAACTAGAATATCTTCTGCACAGAGCATCCTGTTTAATCACAATGCACCATAAACTCCAGACTGCTTATTTATTCTCAAAGTGGAGCAATAATATTTCATGAAAACAATAATGACTGCTCAACAAGCACAACATTATTGTACAAGGCCAGTGTGCATTTAGAAATGGGATGCAATATCAACAAATTCAATTCAATTAAATTTCATCCATAGTCTTGTATCCCAAGATAAGTTCTTTCAGGACACTTTGCACATAGAACAGGAGTAGAACACGCTCATGATTTATTTTCAGAGTCAATAAATGATCAGTCCCAACATCACCAGGAGCAAGAATTACAGTGTTACAGCGCTACAGCGTTACAACATGAGTTACAAGTTACAGCATGACAGTGACTGTGTGACATTGTTACTGAGTTACAGTGTTACAGTGTTACAGAGCTACAGTGGTAGAGCATTACAGACTTACAGCATGACTGAGTCATAGGGTTACAGCGGTAGAGCATTACAGAGTTACGTCGTGACAGAGTTACGGCGTTACAGCAGTACAGAGTGACAACTTTACAGCATTACAGAGTTACATCGTGACAGAGTTACGGCGTTACAGAGTTACACTGTGAGAATGTTATAGCTGTACAGCGTTGCAAAGTTACAGCATGACAGTGTTACAGCGTCACAGAGTTACAGCGTGAGAACATTTCAGCACGATAGTGTTACAGCTTGAGAGAGAGTTACAGTAGTCGTCCATGGTGGAAGGCACAGCTACGTTTTGATAAGTATGTATGTTTTGGACCTTGATAGTGTGTTTGAAATGTAACCGTGTCTTCTGCTTGATTTGACGCCGGTGGTCGGTGTCCGTAGCTTCACGTCTCTTGCTATAAATCTCACACACACCTTTTCCCTCCAGGTGTGCGGTCACGGCTTCCACGCGGGCCAGTTGGGACCAGGAACCATCGTTGGCAGCGCCGCCTTCAACATGTTTGTAATCCTCAGCATCTGCGTGTGGACGATCCCCGAAGGTGAGAGCCGGAAGATCAAACACCTCAGGGTGTTCTTCATTACCGCCTTCTGGAGCATCTTCGCATACATCTGGCTCTACCTCATCCTCTCTGTCATGACGCCGGGCGTCGTCGAGGTGAGACACACTCAGCATGGTTTAGTGGTTACAGTCTGCACGAAGCCGCAGAATTTAGTTTTCAGACACATTACAGACCACATTTCGGGGTAATTTGGTCCCGATACGAGACATTCAGATCAGGTGTTTTGGCATGAATGTTGAAATATATATGAAAATGCTATCAGATGTCTCCAGAGGTTGAGGGGAAGTTGGGAAGGAAACATGTTGGTTGTTGTCATGTGACCATAACTGTGGAATTAGGGGTGTGAATCTTTGGCTTCACTTCGATTCGATTAACGATACAGTAGTTGGTAATTCGATTCAAGGACAATTTTTTTTTTGTAACGATTCGATTTGATTCTGTAAACCACGATTCGATTCAGTAACTTGTAACCAAAATTCTATATTCATTAAATAAACATGCAATCATGTGAATGAGACTATCTGTATTCTTCTGAAAGGTGAAAAAATCACATATTTATTCTATAAAAAAGTTGTCCTGCATAATATTTTATGCTGAATACAAAAATGTAATTTCACGCTGCTCAGTTATTTTTTACATTTTTCAGTAGACTTCATGCTGGCAGGGGAGAGAGTGTCTTAAACGTATTAAAACATTAATCATAAGTAAGAATCACGATTCATCCGATTAAAACGCATTTATATTGATTATTGGTGAAGCCAAAACGATTCATTCTATTTATTTATTTTAGCAGATCGATTTAGTTGAATCTTAAGGACTGACAATCGATTCATCGATTAATCGAATGAATCGTTACACCTTTATGTGGAATACATTTCCAAGTTAACATATTTAAAAACATACTTATATTTTTTATTGAAATACGATCACATTCTCAGTTTTCCCCTGCTGTTTCTTTTCCTACAGTAGTGGTGTTATATACAAATAGATATGACAAAATGAATGCAAACCATTTAATCATCTAATCTGGAGAGTGTGTGTGTTTCAGGTGTGGGAGGCTCTGGTGACCCTGCTCTACTTCCCCGTGTGTGTCATCCTCGCTTGGATTGCCGACCGCCGCCTGCTCTTCTACAAGTACATGGGCAAGCGCTACCGTGCCGACAAGCGCCACGGCATCGTCGTGGAAACCGAGGGAGACTTGACGCCCAACAAAGGTGGCATGGAGATGATCATAGATGGCAAGATCCCATCACGCGGGGGCGCCGTTGTCCCCACTGACAACTGTGCAGGCGGAGCTCAGGACGGCACACCGGGCACCGCGGCCAATAACGTGGGCGGGGGGGGCAACCTGCCCAATTCTAACAGCGCTATGGTCAACGTGGAGAGCAGCAAGGACCTGGACGAGAGCCGCAAAGAGGTGAGAGCAATTCTGCCTCTACCTGTTCGTGCAGGGCCGCTGAAACGGGGGAGCACAAGGAAATGTCATTTTGTCTATATTGTTGCTTTTTGCTATATTAATACCACGCATGTACATATCTAGATATACATACGATAAGAAACATATCGTTACTAATGGCAACCAAAGCACTGGATGTGCAGGTCAGCACAATAATATATGAAAAAAATTCTTGGAAATGTTTTCAACAGCTTATAAAGTTTGACTTTTTATGTTTCAAGTGATTTGAGGTTATCCACTAACAGGGAGGAGCTGGAAGCCGCAGCATCGATGCCTCCCAACGCGGAAAGAAGCAACCATGCCATGATTGACGGGGCAGTGCAGATGTTTTAATCATGAGTGAGTTGTATCGTCTCTCCAGGTGATTCGTATCCTGAAGGAGCTGAAGCAGAAATATCCCGACAAAGAGCTGGACCAGCTGGTGGAGCTGGCCAACTACTACGCACTGCTGCACCAGCAGAAGAGCAGAGCCTTCTACCGCATACAGGTGGGACTCATTATTCATAAACGGCCCCCAGAGTGAACACCAGGGCCCATACAAGGACATAAAGTAGTTCAAGGACTCGATTCCTGCAAATAATTTCAGCCTCATGATGAAACTACAAACATAGATAGAAAGACCTACTTTTTCATGTTTAGTAAGAACCTCTTATAGTGAGGCCATTTTTTTCTTTTCTTTATTATCTACAGTATTTTATAAGATTTATAAGATAAGCAATATGTCGTGAATTTCATCTGTATTTTCCAGCATTTATTTGAACTATCACGGGCATCTAAAAACACCAGAATAACATGTGGCGCCCGAGAGGGACGCAAGCCAGGCCAGGTGCTCCGTAGGAAAACAGTGGTCTCGGTGTGATCAGCCTCTATAAGCTGCCGAGCTACAGTGCTTTTCTAAATTTTGAAAAGGCATGAATATAAAATGTAGGCCATCAATGCCGAACTGGTGGCAGAATTTGAAAACAAACATAATCATAATCATGGGATTAAGTAAGAAAATAAGTAAAACAAATTCCCATAATAAAAAGAAAATATTTGTACAGAATTTTTAGGAGTGATTCTGTCCCAAGCTTTTAGATCCATATAAGTGGCTGATCATTACTGTGATCACTATGAGCTGTTTTAACTATGAAAAGTCCAGGTGGTGGAATGTAACTAAGTACAAGTACTAAGTAAGTATGAAAAACTTTCCGGCTTTGCTACAGTGCAGACGCTTTTCCTCTTTGCTCTCACCCCTGCCTGCGATTTTCTGCTATTTTTTGCTATCTGCTTCTCCTCAATAAGAAACAAAGAGCAACAGCTCCTGGATATTTACAAAACCAGTGGGATTATATTTTCTTTGAGATAAAACGGGCATTTTTCAATATTTTTACGACTTCCTCAACGCTACGGGAGGAGGCCTACCAAACAAGATAAGCCTGAGCCTGCTAAAGGTAATTAGCAGAAGATGCCTCCCTTCTCTACGGAAGATTACCATAAACTCCTACAGAAGATTTTACTGCTGGAAACAAAAATGAATCGGTTAGAAGTAAATGTAGAAGTGAATGGACTTTGTGGGAACAACACCACTCTAGCACTGACTCAAAACAGTGGACAGGAGCATGCTAGAACACAGCTAACTAGCTATAATGAAGCTATGAAGAAACGGGAGGATCCTGTACACGGTCATAAATCTACCAGCGATAATCCTCCCTGGAACACACTTGGTGCAAAGCCAAAGAGAAGACCATCTCCCTGTGACATGGGAGAACGGATATCTGGCAGGACCCAGCGCCCCGATATCTGTGATCTGACCGGCTGGCCTGCGTTACCATCTCCATCCAGGCACAGCGTCTCCTCAACCCCACTGCCTCGTAGGACACAGCAGCGGACAGCTGGGGAGAGGAGAGCTACCAAGAAACCTCCCCAGCAAACAACTGTTCAACTAAAGAACAGGTTTGCTCCACTGCTGCAGGACCATGGATCCCCCTCTGACTGCCTGGACAACCCCCCACCACCACGCAGTAGGGTAAGACCTGCTAACTTAAAGCCACAGAGAAAGCTAACGACAGGGCCTGAAAATCTGATTGTGGGTGACTTTTCTGTAAAAGATATGAAAAGCAGTAATAACATCAAAGTACTCTGCTTTCCGAAGGATACGGTGTCTGATTTGGAAAAAAGAATCCTGGAAATTGTGGCTGCACACCCAACTGTGAAAAATATCATTCTGCACATTGGATTTAATGACATTGAAAAACAACGATCAACAGAGTTGAGAGAGGATTTCAACAAACTCTTTGAAACAGTCAGCTCTGTGAATGCTGAGGTTTTCATCAGTGGCCCTCTGCCCCCGACCGGGAGAGGAGCGGAGACATTCAGTAGACTGTTTTGGCTCAACAAATGGCTCTCAACTGCATCTCTTGCCCGCCCAATGCATTTTATTGACAATTTTCGCCTTTTCTGGGACCGCAGGCATCTTTTTAAGACAAACGGACTTTGCCTAAATAAGCTGGGGGCAAAGCTATTCATCACCAACATGTCTTACTGCCTGCGTCATCCATCTGTCGCCAAGGACAAGAGACGAGAGGAACCAACAAAGAGGGAAGACGAAACACAGATTATCAGAAACAACTGTTGACAGACTGACCAACCCCCCAACACAAATACCAGCTAAACTACATTCCACGCAGAAATGCAATGAGTTTGCATTCTTTTATACTAATAAAATTGAAGGCATCAGACGCGCCATCAATATCTCAAACAAAAAAGTTGGATCACCAACCTGTTCAGGCAAAAGTAACACAGCAATGATGGCAAGCTTTAATGCCATAGACTCTAAAACTCTAGTGGAAACGGTGACAAATCTAAAATCATCCACCTGCTGCCTTGATGCTTTACCTACCAACTTTTTTAAGAATGTTTTTGACTGCCTATCAATAGACGTATTGCAAATAGTTAATAACTCCATTCAATCAGGCAATTTCCCAAAGGCCTTCAAAACTGCAGTCATTAAACCTCTTCTAAAAAAGCGGAGCCTAGATGCCTCTATTATCAACAACTACAGACCAATTTCAAATCTACCCTTCATAAGTAAAATAATTGAGAAAGTTGTCCTCCAACAACTAAATCACTTCCTGGCTTCAACTGGCTGCCACAACAACTTCCAGTCAGGATTTCGACCTTTTCATAGCACCGAGACGGCCCTTATTAAAGTTGTAAATGACATCCGTCTTAACACAGACTCTGGCAAAACTTCAATATTAATGCTACTAGACCTCAGTGCTGCATTTGACACTGTCGACCACTCAATACTCTTGGACAGGTTGGAAAACTGGGTGGGGCTCTCAGGCACAGTCTTAAACTGGTTCAAGTCATATCTACAAGATAGGAACTATTTTGTTTCCATTGGCGACTTTGTATCAGAACCTACCAATGTAACGTGTGGAGTCCCCCAAGGTTCAATCTTGGGGCCGACTTTATTCAACATCTACATGCTCCCACTAGGACAAATCATGCAAAATAATAACATTGACCACCATTGCTATGCCGATGACACACAAATCTATGTAGCACTATCACCAAACGACTATCGCCCCATAGATCTTCTGTGCCAGTGCATTGAGCAAGTCAAAGACTGGATGTGCCAAAATTTCCTACAACTAAATGAGGACAAAACTGAGATAATTGTTTTTGGTGCTAAAAAAGAAAGGTTTAAAGTAATTCAACACCTTCACTCTCTGTCCCTGGAAACCTCAAACAAAGCCAGAAATCTTGGGGTTATTATGGATTCTGATTTACATTTCGACAGTCACGTTAAATCAGTAACAAAATCAGCCTACTATCACCTAAAAAATGTAGCAAGACTTAGAGGGCTCATGTCAGCTCAAGACTTAGAAAAACTTGTACATGCCTTTATTACTAGTAGGCTAGACTACTGTAATGGTCTCCTTGCAGGTCTTCCGAAAAAAACTGTCAGGCAGCTACAGCTTGTTCAGAACGCTGCTGCTAGAGTTCTTACAAAGACCAAAAAATGTGAGCACATTACACCAATTCTTAAATCCTTACATTGGCTCCCTGTATGTCAGAGGATTGATTTCAAAATCCTCCTGCTCACATATAAATCACTACATGGTCTAGGACCGAAGTATATCACTGATATGCTCCCACTACATAAGCCCTCTAGACCACTAAGATCTTCTGAGACCAATCTGTTAGTGATTCCCAGAGTAAACAACAATCACGGGAGAGCATCATTTAGTCACTATGCAACAAATGGCTGGAATAAACTTCCTGAAGATGTAAGACTTGCCCCAACTCTGACCACTTTTAAAACTAGACTGAAAACTTTTATGTTCACCATAGCTTTCTGCTAAATCTTTTAATGTCTGCACTGTTTTTAATTATTGCAAATATGTTTTTATTCTATTTTCTTTCTGTAATGCATTTTTAAAATTTTTATTATTTTCTTTAAATTCTTCTATTTTTCTTTTCTTTTTTCTTCTCACTTTGTTTTATGATGTGAAGCACTTTGAGTCTGCCTTGTGTATGAAATGTGCTATACAAATAAAGTTGCCTTGCCTTGCCTTGCCTACATACAAGTACTGTGGATTACAGGTACTTGTATTTAAGTGACGTCCGACTTCTTCTTCACTACATTTGTCATGAATGTTTTGTCATGAATGACACGATCATACAAGTGAAGCTGAAACAATTAGTTGGCTTACGGAAAATTAACTATTTTGATAATTTTGTCATGTTTCATGTAAAAACGTTTCATGCTCACTGATTGGCTCCTTTTCCAATTGAGGTTAAGGTTTTCACTTTGGGCTATGGATCATCGTGATTCTCACTATTTTCACTGTTTTTACAAACCAAACAATTCTCAGCAGATTAATCCATAATGACAATAATCATTAGTTAATCATTCAGAATGAGCTAGAACCATCTACAACAGTAAAATCCTGCTTTTACATTCATGCTGAGTCATAATAATCTAATAATAGAATAAAGAACAGTAGAACATTTTTATGCTTTAAATACTTCCAGTACATTTTCCAGATAACACTTACATACTTTTACTAAAGTCCCATTTTATATGCAGGACTTTGACTTGTAACAGAGTATTTTTACAGTTTAGTAGTACTTTTACTTCAGTAAAGGATCAGAATTTTTCCTCCACCACTGGTGATGTATTACATTTAAGAAAGTCTATTTCCTGACGTAAACGTTTTGAAAAAGTCTGCCTGTCTCTGTGAAGGCGACTCGTATGATGATCGGAGCCGGAAACGTCCTGAAGAAGCATGCTGCCGACAACGCTCGCCGCACAGCCGTGACCGACGAGGAAGCACCAGAAGAAGAAGACCAGGGGATATGCAGCCGCATCTCGTTTGAAAGCGCCCACAGTCAGTGCATGGAGAACTGTGGCATTCTGACGCTGGCTGTGGTCTGTCAAGGTAGAGAAATAAAATGCTTTCGATTCTTTAAATTAACGCTCACACTCAAAGGTTTTTTTCAGTCTTTGAAGTTTGACTTCATCCGATCATTTTTCTGCAATCCGAACATGAAGCAACACACACACTAAAAGTAATGTCCTGCATGTAAAATCGTCCTGAGAAACCACGCAGCCACCACTGGGATCTAATCATACAAATGGGATAGAACTGGTAACATTAACATTAGTGGAGCCTGATCTTTATTATGTAGCAGAAATTAACAGAATTAATAAACATGCTTTTTCCTAAAAGACTCTTTTACCGTTGACATCATCAAACATATTTTACACATTTCGGTTTATTTCGAACACATTACTTGTTAAAGGCTGGTGTTATTCTTCTGCTGTTTAGGGGGTCTGGGAGAGAACACCTTCTATGTGGACTACAGGACGGAGGACGGTTCAGCCAACGCTGGCTCAGATTACGAGTACAGTGAAGGAACGCTGGTCTTCAAACCTGGAGAGACTCGCAGAGAAATCAAGGTTAGTGAGGAGAAGAGGGAGACTTGGAGACACCACAAATCGACTAAAAGACAGGACCTGGTCCCGGACACGTCATCGGCCTTTGATAATTATGCTCTCAAATATCCTGACAATCAATTCGTATTTTCTCATATTTTAATTTTTCCTAATTTGTTGCTTGTTAATTACTGGAGCACTTATGGCATATGACAGAAGACACTTATCAACATCAGAAGAGTAAGCGTAAAGTGGATTAAGAGCAGCAGACCTAGAGACGAAACACCCAGCCAAACCTGTTGGACCAAATGCCATTGAAAGTGAGGAGAGCTAAGCTAACCTAGCATGCTGTCTGATGGATGAAATAAGACTTCAGGCTAGCCATTCAAACAAAGAAGACAGATTGATAGCCAATACGGTGGAGCTCTGGACCGGGATGGTTTGACTTCATGGCGCTGCATAAACGCGCTTCAGTGAGGATGTGAAGTGGAGAGAGATCAGAGCGAGGGAGGGGGGATAATGACTGTCCCAGCAGGAGAGACAGATGGAAGGATACTGCTGTTACTAATCAAACTACTACTAATCTCTGCTGCTGCTGCTGCTGCTGCTGCTGCTGCTGCTGCTGCTGCTGCTATTGTGTTGACATTTGAGCCATTTTTTCATTTTTCTCATTTCAATTTATCCTCTTTTTTATTGATTTGTCTCTGTATACATTTTTATTTGTATGTATTTTAGGGATACATTTTAATTCTGTTAAATTTAGTTTATTTTCCCTTTATTCATTGCTCATACTTCTATAGCTTTGTTAGCGTTCTCCAGTTTGACTATAACTGGACTGGAGCCTACGACTGCAGTTCATTATTAGTAATCTACGTTTTCCATCAGTTGTTCTCAACCATAACTCAAGAATCCTAAAAACCGAACAGGACAAAATGGTGAAGTGATCTTGGACAGACATTGGATTCAAACTGCAACACGGTTGGCAGAGGCCGTAATTCTAGTTTTAAATACTTCAAACAGGAAGTGATAAATGTAATGCTTTTCCAAGAATAATGAGTAAAGGAATCCTATTTCAATTTAAAGAAAGTACCATCTGTTACTCGAAACGATTCGGCACTATCGACTATTTTTTCAGTCTAATCTGAAAAGAAGGTACAAAGTTAGATGATCAGTGAACTGCTTTAAAGTTCTTTTATCACAGACGTTCCCAATCTCTTTTTGAGAGATCTGAACTGAAGAAGGCCAGAATATTACATTTTAAAGGGCTCCATGCTGTGTGAATGAAACGCATGTCGAGCGATTGCAGCAGGTAAAGACGCGTAAGCCAAGTAATATCTCCTCAGATTCACAGTTTGATGAAAGATCAGAGAGAGTGAGAGGAGAGTGATGGAAAGCCTGCAGAGTCACGTGAAAGAAGCATGATGAAAGCAACCACACCGTAGAAATGAGCTCATCTACCGCTTAGTGGCTCCACTACAAAGGTCAGCGCACGTCCCTTTTAACACCACACCAGTGGATTTCATCGATCACGGTGCCAGCAAAGAGCAGCGGGGAAACCAATTACACTTGAATGTAACACTTGGTTCCATTGGGTAACTCTATTCTCTACCGAGACAAACAAAAA
Organism: Chelidonichthys spinosus; assembly: GCA_029853015.1. Lineage (NCBI taxonomy): Eukaryota > Metazoa > Chordata > Actinopteri > Perciformes > Triglidae > Chelidonichthys > Chelidonichthys spinosus. The sequence continues at coordinate 14,194,287 of CM056828.1, forward strand.
GAGTTCCGGTCTCCAGAACCAATCAAAGGCACGCTTTGTGGTAACCAAGACTCATCATTATTGTATCCAAAAAAAACCAATACATAAATCAATGAAAGAACATAACCATGGATGAGTTTTAATAAATGTAGAATCGTTACAGATACGCAGTGCAACATATTATATAATAGTTCCTGTGATATCTTACAGAATTGGTCCTCGTTCTCTTTGTGCGTCCTCCTGTGTGTTACATGCAAACAGTCTTTTCAGGCAACAAACAACTTGGTGAGGTTTAGGAAGACCTCCAGGGTAGCAAGTAGAGATGGAAGGTATAATCAATTCAATGATGCATCCCGATGCTTTTGATTCTGCATCGATGCAGTATTTAATAGATTTTTTTTTTTTTTGGCAGTCTTTCCACATTTAGTAATGTAGCACATCAACTGTATCATACAAAAAGGAATTGTTTTGAAATATTCGAAGGAAAAAATCTCCTGTATGTCTCTGTATTTAAATCCAAAATAGAGCATCAAGAATCGACCCTCCTAATCGTAATCAAATCTTGAGGTGACTGACGATTCCCACCACTAGTTGTGAATACAGACAACAAGGCGACTCGTCAGCGTGATGACCTTCAGTCGTCTCGTGTTGACACTTTTCTGTTCCAGCTTCCCTGCTCTCGCCATTCACAAAGAGGTCGCCTCACCCTTGAATGTCCTCTGAAAGGAACGACTCCAACACCTTTCTGTCTCTGTATCTTTAACACTAACAATGTTGAGGAAAAACGAGTGATGCTCCCGCATCTAAAAGGTAGTGTAGAAGGGACTTTTAATGACAAAACCTGGTTCGAAACTGATAACAGAAATTGAGGAAGCAGGCTGAGGCAATACAAATTGTAAATGAAAAATACCAACAAAGAAAAAACAACTAAACTGAGGACAAACTGGTAGGGCATGAAGAACACAGGGAGGAAATCCAAGCAGGAACATCGTGGCCAAGTCTGAACACACGGCAGGACGTGGTCTGGCTCATTACATTACAATGGCAACATAATCTGATTTGGGAACACCCGCCTGTCAGTTAATGCCTGGTGGCATCATTGGTTGGCAACAATCTCATATAGACGAGAGATGTAACCGGAGCCTCTGTTTATGAGCCTCGTCTCTATATCCAGCGGGAGGATTCAGACCACGACTGATGCCAGTTCAGTTTATATTCTTCATGTCTGTTTTTCTTTCTGGTAGCTTCTTATGGAGAAAGGATCCAATATCAACTGCTGAGCTCTGTTTATTGACTCAAATGATTCTGCATAATTAACTGGGTAAACACACTAAACTGCAGGTTGAAACAGAATAAAATACAACAAACAGAAAATGATTCCTTTTGTCTGATAAACACAATAATGCGCTCTCAAGGATCCTGTTAAAGAAAGTCGACTCTCATCTGGTTGTGTTGCTTGTGTGGAGAACAGAAGGTGTCAGCCCTGTAGGGGGCGCCAACAATATAATATGATATATAATATATATATATTTTTTTGCTCTAACAAATAACCCTGCAGTACCTTAAACCTTTTGTTTCTGCGTCTCCAGGTCGGTATAATCGACGACGACATATTCGAAGAGGACGAGCACTTCTTCGTGCGCCTGCTGAATCTGCGCATCGGTGACGCAGAAGGGATGTTCGAGAGCGACGAGGTGGGCGCAGCCCCCAAAGGTCGCCTGGTGGAGCCTCTGGTTGCTACGGTGACCATCCTGGACGACGACCACGCCGGCATCTTCACGTTCAGTGAGCGCATGGTGCGGGTGAGCGAGAGTGTGGGCACCATGGAGGTGACGGTGGTGCGTAACTCGGGGGCCCGTGGGACCGTCATCCTGCCGTACTGCACCGAGTCCGGCACCGCTAAGGGCGGGGAGGACTACGAAGACGCCAGAGGAGAGCTAGAGTTCACCAACGACCAAACCACGTGAGTCAAACTGATCCTTTTTCATTTTTATACACATTAAAGCTCCACTAATCAAGTATTCACTTCTTCTAAAAGTTAAAACAACTACCGGTACTTTGTTTGTGGAATGTGGAAGTACAGAACTACATATTTCATCTTGTAGAACTACGGTAGGGCCACATCTCCTCCAGATTTTAGGACTCATTCCTGCGGCAGCTTTTTATCTAAAGCGCCTTTAAATATCTGAATCTGGTCAACTGTTTTATCATCCATCGCTAAATGATTGTGTGCGTGTGTGTGTGTGTGTGTGTGTGTGTGTGTGTGTGTGTGTGTGTGTGTGTGTGTGTGTGTGTGTGTGTGTGTGTGTGTGTGTGTGTGTGTGTGTGTGTGTGCAGTCAGACATTCCAGGTGAGGATAATCGATGATGAAGAATATGAAAAACATGAAAACTTCTTCATTGTGTTGGAGGAGCCCCGCTGGCTTAAGAGAGGAATTTCAGGTACGTTCATAAACCGGATGTTTAAACTTCATGATTGTATTTTATGTTTTATGCCGACATAAAGTTCTCTCTGGGAGTCACATATTTACATTTACAATGTCAGATATCATTCAACTTGTCTAGTCATGGAAAAAGACGCTCCTTTTAACTCCAGTCAGTTTTATTCTAGATGGAGGCAACCCACTGATAGCTCTTCATCCGTACACATTTCCATCATTAAGACTCAGAATGTCTCATCAACACGGTGCTTATATTTCAGAAACAGTGAGACTCTCCTCTATTTATTCACACACTCATATTCACACTGAGTAGAAACCCTGCAGACATAGAGGTAAAACATTCCAGTCAATTTAAGATTGCGGTAACACAGTTCACCAAGAATAAATTGATTATTAACATTATTAGTCCAGACTGCAGCGAGGGCTTAAAGCTCATGATTAATGATGAACTTGCAGAAACAGGCGAGAATAATGTTGTTCATAGAGCAAAACAGGGAGACGGAGAGTGTGTGTGTGCTCAACTGTTTTTAACTTGGATGTTTTGAAGTGGGGTTGTAAGAAGGTTATACTTTAGACACCTACAATATAAATATCCATTTAGGTCTACGCTATATTTAATGATTTCATTATTTATTATACACCATTTTACTTTGCCGTCAGACAATTTTATAATATCCAAATTACTGCAATTTTTAGTTTGTGTATTCTGCTACAGGCTCTTTATTTCCTTTTTTTATTTTATAGTTAGGTTTTTTCTCACCCACAACAGGGATCAATAAAGTTTTTCGACACAAAGCATCACACATTCAAGGCTTCATCCATTCATCCGTTAGCTGTCACTGCAATGACACGACGCCGAGCCGCCTCCGTCTTTCTTTGTGATGAGGGAAAAGACAAAGATGCCGTTTTTTCCAAGAAGTCAGACAGTTGTCGCCTCCCGTGTTATTAAGTCGATTGTGTGCTGTTACTTACTGCTCTTTTTTCTCTTCACAGCTCTGCTGCTCAACCAAGGTGAGACCATCTGATTATTCCATCTGCCTCAAACTGAAGATCCAAGCTTGATTAGATTTGCCAGGAAATCCCACAATCGATTAATCTACTGATTAAATTCTTGGATCAAATCATGAAACCTATTGTATAGGTTCAATAGAATGTAAGAAAGAAAAAAAAGTCAAAGCTCAGCCGTCAGTATTTGGTTTATAGTGAGAGATTGATGGTTTCTGGTGATATTATCAGTATCAGTTTGTTTCCAGCCAATGCACGGGCCAATCAAGGAGGAGCTACTGGTAGCTAGGGGCGTGGCTTAAATGTGTGAGAGTCTTTGTGGAATTATTCAACTAAAAGTCTGAGGCTGATGTGTTGATGTGGAACCCAGTAACTAAAAGCCAATTGATCATTGTTTTTCATGTGAAATAGAAGAAGTAGTGTAATCTTAGAGAATGATACATTCAGCCTGACTGACTGAATCAAACACAGCACAGCAGCTCAGCCCTTTAACTTGAAAATAAAAACATGTTTAATCAGGCTTCTAGCTCGGCGTCCTGCTGTTTCTGCCACAGTTTTCTGTGGGTTCCTCAGTTTCTAGCCTGTGATCATCCACGGAAACTCGCTGCATTCACTTACTCATTCATTTGTGACGCCGTTCCTTTTGGCAGTAATAACAATGAGCCACTGAAACCAAGTGTGATGGCGCTCTGCTAATGTTAACCTCCGAGGGCCGATGACAAACTCAAGCAACATTCTGCTGAAAGATAAAAGTCAAAATTCCTTTGAATTTCCTTTTCAATAACCAAGTCTTTGTCAGAGACGATAGCTGAGTCACAATCCAGTATCCGTCCTTCAGAGTGTATTTGAAGGCCGAATGTGTCAAAGCGGCCAAGACAAAGTTGTCACATTTCCAAGACTCCTTTATACGCAGCCGGGAAATGCGTCCTTCTTTTCTCAGATTCAGAGGATCCAGCTGATGGATCCTTCAGGTCCAACTTATCCCAAGATGTATTGCATAAATAAATATGAAACAAAAATAAAAATATAACATTGGTTACCTCTCATATGCTCTTTGTTGTCAACCGTAGCTGGTTGCTAGGTGACAGGGGCATCTGAGAGCGGGAGCAGTTGGTGACGCACACAGGAACTCCTCTGTAGATCAGACCATCTCACCGCTTGGTTTCGGCCTTTTGCGCTCTTCAAAGCACAAGGTCCTCTGAAGGAGGAACACCACTAATGGTTCCAACACAACGCACTCTGCCTGCAGCCGCTCAGGCTCTCTGCACAGCTGCTTCCCCTGAACCACATTGTAGCAGCCTGCATTCCTGCTATCTCCCGAGCCTCGCTTCGGGGATCGCCGGGTGTTTGTCTGTTTACATGTGGATCAGAGCAGAAGTGGCCCGCTGATTCTCAGCACAGCACTGTTTGGAAACGAGTGCTTACAAACAAGTCGGTACTCCGGGCTCGGCCTGTGTGCCGGTGCTGATAGATCACAGCGTTCGTGGCCTTTCTTACTCAGTTGTCATCATATACACAATGCTGTACTCTAATATGATATTGTGGGAAGAATAACTAGTTGGGTCCTGAATTGGTTGTTTGGAAATTGTTCTTGGATTGAATAGAAATTAGTATGTGCTGGTCAATATCGATTTAGATGATGCATCATGAGATCTTCACATATGACTCATATGGTCACTCGTATTGAATCTAAATCATCCTGCAAAGGAGAAGAGCGCTTCCTTCCTGACATTGATCATCATTGGTTTCTTTATATTTCCCAGTTAAGATTGATTTCCCCAGAGTGTCACATGTTTGATGAAGTCTTTGACACTTTCCAAAATGCCTCTTAGAGTGCAAAGCAAATGAGCATCTTTCGCCTCAGAAGACTGAGGATTACAGGCCGCCAAAGCTGAATCCAATGAAAATTGCTCTGAGACAAATAATCTGGCGAGAAGAAGTGTTTCTGAAGCTCTCTGTGGGCCACCAGACTATTCCAACCTCTATTTGATACAAGACAAGGGACGTTTGAATCCACGATTGGCTCAATTTCTCAGTTATTTCTGTAAGATGAATTCTGCTGCTGCTACTTGTATGGCAGTGAACCACTAACACCAGCTGGGCCTCGTGTCTATAAGCCCCTCTTCTTTTGAGTTGGTAGCTCTCTGTATCTGTATGGAAGTCCGGTGGATTGATATTATCAAGAGGCACGCCAGGACAAGCCTCTGTAAAGTGATAGAAGCTTCACCTCATCTGCCTTTTTCAAAGCAGCTGAAGAGACGTTCTCCATCAAATTGACGTTCCCATACAAATAAACAGCATTCACAAATACGTCTTGTGGGAAACACGTCGTTAACGTCAATCGAAACAAAACAAAAAAGTTTGTTTAATGTTATCACCCGTCCCATTTCTAACACAGCAAATGTGTTCTTTGACCTGACATGCAACATTTAGTTCTGAGGCTGGATCTGAACTGTACTGTGGTTTCATTGTGTTTAGCTTCACTGACAACAACAACACTGACCACACATCCATCGACAGAAGTCTCAGAGCTTCAGCCACCAGGGACAAGAAACCAGATAATAGCTGTCAGTCATGAGCCACCTGGGACCTCCAGTATAGACCAGCGTTCCCCGTCTGCTATTAGTCCCTCGCTGTCTACTCCAGCTGGCAACCTCTCTTCTCAGACCTGCGTTTGGTTCGGTCCTGTTATGTTGCCTTAGTCTGATCTAACACACACTACTGCCAGAGATACAATCTAATACATTTAATGAAATCTTCTTTGTGGATGAGGAATGGGTCTCTCTTGGGACTGTGTCTCGTTGGTGCTGTTGCTGTTTTATATATTTATGTGTATATGGGATTAACATTAAGTTCTGTCTACTTATTTTTGAACATATATTTATGTTGTTTATGCTTATTGTTTATTTTCTTTTTATTGTTCAAACATGTAATCTATCTAAGCCACCAACCAACCAACCTGCTCTCTGTAGCGCCACCTCTCTAATAGAGAGGATTTTGAAGGCCGATACCGATACAAATGTTTGTTGATTTAAAAATATTTTAAATCGATTTTTTTATTTTATTTCAGAAACACCTAACAAAACATTAACAGATTTCCCTAACATTAGTTATTTGTAGTTATTCATGAGTCTTTCCTAAAATAATATGATAATGCAGTTTAAAAATAAAAATAAATTATTTTATTGTCACAACGGAACAGAGGAACATCAAAATATATTGAAGTTCTGTAATGTATAAAAATACTAATTTAAGATATAAAACTTAAAGTCTTTTCAACAAAAACACAATAACAACAACAAGCAAACACAAAGTTACCAGTATTTAAAGACTTGGTAAGCTTCATAAATATAACTTCGAACAAGACTGGAGACAAATTCTGTTAAGTTCTATGAGGGTGTTTCGTCCGTTTGAATTTTATTTTTAAAATATTCATTTATCGGCCCTTATAAATGCTGATACCGATAGTTTGGAAAATGCCTAATATCGGCCGATAATATCGGCCCGCTGATATATCGGTCGGGCTCTACTCTCTAATTGGTGTGTGATGCCAGTGCACATTGTTGTTTTTCTGCTTCCTCACGCACACACACACACACACAGATTCATCCATCTGTCATCTTCTCCCATGCTGAGAGCACACACTGTTGCGCACACACACACACACAGTCAGGTACATATTTCAGACTCGCACTGATGCGGATCTAAATAAAATGCTGACTCACAATCTATTATTGGTAGGGGAGATTTTAGAAAAACCTGTCACATGCACTTCAGCTTGCCTGTCGGTGTCCTTATTGTTTCCCACAGAGGGGGCGGAGGGGCAGATGAGTGCTGAGGAGGAGGAGGCCCGGAGGATAGCTGAGATGGGGAAACCCATCCTGGGAGAGCACAGCCGCCTGGAGGTTGTCATCGAGGAGTCGTACGAGTTCAAGGTGCATGATTCACTTGCTTAGCTTTGCTTTTTTTCCTGCTTGTTTTTTTTTTTGTTTTTTTTTTAAGAGAATTGCAAACAATTCCAATCATTCTGGAGCATTTAAGAGGATTTATTGAAAGAATAAGTAATAGTAAAATATAATATCTTCCAAAATTCAGAACGTCAAACGGAAAAAATCTTGAGTGTTTTAAAACATATTTGTCAGCGCTAAACTTTTCAAAACGAAACAAAGCATGTCACAAAATAAAGTGAAACTAATGTGCTGTTCATTTCATACAAACAATCTTAAATTAAATTGCATTTACATAAATAACCACGATAACATAAGATATATTTCAACTCTATTAGGCCACATTCATGTTTATTACTCGACTCATTTTTAATGTAATTACAAAGAATAAAAAGAACAAAACTGAAGAGCACAGTTCTATGTAACTTCTCTGGACATGTTACATTATATTACACTTACTCTCTCACTAGTGAGCCCGGTCCAAACCCGCTCAACAAGCGTGTCCTGTGGATTCGAATTATTTAAAAAATTCATGAGTTGCCCTCGATGCAGCAGACAGCTCGCGGCATCAGAATCCAAACTGGATGTACAGAGCGCTGCTGTGTCCCCTGAGCACCCGGAGCCAAATCATAGCGAGTGGACTGCAAGCAATCCAAATATTTGAAACATGCATTGGGCCCCGGTGTATTTTAAGCAAATGAAAGCAGGCAATAAAATGAGTTAACTGCCGTGTGTTTGCTGGTAGTTAGAACTGCCCTGGGAAATGAACGATTCTCTTGGCATTGACATTTCGAGATCAATGTGAGTTTGGTAGGTCAACAAGTTCTTACTCTGCTGTGTCAAATAACGCAGCTTGGTCAGAGAGCCAAAGTTCAACTCTAGCATCACTTTTGTACGTGTCAGTCACAGGGCCACAATATACGCTCATTAAATGCATAAAGTCTTTTCAAAATAAACGTCTGTCTTCAAGTTAGGTTAAGGCAACAAAACCAATTAGTAGGTTTAGGAGAAGAGTGATTTGACCATTACTTGACCGACTACGTGACTATCAACGGACACAAACAGTGGTCTCCTTGACAACGTCTTTATTTAAAGTTAAAACACTTCAAATCATAATTGTAATTCTATGGTTTAAAAAAACAAAAAAAGGCTCTGATTATTATTTCTAATAATAAAATATATTTTCATATTTAATCATTTGAAAAACACTAATAATTGAAATTATATATATATAATTATATGTATAATTTACTAGAATTAATGTCACACAATCCAATACAATGTTCATAAGGGTGGATAGCTCTGAAACGTCAATGATGCTTAAATTGAAGTGTAAGATTCAACTTTGCTGGGCTTAAAATATTTTAAGTTATCTATTTTATATTATATAAGTTATATTTTTTAAGTTGGTTTAGCTCCCAAATCATCATTTAGTCACATGAAGATGGCCTGGGTTACCAGGTTACAAGTCTACAAACAGCAAGGAGAAGTTTTACAGTTCAGTGCGTCTGAAAAGATATTATTCACACAAAACAATTGCAACCTGTTGTGGATGAAGAAACAAAATAATCTTTTTATTTTTTAAAGATGGGAATTCCTCCAAGTATAAAAACCAGACCAATGGTGTTAGCCTTATAACCTGTGAGGGACAGACTCTGCAGACCCGCCCAGCACAACTAACAAGCTCAGTCTCACCTGAGGGACTCGGTCACCCGTCCTCGGCTCTAATTGGTCGCTAACAAAGTGTGTTTTGTGCCTCTGATTGGCAGAGCACCGTCGACAAGCTCATTAAAAAGACCAACTTGGCGCTGGTGATCGGCACGCACTCCTGGAGGGAGCAGTTTGTGGAGGCGGTCACTGTCAGTGCAGGTGAGCTGTGTGTCAGTTTGTGTTTGTGAGCGTGTGTCACTGTGTGTACATGCGTGTGTGTGTGTGTGTGTGTGTGATTTACTGGAGTGAACGACCAGCTGTCTTCAGGACAGCCTGACACCCTTTATACACATTAACAACTTCTGTTGTAGCAGTGTCTCCATCTGTTAAAGTGTTGTGATTCTGTAAAACAAGCTTTAAGCTTTAAACAAGTAGTTTTATTATGATGTGATGATTGTTTTGAAGCAATAAAACCCGCTGTATCTTAATATTTAAGCAAGCTCATCACTCACTGTCAATATTAATTGGGGGTTTAATAAATAAAATCAGTTGGCGGCCGTAAGACCGCAACATGCTACAAATACACAGTGACCCAGTCCCAGGGCCCCCCCAAGGCCTGAAACCCTGAACCATGAGGGACTTAACTGACATCACCTAGTAAGTGAGAGGCTGCAAGGACCCTAAATGGTATGAATACAAATAGGACCGCACTTTGTGGTGACATCATGTTGCCTTCATAAGACAAACACATCTACAGCCCTTTCTGCAATGAAAGAACTGGCAGCATCGCTTAATTTTTAACTGATGAACGAATTAAACAAAGTCATGGTTTCATTTTAGAAAAGGTAAGCTAAAGGCTAATGCTAGGTTAATTTCAGTCATGTGCAATACTTCTTTGTGTCCCCTGAAACAGTTCCTGTTGCTGTGTATTTTACCTGCTGTGTGTTTCTGTATTCCTACAACACTCTGAGCTCTCTGGGCCACCGGACTATTTTGTAAAGAAACAGCTTAATTTATAAATCTGCAGAGAGCTCCATTAGTATTTTTGCATCAGCATCGTTATTTTTGGATTTGCAATGTTTTTCAATTGGTTGCTATCTGTTCCCTCACCGCTAGACAGCGCCAGAACAAGAACAAATTCCAGGTTGTAGTTTATTTGAGTATTTCAATTTTCTGCTTCTTAAAACTCCACGAACCCAAACCCACTACAAATATATGACAGCTCTATTTACTTTTCTGATGACTTCCTGTCCAGTGAAAACCACGTATCTCCATATTTTGGTGTTGAATATTTGTGATAAACTGAAGGATGAAGTGTTCTTTTATTGGCTAAATAAAGAACATTTAACTGATAATACTTACTTCAACTTTAAGGTTTGAGGGTTTTAATGTAGAATCTTTAATTTTAGTGGCATATTATCACAGTGTGGTGTCTTGTATGTGGTGTGCACCTCTCCTAAGGTCAATAAATATAAGTCAATAAAATTCATCAACAGGAGAACTAAACCTTTAACCCACCTTTTAGTTATTGTAGCTGCATCTTGTGATGTCTCTAAATTAGGAATATTGATAACCTATCTATGACTCTTATTATTTTAGGACACAGGATCAGTTTCCTGGTTCTGCCATGGCATGAGGAGTTGGTAGGATTCAGATTAATTAATTCAAGGGCTCCATCTAGTGGATGTAACAGGTCACTACAATGTTTAAACTGCTGTTTGTATATTAATATCGATGTTTTCCTATAATGTAGATGTGAACCTGGCCCCAGATCAGTTCATGGCAATAGCTGGGTTTCAACCAGTAGAGGGCAGTTGCTATGCACATTATTAATACAACATGTAGGGTTCAAATACTTTGCACTCAAATGCCAAGATTTGGACGTGAGTCCTTCAACAACACTACTGATGACCCAGATACATTGATGGTTTGGGGGTTTATCATGAAAGCTTTGTCGAAGGTAACTGGACTCGCCTTCCTTGCCTCTCATCCAAGAGGTTTCTTCAGTATTTACTGACTACCTTGGAGTATTACAAGGGTTACCATCACCTGGATGACTGAGACTTACTCTTTACGTTTATCAAAGCTCCAATCTTCTCCATGATGTGGTCAAAGGTTCCTCCTGTTTTTCTCCCCTCAGGTGATGGGGACGATGACGAGGAGGGTCGCGAAGAGCGCCTTCCTTCTTGCTACGACTATGTCATGCACTTCGTCACCGTCTTCTGGAAGGTCCTGTTCGCCTGCGTCCCACCCACAGAGTACTGGAACGGTTGGGCCTGCTTCATAGTCTCCATCAGCGTCATCGGCCTCCTCACCGCCGTCATCGGAGATTTGGCGTCACACTTCGGCTGCACCGTCGGGCTCCGGGACACTGTGACCGCCGTAGTGTTTGTGGCATTGGGAACTTCTATTCCAGGTGAGTGAACATCCACTTAATAATATTCATTATTACTAACACCAGTCAGCTGTTTCCATCATGTTTCCTATTATTGTTAGGAGGTGGTGCTAATCGCCAGTTTTAAAGCCGCTATACATTTGGACATTTGCACAATTTGAATGGTGTCCTGATTACATAATGACCCTTCCTTCTTTTATTTATTTCATGTTGCATTGTATGTTAACGGGAGCAGGAAGTCTACATGGCTGTTGCCTAGCAACACAACATCATAAAGATGGACCTCCATTTGTGTATGTGAAGGTGCGTGATTAACTCTCTCTGCCTCTTTCTCTCCTTTCAGACACATTCGCTAGCAAAGTGGCCGCCATACAGGACCAGCACGCCGACGCATCCGTCGGTAACGTCACCGGCAGCAACGCCGTCAACGTGTTCCTGGGGATCGGCGTGGCGTGGTCGGTGGCTGCCATCTACTGGAAAATCAGAGGGAAGGAGTTCAAGGTGGACCCAGGCTCGCTGGCCTTCTCCGTCACACTCTTCACCATCTTCGCGTTCATCTGCATGGGCGTGCTGCTGTTCAGACGCCGGCCCTCCATCGGCGGGGAGCTCGGCGGCCCAAAGGTGGCCCGCGTCGTGACCAGCCTGCTGTTCCTGGGTCTTTGGTTCCTCTACATCCTCTTCTCCAGCCTGGAGGCCTACTGTCACATCAGTGGCTTTTAAAGAGGAGATGGAGAAAGTTCCAGAAGACAACAGCACAGCAACACACACATATACTTTTACACAGTCCATTCAGTACACACGATTCATCTGTTTAGGGCTCACTGCGGCCCGGACACGTCCTGGTCTTTGATGCAGGGATACTAAAACGCTTCAGATACATGTCCACACACACATGCATATGCACTATATGACCACACATGTTAACAGACCATAACACACACACTCACGCACAGTTACAGGCATGATGAGGAGTGAGAGGAAGTGTTAGTGAGGGGCGAGTGGTGTGAATACAAGACGGTTAACGCAGAGAGGAGACAGAGAGAGAGTGATAGTGAAGTTTAGATTCTCGAGGTGAAAAGAAAGTCAGGTCGGCCTCGTTCTGTTCATTTGAGAGCCAGGTGGGTTCAGGTTGGACTGGAGGAGCCCTCCTGCAGGATTAGACCACCGATAGAGACCAGGAGCAGAAATCCGTGCGTCGCATCGAAGGAACGACCATCTTTACTGGTGCAGCTTCACGTTTGACAGCTGTGTGAAGACAAAAGGAGTGGAATGTTTACAATAACAGGAAGTTTGTTTACTACAGGAGGTTGTTGTTAAGTGGTGGTGCTTGTCTAATACACTGTATGGATGAAGGCAGTTCTCCACGTACGCGCTGTAAATAGCCAAATCCAGAGTACTGTAGATGCAGAGTGTGGTGTTTTCAGGAGGCACACGATGCCGACCACCAATCAGAGGAAACATGGAGCGATAGGCAGGTCTCTGCGTCAATGTTTTTAAAGGTCCACGCACGCAACCCAAACATTAGTAAAGTGTAGATTTAACATTTATAAAGAGCCATACCTCCCAGCACCCTGGGTTGCAGTCAGATGTGTCACATGGTGACCACAGTCGCTCTGACAGAGAAGTGAGTACATCAAACGGACAGATCTTATTTTATTTTTTTGCATGTATAGTCAGATAGGGAGCGTCTTCACACAATAGACCAGAAATATACTATGTAAAAGGGAATGATCAGGATCCACCTGTAAATAACATCCCGGAGTTGTGTGCGTCAGCCGGTCCGTGTTATTAAATGTTGCTGTATAAAGCTGCGTGTGTGTCGACAGACAGGAATGAGGAGGAGGAGGAGACCTGTTTGGTCTGAGAGGAACAAAAAGGACATTTTCCTCCTCAGAAGCACCAAACGTGGACACTCTCCTTCAAGGTCGAACACAACTCAACAGTGTTAGTTTACTTCTAAAGCCAGTAAATCACAATTAAGTTGCATTCTAATCGTCGACATTCAGTCATATATTGATCAACACTTTAAACTCTCCAGTACGATCTAGTATTCAAGCTTTGAGCTGTAAAAAAACTGCACTTTGTTTGATGTAACTGGAACAAATGATTAGTGTGCCGTGCATGAAGGGAGAGTTACCATCAGCTGCTAAATAGATGGTAAAATCAACTAAAGAATGCAAACCAGTGAAAACTGCTGGGACATTTCCAAACTGACATTTCAAGTTTATGATTTCAAGATTGAGATGCATAAAGCTGAGAACAAAATGTCACGGCGAATGTAGCGAGCGTTGTAGTTAATTATCAGGCAGAAGAGTTATGCCAATATAATTAATAGATGAAGAGTTCATTCATCACGTCGACATGTAATATTCACTGCCTAATATCAGTCCCATTAAATACATCACACTTTGTGCTGCAGGTGCGTTCCTCATATTTCACCCACCGTTGATAACGTGCTAAACAGGCAGAATTTATTACACATGACAATATCAGAAACATTTGATTCCCTTAACTATCTATACTTTGTTAAACTTTCTAAAGCTGATTTTTGTATCTTTTCCTCGCAGATATAGCCAAGACAGATTTTTTTGTACTTCTAACCTATCAATATATACCCTCGTTAGTGTAGATTACAATGTGACTGAATTTAGTGGATTAGATTTTGATATGTTTTCCACAGCGAGGAAGCTCCCCTGAGAACAGTGTAGTGTATCATCACCAAACACAACTCCATCTCATTTACTGATGTACGTCGGTGTCTATGGTACTTGTGTACGAGATTATTTATTCATTTCCCAGAAGATTATTTATCTATGGAGAAACTGTGCCGTGCCTCCTTGAGGCGAACAGTTTGGAGTTTTAGTTGGAGGAGTGTGGTTTTAATGTGCAATACAGAATACAATTAAAACATGTTGTTTAGCTTTGACGAGGAGTCTGTTCACATCTCTTTCTAACCCTCCGCCAACGTTCATCCCTTCATTCAGTTCTCTCCTCGGAGGGCTTTTTGAGTGTAAGTAGCATGTTTACATGAAGAAACAGTATGGAACATTGACAGCTTAGTTGTTGTCTCGGGCTGTTGGTAGATCTTTGGCTGTGGGGCAGGTCAGTGCTGTGTGAGGTTGTAACAGTAGTCTCAACTGTAGTCTACTCACTAAACCACCACACACACACACGCACACACACACACACACACACACACACAGGACTGCTGAACTGTGTAAGCTATGATTGGGTACAGAGTGGATCAGATTTTGTACCCAACAGGTGTGGACCCCCACCGCCCCCTCCCTCGGAGTCTACAATGTTCCATGTTTCCATGAACTTCTGTACTAACTGTCTGGCTTCGGCCTTTGCTGTTCTGTAGCTAGATGTGACGCCTCCCCATCCAGCCTCGGCTCCTCACCCGCTTCTCCCCCCGCTGTGCGTCTGTGTTTGCTTCCCCTCTGTGTTCCTCTGCAGATGCATGATGAATCCTTGTGTACGTGTGTTAGCAGCATGCTCGACTGTGATGGACGCCTCTAGGCATATTTTACCCGTGGGCTGATTCCCCGAGGATCCAGCCCTAAACACCGGAGAGCTCGTTTGCGAGATAAAAATGAGCAAGCGGCGACATACTGAAGGGAAACACATGTCCACACACAGAGAAAGCGTTTATGGATTCAGTGTGTCCTGCTCATTTGATTCCCTTTAAGAAGCTGTGAAACGAGAGTGTGCTCTGTTGTGTCATGGCTATGTCTGCAACGGGCAACATCCCAGGTCATCTTTCTGTTTGTTGGTGTACAATATTTATGTATCTGTGTTAGTGTTCCCCTTCTCCTCTTTCTGCTCCTTCTTCGTGTTCCTCTTCTTCTCTCTCTTCTCATCCTTTCCCTTCTCCTCTTTCTTCTCCTTCTTCTTGTTCCTCTTCTTCTCCCTCTGCCTCCTCTTCTCATCCTTCCCCTTCTTCTGATCCCTCTTCTTCTCACTCTCCTCTTCCTCCTTCTCCTCGTCCTTTTCTCCTCCTTCCCTTTTACCTCCTCCTTCTTCTCCTCCTTCCCCTTTATCTCCTCCTCCTCCTCCTCCCACCATTCGCTCCCTCCCAGGTCTTACTCTTCAATGTGTCTCCTTGTGAAGTTTTTTCCTGTGATGTTGAAAATGTCTCTCTCTGCCTGAACCTTTGTAGGGAAATAATGACTGACTTACTACGATATCATGTGATAGACAAACAATTATTTAATACTGTAATAAATTATTAACTGAAGATAATATTTAAGTTTTTTTATGAAATGTGAGAAAAAAAATATATGAAAAAAAAACGTGTTTTTGAGAACATGGCATGAGGTGTAATATGTTACCGAATGAAAATGGAGGTCTTTAATTAAGTGAAATCGACCTTATGTGAATATAGTTTATTTATTTTCAAGGCGTAAAGTGTCCGAGTCTTTATTTCTTAACTGAATGAGCATAAGGCGGCAACATGGAGGGAGTATGAATGAATGGACCCTCCAAGTCACCCTAGAGTGACTTGTTACCTCTCAAATTCTGTGTTCACTTTGCAGAAATGAATAAGCATTTGAAAAGTACATTGGACTTGACCTGAGCAGCACTTTGAGAAAAATCCCTATTAAACTTCTCCAGTTGATTTCTTACATTAAGATTGTTGTTTTTAAATTTCAATTTTAGTTTTAAATGTGCAAATGAGGCATTATCCAATGGTATCTCTGGGGAATATGAATTAGCCTATTATGACTTCATTTGCATTTATTCAGAAGAATATTTATCATTATTTAGTGATTCACAGAAAAATTGGCAACCCTATTAATAATGAATAAACATTATTTTGTTTTGGTTTTTTTAAAAGTTCTTCCACAGACATCAGGTGTTTGTTTTAAAAAAAATGCAATTTCCACATTGGGGGTTCTCATCTCCATCAGATTTCATCCTATGGCAAGCTTTTACATTTATTTATGATTGCTGTATTGCAGCTATAATTTAAGTTAACATATATTAGATATCCACAGTGTCATTCTTCCTGGGAAAAATGCCACTTAATTTAAGCACAACCAAAATTGCATTGTTGATATCTAGAATGAATGTTCGCGATAGCTGCAATATAGACCTTGTAGGAAAAACTCCCCATTTCAGATTTCTATATCATCCTATAATAATTATATTGCAAAAGTGATGTCATCTGAAATGTTAATTTTGTCCTGGAAGAACTAAATTCTGGATATCCACAATACATATCCAGTCAACCTGTCACATGAATTACTTTGGGCCTCAGAAAGTCACATAAAAAAATTATATAATACTAAAATGTATAACTTGAACCTCTAATTATAATACTGTCTACTGCAGTATAAACTGAAATCAAATTTGTCGATCTTAGCTACACCACACATTCCAGTTTTACAAATATGCCTGCCTGGGAACCTTGGGGAAACATTCCTCAGTTTTTTGTTACATTTCTACCCAAAAACATCTAAAAACTTCCCCATAACAAAAAATGGAAACGTTCCATATGAGATACCCGTTTGTTTGTTGGGTATTCATACTGTATTTGCTGCCATCCAGTGGTCACCGATTCCTTCGGCACTGAATGGTGCAGGGGTTAATATTGTTTGACAACAAATGGTAGTAATAATACAGACAATAGAGAACAGTAGTAGTATCAGAAGTATCCTCATCATTCTCACTGTATAATGTGGTGTTTTCCGGTGGAGGAATGCAATTAAAGCATTATTATTAAAGTGGTGTATTTTGTACTTTTGTTTGAGTAAGATTTTGGTAGTATTTTGGAGTATTTCTACATTGTGGTATTGCTATTTTTACTTGTTCTTCTTTCACCAATTAGTGTTTCTTACCGAAGCCTGTAGAAAACATGTTAAATTTATTTATATTAGGTTAGGTTCCTTTTCTGATTGTGCCAGTTTGCTCACCGTACTTTGAAAGTATCCACCGGAAGTGCGCCATTTGAGTCACAGTGCGCAGATGCGGATGTGATTGGATTGTATTTCGTTTCTGGTGGTTAACCCGGCCAACCTGTGCGACCCGGCATGTGGAAGACGCGTTAATGTCCACGCGAGTGGCTATTTAGCTAGTTTATTTCTAAAAAATAAAAAAATAGAAGCAGCCGTTATTCGGTTTAGTCCCACCGTGCGCTTCCGTCCGAGGCGTTTACATTTCATCTCTGCGTGGAGCTGAATCAGAAAGCAGCGGGAGAAGGTAACGTATGCTAGCGTGTTCATCGCCATTGTTTATGCGCAGGCGGGGAGCAAGGCCTCTCACTAAAACCCGAGTATACGCGCTTACATGCACACACCAGGCAGATATATCGTCTTGTTTTAAGAATCAACTAAAAAACGTATATTAAAATATTATTCGGCGAAGGGTTGGAGAGAGAGAAAATGCTCCGTGGCCCTCTTGACTGCAGTTAGCGATGAGCTAACGTGGTATAGACTTATATCTTTTAATTTATAGGGACAACATTGTGTCCTTAGCTGGTAAAGGGTACCATCTCATCCAAATAGTACGGTTTGAATATACATCTGATAGGTCTTAATGACTTAACGTGACTGGTTAATAAATAACCCAGCGGCTCTGTATTCACCAGATAAGGGCGACGGTAACTCAAATAGTATCGGTGGTCAGAATTAAAGCGACCGAGCTGGTCGGTGCCGTGGATATTGCAAACGGGATGCGATTGACCGTGTTTTAATCGAGATTTCTGCAGCCCGTGTTTGGCGCGCTAACAGGCGGTAGGACCAGTGTGGCGCTGTTGAATACACGGTGACCAAACTGCCACAATCAGAAAATGAAACTATCCTAAAATAAAATAATTTAACATGTTTTCCAAGCGAGTTGTTCTCGACCCCCACAGTACAGTGTAGGAAGGAGTAGCTTTACCTCCTCTACTAAAGTTGATGAATACAAATACCTCCAAGTAAATGTCATAAATGTCAAACATTCGAGGCAAAAACTCTGCCGTACAGAAAGTTGCTGTACCCGTAACACCTTTCTGTGTCCGTCCGAGCCAGTGTCGTGAACCGGCGGTCCGGTCGGGTGTAGTTTTAAGAACCGGTCGTTTGATTCAGTCTCCGGTTTCGCGGCGGGCAGGCCAACATTATGCAGTATGGCCAGAGCCAGGCTGGGAACTCTGCCTTTTACTGTCGGAGCGTCATCGTTCAGAATAGTAAAATACCACCAGAAACACAACCGGTACTGGGGCAGGTGCGTGGTGGGCCGAGCAGACCCCTCCCCGCAGTCTGTCAGTGTCAGGCAGCCACAAACCTAAGCAGTGAGGAGTCAGAAATGATAGTTTGTAAACAATTTAGGTGATTTTTTTTCATTGTTTGTGTTGAGATTTAAAGGTCCCATATTATGAAAAACTTCTCTGGTCTCTAAACCTATAAACTGGTCCTCCCTGAGCCTGTCAATTCCCAGAATGAGGAAAACAAGGGACTCCTGCATGGTCTCTGCAGCCCTCCCACTGGTACAACGGCACTCCCACGGGCTGTTCTGATGCAGCTCCCGTCGTTATGTAACAATGGGAGTCATTTGCATAGTCCGATGATAAGAGACATACAAGAGGGGCGTTCATCACCGAGGTGAAGTTCGGTGTGTCCTGCAGTGAGATAGCAGTGGAATAGTAGTAAGATAGGGGTGTTTCACAATGTCATCGCTCACAGCTGGACACGCAAATTGCTCTGTTGTTCGTTGTACAAATCAACATAAGCGCTGATATTCTGTCCCAGCTTCAGAAGAACGGAAGAGTGGCTGTGTTTCATTTTTCACTTCACATTGGACTGCTTAAATAATGAGGGTCAGTACAACGCTGGCTTTGCCTCGACACTGACCCTCATAAAAGGATCTGTCCCAACTATACGGGACCCAGCACCTGAGCCACATAGGCGAGCATAGCGATACATCCACGTTAACATTGGTGCTAGCATGCGTAAGCAGCATCATCTCCGTCTCTCTCCAAGAGGCGATGACAGACGGAGCTCATTAGCATTTAAAGGTGCAGGCACAGAAACAGCCTGTTCTCAGTAGAGCTCATTTGAGCAACTTTTAGACAGCTGAAATTAAAGACCATGTATGGGTTTGGGGCAATGCATATCGAATACAGTGTTGTTGGACCTCTGACAGCTGTTTGAAATTTAGGAAAAACAGTATAATAGGGGACCTTTTTAAATAAAGGAAAAAACATTTATCTTAAGCCTTTTTTTCCTTTTTTCTTTTCTTATCTTTATTCCTGTTTATAGTCATTGACTGAATGTGTTAAGGAATGAACATTGTATATGGGAACTATATACAGTGTTAAGGAATTAACATTGTATATGGGAACTATATACAATGTTAATTTTTTATCTGATTACTCGATTAATCAATGAAATAATCGGTAGATTACTCGATTACAAAAAGATTGGATAGCTGCAGTCCTAGAAACATGTTTGTGTCACTTATAGACGTGCATCCTTTTTAGTGGAAAAACAATCGATAATTTTAAATAAGATGGTCATAAATTGTCAGCTGTCCCTGCATGAAAAAGGGGTTAATTACATTTTTTTTTGCCAGCTCGTTTTTTTTTAACTTGTGGGGATATTTACAACTGTCCCCATTTGTGAAATTCAGTAAAAAAAAAAAAAAAGATCCCGATCTGTGATTAAAATCCTATATTGTTCCATCCCTACTTTGGACAAAGTGATCGCTAATCACGATCGATGTTGGGAAATTCATTGACACTGAAAATCATGAGCATGTTCTAATCCCGCTCGTCTTGAGAAGTGTCTTGAGATAACCTGTGTTGTGATATGACACTATAATAAAATGTACTTGAAATCTACTAGGTTGTGGTGACAGGAGGTCACTCACTATCTCCTGTCATCTTTATCGCTGAAATTTAGTTATTTTAATCATTTTAGTTGAGTATTCAAAAAAATAATCTCATTAATTAAGTCTAAAGTCTCAGGTAATAGTTTTCAAGAGAAAGAGAATCATGTTGTATTTTTATCTTGTTACACTAAGAAAATGAGGATTATCTGATGAAAATTAAAAATGTTTTCCAAATTATTCATAGCTGTAATGGTATTATTAAGTACTCTTATTGTTACTCAGTATCAGCAAGTGCTGGTATTTAAGTATTTGTACAATTTGTTAAAAAAAAAAAATCAGTGCATCTGTACCAAATATCTATTCATAAATCAATAATTAATAAGTCATCCTCTCCTTGTTATCTATTTGTTTCTAGTCTTGTATATATATAGAGGGACTGCAAGTATACATTGACTGCCTGCTGCACCTCTGACCGAAGCCAACCACGCCAATATGCCATCGTAAGTGGGAACTACCAGACTGGGAAAATATTCTAGGGGAAACACTGGACTACTTGATTTAGGTCTAAATTATTCACATTTTCCCAACAGGCAAGCAGAGTTGTCATACTATGCATCCTCCTCTCGGAGTTCTTCTCGGGCCACCGATTGTAAAGTGTATGTGGGTGACTTGGGCAATGGCGCTGCCAAGGGGGAGCTGGAGCGAGCATTCAGTTATTATGGCCCACTGAGAACAGTCTGGGTGGCCAGGAACCCACCCGGGTTTGCTTTTGTGGAGTTTGAGGATCCCAGAGATGCAGAAGATGCTGTGAAAGGCATGGATGGAAAGTGAGTAGTAACATTTTCCAGTTGTATACAAGAGTAGACCTCTGCTTTGTTCTTCCAACCAAGATAAAAAGCTTTAATAAAAACGGTATCGTCTACAAATTCCATCTACTAAATTGTTTAGTCTTGTTGTATGAGATACTTCTCCACAGTCAGTTTATTATCTACAGTAGATGAAGTTTAGAGAAACCAACAGGCGAACCTGCACGGGAGCAAATCAATGTAAAGCTGTGGACGGACGCAGCAGCAAAATATGTTTTAGACGCCAAAAAGCTGTACATTATAACCTTTCCCTTCTGTGTGTGCTGCCTTTCCACAGACAAGAGACACAAATGTGTAATCTAATCTTGGTTCCTAGTCTGTGCAGCTGGCATGAAGACCACCAAGCGTTTTTGAAGTCTCTGACTTGAACTTTCTTCTCTTTAGAGTCCTCTGTGGTTCCCGTGTTCGTGTGGAGATGTCAACTGGCCTCTCCAGGAAGGGGCACGGGCGCCCCAGCCGACGCCAGTTTGATCCCAATGATCGGTGTTACCAGTGTGGGGACCGGGGCCACTATGCCTATGACTGCTACCGCTTTAGCAAGCGAGGAGGCCGTCGCAGCAGGTGAAGGGATACAGGCTGGTTTGCATGTAGTAGTTGGTAAAATTACCATTTACATTTAGGGCATTTAGCAGACGCTTCTGTCCAAAGTGACTTACAATAAGTACATTTGTCAAAAGAAAGAAACCACAACATATCATTGCCGATAAACTAAGAGCCAAAAAATAGAAACAAGTGTTAGATCCTCGTCTGAGTAAAGTAGTAGCTGTTCAGTAAACCTACCTTAAGAACAACAGTGCTATAATCATAGTGCTATAGGTAAGAACATAGAAGTGCTTTTTCGTTTTACGACATTTGCCATCAAAGACAGAATTGGAGTAACTTTTTTTTGTGTTTGTGTTTCCATTCCAGGTCTCGCTCTCGTTCTCGATCCCGGTCCAGGTCCAGGTCCCGTGGACGCCGTTATCGCTCTCGATCCCGCTCCCGCAGCCGTAGCCACAGCCGGTACGCCAGCACCAAAATACAGACACACAATTGACTTAATGTATTGTTGTGAGCTACAAGGTAATTAGATCAGATCAACACAGATATCTAAATTGATAATTCGTTTTACATACAGGTAGGGCGATTTAATTGATTAATTTGAACTTCTACTTCCCGACGGTTTGTGAAATGGCTGAACCGCAAAATTGCGATTTAGAAACAGTTCTAGACTCCGCGATCGAGTTGTCCCTCTGAAACTGTAAATCATCACAAGACTTGATTAACATGCAAACTGTTGTCTTTACCCTGATCGATACATATTCAAAATTCATTTTGGCGACTTGTACTTTTGCAGGAGCCGTCGTCGATCTCCATCCTATTCCAGACGCAGGACCAGGTAAGAATATGATTTGAAGAAAGTGACTTATGGTAGAACATTCATGTTGTGCTTTCTGTATTGTTAGTGACATACTGCATCTGACAGATGTAGTCAGTTCTCATCAGTCTTGTGTTAATCCAGTTCTGCAGCAGAAGGGCTGGACCGATGAGTAGATACTTCCCTTAGGGATCAATTTAGTAGTGTGGATGTAATTACTTCAGCCTCACTGTGGTAGTCTCATCTGTCCCCACCATAGCTGTAATTACATCCATTTTGCTTCCTGTAACATTAGGTCTGGCTCTCCAGCCCGTTCCAAGTCCAGGTCTCCAGTGAGAAGGTAGGTCGTCTATGCTGCAGATTTTCACACCGTAATAATCTTGTGTTTGAAAAACTATTGTCATTACAAACGTGCCGGGGCGGTTGTGGCTCAGAGGTAGAGCGAATCGTCCTCCAATCAGCAGATTGACGGTTCGAATCCCGGCTCCTCCAGTCTGCATGCCGAAGTGTCCTTGGGCAAGATACTGAACCCCAAATTGCCCTCCATGCTGCGCCATCGGTGTATGAATGAGTTAGATCCATGAAGTGCAGGCGGCTCCTCTGCCATCAGTGTATGAATGTGTGTGTGAACGGCTAAAAGTGACTGAATATAGTGTGAAGCGCCTTGAGTAGCTAGTTAGCTAGAAAAGCGCTATATAAATGCAGGACCATTCCCTCCTGGTAACACGATTGTGGAGTGAGACATGCAAAGTAAAGTTGCTTTGTCGTGTTTATCTGCACACACAAAATGATGGTGGTGCTGGTAAGTTAAGTCAGTCCTCATGATGTCAACAACACTTTACTAAAAGGGTAAAAGCAGATTTAGCTGTTCTCTGTAAATTACATTTTTCAGTAGGAAATTGTGTCTTGTGTCTTAGTCTGCAAACCACAAAGACAGGACTATGACAACTATAGTAAGTGCTGTCAAGAGGAATTTAGTTCCCAGTGTTCTATTGGAAGATCTATTTTCATGCCAAAACTCTGAAAGAAACCTTCCTGGCATGATTTTGGTTCAACCAATCAGCATGCTTGATGGGTAGGTCAGCACTACATCCTTCAACTTCAACTTCAACTTCACTTTATTTATAGAGCACCTTTCATACATGAACATGTAACACAAAGTGCTTTACACATCAAAAAAGAAAAGAAAAAACAATTACAAATAAAGCCCCTCCCTCCCACCCTCCATACTACACACGCACACACACACAAACACACACACCTACACACTCTCACTACTGACAATAGGGAGACATGGCATGACACTGATGATTGAGGAAACGCTATCTTTGGGGCCATCCACACTGGGAGGAGTCGCAGGCTGTGCCACAGGGGGCACCAGTGCCCAGGTCCTTCTCAACTTAGGTTTGCAAAGATGTTCATACGTATTTTGACTGAATTCCAGCGTAATGTTGATGTTGTTTTGAGTTTGTTTTTTTCCCCTCTTCTCCAGTCGTTCCAGGTCTCGCTCTGGGTCTGCGCCCAGAAGACGCTCTGCATCCCGTTCTCGCTCACGATCTCAGTCAGCCAATCGCAAGAGGAACAGGTAAACCCTGATGTCTCTCATTCTCTTATATGGCATAAGCTGTTTAAGATTTTTTTTAGTGCTTAGTCCTGCCAGTTGTCAGTGTTTTAGCCAGACATTATAGACATATGTAACAGCTCTGTAGGAAGAAGCTCCAGTTAGGTCTAGATTAACCATCATAGACTTTATATATCAGAGTTCAGACCACAACTATCTTCGCTTCCAAGAGAGGGTCAGTTATGTTCCTACGTTAGACAGAACTAGCTGCTCCATTGTAGACAGGGAATGACTGTTAAGTAGACCCTCCTTCCACCCGGGAGAGCCGTGCTGACACCAAACAACCGCCACTCGACGGTGAGATGGGCGAACGACCAGACCCCTCCATCTCCTCGACACAGAGAGATCTCCATCTTCATCATCTGCCATGTCCTCTGCCTCGACTGTTGGCCGGCCGAGGAGTGGGGGAGGGGTGGAGGATAGTGACTTGTGCCCTCTGTCTGCTGTAGGGAAGTAATAAGGAGATGAAAGATTAGACCTCTCTTTCTTGTGCACTCTTTTCTAACTCTTTATCTCTGCATTGTTTAACCTCAGTGTAGCTGTCGGTCTTGCTGATCATGAAAAGAGAGCACATGAAAGACAGCTGCAACTCAGCTTATGAACTGTTCAGACTCTTAGCAGCTAAAACCAGTGAGATGCACCAATATCCTCTGTACCTTTGCTTTCCTTTTGATCTCACCCAACCTAGGTGTAGCTCGATTCTACAGGCTGACGGAGCAAGAGAGAAATTGTATTTATTAGTTTGACAAGTGTTAAGTAAAGATGGTCAGAGGTAGTATTGTAAATGTTTTTAATTTTTCTTAAATTTAAATTGCCTATACTGAATTTGGCTAGATCAGGAGATCAGACAAAACGACACCATTGGTGTGATATAAGTAAAGCATCTTTGCAGCACAGTTTTGTTTATTTTTCATATTTTCTTTAAAGCGTGTGGTGGGAGCTGAGCACTGCACTGACACCGCAGCTGATCCCAGGCCCAGGGTCTGCCAGCTGGCGGTGTGTACGTCCTGCGGGAGGGTGACTAAGCGCTGACCTGAGATCAGCCTTCGCCTGCATCTGGTGTTAGACAGCGAGAAAGAGGTCGACCTACCGACCGAACCCTCCCCACAGTGAATGGGTGACCGTCTGTTCAACCAACGCACACGCTCAGACGAGATCAGCCCGTGCACACATACAGTCGTTCTACTAGAGTCACCCAGCCAGCCAGCCAGCCAGCCAGCCTTCAGATGTACCAGAGGGCTGATCCACACAGATCAGAGTTCGACCGCGACCATTTTAAATCCATTACCTACCTACCAGACCCCCTACCTACCAGAGTTCTACGGCCTCTGTCTTAGCTTCTGAAAGTGAGAGAAAGAGAGCTGACGAGAGATCAGTCTTCAAGAGCCTCCCAGCGCAGTGTCTCCAAGTTGTAGTCATCCGTCCTACAGTCCTTTCATCCTTCGCTTCTCTGTACTTGTTGTTTCTGCCACTGTCTCCAAAGGTAACCAAAAATCAAACCCCCTGACAAGCTCATGTTTATAGTGAAAGAAAATGCACAGGGTTGATGTTGTCTGGTAAACTGGTGATTATAGAGCTAAAGTTGAGCCTTTTAACGAGCATGCTCAGAGTAAAATGTATGTTTGCATGCGAGAGAGTGTGTGTGTGGGTGATTTGAGTGAGTACAAGAGAAAGGCAAGATAAATTTTAATGGGCTGAAGTCACATGTTTTTCTTCTTGTGCCATATATGTTGCAACATCATTACCATTTTAGGCTGCTATATCATCGTAATGCAGTGGAAACCACTTATATGGATCAAAAAGCTTGGGACAGAGTAAATCCTAAATGAATGCTGTTTAAATATTTGCTTCTAGTAATCCAGTATTCTATTTATTTATTCATTTGGATCTTGTTATTAAGAAGAAGAAAGTCTCCTGGTTGGTTACCGGAGGCTGGCAAGTCATTTTCACTCAATGAAAAACGTAGGCTCCTCAAAACAAACAAGCAACCCAGCCGTTCCTCAGACGAGAAAATGTCATGGCTGCTTGTGATCAAGAAAATGTATGTGCATGGGGAAATTACCTGCAGATAAACCTGCCATTGATGATTCTCTACTGCACTGTGAAAGTGTATACAATTGATTAAATGCTTAGGCTATCCGTTTATATTCATGTAATAAAACAAATGGTGATCAGAATGAGAAATTAATAAAAGAGAAAAATGATGATCATCCACTTAAAATGAGCAGATTTGGCCCTGCAGTTGTGGCTGCTTTAAGAGGTTTCCACTGTATTTTTTTGTACTCAAACTCACACATTATTAATGGTGGCTTTCAAATATGCAGTTCCTTCTCTGGTCATGGTATTGAACAGTTTCCACCCCCCACAGTCCTTTTTTGTGTTTGTATTCATTGGATTAAGGTTTAAGTTCTAAATTTCTAAACTATGCTAGCAATCTGGTGTAGTTGTAGGCGGGGTGTATTTTTTTCCCCAGGGGGATTAAATTTATGTTTAGCTTTTGATCGTAGATTAGTTGCCGAGTATCAGCACCCATCCAGTCATGAACTTTCTCAAACTGCGTTAAGATGTTGAGTTATGTGGGATTTTGTGTCTGGTCATACTGACATCAACCCCTGCTGCGAACTAACTCCTGTCTGTTTCTGTTTCAGTCGTTCCCGTTCAGCAAGCCCACACCGAAGCGCTACGCCAGCAGATGACTGAAGAAGATAATTAGTTCCTTAACAGACAGGCCCTCAACCCCCTGCTCCCTGTCTGTTTTTACAGCCCTACAGCAGCTGTCTTTTTGTACTTGTCTGTCTAGTCAAAGTCTTCTTTTAAGTTCAATTTTCTCCCCAGGACTGTAGTCTACATGCAGCCTCAGATTGTCAGAGATTTAGTCGGCATAGCAGACAAAAATCTTTTTCTATTTGCTAGATTATTTTAAGTGTTGCCGTTGCTGCGTAGGTCATCTTTCTTCTCAGAAGTTGTGTAGCAGATTTAAGAAGCGACACCCGTGTTAAGGCAATACTGAATGTTGCGGTTGACTTTTAGCAGTAATTTGAGCAGCTTGTACAGTCGATGTTCAGTGGAAGATGGCAGAGTTGATGCAGCTCTTGAGAGTGAAGACATTGCATTGGAAAAAATGCTTTTACTAGTAAAACATTCTAAACCTCAGAATGGTTGCTCATTGAGTATCGCCAATTCAATAAAAAAAATGTTGGGATTGCGCTCCAATTTGATTTGTTCAAATGCTATTTAACATTTTCATTCATGATGGAGGTAGTTGCTGACCCGCATGCCTTTAAATGTGACGTCACATTCCTACTGTCTGTTGTTTCTGTGCTGCACTGCCCCTTTTATCAACCTGTTCACTGTGTGCTGAATAGATTTTCCCAATGTGTTCATCTCTGATTTGTTCCAGAGTCGTTAATTTTAAAATGTATACAGTGCTGAAGTTTTGATTTGTTAGGGCTGCTTTAACAGTTTTGTTCTGTTTCTGGCTTATATGGTAAGACATTGGCAGTTTTATTTTTGAATAAACCTATTCATCATACTTCAGCGGCCTCAATTTATTTAATGCGTTTTTTTGTAACAAAACATTGTATTTGTTCTAATGAATGTTGCCGAATGTGTTGGTGCATGTACACGGATATGGATACGCAGCTACGAAAGTAAAACCTTAACAAATTATAACATTTGTGAACTCACAAATCAAAGGGAACTCACCAATACACCAAGTAATAAGAATTTTCCAGTCCATGTATATCCATCCAGTATCTTTGTATAATTTGTATCGTTTATGGAACCCATTTTATAGACATTTTGTAGCTGTCATGCGATATTATTTATCTAATGGTCAGTTAAATCCCTTGTTTTGACTTCTCTTGTCCTATTCCCTATTTCTTAGCAGTACATCAAAAGAGGTGCTAAAGACAGTCAAATACCTTGCCCACTTACTTGGTAAATAAATAGTTTATTATTGAGAAAATAACAGTTGCCAACAAATAAAACGTCTTTACACAACTCACTCACACAACTCAATACAAACAACCGCAGGAAAACATCTCATGCTGGTGAGTTCTGAATTTGAAATTGGGTTAAAGTCTGTTCACGCTTCCTGTTTCCCTATTCGCTGTTGCTCAAGTCACAGATAGATTGACAGGTGCCTGAGCCTATCCCCTGCGGCGGTCCCGTTCTACTGGGCGTGGTTACTCGAGACTAGTTTTTCTTGACTTTTCCGTCCATTTCAGTTGAGCGTCACTACCACCATCCTTTTTAACCGCGACAACATGGCTACTGCAGCGAGCCGTTACTACAGCGAAGACGGCAGGGCAACGAAACGACAGAAAACCGACGGAATGGCCACGGTAAGTTGTGTTAGTGTGAGCGGCCGTGGACGATAAGTATAACTTGCCCCACAAACGCGTTCCGACTCTGAATTCAGCCTTCGTGGTTGAAGTGGATTCATTCAACGCGCGTCAGGGGAAAAAATGTCGCGACGCCTCACGGGTTAATCAATCATATGTTTGTGAAGGGTTTTCGTGCACTGTCGTTGTATCTGCCATATCACATATATGGCTGGGACTCACAACGATACATTCCGAAACATTAATCGTAGATGTATATGTGCTGTGTTGGCTGAACGAGGTCCTTTGAGGGCGGTTTCTCCGACCGGGCCTCATCTGAGCCCGGCTTTGTTCCAGTGCTCGGTGAAGGTTAGCAATATGCTAGCCGTGAGCTAACCGTGTCACATTATAATACCCGAAGCTGGGCAGCGTCACAACAGCCGTTATTCGTGTCATGTAACATTTAAGTGCGACTGTACATGTATTTTCAACCAAACGAAAGACGATACATGACTATAACTTTACTCTAATTTGAGGTACAGTAATGGTTAGCATGTTAAGTCAAATATAGGACAAAGAATAAGCAACGGCATCTATTGGCTCTGTTGTAGTAAGGTTAATAATGCCAAAACTGTGAAAATAATACACTATAAGTCCTGTATTAAGAAACTGTTAAGTTAAGTAAAAACACCCTGCCTACTGTTATGTTTCTGGATGAATATTACCTCTATGTTTGAGGTTGTGCTAATTGGATTTCCTAGCTAGTACATTTTTTGAAACTTTATACTTCTACTCCAGAGGTATAACGTTTCATAAAATGAAAATTCTCAACTGTGACTATCATACTTGCTTACAGTATTTGAGTAAATATACTTTTTATTTTATTAGGTTTTGTGGCAGGATTCTATTTTCCCAGTGGTCTGATATTAAAAAGCCAACCGTGTCATTGAATACATTTTCTGAATCTGAAATTTCATATACACGCAGCGATGCTCCACCTTGATTTAAAACTACAGCCAGTGCTAAATGTTGCAAGAAGTGACATACGGCAATTCAAGACGAGCAAGAAAATATCTACGCTGAACATATCTGATAATTCTCTCCTTCTATCCCCATAGGGATACGAAGATCCACACAAGACCCTTCCATCTGTTGTGGTGC
This sequence comes from Chelidonichthys spinosus, assembly GCA_029853015.1. Lineage (NCBI taxonomy): Eukaryota > Metazoa > Chordata > Actinopteri > Perciformes > Triglidae > Chelidonichthys > Chelidonichthys spinosus. The sequence continues at coordinate 14,223,847 of CM056828.1, forward strand.
ACGTCCGGGGGCTGGTGGATGGGGTAACAGAGGCCGACCTTGTGGAGGCCCTGCAAGAATTTGGAGCAATCAGGTAGAGGAAGAGAACAGCATCATTTGTGTCTAAATGCTTCCTTTCCTCAGTTTGTTTGTCATTACTTTTTAACATTTTACCATCAAGATAAGAAGTTACAAGTTAAAATTTCGAAAGACAAATGTTAACCAGTTGAGTTCACAGCTTTTTTTTCTTTTCATCTAACTCCCTTTTTTATTGCGTGTTGTTTTAAAGCTATGTGGTGGTGATGCCCAAGAAGCGCCAGGCATTGGTGGAGTATGAAGATATGAACGGATCATCCACAGCTGTTACATATGCTGCCGACAACCAAGTTTACATCGCCGGCCACCCAGCATTTATCAACTACTCCACAAGCCAGAAGATCTCCAGGCCGGGAGACTCTGATGACTCCAGAAGTGTTAACAATGTTCTTCTGCTCACCATCATGAACCCCATCTACCCAATCACCACGGTAAATGCAAACGTTTGGGCTACTGTGTCTCTTTACTAGAATCATGGAGCTTTATCTCATTTTGTATCACTTTTCATACATGAAGGATAGTGGTGACGGGGGTTGTTGAAATGTCGGCACCGTCAGCTAAATAATGTCAATATTCACTCATTCACACATGCAGTCAATCTTCTTATTCTGGTCTGGCTTATATTGTTGTCCATCATAGGGTTGCAATAAACAATTAGTATGAAAATTGTGAAAAATGTCCATACAGAATCCAAGGGGTCTTGTTTTGATCGCGGTGCAAAAAAACAAAAATTAAATGCAAATTGTGCTCGGGGTGGGGGGCATATAAGTACTTCATGTTTGCTTCACTTTCTAGCCTTGAAGGTTCCCGCTTGGTATAGATACCCGACTCCACTTTAAGTATTCACGAAAAACTAAATGTGGACATCTTCTTTATGCCCCAGTTTGCACATTAGACAGATCACATTTACATATGCTACACTATTGTTTACACTATATGCTCACTCTTGCATTTGCTTCTGTGTAGTATTTGGTTTTTCCTTCTTTTCTTTTCTTTTTTTAAACCTGGTACGTTTTCACAGGATGTCCTCTACACCATCTGCAACAACTGTGGGCCTGTCCAGAGAATCGTCATCTTCAGGAAGAACGGCGTCCAGGCGATGGTTGAATATCCTTTTCTAGTTGTTGACTACCAATTTTGCCCCAACACTACACACAAATAACATGCAGTGCTGTATTTCTTGGTTTCGTGGCTAGTGTGATTGTGTCACAGAAATTTGTCTGGTTTGAGAAACCTGTTATCTGAAATGATCACACAAACCTGTTCTAAAACATGTAGGCTTGTTTCTCAGATGCAAAGTTAACTATTGGTAGGTTGATGGTGGTCTGTCAATCAGCAGGAGGCATGTGCATTAATTTACGGTTAGTGCTCCTCCTCGGGTAAAGTACCCAATGAAGACGGTCTGTGGTTGAAACTACTGTCATATCCCAGTAGACTTAAAGGGCCACTGGAAACAACATACCTGTGTGCAGGTGTTGCTTTTATTATTCGATATTCCTGTTCTTTTGGCTGTCTGCGTTATCATTGTACTTGCCTACTTTGTCCTTAACTCTGCCATTACATTTGACTCGGTGCAAAGCGCTCAGCGGGCCAAGGCATCACTAAATGGAGCAGACATCTACTCCGGCTGCTGCACGCTGAAGATCGAATATGCCAAGGTAATGCAGTACTGACTCTGAATTTGTGTGTCAATAAAGGCAACCGTTTTTCATCTGCACTATATGCAGCCCGAGGACGAACATGCTGTGTGTATTCCTGTCTAAATGTATAAGTACCTATACATTCCTTTCATCCAGGCTAAACTTTAGTTTGTATATTGATCCTTCTTTTATACGTTGTTTCCTCAGCCCACTCGCCTGAATGTGTTCAAGAATGACCAAGACACCTGGGACTACACAAACCCCAATCTGGGAAGCCCAGGTAAAACATCAATACATTTGCTACGTGCCACACTTGCTTTGTAGCTGAGAAGCCTGTAAGTTTCAGCATCACTCTTCATTGATAATGCTACTATACTTAAATTGTGTCAGTTTTGGGTGAAGAAGTTGTGTGGCATTATGACTGAAGTATTGCTTTGGGACATACGCTAACACCTCAATACACACTATGGTCAGGGTTCGTATGAGGGAATGAAAAATTTGGCTAAATCGGGTACGCTGGAATAATATTCAGGTTAGATTACATATTACAATTCAGCTGTAAAAACCTTCTGCTGTGAAAATGAATGGTCGTCAGTCATTTTAAGTATGGGATGTGAATACCTGCAATTCCAGCTATATATTTTAAAGTGTTGAGCACTGCTGTGTGGCAGGAATGGCAGGAACACGTGCAGCCTCAATCCCAATCAACTGTGGCTTCACATAGTGGTGGAAATCCAGAGGTGTCTGTAAACGATATGCGCTTCTTTTTAGCCTTCAGCTAGCTTTCTTGTTCCTTGTGGCATGTAGTTCTTGTTTATGTGACCAAAATTCTTTATAAATTCTTGTTTCAAATTCTTGTTTCAAATCCTTATATATAGGGATGCACGATATTATCGGCCGATATTGACGTTAAAATGTATTATCGGATAACACGCCGATATATTAAACCGATAAATAAAGACTGCTGCTTCCTTAATTAAATCGGATTAAACGCCCGAGGGCGCAAGGATTGCGTGCGCATTACGTCACATGTCACCTACTTTTAAATTGCAGCAGAGAGAGGGAGAATTTCAATATATCAGCGGTGTGTACGTTTTTTTTAAGGTGTCGGAAACGGATAGCAAAGTTTGTATTTGCAAAGATTGTTCAGCGTCGGTGATGCAACGCCCAAGTCGCAGTCGGCAGCATTTGTTTGATCATATTCACTGAAGCCGACACTATGCGGCGAGTCAGAGGTAACGCCAAGCGCCCCTCAGGTGAAGACTGATTGTCCCACTGTGCACTGAGCAGGGGACGGGCATGCCCGCACGCTCACCCACGCCGAACCTGTGTTCGCCCACGCTGTGTGTGAGGCTGCACAGGTGAGGCGGAGGTGTAATCAGCTGAGCGGGGCAGGAAGGCTTTGTATGCGCACGCTGAGTCGACGCTTCATGAAGAAACGGGTTTGATCTGTGAGCGTGCGGGGATGTTATTCATAGAAATGCACTGTTAGAATCTATTTAACACACCCTTTTAACTGAAATATTTTGAGTTAATTATTTGGTAGAATATCCATGAAATTATGACGCTGTTTGCTGTCAAACCTTCTAAAACATGTAGTTTAAAAATTGTACGAGTGAACTCCATTCCGTTTATCGATGAGAGAAGACAAATCAAATAAATATATAAATAATCGGTAATCGGCAAAATGACTTGTAAAATATCGGTATAACTGCATATTATTAGATTAAACTGACTATATATTGTTTCCAGCCTGGTTGGTTGTATAAAAAAATGTATTTTACTTTTTAACCAGTTGCAATAAAAGTAGTAGGCAGTAGTAGTCAAATGTTCATTCTCGACAAAAGATAAATGCAATTGAATCAGGATTTTTGATGCATGATTACATGAGGGTGCAGTTGAGTTTGCTGTTGGCTACAAAGAAGCTCCGAGGCAGAACACGTGTGCCATTATCTGACGGCACACTGGGAGATGCGTTTGTTCTCCCAGACACAACCCATAGTGTTCTTTTAGCCAGCATTTGCTGTTCCTGCCTACCTCACCACACTCGTGGATGTTGCATTAACTTAAATCAAATTGATAGAACCATTTTTTTTTCCAGGCAAAATGTACCTCAACTATGACTTTAAAGGCAGTCACCCAAAACCTATTTCCTTGCCACGAAGACTGATTCTGGTCTTTTCCACTCTCCTCTAACTTCAGCCTTAAATTCTCCCTTTTTTTTTTACTTGTCAAAAAACGTACTGAAGTCTTGCAGGTATGACCACTCAGAAACACTTTATATTGAACCAATTTTGGCTGCTCTGACCAAAGAGCAGTTGGCTAAAACCAACAAAAGCCTTATTTTGAAGTGTGATTTGTCTTAGAGGTGAGAGGCAATGACCAGCATCAGTAAACGGGCCACCTGCAACATCATGTAACTCTGATCTCTTCCTGATAAGTCAGTGATCTCAGCAAGTCCAGAAAACATGCACAGGAGGGAGAGGTAGATACATGCTGACATCACCACTCTGCAACCACCATCTCAACTACCCACTTCGTCAGTGACGACACCATCATACAGAGGGCCAAATGTCCCCTGAGATACAAGGGGACAAACTACAAGACCCCACCCATTCAACATGACGATGTAGGACTGATTTACCACTCATTCCTCATCTCCGTATTCCAGTGCAAGAGCCACGAAGACAACGCACACTACTAGAAGGTGGCGGGTTTTGGGCACTGAGCTACACTCTGGCCCTTTTCCCATTTTTTCACACAAGTGAATGACACATTGACGCAGGCCAAAGCTTGCATCTACAACTCTCCACTGTCTACACCAAACGGAGACTGATACCAGAGAAGACACAGCATCCACCCAAACAGCTGATGCATACTGATACTCGCCAGTCGACCAAGATCACATGTTTAAAAGCATCGGCCCGTCCTGTACTTCTATGGGCTGTGTTGCTCGTCACGCTTGTTGACACGAAAAAACAAAACATTCCAGCAACACACTCTCCGACACTCGCTGGCGGCATACCGACTGATCCAATAGATGTCACAACCCCCGAATCAAGCTGTAGCCAGCCACATTGGAGTCATCACAAGACAACTGATGAAGACAAGACACTGCTGACAACACCATCAAGCACACTCAGGCCCATTTTTGGTTTTATGTGTTTCCTCCCACATGGAATTCAGCTTTTCTCTCTTGCTCTTTCTCATCTCTTCATCTTTTCCTCCCTCTGATTTCTTACTATATGCATCCCTGTTTAGCTATCCCTTTTTTGAGTGCAGTTTTTTTTTTTTTTTTTAATTTTTTAATTCATTTTAAAGTCTCTAGAACCTGTGTAACACCTTCCATGTGATGCAGGTTTGGCAATATGCGGCTAAGAAGAGCCAGCTTCCCAACTGAAATGTGCTCTATGGCAGCCTCAAGGCCTACCAGTGGGCGCTAAGCGGACTATTCCAAAATGGACAAAAAGGATGGAAACGCCAGCCAAACGGCCATCCAACACACCAATGGCCGTTTCAGCTTGATAAAACCAGGAAATGATCCTGAGGTGGAGAGTTGTTTCCCCAAAAGAGGAAATGGATAACAGTTTGGGATGAAATGAATTGATTGGAGCGTGGATGAACTACTGCAGCAAATATCTTCCTCCCCACTGTTTGTAAGCATGCAGTAAGTAAATTGAGACCCTCCCCGGGGAACATCACTGCACAGCACCACATGACCCCAAAGCCCAGCACCCAACATCGCCACACAAGACTGACATGACTCCACTTCTTCCCCTCCATACAGGCTTAATCTTTGTCTTTCTGGAAGAGGGTGTTGGTTGGGGTTCTGTTGGAGCCTTTGTTTCTAATGTCAATCAAACCTACTGTGTGTCTGTTCACTACGTCTTGTCCCCATCTATACACGATTCCCTAAACTTTCTTCTGGGATTAATCCTGTTTTTAATCTAGAGAATGGGTGTGAATGTAATAGTAATTACTGATGGATGTGCTTGACCCATGATCAACCCAGTTTATTATATGAGAGTTTATCGGCTGGAGGCATCCAAAATTGACATGCTACTTTTATATTTTGTTTGCCAAATCACTTTTAGAGTCTGAAAGAGTCTGGTTGGTAACCTGCAGAGGTACCAAGCCAACCTCATTTCATTATACTTTTGTTTGTTTTGTGTTTTTAACCCATAAATATTTTCCGACTGAGGAAAGACAGCGGTTTGACGGCAGTCTCCTCACTTTTAATTGGGGTAACATTTGCTCGGAACACATGTATGTTTTTGATTCTGATTGTGTATTACTATTGTGTACCTGTACAGATGGTGATGCAGATGGCAATGGGAGCAATTCAGGTGTGTGTGAGCGTACAAACTTTATTTCTTAAAATTAAGCCATTTGTGACGCTTTTCCAGAGTGACTTTGTTTGATATACAGACCCTTTTCAACTCTTAGAGCAGCTTTATATGCTAAAAGTTTACCATTGAGGATTAGGGTGTCTGTTTCTGTATAACCAAATGACAGTTTTATCATCGCTTTCATGTCCACAGCCCCTTCCCATTTCTCTCAACTCATTTCATTTCATTGCTCTTTACAGGAAGATGAATTGATCTTAAAATGCATGCATCTGTTTCAAATACTAATTCAAGTCCTTTTTAAAGGTGCTAAATTGAGGGGGATTGCCTACATGTTGGTTAAGCCAGTGACTAGCAGTTAACTATGTTACCTGTGGCAAATTATCTACTATATGGCTACATCTAAGGCAGATTTTGGCATCAAAATATTGGCGTGATACCATATTTAAATGTTCAGACACTCCATTGTCATGTATAGAATGCAGCTGGTCTCGTTTCTAGCCCCACCTTGTCACCTTTTATTTGTCTCTGCCATTGCTAATTTATTATTTTGTCTTTCTATTCGTATAGAAGACGTCAATGCCAACCCCAACAAGCGCCAGAGACAGCCTGCTCTGCTGGGCGACCACCCTCCGGAGTACGGTAAGACTAAAGACAAGAAAACACACACATGCAGGGTTATGAAAAATACTGTGCTTTTTATTCTTCTACTTGTGTTTATTGCCCAAAATGCATCCTGGGTGGATTATTGAATTTAAAGATTAAGTGCATGTAAGTTCATAAATGGGTCCATGTTTTTTCCGACTATATATTTTTAATATTGAGACCCAATCTTTTTCTCCAAGGAGTGAAACAACAGTTCTTTCAAGTTGACCGTGCCTTGTTTGATTATGATGATTTGTCATTTGCTTGCCTCATTCTTAAGGAGGTGGCTACCATGGCTACGACGAGAGCTATGGTTCCCCCCCTTATGAGGGTCGCCGCATGGGTCCACCAATGAGAGGGCGTGGAGGGAGGAGCTACGGGCCAGGCTATGGACCTCCTCCCCCTCCTCCTGGCGAGTACGGTGGCCACGCTGAGTCGCCAGTGGTCATGCTGTATGGATTGGAACCTGTCAAGATGAACGCTGACCGTGTCTTCAACATCTTTTGTCTCTATGGCAATGTAGAGCGGGTCAGTATCCTACAGTAGATGTGTCAATAAGTGCTGCGAAGGAGAGGCGGTCCTCACAATAAGATTCCAAATTTGTATTAGTGCAACGCTTCACTCAGGCGTTCAACGTTCTCATGAAATAATGGCTTTATGCATACAGAATGACAGCTCCACCTTCAATCATATGATACAAAACATCACCCCTATAATCATTGTAAATCCATACTAGTTCTATAAAATAGCTGATCCCTAATTTAAATCTCTTTGCTGTGAGCAGCAAAGAGATTTAAATACATAGACAATGAATGGGAACATTCCCTCCGGTATGATTTGGCAGGACACCGTTTAGTTTCCCGGTGTGTCCGGGACTTCCACAACATGTACAAAGCAGTAATAGTGTTTATTACGGCTACGAATGATGAAACATTATCGGTGTAAATGCAGCGGGTGCCGATCGGATTTCTCTCTTGACTGCAGTACGTCCCCCGATCACAAACTGCTCCGGCAATCACTTGCCACACCTCCTCCTCCCCTCCCCGTTGACGCTGCAGCCTCAGCCAAAATCACGTGAGAGCCCTGCTCCATACCTGAACTGCTCAGGGCAACAAGTGTCTTGTCCGCTCGTAGTTTCAAACGCGCAAGTGAGTCAGGACAAGACGTGAGCAGGAGAGTGAGCGAGGATTGGATCGGAACATTTAGCCAATAGTAGCCATGCGGACCGTATGGCTAATATTGGCTAAAGTTTGGCTCAAGTCAAAAATCGTAGACTAGAGCTTTAAATGAGAATTTAAAACCATGATTATTTGTTCTCTGGCATTAAATACAAAGCATTATCAGCGGGGCAAGAATTGTTAAATATAACACTTGACTATAACATGGGATTGTCGACTGAAAATTATTACACAAAGATAATTTTTTTTCCAAATGACATGGGTGGATCCTTGCAGCATAACTGCAACAACCGCAGCAATAAACTCGAACCCAAGTATGCATGTCCAGATGAATCTTGAATGTTTCTTAACGGGCGCTAGTCAATCCTTTTGTTTCCGCCACTTTCAACAGGTGAAGTTCATGAAGAGTAAGCCTGGAGCAGCCATGGTGGAAATGGGAGACTGCTATGCAGTGGACCGTGCCATCACTCACCTCAACAACAACTTTCTCTTTGGACAGAGACTAAATGTGTGGTGAGTTTATCACACCACTTCCAAAAACGTTGGTTGTCTAGAAGAAGTAAGCCTTGCTATATAGCATGGCACCTTGAGAATATTAAAACAACTGCAGCCTTGTTCAGATGGGACAGATCTGTGCTATTCCAGAATGTAGGTGTCGGGTCAAACAAATGTACAAAATACAAACTCCCTCTTATATATCCTACAATCCCCCTGTAGGGCACCTGAATTTCTCCACCCTTTCCTGGTGTCTCTCGCAGCTTGTAAATCAAAAAGCAGATTTAGAATGTATACTCCTCCCTCCCTGCAGTGTGTCCAAACAGCAGGCCATCGTACCTGGTCAGTGCTATGAGCTGGAGGATGGCTCGAGCAGTTTTAAGGATTTCCACGGCTCCAGGAACAACCGGTTCACCTCGCCGGAACAGGCTGCCAAAAACCGGATCCAGCATCCAAGCAACGTGTTGCACTTCTTCAACGCCCAGCCAGACGTCACGCCAGAGGTTTTCTCTCAGGTCTGTAGGAAGCGGCCATATACCACACAGAGTTTAGTTTTAAATGTATGATTTATGTGGCTTTCAAGTGATGTAACTATTTATTTTTTGTAAATGACACAATTTGGTGGGTTGGTAGAAGTCCAGCCCTATTTTGGAGTAGTGTAGATTATGTATCGACACACAATCACCTGCATTTTTCTTGTTTACAAAAACAGCAACAGGCAGGAAAGCACTTCTCATTGCCGCTGTTTGGAATATGTGTATGGCCAGTGAAAGTATTTAGAAAAATTTCATAAAAGTAACGTGCAGGCATTGGCTATCAGAATGAAAGCATTTAAAGAGCTGTTGTGGTTTAAATTCTCATAATTTCTTCTCATTACAGATTTGTGATGAGATTGGTGTGAAGAGCCCTGTCAACGTCAAAATGTTCACAGGAAAGAGTAAGCTGCGTTGATTATGCTTGCTTGCTTATTTATTTGTTTGTTTGTTTGTTTGTTGCCTAGAGATATTTCTGTTTCTTTTAAAGTGTGTTGTAATTTTGACACCTCACCTCCAGGTGGTGCAGCTCCCAGTGACCGCAGTGCTTCAGGCCTGCTAGAATGGGAGTCCATCAATGATGCAATGGAGGCCTTGGCAATGATGAACCACTACCAGATGAAAAATGCAGGTATGGGGAAAGTTGATGACCCTGATTGATGAACCTTTTGAAGTGCAGGATTGGTTGGACTAATGTTAACAACTTTTATATACTACGAAGCTTGTCAATTTCCACCTGGGAAATATTACATAAGAATGTATTTGTTGGTTATAATTAATCTCAATCAACAATGTAATTAAAGCTAAAACCAAATAAATGTAAATAAGTAAAAAGTACAATATTTACCATAATTGTAGTAGAATAGAAGTAGCATGTAGCAGAAAGTAAAAAATATCGTCTGTACTTAAGAACAGCACTTGAGTGTAATGTAATCAACATTGGATTTGGAAGCAATATTTCAGTAATAACATAACATTTTTTGTTTACTCGGTTATGCAAGAAGCAGATGTACACTGAGATTTAAATGGTATTGATGTGTTAAAGTCTCTGATTTACATCATGGGTCATCTTTTCTTGTTTCTCGACTTTTAGTCTATTCTTCTTCTCTTGTTCCAGCTGGTCCGTACCCGTACACCCTCAAACTGTGCTTCTCCACTGTTCAGCACGCCAACTGAGGGTGTAGCCGGTTAAACGAAGATTGGTCCACCATTCCCCTGTTCACATGTACTTAGACCATGACTGCTTGCGAAACACCTGGAGAAATTAGTTTCGAAAAACACCTTTTAATACTGTGAAATACTACATTTTCACAGTGTGATTGATCCCTAAAGTGCAAACTCCTCATATTTGGTATGTTAAGCAGATCTAACAAATGCTAACAGGAATTTAAAAGTTTTGATATTTATGCTCAGATGTGTTTGATAGAGAATCAGTTCCTGTGTGTCTTCAATATTAAGTTGTCCTTTTTACTTTTTGTATTTTGCTCATACAGCAACCTGACATGTGAGAAAGCGTATTCGAAAGATTGGTTTTATGCTCAGGTGGTCCAGTGGCAGTGGACAACATGGTTTTGTAAAAGAGGTGTCTTTTGGAACTTTTATTACTATAGCTGACTTTGTTCTTTGTGTTATTTTAATTGCTACGTATTCAGTTTTGCGTCTCCGTGTCAGATGTGCAGATGGAGAATTTTGTTCTAAGAAAATAAAAAAAAAATTAAAAAATCAATTCAAAGTTGAATTTATTCTACCATTCTTCTGAAAGTTTGTTTCCTGTGTGTTCTGCCAATGTTTCGGTCCATTCTACTCTTTTCAGACCGATTCTCAGCACTGATCGTTGCATTTTATTTATATAGCCCAAAAACACATTTTTGGGAGCTCCTCTGCCGCGGAGGTTCACTGTGGGCTCCTGTGAGGGAAATTCCTATTTTCATCATGTATTTCTGTGGGCAAATGGCTGTCTGTCCTCAATGCGTATTGCAGGACAATTTGCCACCAGGGGAGTCTAATTGATTACTCATCTCATTATAACGCCGTTATCATTACTGCCAAAAAATGTGTCGTCTTACTACATTGAAGGCAGATGTTTTACACCAATGGAGAGGGAGCACGAGACAACCGCAAAAGTGATGACGATTGGCTGGGGTTGAGTAAAATTCTATGGTAAGCCAATCAGAGGGGAAGTTGGGCGGGTGCTTATGCTACATGTCCACAGGAGCGATTTTAAACGAGTGGACGCGCCGCTTCCCAGTGTTGCACGCTTGGTGGGCTGCCACTAAAGGATGATTGACAGGCGCTCTCCTTGCTACAACCAGTGCTTGAATTGGAACAAAAAAAGGTGCCAGTACTCTAAATCAGCAACTGTCTGCACAGCACAGCACACACGCTTGTGGCTCTCGTGGGTACGATGTGTTTTTGCCTGGTTTACCTAGATAAACCCTTTACTAGTTGCTTAGATAAACCATATACTAGTTGATAATTTTCACACACATTTCTCTGTAAAAAATAAATAAATAAATAAAAATCCATAATATAATATATATATAATTAGCTTGAATTGCACTAGCTCTTCATAGGAACTACATGAGATGGGATTACTGATGCGCTCGTGCTGAAGTCCGTTAAAACACACAGGCATTACCGTGAATCCTCTAATACTGGCCTGTATTGTATTACCGGCCAGTCTCTAACATTGGCTGGTCTCGCTGTCGGTGGACGTAAATAACGGCCGGTCTCTAATGGAGGCCGGGGCAATTGTCAACAGGCAGCGTTAAGGCGAGTCCACACCGGACCGAAAATCGGCGAGAGTCGGCGTCCATGACACAAGTCTGCTTGGTGTGGTCGCTCGAATCGGCCCACGTCGGCGTTCATTTCAGCCGATTCAAATGTGTAATCCGCCGTTCGAGTCGGTCACTCTTTTACCATTCTGATTGGTGGAGGCTAGCAGCTTGACTAGCGAATCGGTGAAGCCCGGAAGTGACGATGGTAAACATACCAGATAACCAGTGGAATCGAAGAAGTGGTCTAGAGAGGACCGCCTACTTCCGGTTTTAGTGTTTTTTGGCCCACAATACAGATTAGCGCCGCCTGTTGTTTTGGAGACATTACATCTCTCGCATCAAGCGCGGAACGTATGCCGTCGGCTGTAGTTCTGTAGGTGTGAACCGGCCATGTCGTTGTTCGAATCGGCCATGTTAAGTAGCCCGACGTCATTTACCGTCACGAATCGGGCAGTCGGCCCAGTGTGGACCCACCTTTATTTCCACACTTCCCATTCATTGTCAGGTTCGTGTCGCGAAGATTTTGGCTGAGGCTATATTAGAGGATGTGAGCAACAGAAAGTGAGCTAAATATTCCAAATATATCAGCTAGAAAAGTGGGACTGAATTTTTACATTCGGCACCCCAAATAAGAGACCCTCTCACGATCCACCGAGCTTCTTTTTTGTTAATCCGCGCACCAAGAGAGCTGATTGGTCAGTCGGCAGTGTGTTTCTCCACATTGATCACTTAGGAACATGACCTGCTCCGGAGCAGGTTAGCTCCACAGCGTAAGTTACCATGGCGATCTACCCCGGTAAGAATTGAACCAGCGTCATAGGACGGAAAACCCAGAGTTAACGCTTAAGTTACCTCGCTAAGCACAAATCCTGCTTCAGAGAACAGACCAAACAACAGGCTCTACATGCACGGAGTGCGTGGGCCCATTGAATTTTTTTGGTGCGCATATTTTGCGTGTGGGGAAACCGGAGCACCCGGAGGAAACCCACGAAGAGAAGGAGGCAGGCAGCTTAAGAGCCGTCCCGTGTCCGTTGATGACAGATGGCAGAACTCCTGGTGAGACTTGTGCAGAAACCTGTTGCTGGACCCGCACTCACCTGAGCTGGCAAAACCGCCTGGTGGGCTGCAACGGTGCCCCACCAGAACCCTGGCGTGCGTGGAGTCTGAGAGCCCATTCAATGCTGCTCGCAGCCTTAAATCTTTTTTTTTTTTTGTGCATATTTGGCGTGTGGGGAAACCAGAGCACCTGGAGGAAACCCAAGAAGAGGCAGCTTTCTTGTCATAGAGGTAAACAGTCCCGTGTCCGTTGATGACAGAGGGCAGAACTCTATGGGGTCAGTTCAGTCTCATTAATAGTGAATGCACAGAGAAGGATTCACAAATGCATTTTGTGATTTATACATAAATTTGTTATGGCCTGGCCAGGGTGGCGGAGGGGGAGTTGACCCTCTTTTGCAAGTGCAGCGAGGCACAACTGGTTCCTATCTCCACCTAATCAACCTCACTCTAAAAGCCAGTCCTGACTCAAATCCTGTGCCAGATAATTTCTGTCTCATCGGTAGAGCCAGTCGTGTGTATTGTTAGTGAGAGTTCTCCTGTTTCCCTCAGTGTATGGATTTGTTTACATTTTTACGTACCGATATCCATTTGTGTGTGCATTGAAATGTATTTGTGAGAAGACAGTCATTTATATATAAATGACAAAATACATTTGCAAATACTTCTCTGTGCATTCATTATTAATGAGACCAAACTGAACCCGTATAACTCCTGGTGAGACTCTTGCAGAAACCTGCTGCTGGACCCGCACTCACCTGAGCTGGAAAAAAATGCGTGGTGGGCTGCAACGGCGCCCCGCCAGAACCCCGGCATGCGTGGAGTGCAAGGGACTGATCAATGCTGCTCGCAGCCTTAATTATTATTAATATTATTATTATTTTGTGTGTGCATATTTTGGGGAAACCGGAGTACCCGGAGAAAACCCATGAAGAGAAGGCTTGGCAGGGTCTTTAGCAGCGCCTGTCAAGCTTTACATAGAGGTAAATGGTCCTGTGTCTGTCGATGTCAGTTGGCTGGTCTCCTCGTGAGACTGCTGCTGCAGGAGCCGCGGTTTCTGCAGCCTCTGGTGCAGAAAACGCTGCGGGTCCTGCGACACTGTCTTCTTGACCCACGTATGTGTCAAAGAGTTTCCTCGCGGCTTTGGTGACTAACTTGCCCGCAAGTAAACCGAGAATTAGGATGGGCATGTTGCTGTGAGGATTAGTGTGGATGTGAGGAGAACTGGATCAGTTGTTCAGTGTGTCTCTGCTTGTCAGAACGTTGCTTTATAGGCAGGCGAGCTGGACCTGGCTTTGATGTCAGTGACGTAAGCATTCCATCAAAGGCATGCCACGTCACAAAGTAATAACGCTCAGTATTCGAACCGATTATTCCCCCCACCCCACCCTTGGACTTTGAAGTTCATGCCCATTTTTTTCTTTGTTTATTTGTCTTTTGAAAACGTTCCTCAACAATGACCGCGTTTCCCAGATTCGTTAAGAAGCTCTTAAGTGCTAAGATCTGCTTAGCAGCGCTCTTAAGAACGCTGTTTCCCAGAGTCGCTCTTAGCTTAAGAAGATCTTTCACTAAGAAGGAAACGTAAGATCGAGCTGACCCACTCTTAACAGCCTTCTTAGCGACCAAATGCTCAGTGAGCAAGCCTCGTCAGGGAAATGTACATCCTCCACTTTTCCAAATAATAAAACAATGCTCAATGTTGAAATGCGCTCATAGCTGCGGACCACTGGCGCAAGAAACATAGGCGAATAGTAGGCTAGAGAAGAAAAACACTTTTATTGAACAACACGTTTAAGTTTTCCACACACATCTGCATATATGAGTTTATAGTCGGCCTATAAAAAAACAAAGTAAAAAAAGCCAAAGTTCGCGCGTGTGAGAAACACGCTGGCTACAATACAGCACATTCTCGCTGCGAACCAACAGCGTCGCCGTGCGTGAAGCCAGACGCTTTACATAAATGCATACGTGCGTCAGCAATTCTCCCCACTGGACGTGCTGTCAGACCGGGCTGGTGAGGCAAAGTACCGGCTGCCCCGTGCAGAGATCCAACGGCTGATCTTTCTGGTGTCTCCACACATCCAGACAGCAACCCGCTGCAACTTTGCCCTCAGCCCGGAGGTGCAGCTCCTGGCTGCGCTGCGTTTTTACGCAGTGGGAAGCTTCCTGGAGGTGGTGGGGGACGGCACCGGCCTCAGCAAGGCATCGGTGTCACGGAGTGTGCCAGCTGCGACTCCGATTCTCCTGCGCCACGCCCGGACCCACATAAACATTTAGATTTAGATTTAGCATTTAGATTTAGATTTAACATTGAGTTATAGATTTAACATTTAGATGTCACAATTATATGACTATAAGAGGTATAATCTGTCATCAAAACACGGGACCACGCAGCAGCAGCCCCGTTCAGGCGTTCTTTGGCTCTCGACTTTTAACCTCCTCGGCCACCGTATCAGGCTGTATCAAGGAGGTTGATCCCATGGTTGAGCCTATTGCTGGACGGGTTCACTCAAAGTCAAAATAAAAGTTCTTAGTGTCACGCTGTTATATATGGTAGGCTGCAACTTAACATAGAGTACTGTATTGGCGCTTTGTACATAGTTGCTGGCGTGCAGCACATTTGAGCACCAAATGGACAGCTGTTAATTACTAGTTCGCGTTTGCTAACGTGCGTGTAGCTACAAGCTAACGTTGGATAACAGCGCACCGAGCTACTGACAGACAGGTGAAGAAGGTGAAGCGTCCAAGCAGGTACACCAATCCCTGAAGAGAGCAACGTCCAGACGGCGATGTGGTCAGTGTTTGTCAGATCCGCTCTCACCACATGTAAGTAATGCTGTGGTTGGTTGTTTTTGTCGTGTTATCGTGATGTCATGAAACGTCCTGATAATCATTCTTAGCTCTTCAGGTATGTTGGCTCGCATTGGTTCAGAGAAATGATGATTCAACCGCGTTAAACATCTTTGCAGGGCTCTGTGGGTGAAAGGTCGACAGTCAACATGCTAGGTTGTATGGTGGAGCTCCACGGCGGAGCTCCTCTGTGGGGCTCCTCTGTTTTGTTAAAGCTGTTGTTAAAGCTAAAGTTAAAAAGCTTTGCAGGGCTCTGTGGGTGAAAGGTCATGAGAATGGCCAAGATCGTATGGTGGAGCTCCACTTTGGCGAAGGCGTAACGTCTCTCCAATTTGTACGTTTCCTCTTGTTTTTTTTTAATATTTTCTGCACTAACAAAGAATGTAATGTTCTTAATGTTTTTTTTTGCCCATTGAAACATCTCCATTGGTCTCAGAATATGGTTTGCATCAGTGGCCTGCAGACCTGCTCGTGCTGTAGTACAAACTACAATGAACTGACACCAATTCAGCCTTCTATCACTATTAGAACAGAAGTTATGGGCCTCCAAAAATGCCAACAAATGAAATGCGAAATTCCTATGTGTGAACAAGGGGTGTGGCACTTGAAATTCAAATGGACGCCACGGGCAACCTGTTATTGACCTGAAACTTCAGATTCCCTCGTTTGGTAACATAAGGCATATTTTCACCGCTTTTCAGCAAAATGTGAGAGTTTTTGTGTCTGTTTTCAAATGGAATGTGACCCCATGCTGTTTGTGTCATTCTGTCTCCTTCCTCCCAGACAGGAGGTCCTGGCTGCCCAGTCAGACTGTGGTCCGAGCCATGTCTTCCTCTCCTTACACCACCCTGGCTATCAGTCACCCAGCAGAGTCCGTCACACACGTAGAACTGCACCGCCCTGCGAAACGCAACGCCATGAACAAAGCTTTCTGGAGGCAGGAACCCCTTTCAATTCTTCTACAGTCATTTATCCGAGACACCAAAAACAATACAAAAAACATTTTTTAAAGGTGACATGTTAAATGGAATACTTGACTCCCAAAATGATAATTTGTAAATCGGTTACCACGCGTTACCTTGACTTTCTTCCAAGTCTTTATGAATTGAAATAAATGGGGGCCAAGTTTAACATTCATGAAGACCTTTCACCGTGGAGGCATTAGGGGAAAGTTGTATACAAGTATTCAAGGTAACACAGGGTGATTCATTTATGTACAAACTATCATTTTGGGGATGAAGTATTCCTTTAATGTATAGATCTGACTTCATCCTTTTTGAGCAATACAATATCAAGTATATGGATAAGTTTTGACTTCACGAGTTGGCTAATTTATTGTAATGAATATTTGAAGTGCATACCGCTACCAGGTGTGTCTTCAACGACCACGGCTGTAACGTGTTAGATTTTGGAATATTTCAAAGATATTAAATACAGTTTGTTACGATTGCTAGAACTATTTTTTCAATACTTTTAACAATTTTCCTAAACTCTTAACGCACCATCACACAATTGGAAAAGCGGTTATTTTCATGCTCAAAATCACACATACTTTTCAAAATACAATAATACACTAACACAATACACTACGTATACCAAATACTAACACATGATGTTCTCTTTCAACAGGAACATTTAGTCAGTCTTGGCACAATGTCATAAAAAAAACCACTAACTGATGAAATTACAGAAACTGCATTGTTGTATGTGTCAGGTCTGCCACTATACAACAGACAGTATATGGTATAGGTCATAGATTGTGTTTTGCACGCAGTTTCTTTAAGCCTCTCTACATTTTTGTTGGGTTTAGTAAATGCATGCTTTCTGGGGTTTTTTTTGCTGTAGAAATTCAATAAAAAAAAATGAATGACCCCCCTCAGAGTAGCTTTACAGAACGTACGGTTTATAAAGCAAAAGAGACAGACCAAACGGCTGCAGTAAAGGCAACAGGTCATTACTGCATTACCTCTCCATTGTCCTGGTACTCGTCTTCCTCTTCCATGTCCTGGTACTCGTCTCACTATTCCATGTCCTGGTACTCGTCTTCCTCTTCCATGTCCTGGTACTCGTCTTCCTCTGCCTTCTCCTGGTACTCGTCTTACTATTCCTTGTCCTGGTACTCGTCTTCCTCTTCCATGTCCTGGTACTCGTCTCACTATTCCATGTCCTGGTACTCGTCTTCCTCTTCCATGTCCTGGTACTCGTCTTCCTCTGCCTTCTCCTGGTACTCGTCTTACTGTTCCTTGTCCTGGTACTCGTCTTCCATGTCCTGGTACTCGTCTCACTATTCCATGTCGTGGTACTCGGCTTCCTCTCCCTTCTCCTGGTACTCGTCTTACTATTCCTTGTGCTGGTACTCGTCTCACTATTCCATGTCCTGCTACTCGTCTTCCTCTTCCATGTCCTGGTACTCGTCTTCCTCTCCCTTCTCCTGGTACTCGTCTCACTATTCCTTGTCCTGCTACTCGTCTTCCTCTCCCTTGTCCTGGTACTCGTCTCACTATTCCATGTCCTGGTACTCGTCTCACTTTTCCATGTCCTGGTACTCGTCTCACTATTCCTTGTCCTGGTACTCGTCTCACTATTCCTTGTCCTGGTACTCGTCTCACTTTTCCTTGTCCTGGTACTTGTCTCACTATTCCTTGTCCTGGTACTCGTCTTCCTCTCCCTTGTCCTGGTACTTGTCTCACTATTCCTTGTCCTGGTACTCGTCTACCTCTTCCATGTCCTGGTACTCGTCTTACTATTCCTTGTCCTGGTACTCGTCTTCCTCTTCCATGTCCTGGTACTCGTCTCACTATTCCATGTCCTGGTACTCGTCTTCCTCTTCCATGTCCTGGTACTCGTCTTCCTCTGCCTTCTCCTGGTACTCGTCTTACTGTTCCTTGTCCTGGTACTCGTCTTCCATGTCCTGGTACTCGTCTCACTATTCCATGTCGTGGTACTCGGCTTCCTCTCCCTTCTCCTGGTACTCGTCTTACTATTCCTTGTCCTGGTACTCGTCTCACTATTCCATGTCCTGCTACTCGTCTTCCTCTTCCATGTCCTGGTACTCGTCTTCCTCTCCCTTCTCCTGGTACTCGTCTCACTATTCCTTGTCCTGCTACTCGTCTTCCTCTCCCTTGTCCTGGTACTCGTCTCACTATTCCATGTCCTGGTACTCGTCTCACTTTTCCATGTCCTGGTACTCGTCTCACTATTCCATGTCCTGCTACTCGTCTTCCTCTTCCATGTCCTGGTACTCGTCTCACTATTCCTTTCCTGTACCGTCTTTTCTTGTCCTGGTACTCGTCTCACTATTCCTTGTCCTGCTACTCGTCTTCCTCTCCCTTGTCCTGGTACTCGTCTCACTATTCCATGTCCTGGTACTCGTCTCACTCTTCCATGTCCTGGTACTCGTCTTCACTATTCCTTGTCCTGGTACTCGTCTCACTATTCCTTGTCCTGGTACTCGTCTTCACTATTCGTTGTCCTGGTACTTGTCTCACTATTCCTTGTCCTGGTACTCGTCTTCCTCTTCCCTTGTCCTGGTACTTGTCTCACTATTCCTTGTCCTGGTACTCGTCTACCTCTTCCATTGTCCTGGTACTCGTCTTCCTACTGCCTTCTCCTGGTACTCGTCTTACTATTCCTTGTCCTGGTACTCGTCTTCCTCTTCCATGTCCTGGTACTCGTCTCACTATTCCATGTCCTGGTACTCGTCTTCCTCTGCCTTCTCCTGGTACTCGTCTTACTGTTCCTTGTCCTGGTACTCGTCTTCCATGTCCTGGTACTCGTCTCACTATTCCTTGTCCTGCTACTCGTCTTCCTCTCCCTTGTCCTGGTACTCGTCTCACTATTCCATGTCCTGGTACTCGTCTCACTTTTCCATGTCCTGGTACTCGTCTCACTATTCCTTGTCCTGGTACTCGTCTTCCTCTCCCTTGTCCTGGTACTTGTCTCACTATTCCTTGTCCTGGTACTCGTCTACCTCTTCCATGTCCTGGTACTCGTCTTCCTCTCCCTTGTCCTGGTACTTGTCTTACTATTCCTTGTCCTGGTACTTGTCTCACTATTCCTTGTCCTGGTACTCGTCTTCCTCTTCCATGTCCTGGTACTCTCTTCTCTGTCGATTCTTGGGTACTGTTAATCGTGGCACATTAATAATTCATCCTAACATTACATCCGGAACATAAAAAGTTAAACTTAAAAAGTAAACCACTAGCATTATGATCGAAGCAATATACAATATATATGTATGTAATATTGTATTTATCACAGAGCTTTTGGGTCTTTTCTCCCAGTGAGATGGTGGAGTGCTTTAATGAGATAACCGGGGACCCAGACTGCAGAGTGGTGGTGGTTTCTGGAGCCGGGAAGATCTTCACAGCTGGTGGGTATCGCACTGTTTTTGATGATTATATCCTCATAGTTAAATTGTATTTATTCTCTGTGCTTTGTTACCGTCCAGGTCTGGACCTGATGGACATGGCCAGCGACATACTCCAACCAGAAGGCGATGACGCAGCCAGAATGTCCTGGAACATGAGGAAAATAATCACAAAGTATCAGGAGACTTTCTCCGTCATAGAGAAGGTCAGACCTGTGGAGCACTGAAACTGTTGGGTTCTCCGTGTACGTTGCTGTGACATTATTGAGGATCGTTTTCTTCTTCTAGTGTCCGAAGCCCGTTGTGGTGGCCGTCCACGGAGCGTGTGTTGGGGGAGGTAGGATGCCACCATGACACTGACAAAGCCATGAATTCAGATCTTAAAGACGTGTGTCACAAAGTCAGATTAGTGGGTCAGCTGGCTAGGTTTGGGCTTCACTCTTGTTTTTTTGGTGTCTGGTAGCTGGCACATTTTTAATCAATATTTGATCAATTATACTACACTTAATAATACTATTATAACCATACCATACAGATTTTTTCTATTTTGTTTAATCCCTGTTCTATAATTGATATTATGTTATACTATATTATGTTTAACCTTATATCTCATACTATATAATTTACCCTATTATGTAAGTATGTTACACTGACTTTTTTGCATCATATTATATTTATATTACATATTCATATCACATACAAGTCTGGCAGGTTTTAAGTATCACTTTATGGTTCTCTAATTTATTCTTTTATCCTCATATATGTTTTGCTCTGCTGCAGGTGTTGATCTGATCACAGCGTGTGACATCCGTCTGTGCACCCAGGACGCCTGGTTCCAGGTCAAGGTGTGTACATGTCCATCTAATGATCACAACGTGGAAATGGGAAATGTTCTTTGAGGAAAACGGGGAACCAATAAGTGATTCAGATGATAATTATATGATAATTTACTGCTTTTGACAGTTTTGAGGCTTCATACAAAAAAAGAATAATCTAATGAAACTATCGGTCATATCCACAGTTTTACATGGCGGTGAAGTTATAATTATAAGTTATAAGAATGTAAAAATAAAAACATGAATATAGCATTATCATTTCTAAAGCATAAACAAAAGGCTAATAATTTGATAGAAAAAGAGAGTAGATTGTATCAACAGACTCCTGTTGATGTTATGTTGTTACAGTCAGTGCTGTCTTTGTGGTTCGGCTTTACAGGAAGTTGATATTGGACTCGCAGCAGACGTTGGAACCCTTCAGAGACTTCCTAAAGTCATCGGCAGCCGCAGGTAAAACAGCCGTTAAAATAAAACCAAAGAGTTGTATCTTCTTCTTACTTAAAGTCACAGGCAATATGTAGAAATACATATGATGTAGTATGCAAAGCATTTAAAGTGATGGAAAGAATAGAACAACAAAGAAACTTGACTTCCTCCAGCCTTGTGAACGAGTTGGCTCTGACTGCCAGGAAGATGTATGCCGACGAAGCCAAGAGCAGCGGACTGGTCAGGTAAATGCATCCTCCTCGGAATCATAGTGGCTTACCTGTTTGTTGGTTTCAGAATGCTACTGCTTGAGCTACACTGTGAATCTATTTTCAACCAAAAATAACAAAGCACTACTTTGTGATACTCTGCAATTTTAAAGAGCAACTATCACCGATTTTAATACAAACAAACAAACTTTGTCTCCAGCCGAGTGTTTGCAGACAAGGAGGCCATGATGGCTGCAGCTCTGGAGATGGCCGACGACATCGCTAGCCGCAGCCCTGTAGCCGTGCAGGGCACCAAAATCAACCTCATCTATTCCAGAGACCACAGCGTAGCAGAGGGACTGGACTACATGGTGAGAACACCACCTGTATTTGGTCAGCCTCACCATGGAGATGCCTTCAGATTAGCCAAACTATACGTTGTTCTTTCTTTTCCAGGCTAACTGGAACATGAGCATGCTTCAGACTCAAGATGTGATGAAATCAGCTCAGGCTGGCATGGAGAAGAAGCCTCTCAAGACAATAGCATTCTCCAAACTCTAAACCTCACTGAAGAAACGTTCACATATCACACAAGTTTTATTCCTCCAAAGTGGCCTTTCCAAAGATCTGTATTGTTGTGGGAAAAGTGCCTCTGAAACAACAGGATACTATAAGGAATTATCATCCGTGTGTGAAATCCTAAATTAGCTCTTCAAGCTCTTCCAAACCATAATATAAGAGACTCTTTCTGCTCATCCTGTAATCAACTTCATGAATGTTTTATATTAAAAAAGGAATTCATCTGTGTGATGGGAATTTTTCATTTAGTAGTTTATTATAGTATAATTAGTAGTTTGAGTAGTTTTAACTCATACTATTCCAAGTGTCATGAGGTTACCTGTATTCTGCACTTATGTCATGTGTTACATGAATTGTAAAATGCATCTTGTGACACCAGCACAGCTGGCAAGTCAATATGGATCTATGGACACTGATGAGTGGTTCAAACACCACATCCTGGACAAAGTTTGCCATCTACAGAACAATGCTTCTCTGACGATACATCAGCAACATCTGTATAAAAAGCCCTTCTCAAGACTGAAGACTTGGTCCACACCGGACCAAAAATCGGCGTCTTTGAGAGGACCGCCTACTTCCGGTTTTCGTGTTTTTTGGCCCACAATACAGATTAGAGCCGCCTGTATTGGAGACATTACATCTCGCGCAAGCGCGGAACGTATGGCGTCGGCTGTAGTTCCGTAGGTGTGAACCGCCCATGTCGTTGTTCGAGTCGGCCATATTAAGTAGCCCGACTTCATTTACCGACGCGAGTCGGGCAGCCGGTCCGGTCTACAGAACAAGTCATCAGGTAATCATGAACAGATTTCCACCACAATCTGAAAGTGTAGAGTGTACAAAAACTGGATCCAAATAACTTAAAATGCTTTATTGATACAACTTTACAAGTGAACTTACAAAACTAAAACTAGAAAACATTCAGTCACTAAATAGTCTGCTTGGCAAGACGTTTCTGTCTGGTTTCCTGTGGAGACAGAAAAAAAAAAAAAAAAATGGAAGCCACTGAAATATCACTTGGAAGTTCTGTAAGAAGCAATCTCTTTAAAAATGTATTTTCTCAAACAACTCATAATTCAAGTGTTTTACCTGGTTGAACTTCTTGGCTTTCAGTCGGTTTTTTACAGAAGCTTCCCGTCTCTTTCTGACCTCTTCTTCACGCCTCACTTCCTCCAGCTGCCCATACAGTCTGTAGAAACACCATTGCATACGGATTCACTGCATCTTTTAAAGTAAATCAGATTTTAGGTCTAACCCGTCAAACACTACTCTTTAAATTACATCGGTAGTAGGAATGTATTAGTATAAGCAATGTTTACAGTAGACCGTGTAGAGGTTAAACGCCTTTACTACTGTAGCAGTACCTTCGAGTTCTCTGGTGCATCTCAGAAACCTGCTTCCTTTGCTCCACCTTTTTCAGGCTGGAATCGATAACTGAGGGAACAGAAAACAATTGTTTGCACTGTTTGATTGTTGATGACCACTTCACAAACATCATCGACTTATAGCGGACATTAAACTTTACGGATCCTTATTTTGGTTTAAATAACTAACTATGTAGTACAGCACATGGTCAATCCAGTGTTGTATGGCATTAAAATATGACATTAAAGTGATTATAAAATAGAAGGGTTATTTAGGGCAAAGCCCATCAGATCACATCATTACAGTCAGAAGCATGTTTTCCCCACAATCCAGCAACCTCATGTAAGCAGCACTGTTCTATATATCAGCAATATTCAGTAAGTTACTGTTGGGATTTTACCTGGATGTGTTTGGTTCTTGTCCTCTGGAGTTTCTTCCGGGGACAACTTGGATTCTGACCCCTAGAAAAGTCATGGTTTGTGTTAGAGATCAGAAAGACGCCTGCCGCTGAAATGAAAAACATGTACAAGACAGTCACCTCTGATTCTTGGACTTCCTGTCCCTCTTCACCATCTGGATGTTTGCCTTCCAAAATTCCCTCTCCCCCAGTGATGATGGACTCTTGATCCTGCAGTGTGGTGTCCGTCAGGCTCACTAGTGTAATGTCAGACTGCTCCAGGATCCCCGGCTCACCAGCAGCTTCCTGAGACGGATGGAAATCACGCAACTCGTAAAGGTTTACGAATATAGATTTAAAAACATACCACAACTGTAAAATTGACCTTGACCTCTGCAAGTAACAACCTGCAGCTGAAGTGTGACAGTTTATAATAGGTGAACAATCGTACCATTAACTTTTCCGAGAGAGGACAACTGCTGTTTCCGTCTTCATCCACTCCCTCTGGCTGTGGCAAGCCCACATTAGGTTCATCATCACACATCCTTAAGTTTGACAGAAGAGCCGCCATCTTCACATCTGCCTGCATGGTGGGAGCAGGGTTTACGTTACCTAAGGTTTCATTAACCATTTCTCTGCAGTTTCATTGCAATATAAAAATAAATACGGTCTCAAAAACAAAATAACTGACCGAATGGTCATCGTGCAGATCAGGACAGCGAAACCAAGAGCACTTGTTTGCTGGCCAGAAGAAGCATGCGCACAGTGTGCACATTCTCCTGGCGAGCAACATAGTCTACTTAACATGAGCACGTGCAGATTCAACAAAAATAGTCTCTTCAAGAAAGATTTCATGACATGGCTGAGAGTTGGTTTTACAATACATCCCAAGTGGCAGTAAAATAAAATCTTAAATCTAACTTGCCGTCAGCTGTGGGAACCTTGTGGGAGACACCATAAGGACAGAGTCATGGGGGTGGCACTGGGAGGTGCTGAGACAGGAGAAGGATGTATGCAAGGCAGAGGAAGCTACCAGGCGGCTGGGCGCCTCCTCTGCTCTGAGACGCTCAGGCGACAGTTCAGACTCAACAGAAGGATCAGTGTCAAACTCCTCAGAAGGTGTGGAAACACCGTGTTGCCCTCTGGTATGCTGTCCTTCAGGGGAGGTCGGCACATTGTGTTCGGGCAGGTGAAAGGTCATGGAGGGCTCTGCTGTTTCGTTGTGGGTGACCTCAGCCAGGAGGGGATGGAATGAGTCAGAGTCTGGAAACACTAAAGGTGATGATACACATGACCATAAAGCTCTCTCACGTTTCGCACCAGGTCCGACTGACTATCCTTATAGCATTTTTCTCAGACTCTCAATGGAGACAATTGCAGAAAAAAAAAACTGGTAGTAAGACAACTGCATGAACCCACTAGACTTTGTTTCAAAATCCTAAATAGACCTAACTTGGCTTGAGCTGCAAACATACTATAAATTTTCATATTGTGCATGATTGTCATATTACATCATAAGGTCATGTCTAAGAATTCACTGTGATAACTTGAATATTTTATACCTCACCTTCGGTCTTCTCTGAGCCCAGGTCTCTTGTACTGGTTTGGTTGTGTAGTGTCTGGTCTTGTGGATGTGGATTCACAACTGGTATAGAAGCACTGTGTGACGAGGCTTCGGTAGGCAATGCTGGGTATGACAGCACACTAGCCTCGGTAGAGACACCAAGACCCACATAGGTTCTTTCATCTACAAAAAACAGATGAAGAAACAAGGGTTAGTCTACTGGGATATCAGCTGAACATAATATGGACTGGCCCATCAGTTAAAAAAAAAAAAAAAAAAAGAACTTCAACCCCAAAGAGAAACTGAATATTTTAAGGCCAATTGCACCGCTATGGTTCAATAACGATCGAGGGTCACTGAAGTTTTTCCGGGCTGGAAAACAAAGTCAACATCCACGTTCGGTACTATATTGCATTTGGACGGGACCGGTACTTGCAGCGCAGAGCAAGCCGGAGCTTGGGGAGATAAAAAAAGAAAAAGCAAGGAGGAAAGAGTTTAAATTTGGCTTTAAAATTAGCAAGGTGAGGCAGTTAACGGCGATGCACCACTGTGGAAACAGGGTTTTAAAACATGTATGCTAAGGGCGGAAACACCTCCGACTTAGCCAAACACCCAAAAGGACAAGAACCCAGACCTGCACACTGAGCTCAGGGAACGACAGGTCATTAAGTCATGAAGAAAAGCCACATTCAGTGCTAAAAGCAAGCCCCACCCCCTTCACTCTTAACAGAAGTAGCTTGGAAGAAAAAAAATAGAGCTGGTTTATTTATATTATATTATTATACCGTATTTATATTTATATTTTAACTTTTTGCCATACATGTAGACATGCTGTGGTAGTACCGTTTTAAATGCCTCAGTACCCCGGTACCAAATTAGTACTGGTATACCAAACAACCCTAGTTGATATGTATTGCAAAGTGCTTTGTGTGGTCGGAAGATTAGAAAAGTACTATATAAAAGCAGATCCATTTACCAATAAAATATTGCAGTGATGATGAGAGATGGTCATGACATTTTTTAAGTTAATCACTAGAAAGCTGGTGGTCTTGTCTTTTGTTTACTAGGAATGTAAAACCTTACTGCACGTTTCATTCAGCCCAAACATTTAGTTTACCTGAGCTTCCACTGTGCTGGCCAGCAGACTCATCCAGCTCCCCAACCAGTGGTCTCATCCCACTCTCCTCCAGACCTCCATCCAGCCATCTGGTTGAATGCTCAGACGGCACTTGACCCATCAGCTGACCTGCATAAAAGTCCTGTCCACCACTTAGCCAATGAGAACTGGACTGGTGGGAGAGTCGACCAATCATCCGACTCAGAGTGGAATCCCATCCACCTTGATCAAAGCTCATTGAAACAGGCGGAACTGGTAGCTGACCAATCATGGACGAATGAGCGGACGGCAGACCGACAAGTTGCTCCATGGCCGAGTCTCTCTGGTCAGCTACGAGATAGGATGAATGGTCTGTCAGCTGGCCAATCAGAGGTCTGAAAGAGTCCTGTTCTTGGTCCTTAGCCAGTGACAGCTCCTCACCTGAGAGGTGCACCAGGATTGGACTGGGTGTATGATGCAAATCCTGTGGCAAAAAATAAATAAATAAAAACATCAATTGAATGCTAATAATAATAATAATTAGTAATTTTAAAATATTTAGGACTGACTTGCATTTATAATTTCTGAAATAAAAATGGAAAATATGCACAGACCTTCAATCAGCACACCATACACAAAAGTTTACTGTTAATTTAAGTAAAAGTTTGTTTTTAATTGTTCGGTTAAAGTTTCCCGAGTGGCCACAAAAAGTTAGCGTTACAACAAAAAAAACAGCAACTTTTGAGTAACTGACCAGGCTACTCCTCTGTGCTCCTGCTGTGTCTGAGAGGAGAGACTGATGAGCCGTAGAGCTTCCATCCTCTTCTCTTCTCTCCTCTCCTCCAACCAAGGACAGCTGAGAAACTGAAGGGCCAGCTTCCTCCACATATGAGCCTTCACGGTCTGCAGACCAACAGGGAGGACAACAAGACACCGTACTGACATGATGCAATCTTCTGGTATGAAATACTAATTTGTGTGCAACCAGTGAGTTTGGCTTGTTTCATCTTATGTGTTATTTATAATTACATTTCATATTTGGATGTTTGCCATGCTTTAAAGAGAGGATATTCTTGTAATATGTGTGTAGTTTACCTGTGGTTTTGCCAGCAGCGCTGAGGGAGATGTTAAGCTCCTTTGTGTATCGGTCTATAATGTGCTGGATTCTGTTGTCATTAAACAGAGATTCAACAGCCAGACTAGGATGGTCTGCAGCCGAGCTCTCCTCAATACAGCAGCTTTGACCGGATGGAGAAGAGACATCAGAGTAATCTTCTCGTTTGAGTAGCGGGGATTTATCTAATAAAAGAAGTGGGAGGGGGGAAAAGGCATTTTGAAGTAGGGTGGTATTCTGTACTTAACTGCTTAACTCAATAGTCAGTATATTACCTATAGTAGATGGAGTTTGGTTTACATCATTCAGACAGCTGATAAAGCAATCAGTTTAAGTGTATGCATTATTAAGAATATCGTCACCGCTCTACCATGCCGTCAGAGAGCCCTTCTGATGTAGCGTAAACTACAGAATGTGGAGGCCTATGTGCAGACTGACCCATGCACACAAAATGTGATCAAATAAAAAAAAAAGATTCAGGACACAAATACATGTACAGACTCACTGAGCTCAGTTCAAGTGTAGAAACCATCATTAAATGTATTTTGATTACATACATTTCAGGTTGAGTAAGTTCACATCATTGCTCAGAGTTAGACAGCACTATCCAATATGGAAATGAAGCTGTACATATCTATGCTCTCCTCAAAGCCAGTAAAAGTTCAGATTCTCTAACCCCGCAAGGTAAAGCATTCTAAATGTAGCATACAATTAATGTGATACACTTTAGGTCTCCAAAATACATTTGCCTGCTGCCATCTGTTTCTCCAACCCCCATTTACTGCATGTAATACACTCACCATGCAAGTACCTTACACACCCCCACTTAGCATAAAGCTCTCAACAGACTGCAGAAGTACAGCATATTCCAAAATGTCCCACGATAATGCTTAATATTTGGACGTACCCTCACCAGCGTTTAAGTTTTGCTCAGGATCGGTGGTGATGTAGCTGCCGGTAGAGATGGTGGTGGAGGAGAGGCAGTCAGAATCTGGAGGCCTGTGTGCAGACTGACACATGCACACAAAACAAATGTGTTACGGAGATGAAACAGATTCAGGAAACAAATACATGAATGGATTCGCTGAGCTCAGTTCAAGTGTAGAAACCATCATGAAATATATTTTGATTACATACACTTCAGGTACAGTCATTTCAAATCATTGCTCAGTGAACAGAAACAAAGACACACACATACACATCCCTGCACTTAATACCTTTGTGAGGGCCCTCATTGACACAATGCATTTCCTAGCCCCTTACCCATATCATCACAACTAAATGCCTGACCCCAACCCGTAACCTCACCTAAACATGGTTTCGGTCCTCAAAAGGTCGTAAGTACAAGAACATTCACAAACACGCTTTAAAAGCTTCTCAAGCATAAATCAGATGCCGAGGCAGATATTGTCTAGGCATTCAGATTTGGCTAGGTTTCATCATTGATCCACAACATGTGGACCTCAGAGAGGAAAAAACAAATCTGTGCAAAAAGTGCTTACTGCAACAAGTTTGCCATAGGGTTTATAACTTGAAAGAGAAGAAAGAGCCAGTAGTAAGGTATGTACATCCTCTGGCGTGGTTACCTCTGTGGAGAGTCTGTAGCTTGTGATTGCAGGACCAGAGTAGTCTGCTCCTCTCCCAGAGTCGGAGGAAGGCTGTGAGATAATCCTCAGGACTGAATCTGGAAAACAATGTTCAACCAGAAGGAAATATCCTCATTGTCTTTTCCTTCTTAATTTCTAATCAAATAAGAACATTTTCCTTCCATCCATATTCTTTGTCATCACTCTTCTTCAGCAAACCTTTACATACCAGACTCTGAGGATTCTGGAGACATCCCTGCACCCATCAGCAGCCTCTCTCTCCACATGAGATGGCTGGAGCTGCTTGAGCTTGAGCCGGTCGATCGTTCAGCACTCTGCTGCCCACTACTGGACCAAGAGGGTGATTGCAGGGTCCTGACAGAGGACACGGATGAATCTGATTCCTGCTGCTGCTCCCAGTTGAGACTGTGTGAAGGGACCATAACACTATCCTCCGGGCCTGGGGAGAGGAAACATCACAATCCAATCAACTGATATTCCTCTCCATAGCTCATCACATGGTGTGGGCATGTGATGAAAACGGTCCGTTATTCATGCATTTCTGGGGCTGAGCTGACCTGCCACTTGGCTGGTGTTGACTGGTGTCTCCACCTCTTGAATAGCACTAAGCTCATGTTGTTCATTCATCACCTCCATGATGCCCAGTCTGAAGCGGGTCACCGGGGGCTTTGCTGTTCTATGAGGAGGGAGGAGTCCTGAGGGGATGACTGATGCTGGAGCAGGTCCAGCAGGAGCGTCGCTCTGACAGATCCTCTCTTAATGGAACATTTTTAAATTACTCCACAATATTGACAAAACTGCATGGGTTTACATTGACTTCAAGTCTATGTCTTAAAACGTATACTAGAAGTACAACACAATCAGTTCAAAACTGTTGCATTTAATGCCTAGCATTAAAAACAAGAAATGTTTAATGGGCAACGTGTAAATCACTCCAATTAATTTTGATAATCTGTATTAAAAAAAAAAACAGAAAGGGAAATGTGGCACTTTTAACGACAAGATCACAATTACGTAATGAAATTAAGATAAAAAGGTTTTCCATTTTGCAGTTAAATGAAAATTGTGTGAACAAGGTGAGAAAAACAACTACTGTTAGATGGCGGTTGTGGAGGGGCGCAATCTTCCTCCTCAGGGTCTTCTAGGTGTGATAAAGTTCCTCCATTGGACGCCTCGATAGCTCTCAGCAGGGAAGAAAGTAATTCGAGGCGGGTCTGATGGATGTTCTTTGAGACCAATACTTCACTGGTAGCCTCTGGATCTAGCTGTGGGTGAGAAAATTTCATGTTGCCATGTTTAATGCCACAACGCCATGATTTGTGAGTAAAAAGGTCTGCAAGCAAGCCCTCATGCAGCTGACGATTTGATAGTAGGACAGCCCTAAACCCTCACAAATTAAACGGGAACGCCCATCAAAAGTCTGAGAGTCTATGAGTGTAGACGTGGAGATTGGGCCTTTTGCTCATCAAGCACATTTACACGACCTTTCAAGTGCAAGCGTAGTTGGTGTACGCCATATACAGCACGTTGCTGCATACAATGGTGGCCTTGTGCAACCAACTACTGACTTTCCATCTTCTTCAGACCAACGTTCTGCGCTTGTTGAAGCGGTGGTGGGTCATGCACACAACATGTCTTTAAAACGTCATCTTCTGTTCAGGTCGTCTGTCCTCATTTACTCTACGTTGCGGCTCTGAGACTACCTTTATAGGCGACTAAGTGGGGCAACGACTGACACCCAATTCTGTCTCTGTACCTCCGACAACAACGATGGTGCTGAAAAAAGGAGTGATACTCCCACAAAAGGCAGTGCATAAGGGGATCCAGACTCACTGAGCTCAGTTCAAGTGTAGAAACCATCACAGAGTGTATTTTCGTATTAAATACACTTCAGGTCAAGTAATTTCACATCATCGCTCAGTGTACAGAACCACTTTCTATAAGATAAAATTAGTGTTAAAACAAACTAATCTACTGTACCGTAACAAAAGGGCATGGCATTATTAGAGCCCTCACTTACCTGAGCATCAGTATGAATCAGAGCCTGCAACGTCTCCTTTTGCCGTCTCATCTGCTGCATCTCCTCTTCCCGTCTCTCCTCTTCCCGTCTCTGTCTTTCTTCTTGTTGCCTCTGCTCCAGCGCCACTGCCTCCCTCTGCTCCAGCACCCGTCTCTGCACCTCCCGCAGCTCTCGCCTCTGCCTTTCCACGTCGTCGTCCTCTCTGGAGCTCAGCGACTCAGTCTGCAGGGAGTCATGTGGCTTGGGCCTATGATCAACCACAGCATAGTCAGGAACCTGTGCAACATCTGTGATGGACGGACTTGTGGCTTGTACGGGATCAGAGGTTCGCTGGAGTGAGAAGTTGGCTGAGTGAGGCGTCGTGAACAGTGTGTCTGGCCGTGGCTCTGAGTAGGCTCTCACTCTCTCTTTAAGGTGCTCCGTTACTCTCTCCATTATGTTGTCAGTCAGCCGTGCAGTTATATCGGGTCTCTGATTCCTGGGATCGCTCAAAAAAGACTCAAATTCATCTGGCAACAACTTGGAGCAAAGACTTGCACTGGAGCCAAGAAGTGGTGGTGTCGAAGCCAACATGTCAGACTCTCTTGTGGGAACTTCCACAGGGGTTTGTAGTCTAGGGTGGATGTATGCAGGCACTGCAGGAGTTGTAGGGAACTTCAGAGTTGCTGGAGGATGCACTGACTGAGCACTGTGCAGAGGTGGGTGAATGAGGCCCAAAGGCGGGACAGCAGGCAGCAACGACGTGGCAGTTCTGTTGTACCGAATCTTTAAAGCTTGCTGGTATTCCTCCAGGCGCTGGCGAGCCACCTCCACTGACCTCTGGTGAGTTCTTAAAACAAAAAGATGGTGCAAGGAATAAATTTGATTTGAATAATTTGATTTAAATAGACCAATATCACTGCCTCAAGAGGCTTTACAATCTGTAGAGCATATGACACCTTTAAACCCACCTGTTTTGTTCCAAAAGCCGCTGTTGGTATTCTTTAATCCTTCTGGTGGGGTCATCTTCACCCGACGGAGGCACCAGCTGTAGAGTGTAGGGGTAGCAATTAAATACTGAAATAAAAATCGGAATTTGACAAGAAAGTTGAGGGCCTACCTCAGTGGCTAGACCAGGATTTAGAGAGGTGACTTCTTGGTCATGGACAGGTACTTTTGGTTGGTTAAGAATAGGTATGCCTTGGGTCACAACAGCCTTCAGATCTTCTCTCTCCTGCTGGGCCTCGAGCAGCAGTTTCTCCAATTTGGCTTTCTGCTCTTCCAGCTCCTGGAGCAAAACCACCTGCTGCTGCTTCTCCCTCTCAAGCTCCTCTTCCTGAACACACAAGAAAAAGCTACGCATTACCTAGAAGGTTGACCATCAACGGAGTTCACAGCTATATTCAATATTGACCAGATATCCAATGTAAAGTCGAGGGAAAAAAAAAACATTTGAAGCATCAGTTTCCAAGGTGAGATTTTGCATTTTGACTAAAAGTGAGAAATGACAAAACAAAGCAGAAAGAAAAAGGTAATGCACAGGGAGGACACTCCTGCCAGAGACTGGACTAATAAAGTAATGAGGAACACCTGGATCAATTAATTCCAACCAATCACAAAAAAGACATGATGCTGTCAGAATACCAAAAGAACTAGACTTTGGATTCTGAAAATGTGTATTGTGAACAAAGAATGACTTCTCTGACACAGTGTCATATTTCTGCTACCTTGGTGCTCAGTTATCAACGTTCTGCTTCACAGAATGTTATTCTTTGTTGCTCTTTATTGTTTGAAATGCGAAAAGACAAGTTTAACATCTGTGCTCTAACAAAAAATACAACCAGAGAGATTTAACACTTAAGCAGCCGTTTTACCAACCCACTATATGTGTCCATTGAGAAAAACTGACTTTCCAGTGACTCCAAAAGTCTGTTGTTAATAATGTGATCCAAGAAAAGTCAGTGGATAGACATGAGAACAGGCATTTAAACTGGCTAGATCACCGTTCCTGCCTACGTGTACAGTGTTAAAAAATAGTTCCTGCTCTGCATCATACAAGTGGAAATCAACACGTACCCGTTTCTTTTGTTCTTCTGCAAACTCTTGAATTCTGTTCGCAAGTACATCAGGAAGTAGAGGATCTGCTGCAGCCGACTGCTCTGTTGTCCCCAATGCTAGTTGAATTAAAGAAATATAAAAATAAATAAAATATAAATAAATATATATATATATATATATATATATATATATATATATATATATATATATATATATATATATTATATATTATGAATGATGAAAGTAAATGACTTACCCGGTGGTGAGTGGGAAGCCTGAATGGGGCTCAGGTTACTTTTCTCCCCGCTGGTCAGAGAGCCTGTGTCGATGGTTGTGTCCCGCTCTGGGACCTGATCAGCGATGTCGGTTGGTGAATCGACTGAAGGGACACGACTGTTGTGGTCAATCCACTGGCTCCTCTGGCTCCTGATACGATCCAGGAGATTCTTCAAAGCCCTTCTAGGAGCAGGTTTGGACGTCGTCTCTGCAAGTGAACAAAAAAAGCAGAAGAAAATGACATCAAGGTTATCACACAGGACAGTCAGATTATATTCAGGGCCGGTAAGAGGCTTGTTCTTGATTTACATAATCATTTATTGCAGTAAACCAAGAGCTGTGAACGGGTTTTGTGTGAATGGTAATTTAAAACAAATCTTGTAACGACCATTACAAATGTATGAATTTAGGTTTTTTAAATGTATGGTTCTCGTCACCTTGAGCAGCCGTTTCCTGCTCCATGCTTCCGGCCTCCTGCTCAGCATCATGTTGTGTGTTTCCTGTTCCTTGTGTGGCGATTTCATCCAGTGTGATGTCCAAGTCTTGGTCCTGGCTGCCTGTGGACAGAGCTGGCAGAGGCTCGGGTACCAGCTGGCTCACCAGGTCTCCTTTAACCCCTGGGATCAGACACAGTCATGGTTTAAAGAGGCTCCATTAAAACTGTATTTGTATGCTATATCTCCCACAAAAGCATATAATAAAAAAGTAAAGTAAAGCACACTACAATGAAGATTTGAGAAACTGTACGGAGTGCTACTTCAGAATGTTTTGTGCATGGTTTTAAGCAGCTACAAGTACTGACATCTGATGAAAAGTATTTGTTAGTGTGACTTTTTGCTATAAAACCCATTTCATAGTCCAATACTACACCACTGAACAGTTCTTACTTCTCTCTCCTGTGTACAGGTCCTCAAAAGCAAATTCCATCTCCATCTGGAAGTCCTCCCTAGTCTGTCTGTTTAAGAGAGGCTGGAAGATCTGCGGAGGCATCTGTGACACCTGCTGCCTCCTCCTCAGCAGGTCTGTCTGCTGCATGTGCTCAAGTTCAACAAGTAAGCGCTCGCGATCCTGAAGGACACAATCGAAAACAAAAACAGATGAGTCCATATAACATGTCTTGTCTCTTTTTACAAGTAATATGCCATCACTGGACTCTGATACAGGACTACTGAACATCTTCCAATGATTAACTGGTACTTGGATGACTGTGTGCTGTTTCTATGATACACAAATGTAAATTATACAAGCCACTACAATTTACCACTTTACATGAAACAGATGACAGTGTTGGTAACACGGATGGCAATCAACATCAGAGCAAATCATCTGGAAGAAATAAGTGAACAATATTGGTCCATCTGTTCATCAGGTAAGTTGTACCTGGGTGAGATGTTCCCTCCTCAGAGCTTCCTTCCCTCTGAGACGAGCCTTCTCAAACTGCTCCTCTCTCCTCCTCTTTTCCTCCCTCTGTAAGTCCTGCAGTCTCCTCACCTCCAGCTCAGCTCCCTCATTGGCATTAGGCTGTAGACACATTACAGATTAGACAACTCTAATAGGAGGGAGGCAAACAAACCATGGGGTTAAGTGCACACGATAATCGGAGAGGGCTTACCTGATTTGTGTCTGCCTCTCTGTCCACTGTGCTCTCAGGCATGTGGTAATGTGTGGCTGCGAAGGCACTCACATCAGATTTCTTTACTACATGTGGCCTCTTGGAATCGATGCTCTGTTTAAACAAGGAAAGCCAACGTTACCTAAACTTTGCAGCTTTGAAAGTTTGTTTTATTTGATTAACAGGACAGGAAAGATCAGTAGCAATGTTTAGTTGTGTGTTGCGAGGATAAATAGAGGGACCGAGCCGAAGCAAAAGCATAAATCATTTATGAAAAAGCATTTGAAACGATAAAACAAACAAACCTGGTTCCAGGTGGTTCATCAGGTCAACAGGAAAATAGTGTAATCAATATTACTGATCAGGCAAATCACCTGAATGGGGTTTGGGGGAGGCATTGGGAGGCTGGCCACTTTAGCAGATCTTTCCTTTTCAGCCTGTAGGGCCTTCTTCCTGGCATTGGCGGCTCTACGGAAAAGCAAGTTAATGTAAGTTCAGATAAATTCTGTTAAGCATCTGGAAAGATCGATCAAATGGTAGTAAATGGACGTGCATTCATATAGCACTAATCTAGCTACTCAATGCGCTTCACACGTCATTCAGTCACTTTTACCCATTGACACGTTTGTGATGCTGCTTACTGGCTTTGCCTCTCATGATCTTTAATCCTCTGGGATTTGAGCTCCTTCAGGGCTTCCCGATGACGCTCCTCTGCTTTGACATGATTTTCCTCTTCTCTCCGAGCGATGGCTGCCAAGTCGGGTTCCTTGAGCAAATAAATCAAAATTACACAATATATATATAGCTATATATATATAGCTTGTTGTTTTTGGGCCAATGTTATCTTACATTTTCTTTTGCACTCCTGTGTCCCTGACCAACAAGCTGGAGGC
This sequence comes from Chelidonichthys spinosus, assembly GCA_029853015.1. NCBI lineage: Eukaryota > Metazoa > Chordata > Actinopteri > Perciformes > Triglidae > Chelidonichthys > Chelidonichthys spinosus. The sequence continues at coordinate 14,259,839 of CM056828.1, forward strand.
TTTCATCGTATAGCCTCTGCAGTGTCTGGAGTTTCTCCCTCTGCTGGAACTCCCAGTCCGCCCTTAGCTCTTCCTCCAGCTGCTCCAGCTCACGCTGCCGTCTCCGCTCAACTTCTCGGCGTATCTGCAGCGCAATGTACCTCTGCTGATCCCGCACCTGGAAGTCGGGCAGAATATACATGATGTGCAGTCTAAAGGTGGCTCAAAAAAAGATAAACTTATTTTGAAATTACAAAGCTGTTCATTAAGACCACATCAGGGCTGATGTGATCATACTCATGAAATCAAGCACAGATGCCATACATCTGTAGTGAAAAAAGTATGTTAAGACAAAACAGAATACATGACACATGTTGCAGCAAAAATGAACTCCAGCTCCTTCAGAAGGACACGTCCATATGTGAGGTCACAAGAAGTCTCAAGAGCATGGAGGAGATACCAGGAGAGCAGCCGTTAAACGAGGAGAGCTGGACAGGTCCGTAGAAGGGCATCAACCTAGTAGCAGGACGAGTATCTGCTCCTTTGTGGAGGAGGACCAGCAGGAGCACTGCCAGCGCCCTACACCATGACCTCAAGCGGGCTGCTGGTGTTCATGTTTCTGAGAAAAAATGCTACTTAAGCCATGGATCAAAGTTGATAACTGGCTTAATTTTAACTGCAATACTTTCCAACGCACATAGGTTGACTTGAATACTGTCCATTCACTTTGGACTAAAAATATATAAATGTAACCCATGTCAAAAATTATGCACAATGCCCAGTCCGATATTGGGCCGATTGCTTCTCAGTCTTAGTAAGAAAGTCTGTCTTTCTATCTCATGGCTCTCTTTAATGATTTGATAGACGTTTATGTATATTTCTGTATATGCAGTGTACATTGATGAAATTCCTACGTCTAAACATTTTTGGCCAATAAGGGCGATTGTGATTCTGATTCCAAGCCAATTTGCTACTGTAGGTTGCTCGGTCCGTAACCAGTTACGAGTGTATTTTAAATTATTAGACCTGTCTTACTGGCATCCTTTTATAATGAAACATCTCTGCGGTTATACAGCAAAAAGCTATCCTCACGGACATGCACATGTGAGGCAGAAATTATAGCCATCGCTGAAGTTAACTTGCTATTATCACCAACAATTAGCTTACCTGCTGTATTCGTAGTTTTCTCCTCCTTTCATACTCCTCCCGTATTATCCGAGCTTCTTCGTTTGGGCTCAGTCTTAATTTGGCCACTCTTCTCTTCATGTTTGTCAAAGTGCTAACGGCCACCAGGCAACGTTGAGGTTAGCAACTCCGCTAGCCATGCTAACGCTAGTTAATATTGGCTAGTAAGCTTCATTGTGGCGCATGCATTCACTATCATCAGCGTTTAAAGCGTTACATAAAGTCGAATTAATGATGGTAATAGTATAAAAACAATAAACCAACCCTATACGTTTTGTTTATCATCAGAGAGCCATGTCAACCAGAAGGAAAAACGAACGAACGTCTTCTTTCTACGTCACATCCGGTGGTTTAAACAGCCCGCCGTGCCCGTTCCGTTCCGATTGAAATCCCCCCTTGTTTCCTATCTTACACTGGACATGGTTCCTACCCTTATTTTGTGCATTTAAAATATTGTACCCTACTTATATTACAATAAAGCAGGTTTATATACATACAGATTGAAACGACACGAAATAAAATTACATGAAGCATAGAAAACCGAAAGAGGCAGCGATGTAAGAATCACACTAGTGGCTAGGGGGCAGCAGAGTACGATTGTCCCTGTGTGTAGAGAGCGAAGAATGAACCATACACATCGCTACAGGACATTTTTTCCACAACTCCAGTGAATAACATTTATTCAAGTTGTGACGTGTGCACACTAGAGGTAAGATTAAAACAATGAAGAGATTATGTTGTCAGTTGGCATTTATTTCGAGTCCCGGGGTCTTCCAGTTACCCTTGGAGATTAGCTTGGCTAACGCTAGCTAGTCTCGCTAGTAGACGCAAACATACACAGTCAAATGCAGGAAACGTTAATACAGCTAGTTGGTATTACTAATGGTTATTTATGCAGCCAGAAGTGGTCGATGGTACATTAAGATCCTTTAATATCAGTACAAATACTAATACCACACTGTGAAAATACTCCATCACAATAATAAGTCCTACATTAAAAACCTTTCTTAAGTAAATGTATGTGACGTTACGTTTTATGCTGTTGGCTTCAATGCAGAGATCCACTTAGCAGGATTGCTTTGTGCTCTTAAGCGTCTCAGACAGTCTGACGGTTGAATCTCTCTGTTTGTGCTCCTACTATCAGCCTTGCTATCATGTCTGGTGGTCCAGCAGTAAGGGTCAGCATCGAGTCTTCCTGTGAGAAGCAGGTGCAGGAAGTGGCCCTAGATGGAACAGAAACATACGTGCCCCCTCTGTCCATGTCCCAGAACTTGGCAAAGTTGGCACAACGCATTGACTTCAGCCAGAGATCCGACTCAGAGGAGGATGGGATCGAGGGCGAACCCAGGGACCGCGAGTGGACCAAGCAGGAGCCAGAGGAAGAGGAAGGTAACTGGCCAAGAGAAGCTCTTTAAGCTAGAGCTACGTCCTGTTAACGTCACTGGCACCAGCTATGATTGGTCCATCACTTATTCACTGTTGAGAAATGTATTTCAGATGAGAAAATTCAGGTTGATTGCAAGGGGAACAGAACACCAGGCAATACTGGGGAATTCTATAAATATACAGGAAAGTAGGGGGTTATATTGAACTTGCATCAGAATAGCTGGTAAATAAGCTAGTTTGTATACATATATATAATATAAACTTAAAGCCAACTGTAATGATCACATCCTACTAATGCAAGTTTATACGACAAACGATTTATTCTTAGACGTTTTCAGCTGCATGGCCCCCATCAAGGCGGTACATTAACTTTGATGAATTGCAATTCATTGTAAAATAACAGCCATAAAGTTAAGGACTTTCATATCAAGATCAAGTAAGAACATCTCATGATAAATAATAAACTTAATAAAACCCATTAATTTAAAGAAACTTATTACCGACACCCCTTTTTGTAACACTTTCCTGTTATCAATAAACAATGCCCAGTCCCCATGACCCTGCACACGATAAATGGAAATAGATGACAGGTGGGCAAATTCAAAACAAAATATACTCCTATACAATGTAGGCCATATTGATTTTGTTTTTCTCTGTTAGAAGCAACTCTGATTCTTGGTTTGCTCACACAGGCACAGTGAAGTTTCAGCCATCTCTTTGGCCCTGGGACTCAGTGCGTAACAACCTGCGCAGTGCCCTAACAGAGATGTGTGTACTCCATGACGTGCTCAGCGTAGTGAAGGAGAAGAAGTACATGGCTTTAGACCCCGTGTCTCAGGATCCATCAGCTGGCAAGGTAAACTGCTAGAGTATCACAATCACTGCAATCTGCAATCACATATTTTTCTTGTTTATCAGTCTAGACTGTCTTGATGTGAGTTGCAGAGTGTTTTAGAATATCGTCCGTAGAGATCTCTTGAATATAACAGAACTATATGGCACTCTGCTTGGGCCAAAAAATACATTTGAAAAACTCAATAGCAAAAGTGTCTTTCCAGAAATCATGATCTGCTTCTCAAGAGAATCCACAGACACTGTTTTCTTTCTACCAAACTACACCCACTAATGAGTGAGCATTAGCCTCTTGCCCACGAGTAGCTTGCTTCTGCACAGTGACGCAGTTGCTGATACTGATGCCATGATGACACAAAAATGATGACGTTCTGTGGTTTATATTCCTGAAAGACATTTGTGCATTTTCTCTGTTTCGCACACGTTCATAACGTTTACTTTCCTGCCCTCGTGCAGACCCCCCAGGTGTTCCAGCTAATCAGTAAAAAGAAATCCCTGGGCACGGCAGCGCAGCTCCTCCTGAAGGGAGCTGAGAAGCTCAACAAGTCAGTAGCAGAGAACCTGGAGAACAGGAGGCAGAGGGACTTCAACTCTGAGCTGTTGCGACTCCGCTCCCAGTGGAAACTTCGCAAAGTGGGAGACAAGATCCTGGGAGACCTCAGCTACCGGAGTGCAGGTGATCTAATGCGTACTCTGTCAAATCTGTAAAGGCCTTTTTTTTTTACCATAGTGGTCCTGTTGTGTTTTACAAAGTAACATTACATTACAACTAAATTCATTAATAATCTCAAGCTAACATGTTTTGACTATTTACCCATGCAGGTTCCCTTTTTCCTCACCATGGCACGTTTGAGGTGATTAAGAACACAGACATTGATCTGGACAAAAAGATCCCAGAGGACTATTGCCCCCTTGATGTCCAGATCCCCAGTGATTTGGAGGGATCTGCTTATATCAAGGTGAGAGGGAAATCATAATGGCATGTTCCATTGAAATACAGTCTCATCTATGAGCGGTAACAAAGATATGCTTGTGTTTATACCGGTGAATTGTTCCCCTACATGGTGATCAGGAGTTCATGATTGACTACTGCATTTTTCTGTGAATTGCATGAGAGGAAAAGTCAGTGGTAAATATTAGATGTAGAAATGATTTAGTGGACTAGCCCTGTGATAGACTGGCGACCTGTCCAGGGTGAACCCTGCCTTCGCCCAACAGCGGTAGATGATAGATGGATGGATGTAGAAATATAGTGTAGAAATATCTTGTTGTAATAATCGAGTACTGTTTATGTGTTCAGGTGTCCATCCAGAAACAAGCTCCAGACATCGGTGATCTGGGAACCGTCAACCTGTTCAGGAGACCACCAAAAACTAAAGCTGGTATGGTTGAATTCACAGAGACATGACACTTCCAAGAGGCATTAAACTCCAAGACTGGTTCAGTAGCCTGAATCTCTGGCTGCTCTCACTTCCACCACATCCCATAATTTTCACTATAGTTACAGTTATAGATGTCTCTCTCCATCCTGACATCATCTCCTCTGTCTTTTCCCCGTCGTTGCTCTCCGCCCAGGTACCCAGCAGTGGCACGTGAAGCTCGAGGCGGCTCAGAACGTTTTGCTGTGTAAGGAGATCTTTGCCCAGCTGTCCAGGGAAGCTGTCCAGATAAAATCCCAGATCCCTCACATTGTTGTGAAGAATCAGATCATCTCTCAGCCCTTCCCAGGTCAGAACGCTTATGACAGGTTTTGTTGGACGTCATCATGACGTCATCATATCACGTTGCATATTTAACATTGATGTCTGTCACTATAGGCCTGACCTACAATCTAGTAGTTCTAATAAAATATCTTATTGGGAGAGCTTTTTCTTTTCTGTATGGCAGCATAAAGTAAGAACTCTCTGTTTGTGTCTTTATAGGTCTGCAGCTGTCCATTTCACTGTGCCACTCTACGGGAGAGAAGAAGAACAACCGGGCCTCTCCAGAGAAACCCAAACCAGATGACCACCTTTACGTACTGGAACACAATCTGCATCAGATGATGAGAGAGGTGATGTGAAATATGAAAGATATGTTTTGAAACCGGGTCACAAACCTATAGTTTGTCCACGAGAGTAATGGCAATTTATTTTTCAACTGCAGAATGACCCAGCCGTTTGATTGATTGATAAGATCAGAATGCATCTAAAATGCAAAAATGATCACTATAATTTGAGTTAACATTTTCTATTATTGTCCCTCATTGGAAAGTTTGCAACTTTGGCAAAAACGGACACGTCAAGGCAGACTCATAACTGCAACATAAATATACATTGAAAACTACCATCAGTACAAGTCTTTCACCTCATTCATAATTATATTTTATCTATCAATTCCTAAATTTTTTGCTGCAGTTCCACAAGCAGCAGCTGAGCTCTGTGGTGATGCCACATCCTGCTAGTGCCCCCTTTGGCCACAAACGCATGCGCCTAGCGGGGCCAATGGCCTACGACAAAGCTGAAATATCCAGCTTGCAGCAGAGTGAGGGGCTTCTGGAGAAGATCATCAAACAGGCCAAACACATCTTCCTACGTAGCAGGTAAACTATAGTTGAACCATATGTCATTTTATTCTATTTCCTGAAGTCCAAGACAAATTTCCCTCAGGGGACAATAAATTATATTGTATTGTTTATCAGGGCAGGGGCGTCAGGTTTATTATGCCAGTGGAATTAGTTTCAGTATGTAAACATTGCTCCAGCCACAAGATATGAAACATGTATTCCTGACTGCAATGCCACGTTTGGCCACAAGGTGGAGTACTTTGTCTTTGCTTCTCAGGAAAAGATATCCATCCATCCATCCATTGTCTACAGCTTTATTCAGGGTCACCCGGGGAGGGGGGCAGGAAAATATAGAAGCAAAAAATTATAATTCTGAGAGAAACTCTGTGTTTTTTCGAGCCACTTGCTTCGTAATTCAGCAGCATTAATGTTTGTTATCACCAGGACGGCACGAACCATCGACAGCCTGGCCAGCCGCATCGAAGATCCCCAGATCCAGGCTCACTGGTCCAACATCAACGATGTGTATGAGTCTAGCGTCAAGGTGCTCATCACCTCTCAGGGCTATGAGCAAATATGCAAGTAAGTAGAGGAGAAGAGGGAAGGAGGAACCAGAGCAGGAATTAGTACACAATGTGAGAAATATAGCGGAGGACTTGCTAATCTATTTATGAGCTGCTGTGGGTACAACACAACCTTTTAATAACACTTCAAATTATTTAAATTGAAAGCTATGGGTCCTTTGTTTTTGCAACATGCTAAACAGGTTTGCTTTATGAAATTAGAAATAGCACAGACTTGAATAGTATATACAATGAGTTGTTTTATGAAATGCATTTTTTAAGTCTGTGGTTGGTCTCCTTCCACTTGACTGACACGTGTGACTACTGTTAGACAAGGCTTAACGTGTTTTGTGTGTTTAGGTCTATCCAGCTGCAGCTGAACATTGGTGTCGAGCAAATCAGGGTGGTGCACAGAGATGGACGTGTCGTCACACTGTCGCACCAGGAACAGGAACTGCAGGACTTCCTCCTCTCACAGGTATCACAGTTGCGGATTAGAAATCTCACTGCATTTTGTGACAAAACCGCCTTTCATACTAGTTGGGGACAGGATAGGTCATTCGTTAGGGAGTAGGACAAGAGCACTCAGGTTACCAGTACCTTGGCGTTCACGGATGCCTGCCCAATCCTAGCAGCAAGGACAGCAGTGGGATCACGCATCACAGTTCCCTCATAGTTAACTTACCACAACAATAGTTTTATCTGCAACCTGCAAGACCCTCTTCAAGTTATGGCCCCTTCTTTCTTAAAGCTGTATGACCCTCCAAGGGCATCTGGCTTCCATCTGTGTCTTACTGAAGATTAATCAAACTGTGATTAAAGAAATATATTCTTGCAAAGTATATTTTAACACATCATTAACTTGATACATTTCATCCTAATTTGACTCTATTTATCTGCAGTGGTGATAATTCCTCCAGTCCGGTTTCTAATATTTTAACTATTTGTGCAGTAGTGGTATTTTGTACTGTGCACACGCTATAGTGAAACGGAAACTGTCAAACATCTGTCATTTATATCAGGACTTATTAATGGAAAACACAAGATTACATTGGAGTATCTGCTCAGAAAGACATCATGTAAAGTATGCAATCTTCTAATTAATTACTGATGTTTCACTTATTTTTTTCCTGCCAATCTAATGCCATCTAGCTGCTAGCTAACTGTCACAGTGAGTGTTGGAAAGCACTTTGCTATCGTCGGATGACAACCTTCAATTGATGTTGATGTTAATTTCTTTCCAGTACTTGTTAGAACCAGTAGATTTACTGAACCAGTAGATTTACTGATTTCAAGTGCAGTACTTAAGTTCAAATTCCAGGTACTTGCATTGTCTTCCTTGGATGGTTTTCACAGTGTGTTGTACTACGTTTACAGATGTCGCAGCATCAGGTGCATGCAGTTCAGCAGCTGGCCAAAGTGATGGGCTGGCACGTGCTAAGCTTCAGCAACCATGTAGGCCTGGGCCCGGTGGAGAGCATTGGAAATGCCTCCGCTGTCACCGTTGCCTCTCCCAATGGAGAGTACGCCATCTCAGGTGAGACGAGCATTGCAAACCTCCTCTTTATTAAGAAAAGCATACAGGAAATCCATTTTGAAACAGCTGCTTCTTTTGAAGCTTTTTGCTGCTATTTTGTATGTGTATGTTTCTTTATCTTTTAATATATTGCCTTATATTCAATGCCACTAAATAACATCGACATCAGTTTCATTTGGGTTTGTTTTTGTCAGGGAGTAGACTATAATTGGAAAAGATGCCATTTTCGTAACCAGCATTAGCCCTAATTGACCACAATGCATTGCAGCCGAGATAGAAACCTGTTGCATTTTTGAGTAAATGGACCCGACATTCCTTTTCCCCCAAACAAGGGTAACAACTCCTGCTTTGCTTTCACTGGATGCAACTGGGCCACACCCAGTCAGACTATGAAATCACTTGATCCAACAGACACGTTGATACAAGTTGAAGGTTCATTTAGAAAGCAAATCACAACAATTCACCACAGAATTGCTGGGAATGCATCTTATCAAAATCAGAAAGTATCCAACATTGTAAGAGTATCCTCGAGAGCAATACTGCGTATCCTCATAACATCAAATTTCCAAGACTACCTAGTATGGATGCATTAACTTGAGCAGATAATTCATATGTTCTGTGTGTATTTGTTTCTCCGTTCAGTGCGTAACGGCCCAGAGAGCGGGTGCAAAGTTTTGGTCCAGTTCCCCCGCAGCACCACCAAAGAGTTGCCGAAGAGTGACGTCATTCAGGACGCCAAGTGGAGCCACCTCAGAGGGCCGAGCAAAGAGGTCCACTGGAGCAAGATGGAGGGCCGAAACTTTGTCTACAAGATGGAGCTGCTCATGGCTGCACTGACTCCCTGTCCTTAAATACAGTCAGCCTGATTTCCCACAAACAAAGCCATGATGTATATACAGTTATTACTTTTGTACACATTTTCAGTCACAAATTATGAATGGGATAGGCAGCACACAGCCATTGCAGCTATTACACAGGCCCCTTTGTTAAAAATGTGATTTTCTTTTTTCATCCCTTCCACTTTTGGAGTTGTGTTTGTGTGAACCTCAAACAACGTGATACACAATTTAAAGCAAGTCTTTCTGTATTTGTGTTGAGTTCTCATCTCATAAGAATAAAGCTAGATGTTTTCTGAGGGCTTAATGTTTTATTGTGATCTTGTAATCAATTGTCTGATTTCTCTTCATAGTTTGATTTATCAGTTTTAAAGGTTGTGTAGGATTTAGGGGTTTCTATGGAATACGATATTCATAATAATAATACATAATCACCGGGAACTAAAAATCATTGTTCATAGGTTCGCAGAGTCTCTTAGTTTCTATGGACAAATAAAACTGGCTCTAGAGAGAGCCTTTCACATTTTTATGTTATCTTGAGGCCACTGTAGTTCTGTGACACACTTCGAAAGGGAGGGGTGAGTGGATGGGAGTTCAGTTGTCAATCTGAACTAAATGCTACAAGCTCCCTTTTGTTTACCATTCTTCTGTGTTTTTGAAACCTGAAACTACTCATGTGGTTCTCCATCTCTTCTCACTGCATCAGAAGTCTGACAGACTAGCTACAGTAAAACGCCAGGTTTGGATGATAATCGTTGTAAATGAGTAAAAGAAATCAAGCAATCAATTTACTTAGACAATAAATACAGTGTATTATTTTCCAATGTCATGAGTGATATATTTACATTAAATACAGCCATAAGCTGTAAATGCATGGGTAAACAATACAAATGTAAACATGTTGGTACACAGTTAAGTAACTTGTTGGACTAAAAACAACTCCATTATTTTATGTACATGCCTAACTTTTAAAAAGTAGTCACTGATGGTCAGTCTCTGGCGTGTTTTCATGCCAAAGAAGCAGCGAGACGTCCGTCAAAGAGGCTGCAGCTCCGTGGCATCACTTTCTGCATAAAAAGGAGGATCAAACTTAACACAATACACTAACAAACGTATAAAAGAATTTAGCAGACCTTTGTACTCAAACACACCCATACTTTGACACAGAACATAAGTTCAACCCACATTCACGCCCACCAAACCACATTCGTACATTTACACAATGGTGCAGCAGTTAGAAAGCAAACTCTCATATGTACACGTTTATATAAATATGTTTTTTAACGAAGATCCCGCTTATAATGTCCTCATTAATTAAGCATTTTCCTACTATATAGAAAAGGAACAAAACTTGCCACTATATACATTTCCTACCTTTTTATTTACAAAAGCTGATGCAATAAGTTTATAATGTCAGAGTTTGATCTTTACGTGTTAGTCTCCTGATACAATCAGAGAGTGACTACATGGAAATAAGATCTAACTACTATATATCCCATGAACGTCCCCAGTTGATTACTAACATTAAGAATAATATGAAATTGTGCAGCTAAATCACTAAATGAGGCATTATCTTGTTAGATATGTGCTGATTTGCATAGATTTCGGTAAGACCATTCAGAATAATACACTGCTCAAAGAAATGAAGGGGAACACTTCATCATCCCAGTCTAACACCAAGTCAGTTAAACTTCAGGGAAATCAATGCATCCATTTAGGAAGGTCAAGTGATTGTGAATCAATTTCAGCTGCTTTGTTACAAATTAAAGAGGAGCAATGGAGGCAAAAGCAACACAACCTCTAAAAAGGGAATGGGTTTGATGTGGAGGCCACAGACAGCTGCTCTCTCCTCCTTCCTGACTGGTTCTTCTCTAGTTCTGGGTTCTGCTCGTGTCCTTGTCACTACATGAGGTGGAACCTGCAGCCTAATCAGGCTCACGGGTAGTCCAACTCCTCCAGGATGTGAGGTCACAAGAAGGTCTCAAGAGCATGGAGGAGATACCAGGAGACCGGCCGTTACACCAGGAGAGCTGGACAGGACCGTAGGAGGGCATCAACCCAGCACCAGGACCGGTATCTGTTCCTTTGTGGAGGAGGACCAGGAGGAGCACTGCCAGAGTCCTACAACATGACCTCCAGCAGGCTGCTGGTGTTCATGTTTCTGACCAAACTGTCAGAAACATACTCCATGAGGGTGGCATGAGGGCCAGACCTCCTCTAGTGGGACCTGGTCTCACAGTCCAGCACTGTGCAGGAGAACACCAGCCCCGTTCTCTTCACAAATGAGAGCAGGTTCAGACTGAGCACTGTGGTGAACGTTACGCTGCCTGTATCATCCAACATGACCAGTAGTGGGTAGTGATTGCAGTGGGTCCTGGGTCCCTCCTGGTGCAGTGGGTCCTGGGTCCCTCCTGGTGCAGTGGGTCCTGGGTTCCTCCTGGTGAAGTGGGTCCTGGGTCCTTCCCGGTGCAGTGGGCCCTGGGTTTCCCCTGGTGCAGGACTAGCCCGGCCTCATGTGTCCAGAGTGCAGAGGCGGTTCCTGGATGACGACGGCATTGATGCCATTGACTGGCCGTTTCCCTGACCGAAATCCAATCGAGCACCTTTGGTGTTATGTATCGGGACGTCCAACACTGTTAAGTATCACCTAAGACTGTCCAGGAGCTCTCTGATGCCCTGATCCAGGTCTGGGAGAAGATCCTCCAGGACTGCATCCTCCAACTCATCAGGAGTGCAGATATTGTCAGGAGTTCAAACAGGCAGATGGGGCCAAACACACATGGGTCACATTATGAGCTGCTGAAGTTTACTCAAGTTGCCTGTGATTTAAATGTTTTACTTAGATATTCGGCGTGATTTTGAATCCAGCCCTCACTGGTGGTTTTGGTTTCCATTAACCTTTGTTAGGTCATTTTGTTCTCAACGAATTCTACAATGTAAAACAGTAAAAATGTTCAACTTGAATAAACCTGATGTGTGATATAAGTGATAACTTTAATTTTTTTTAAGCAGTGTAGATTGGAATGAAACTGGAAATTGCCACTGAAGTGGAGATATGTGGCTTGGAATCTGAGAAAATGGCCTTTAAAGGAGCAGTGTGTAGGATTTAGGCGGAATAACAATGTATTCATTATTGTATAATCACCTGAAACAAAGAATAGTTTTTTTGACAAATTTAGAATGAGCAAGTTTTGAGTTTTAAAATTGGCGCTACAGACGCAAGCCTTTTTGATCAGTGCAGTGATAGTCAACACATTTAACAGATTGCAGCCGCCAGTGTTTCAAATTTACAAGTGACCGGGTTAAGTGGTGACTCTCAGCCGAATGTGTCCGTGATCCGTAGTGACGGCAGCTGTTGAAAACACAAAAAAAACATGTAGATGTCCTCGTGAAAGCCTTTAATTTATTTCAAATCACACACTCATCTGTGTTTATGATCTATATCAGCTATGTACATAAGTTACTACGAGCAATGAAGGACACATTCAGTTGAATGTCAACAGTTAACACGGTCACTCTGACAACCAAAACAGAAACGGTCCTCTGAATTCTGTCGAACTTGAGTCTGTTGGAACATCGATTTAGATGAACGCACATGCAACATCAGACATTTTGATGCTAGTAACAGTTTTAATTCAATATTAAATGCAAAACGCCACTTCCATTGCCACAAATATATTTGATGACGTCAACTAAGAGTCACTAGAGTAAAAAGATATCTAATCCATATCACCATGCAACTTCCCCAGTTGACTACTAATATTAAGACAAATTTTTATTTTCTTAAAGGTTATATTTTATTATTAGTTTTATTATAGGCATTATCAAATGCTACCTTTTTATGAGTTTATGAGAAATAAACAAACACAAATAGTCAAAGTATTAAAATAAACACTTAAATGTGTATTGTTGTCTTTCCTGTCTGAAAGAAACCAAAACTGATCATGTTGTCTTACCTGGCATCTGTTTCCTGCGTTTCCATGCTACTATCTTCCTGTAAGCCTTGTCCAGTAGCCACGTGGCCAGCATGAGAAGACCAGCCAAACAGGCCAATGCTAAGGCAGAGACAGACAGGTACTGGAGATCCTCATACAGCACCTCTGGAGGACAGGGACACAGGAGCCACATCATGTTTACTTCAAAAAAAAGCTTTGGCCACATTCTACTGTGTCTAACCTTAAGAAATAATAGCATTCTTATGTCAAAGCAATTTTCCTCTGTCATCCTTTAAACACTACAACCAAAACCCTGCTCAGGTTGTTCTCTGATGAAGAACTATGATAATCTCAACCTGCTCTGATTTTCTGAAAGACACATATAACATTCAGAATGGGACTGCAGACGTTAACTACCTTCACAGACCCTGGAGTAACAGTCTGTACATCACGAATGTGTCCATAAAATGTTAAACCTTTATTTGCTGTTGCTTGTATCATTTAGTTGCTATGCGTGTGAAAGCAAACTGCTTATTTCCTTAAAGTGACAGTGTGTAGGATTATTTGTAGGCATCTAGCTGTGTGATCAACTGAATACCCTTCCGCTTGCTCTGTCCTCTCCATGACTGCTGTGACGTGAGCTAGAGCACATCACCGTGGTAACGCCATTCACCTTGCTCTGAGGCCATCCTTGCCATAATAACACTACTTTAGGAGCAACGGAAATCAGACGGCGGCTGGCCCTACCACGGTTTCCTGCAGCTCACATCACTGTAGTGTCACAATGTGCTTGGTTTGTCCGTTCTGGGTTACTGTAGAAACAAGGTGTAGCAACATGAGCAGCTCATTCTAAGCTAAAGGAAACGCAGCGGTTCTTAGTTGGACCTGCATGTTTTTTTTATATATATTTATTTTCTTTTGGACTACTACTGGTGTGTGTACTGGTTTATTCACACATTCACACACATTCATACACTCATGGCAGAGGAGCCACCTGCACATCAGGATCTAATCTAACTCATTCACACATATTTGCACATCGATGGCAGCCTTTGGGGGCACTTTGGGTTTCAGTATCTTGCCCAAGGACACTTCAGCATGCAGACTGGAGGAGCCAGAATAATACATGAAATGTCTGCTTATAGATCCCCTGATATGCTACACACCTGACCTTCAAACCTGTGAAATGAGGTTTTCCAAAAACTATATACATTTTTTTAGGATATAGCTTTATAAATGCCACAAGCAGAATCCCAGACCCACTCACCGTTCACTTTCAGGACAAAGCCAACATCCTTGCTGCTCCCTGCTGCTTCTGTGACGGTGACCACGTAGTATCCAGCATCCTGCAGCCGCAGGTCCGACAGGCCCATTGAGCCATTGTTGTAGGACTGCACTCTGCTGCTGTAATCCACTGTTATGTTGGTGTACACCCCCGGCTGCCAAGTCCCAATGGTGCGGCTCACCGCTCCCGACATAAAGGTCCATTGCATGGTGGGGATCCCATTGCAGGTAACATCCACTGAGAAAAACACATTGTCCTGCACTGACCGGGTCAGGCTCCTCTGGGGAGAATGGATGGAGATGGCTCCAGCTTCCAAAGTGAAAAGAAGAAGAATTGATGAATAAATATCAAGATAGACAGATGGATGTCGGCTCCGATGGCACAAAAATATTGCGCAGTGCATGATTGTTACGGCCACACCTTCATTTTTTTAATGTTTGTCTCCGGTTCAACAGCAGAATACACATTCCAATGTATTTCACAATACTGCTCTATAAAAAGAATAGGTTTTGCATTTCATAACACAGTTAGTCATTGCTGCTGGCCAACACTGTGACTCGTTTGCCTTAAATTCCATGTGCAGATAGAAATGTTCTGTGCTGGCAGTTTCTTTGTAGCCGAAGGAATGAAACCTGTCAAACAAGCTGAGAAGCATTCATTTGGCAGTGTTTGCCTCCTGTTTGTTTTGGGCGCCCCTCATCAAATATTTTTCACAGGAGTTTCAGTGGGGGATCTCGTTCTGCTGGTGGTGTGTTTGCTTAATGAGGCACAGGTAAAGAATTCCATCTGAAAATGCCAACGGTGACTACGGAACAAGCCGTCGTGGGAAAAACTGTCCTTTTATTCGGACATCACACTTTAAATGATCATCCTCAACAATAAACCTCCATGACCACAACTCTGCGTTCTGCTTTTTATGTAATTGTTATGTTTTTCCCCCTTTATTTTAGCATAGAAGCGTGTCATGGTTTAGTTATTCTGTGCAGATGGACTTTCATTTGTAAGGACAAGAGCTCTTTTGCAATTGCTTCTTATTTTCTATGGGACTCAGGTGTTCTTTCGTGTACTGGGACCTTGGATGCAGAACATGTTTACATGCCATGTGGTCATGAATTGTTGACTTGTTGATCTACTTATTCCTGGTATGCAAGTAATGACGCAGAAAGTGAGAAAATAAGAGTCCAATTAAAGTTCTATCTCTAGTTTGCCTTTAGTTTTTCTGCCACGTTCTCAATTTCAGAGGGCTGGACCCTCATTTTATGCATGAAGCAAATATAAGATTACCATATAGGAATGCTCTCCAATGCACCAAATTACATGTGTTCAAATGCTTACCTAGGTGACACATATATAATGTGATGCTGAGAAACACAGCGACATCTTGTACATCCCAGAGCCTGAAATGCCACATTAGAATCTGAGACCCATTGGTCGAACCGCAGTAGAAGAATCTCCTCCGGGTTATTTCACATTCTGAAGTATTCTCCTCTCGTCTTTCTCCTTCCGAAACAGCCTTTCCTCGTTCCCAGGGTTTCCTCTTCCACTGTCCTTTGTACGGGTGTTTGTGACTTCCCCTCCTTATTTTGTGAGAAAGTTCCCGTCGCAGAAGTGTTGGACTTTCCCTCCTCTTTCAGGACTGTGCTGGATTTCTCGTCATACCTGTGCAAGTCAGTGCCAGCCAGTCCACACCTATCAGACAGGTTCAGCCAGAGATTACTAAGTAAACATGTACTCAGCGTCCTGTGATCTCTCTCTCTCTCTCTCTCTCTCTCTCACACACACACACACACTTCGACACACTAGCAAACACACATATCCCTCTCAGTTTACTTACTACCAAACACCCCCGCCCAACAAACACTCACCTGCATACACAGACATGCTAGCCTATCACAAAATGAAACCAGGATAGGTTGAGTCACCTGGTATTCATGCTTTGACACACCTGGTAAAACACGTTGAACGGGAAGTGTGTTCACACGTATGCACTAAGGAACACAAACACACAGGGAACACAACTAGTGTGAATTGACATTTCTCTTTGGGAGGCAGGAAAAAGTTGCTTTATTATGTGCTTATGGCACTTCTGATTAGTATTTGTTTATTTAAACATCATCATGCTTGGGATTAGACAAATTCATTTTAAAGAAAGTATGTTAAATCATTTTAGGCCATTAAATGGTGTATACCAAATTTTGTGCCCCATAAATTGCAATGTCCAAGCTACATTTATGAAGAACCAAACTAGGACCCGTTTACTGAAATAAGAGCTCTCTCACGCACAACTCCAGGGGCTCCTCTTAGTACCGTTAAGACTACTGACACATGCTGGTAGTACTGTTACAGGCCACACCCTGCTGCCCGGGTTAAAAGGTTTTCCCCACTATGGGGTTGTCCCTGAAACAGAAAGGAAAACAAAGACATGTTCTTTAACAACACTAGTTTAACTGCAAAATTATGGTTTCATTTTGCATCAAAAATCCCACCTGTCAGACCTAGCCTTGCCCACTACAAACGTTAACGTTGGATTTGAAAATATATACACTCTTGTCAAATAGTGTTGTCTGTCAGACTATCTCGACTATTTTTTTCATGTATTATGGTGTGTTTTATATGTTTTTTATAAATTTACTTTTGTTTTTATGCTACATTTTCACTCTTTTTTGTAGTAAAAAGTATAACTTCCTATCAGCGGGTTAACAGTTACTTGACCTCCTGATAAATAGCTTAACCAGCTAGCGTTACTTCACCCAGGTCCACGTTATTGCTGTCACAGTAACATTACATTGCAGGCCAGTACATTGGTTACACCTATTTTGGGGCACTTCATGGTCATTGTTACACACGCGTAATCCTTCTGTCAGGACTGTGGAATGCTATGTAGACCTGATTGGGATTCTAACCGGCTGCCATCTTGTCCATTGTGGCTTTGCCGAATGTCCATTTCTACTGTTGTGGATATGTAATGTCACTTAGTTGCATGTAGTAGACCCATAGTTCGGTTGCAGGAGATTATATTAGGGCATATGTTGGGGCATACCAGTATATATGTTTTCAATAAACCACCTGTCCAACCTGCAGTGTATGGAACTAGGGTATGTGGCATCAGGTATACTGTGAGGTAGAAGGGACCTGTCTAAATTAAGGAATATAACATGCAGTGTGCCGCACGGCTCAATACTTGGGCCTCTTTTGTTTCTCATTTATGTCAATCACATGCTGGCTGCAGTGACATGTAAGCTTTTATTGTATGCTGATGACTGCTTTACTAGTAGCTGGGATAAATGTCTATCAGATTAAAGTTCATTCTTAGCACAGTTATGACTCACAGACAATAATACCAGGGCAAAACTGAGTCACTTCTGTTGGACGCAGAAAGGCTGCAGAAGGCAGACAGGATTAGGATAAAATGTAGTTGTGCACACATCTGCATTACTCTGGTGAACCTATTGCTGAAAATAGAAGGTACTTTCTAAATTCCTGTAATGCAGAAAAAGGAAGTCAAAACCAAAACCCAGTAACTCAATCTCTCCTAATGCATTCTTGGCCAGAATAAATGTTCTAAAGGTTTGGTTGTTTTTTTAAACTTGAAGAATGAGCTAACCTTCATGACTCGTGACTTCATGAGATCATTTCTGGATCCCTCCACAGAAACTAACTACATGCTTATGCAGACTAGAATCCATCACTCTAGATCTGCATACTTTTCAGAAGGCAGTTTTTATCTAGAGTTAATTCTGAATATACTCCACAAAATTGAGAAGCATCGGCAAAGTCTTTATTGTAAGTCGTTTAAATTGGACAGAGAAAAGCATGTATGTAAAATAAATGTTGAATAACAAGAGAGTTTGTACCAAAGCAGTATGGAGAAAGAAGTCAGAAGGAATTAGTTGGAAATGTGAAGGTATGCTGGACAGGAAGGAGCTTTTGCATTTCAGAAAACCATCCCATGAACTCTTCAAACAGATTGTTTATTGAACTCATGCTCTGTGCCAAGACTTGTACAAAAAAAAAGTAGGTCGGCAGGAAGAAAGGATTGTTTTACAAATTCACGCTTGTAATTGGAAAAGAAAGTTATATTTTTTTTGGCCTGCTGTTGAAAGTAAACTTGATTTACAGACCCTGAAATCATTTTTTGTTTCCCCATAAATCTCGACTTTTTCCAAATTTCTGTAATGATATAAGTAGTTGGCTACTACCTTGATTGACCTTATTCAACAGATAGCTCAAAGCATGTCCCTTTCAGTTCGATAGTAATCTGATATGATAGTCAAAGTCAATTACTACTAGGCCACTGCAGAGGGCGTCCTTTTACATCTCATCCAAAGTGCAAGGACTGTTGAGACAATGTGCAGACACAAACAAATAAATTAAAAAATCCCTTATTAAAAGCAGAAAAAAAGTATAATTCAGTGACTAAGTGAATGGAATTTAAACCCCAAAAGATGTTCACCAGCGTATGTAAATGATCACACAACCAGAAAACAACTGCTAGTTTACTAGCCCTTATTAAAACTAGCATTAGATTTGACATGCAAGCTCATACAGTGTACAACAATAACTTTATGCTGCAGTTAGTTTAGATCCAGATGATGATGTAGAAATTTGGTCCAGGATTATTCATTTTTTCTGCCCCCAACAGAATATTTTTCACACGCATAGGCAAAGTTCATCCAATGGTCAATTTCCTAAAATCTATGGATTTACAGTTGTATTTTGACTCCGATTAGGCAGTTGAAACAACCTGCATGTGGATGTTGTCGGTGCCACACAATAGCCACTAGCCATGAGCAAGAGGAGGCAGCAGCTACGACCACATACAGTCAGTAAAGTGAACAAAGCGGACACACAAAAAAATCCTCAAAGAAGCGCTGCAGACAAAGAACATGGTATCGTACCAACACATTAAATCAGTGTTTAAAAAATAATAATACAAAAACATTTTTCTAGAAAAATATATTGTTAAATACACATGACATGCACATTGGAAATATGAGAGACCAAAGACAAAACGATTTATTTCCACAGACAAAAAAATTAAAATACACGGTTAACCCTGTATTATTAGCATTAAATGTTCTTTTGTTGTTAAAATAAATTCAAGTTTCTTTTGCATCTTTACAAAACTTCTTTGTTGAAATGGGCATAATGTTGGGAAAACAAACAAAATCAGGATTGAATCAAAGTCCGATTGTTCATTCATTTTCTCCAGCATAAAAATTATTTGTTGATTCATAAATATGAAAAAAACAAATCACAAAAAAAATGTGCTGGTCAGGAGTTAAGATTTTTTCTTAATTTGATTGCTTGTATCAGTTTCATGTAATGAACTGAATTGTGTTTGACCAATATAAAAAAAATATTCATCATCATTAAAACCTCATATTGGCCTCTGATAACTTGTGATGAACGTTTCAAATACATTTTTACTCTATTGATCAGATGAAGCTACTTCTGCAACATATGACTGTGGTGATGACTGGCATCAAGAGAACAATAATATAAGTCATCATCAGTGAATCCTGTTCTTTTTACACGTGTACGCCTGTTTGGGCAGGCGAGTGCTGCCCGAGACAAATTTTGTTATTACTCTTAAGTCACAGAGTAACACATTTCAAACCAGCGCTCTCAAACCATGAAGTACAACAGTCACTGTTGGTTAAAAAAATAAATAAAAGAACGAAGTGTTTGTTGTTTGCTGTGATTGTCTGGACTATTTCAGGGATGACATGGGTAATTTGTAATTCTGACAGAACCCTTTTTTGCGGTTCTTCCATTAATTCTCACATAAGCCACGACATATGTTGCGATGAACTCAACACGACAGCACGGATCTGATTTACACTGTACCAATACGATTCACAATCACAGGGAAAAAAACGACTCCACGCCACAATCGTGTGCTATCAGGACTCCAAACTCAACGCATGCACTCTGCTTGCCTTAAGTCACTAATAAGTAAAAGGACAATATGTTGAAAAAATACATACACACAAACCAAATATATATATATATATATATATATATATATATATATATATATATATATATATATATATATATATATATATATATATATATATATATATATACATATACATATACATATACATATACATATATATATATATGTATATATATATGTATATATATATATATATGTATATATATATATGTATAATTTTCTCAATTTTTAAAACATTTGTATTCAAAATACATTTTTTTTTTTCAAGTCAAACTTATGAAACTGTCTTTGGTCAAGAAAAATATCTTAAAATCTACAGGCTATAAATGTTATTTTACACTAATTAAACAAAACAAAAAATAATTACCCGAGATCATGTAACTGATCAAAATGGGGAAAGCTGATAACAAGTATCTAATCATTTCCATTTGGAGTGCTCCAAATATTTAAAGTGCTTCTGCATTATTCCCTCAGCATTTAATGTGAAAGAAACATCCATCATAGTAAGGCAGATTGGTTTCATCTACTTAACTGTCCTCTGAACACACACACACACACACCCACACGCACGTGCACGCACACACACACACACACACACGCACACACACAGACGCGTTTGTTCAGAAGAGGAAGGACACTAAAGGGCCCCCCACATCAAGAATGATCACTATAAATATATCTTTTTAAAAATCCTTTACCTCAAGTGGATGGCAGCGTCCATATCGCATATATTACAACATCACCCTGACGTTTACAGCCAATCAAAATCCTTCCCAGTGTACAGGGCATCACGTCCAGACACAGCTGGAGCGTGCACACGCCATTATCGTTGTAGTCGTCATTCTTATTATGGACGGCCCTCAGAAAGAGTAGATGAAGATAAAAACCTAAAAAGAGTTGGGAGCGCATCATCACGGCGAGAAAGAGCAAAACCTAAAAAGATTTGGGAGCGCATCATCACAGCTGTCAATAGAAAAGAAATTGGGTCAATAAAAAAAAAAAAAAATAGAGAAAAGAAAAATTAGCAGCTTATTCACACACCATCGAATGTCATGATGCATTTTTAACACAGCTGTAGAAAGAGGACATAAATTAAGACAAAAGAGAATAGCGTCTTTAAAAAAAAGGGATGTGGGGAAGGGAGGAGATGAGGCAACGTGCTGCCAAAGAAAATGACACCTCAGGGTTCGATCATTTCAAGGACAGAGGAGAGAAGCTTGTTCTGGTTCCCTTTTTCTTAGGCGGTCACTGCTGTAGTGGACTCGTGATGTCTGGAGGTCAGGGTGAATCCTGTGGGCAGTCTCACTGGGACAACTCCCGGGGCTCCTCTTAGTACCGTTAAGACTACTGACACATGCTGGTATGACTGTTTCAGGCCACACCCTGCTGCCCGGGTTAAGAGGTTTTCCCCACTATGGGGTTGTCCCTGAAACAGAAAGGAAAACAGAGACATGTTCTTTATCTTTGCGTGAGGAGGAGGAGCAGCAGCTATGTCTGAGTGATCGAAACAGTAACAACACTAGTTTAATTGCAAAATTATTGTCTCATTTTGCATCAAAAATCTCACCTGTCAGACCTAGCCTGGACTCTGTTCCCCACTACAAAGACTAAAAAAAGACCCCATTCCTGGCTAAACAAGTCCACCCAAGAATTAAAGAGACTGTAGCTCATTAGCAGTAGGAACCAACCTCTTTTAAAGAGACCTAAGCTTGACCCCTCTGATGAAAACGGATGTTTAGAAATTGTCTCAAATTGTTAAGAACAAAGATTTTAGAGAAGTGGTTTCAACCCACCCTTTTTAGCTTTGTGTGTCTTAATAATGTCTTTGAGAAGTTTCGCTCTAGTTTTAGAACTTCACATTGCACAAAAAAACACCCTTCAATTACCTCCTTTCAGCAGCCGACAGGTCGAACAGTGACATTTGAATTCTTTTTGACACGCAGCTTTTGACACAGTAGATCATGTCATTTTAATTGACCGTCTTAAAACTTGGGTTGCCACTTGGATTTATTCTTAGATAGAAGTCCCCCAAACTCAATCACTCCCACTGAAAGTGCCCTCACTCCCTTATCTGCCACGATTATATCCACTGCCAGAAAATCAGCAATACTATTCAAACTAATCTCCTCCTCTCTCATCAACCAAACGATTTTATTGTTCCATCTATAGTGCTGTTCTATCATTGTTTAAATTGTAATCTTAGTTTTGCCTTGCTTTTATTTGGTTTTCGGTTATATTGCTTTGCATCTTTCTTTTGCTTGGTCTGTCAAAGCATTTAGTAAACTCTTTTTGTTGTTATTTTAATAAAGATTTAGAGCAAGTCCCATACACAAAAATACATGTTACATATGTATGATGGTACAAATATAACGGACTTACATGCTCCCATACTTGGCCGTGGTGTCGCTCCTGATGTTGTGCTGCGTCTGAAGTTCTTCCATGATGTTTCGGAGCTGTTTGAGTGTCTGAAAGGTCTCTTTGGGTTCCTGAATGGTGAACTTTGAATACTCCTCCTGCTCCCGCTGAGGGCCCTGGTACACCGCCATACTGGCACATGCATCTGCAGAGAGGCACATCGGTGTAGTGCAGCTTGAGGGGCGGGTTATACTCGATCACAACTACAATCATAAGTTGTCTAACCACTTCACGTATCAAAATTCTCTCCTGAAAGGTATTCAGTGTTGCTTTAGTTCTTGTTAGAAATTGCATGACAGAAATTTTGTGAAATGCCCCATCATTTTAATTTGAGTGCATAAACATCCACATCAGATGAACAATGTAGGCCGTTTTGTACACAATTTAATGGTTAATTAACATAAGACAGATCTGTGAGGTTTCCAACTTCATATCTTGATTGAGTCTGGTCTTCATTGATCACAGGAAGGATAGTTAACATCTTGAAAACTTCAACCCGACAGTTATTTTAATTTCTAATGTAACACGCTGGAGAGCAGAGCCAAAACAAAAACATCCCCTCACTTCCATTTCACATCATGCACTGATACATTGGTGCGTTAACACACCACCTGCATACATAAATCATCAACCAGTTCATGATCTCGGAGAGTGATATAATGCTCCAAGAATCCAATAATGATGTGGGGCTGTTTTTGTGACGATAACTGAAAAGATCAAATCCTGCTCACTCGCATAAACGCATGAACAAACACTGACCCTCCATGTTCTGGAGCTTGGTATCGTTCAAGGAGAGGAGGGAGAAGATTCTCTCCGTTTCCCGGTCACAGTCGATGTCCAGCTGCAGGTTGGCCAGCACGGTGCTGAAACAGGAGAGAGGACAAGCGTGAGGAGGTCCCAGCCAGCAGGGAATGGCAGAAAGAAGGATGTCATATTTTTATTTGTTTAGAGTGAAAACAGAAATCCAGCTGATCCCTTAGAGTGTTCTCTGTATGCGTTATGTATTAAATAACTGACAATTAAAAAAGAAGAAAAGAAGCAGAACAAGCTGCAGTTACTGTGCAGAATATCCACTAGATTTGGGATTGAAATGGATATCTGGTTTTATTTCTTATTTTCTCACAGTTGTCTGTATGTTTTAAGTTTGGTGCTGAATATTATATTCCATGAGCAGTGAAAAGTGCAGTGAACACACCCAGCACCAGCCAGCGGCTCCTGCATGAACAGACGTCTGACAGAGTTACATCACTCAGCCTGTACGTGGGCATGTGGGATCTATAATAGCTCATTCAGCAAAGGGCCTGCTACTCTTATTAGGACATCTATGGACAAATAGGAATAGTTTTTAGTACTTTACTTTGGCCGTATGATTGACATCATTGGTTGAAATACCACCAACAGGGTAGGGTTTCAAAACCGTGGTGAACAGTTTGATTGCTAAGTGTTTATTATGATCTGTAACATGTCCAAAGACTCACGTTGTGCAGGGCCTACAGCCCGGTGCGTTGTTATTCTGCATTTTGCAGCACTGCCAGGCTCCACTGGTGTAATTTGAAGGATGGAAGGTGGAAAGACGCCCTTCGTTGCACCGGGTGACCGGGCCAAGGACCTCCAACCACTCGCTGGCCTCTACACAGTTTCCTGCTTGCACGTACAAAGGCTTCTCAGAGTGAACCACCTGAAACATCTGACAGAAGAAAAACGGTTTCAGAGAGTGTTACCAGTCATCATACCCCATGGTTATTTCCAGGACACTTTCAAATTCCTACAGTTTTAAATAATAATAATAAAAACAGGTCTGTCTATGCTAACAAAGACTCCAGACCTTAGGTTTGTGATGCCTTTAACATTTCACATGTAACAACCTGAGCTTCTTTTTCTTTCACATTAAAATTTCACAATTTTCAGAAGATTTTGTTAAATT
This sequence comes from Chelidonichthys spinosus, assembly GCA_029853015.1. Classification (NCBI taxonomy): domain Eukaryota; kingdom Metazoa; phylum Chordata; class Actinopteri; order Perciformes; family Triglidae; genus Chelidonichthys; species Chelidonichthys spinosus. The sequence goes on from CM056828.1 coordinate 14,284,246, forward strand.
TCCATTAAAATTCCATTACTTCTGCAATGGGGAAAGTGTCAATGTCTTTGTGGCACAGACGAGTAGAAGCAAGTTATTCTTCTGCTTACTATTACACTTTGAAACACATTTATCAGGGTCAACAAATGCGTATGAGAAAATAGAATCATTAATTTTAGGAACTGGCTGGCTTCCATTACAAAAGGGGCCATGTTTACAAAATAATAAATGAGTGTCGGAGGGAAGGAGGCTTACATTTTTGCGGTTAAAGGCACTTTCATCGAGTTTCTCCACCGCCTGGATATTTTTTACATTTATGATGCAGAGGGCCTCTTTCCCTGTAAATCAGAAGTCAAATATGTGTCAGGCATAATACACAGTGACAGTCAGAAATAACAACAACCTACATTTTAAATAAAATTCTTTAATTGAGATTTTGCATAACATAACAAATGGCACTATAGACGGACACATAGTAATTTCTACCTGCTATGCCACTCATTACAATGCATTTGCTTCTTCCAGTAAATATTTCTGTATTATGTGGTTGGGAACTGGTTCTCAGGCTTCTTCAGCTGAAATCTGGGGAATCAGTACTACCACACAAACTGATTTCAATTATTTGTGTAAATTCTTTCTCTTCTAGAATTTCAGCCTGATGCATGTCGATGTCACAGGGTGTTACTCTAATTTATGATCACATCACTGCGGCATTAGACTCTTGATCCTTTCCTTTGATCATCCAAAGTATATGATAATGTGTGGTAATGATGACCTAATATCAGTTAAAGCTAATCAAACACGCAGAGCTGGGCAATGTGTTATGGTCTTTAATCACAATTAACTACTTTGTTTTTTTTCTTATGCTGGCTTTCCATAAATAAATAAATCTCCATTATGTGCAGAATTGGAAAGGTCCTCGCTTTGGTGCCACCTGGTGGCATTAAGTGATACTGTGATTCTGGATGGAAATACAGTATGTGGTTGGAGTTTGAGGTGATAGAAACTGGTCTTACCTTTATGTTTGTGGTAGGAGAGCTCCCTGTTGGTCACTCTGAGCCATCTCTTTTTAAAGTTTTTCTTGCCAAGGCGTTTTCTCCCCTGTGCACGTTTCTGCACTTCCCTGTAAGGAGACACGCACGTTTGAGGTTCAAACACTAACTCATGCTTTACTGGAGCTTCACAAATCCAATAATTTCCAGTATTCATTTAGTTTTTAATTAAACTGTCCGGCTGGATCAAATAAATGACATGGTTATAAATTTAAATAAATCTGAACTCAACACTTACCCCTCCTTGAGAACCACTGCATCCTCCAGCCCACTGGACTCCTTGCTGACGTTAGAGGAGATCTCATCAAGGAACTGGAAAACAAAAAATAGACAACAATTTCAGCATTAACCATTTGAAATGATACATACATAAACATTCACATTCTACAGACCTTTTGAGTGAACAAAATACCTTTTTAACTTTTTCGATACACTTGTCTTCTTGGAATGATTTGAAGAAGTCGTACATGTAGGTTTCTTTGAAACTAGACTACAAAGAGAGAAAAAGACCTTTTAAAATAATGCACCCTTTAATGTTTGATAAGTTACACAATCAAAAACATTACAGTATTTGCCATTCACTGTTCAGAAGACTATATTTAACACTAATGAGTGTTCCTCAAGGTAGAACCTAGATCTTGACTCAGTCCAGATTACGGTATCAGCAGTCTCACACATGCCTCTTTTAATACGCGATCATACTACAGAGTGAATGATGCATCTATCTAGCCTCCTCTCACTTTGCTTTAACAAAAGAAAACCTCATGTCTACTGTGAATCTTACCAGTTTTTTGGACAAACTACCCCAGCTGCCCAGTGTCTGGATCGTTTTTGAGATGAGAGTGAGTGTGCGGGAAATCTCAGGATCCTAGAATCAAAGCAGAAACGGACAATGACTACAATGTGCTATATAGGCCACATGTGAATTTGCTCTACAGTATATATTTTTTAAATTGTGCCAGGGCCATGCACTTACAGGATGGTGGGAACGGAGCTGGAAGGAGTGTGGAGAAAGAACAGCAACAGCGAAGAACCGCAGGAAAACAAAGCTGCTAACAGCCGAGTATTGAACATGTGGGTCAGCTATAGAGGAAAAAGAACAACAGATTCTGGCTTTCCTGCATGGTTCATTCGGTCAAAACGCAAGTCTTTTAATGCATCAAGAAAAAACATGAATCGGGATGAACGACATTTAACCATCACCAATTTATCTTTATAAGTTTATCATCAATTTATCATCTTATGATCATATTTCTAGCATCCAGAATGTCAAGGAACTCCTTCTTAATTGTGCAGTCTTCAGACACAGACCGTACAAATATTGCTGTGGCTCATCTTGAACGTCACAAGGCTCATCCGATGCAAGGCTGAAATATTGGCATGTTTCAAGATATGTATTTAACCATTTCAAATTACGTTGTTCACATCCAATATACTCTGTTTAACGGTATGACATGAAAGCTGAAGTTCTGACAGAACGCTACAACTGGCCGTTTTCAGGACAGGATAGCAACAATATTTCTGAAGCTCTATCATTACTATAAAGTAAAGGTCCAGTTTTATTCCTCTGTACACTACATGCTCTAGAATTTACCTGGGAAGCGTTTGCAGGCCAAGTGTCTCAGAGACCTGAAGACATCACACATAAGTGGGGGACAGGTGGAACTTGACTGGGTGATAGACGAAAAGACTTTCTGGACGTAGCCCTGAAGGTTCTCCTGCAGAGGCGACAAAAACATTAATACTACTTCATAAAAGGTTTCAGAAAAAGAGAGGAAGACAAATATATTGATGGCAAAGACCACCGGAGATAACAATGACATTGACGATTTACAGAAAAATCAATGTAAGTTTAAAAGGAAATATGACGTGTAGAAATGTTTAGCTCCACTTCACCAAATAACATTTGTATCAGTACCAGAAGTTTGTAAGAAATTGGTCAGTAATTGATGTCATATTTTGGTTCTCAGAATTCACCAAATTGATGCATTAAAATTAAATCTATTCAAAATGTTCTCCCCCACCATAGTCTCCAAAAATCCTGTGGGAAACACTGGAGCACCTTACCTTGTTGACCTCCACGTTGTCACCTTCCTTTAGTTTAACGGGGTCTATCTCACATGTTTTGTTGGAATCACAAATCTATGAAAGGAGAGAAAGGAAACAAAAAAAACAACAACAAACAATTAGGGTCTAAAGTCAAATGAGAAATGTTATTTCACACATAAAACACAAGTAAGGAGACCACCAAAAAAAATATGACTCGTTCCGCCGTTTGTTGTGGAAAGGCAGCTGTCTAGGGGTTTTCCATACCGACCTAAGTGACTTATGCACATTCTGGCATCTATACTGTATGTGTGCATATCGTTGTTACTCATACCTCATCTATTACAGGCTTCAGGGTAACTGCCAGGTAATTCTTCCCCACAATCTTCATCATGTCATCGATGCAGCGTGTTGCCAGTGAATTGCCACGAAATATAGTGTTGGCCTCCCTGCATGGACACAGAGAAATTCCACCAACATTTATCAACCAGACATTATAACCAGGTTTGACCACATTTCTTGACATATTTCAGATTTTTAAATTATTTTTTTTTTATTATTATTAGTTTTGGACCAATCCTCAGTAAAGAAACGCTTGTGTTTTGGTTTCTAAAAGGTTTGACAGTCCAGCCTGGAATTTTTTTATTTCATTTTCAGCATCATGTGATGACATTTTATGCACCGTCCCAATGTGAGAATCAGAAGGACACACAAAGTGAAAATAAAAGTAAAAGTAGTTATCCAGACTCCCCCTTTAAATGTCTATTGTATTTCAGAGCCGCTTCCTGTTTCAGATATATCTTTGGTTACATTTTTATAGTCTTGATGAATGATAGCAGATACTACAAAAATAACTCCTACTTGCCAGTTTATACCTGTATGGTGCCACAGGTATGCATCTGAAAGTAGAATTAAAAGTAGCTCGATCCTCACACCAAGTAGCTCACGATAGAAGGATTTTATCTTTAAACGTTTCGAAGACTCCTCAGACTTCATGCATGTGTGAGAACTCACTGAGTGTTGTCCAGCTCTAGTGCTGCCACAGCAGAGACAAAAGGCACAAAGCGATTGTGGTGGAGCAGCAGTCGAACCGTGGGCAGAACGGCCTCATAGCGCTCTCTGCAGATGTCCCCCAAGATGTGTGCTGCTGATGCCGAGATGGGCTGAAGAGAGTGGAAGGTTAGAGAAAAGGAAACAGGGAGGAAGAACACAATATGCAACTGATCAATTCCATTATTATATTTTAGGATGTTTAGACACCAGAATGTTGGTGGTTAGATCCCTGGCTCCTACTGTATGGCGTCCTTGAGCAAGACATTGAACCCCAACATAGGACTAGATTCTGTCATTGCCTTAAAATGGGCCATATTATGCAAAATTAACTTTGCCATGTGTTTTTTTAAACATCCTAATATGCATCCCTAGTCTGTCTGCTAACCCCAACCTAAGAAAAGTCCATCCTCTCCCTCTTTTGCTTGCTCTCCCTTCTGAAACTGTGTGCTCATACAGGCCACTCTGAGTTTTCCCCTCCATGACCTCATGTAGGGAGATAACTACTCCCCTACGTGGGAGACATTATAGCTGAGCTAAGTGTTCTTTCCACACCTCCACCAATCTAGGAAATCAACAATCTACGAAAAACATATTATAGGGACCTCAGAGACCTATATAAACTTTTAAACTTGAAATGGCAGCTTTAAACTAGAAATTAACAATTGCAGAGTCTTTCAAATGGTTTACCTTCACATCTGGGGATTTGAGCAGCAGGTTGCAGAGTGGTGTGTAGCAGGCAGAGGGCAGCACTGTGTCTTCTATGTAGGTCAGCTTCAAACGCAAGGATCCCAAATCATCAGACCTGGACTTGCTGCCGTTCCCTTTGGGCTGGAGGAGATACCTGTTAGATCGCAGGAAGACAGACACCATGTTACTGTGCGGAAAAACAAATACTTTTGAATTTCATGGTTAAAAAGATCTTTTAAGAAAACCTGAGCATGCATAAAATAAAAACATCCTTGATCCTGTTGACCTAACTGCTCAACACATCAGAAACTACCAATATTACATGCAAAAAGAAGACAGCTACAAAGGGAAAACATGGAGCATATCCATACATGGAATTTAAGCTCCCTAAAATATATTAGACCAAAAAAAGCATCTACATCAGTCAAAATTGAGTTAAACGATAAATCCCTTTACCTAATGCCTTTCCTTAACACAGGACGGGTTAGCAAAGTCACTAAAACACTCAAACTCCTCATAAAGGGGTTTCAAGTATGACTCAATAAAGCAAATGCCTACTTTTATACACAATATAAATCACACAGCTATCTTTGCCACTTTCTTTATTAATTTTGCAGCTATTTTAACAGTTCTCGTGATCTGGATAACTTCCACTACTAAAAGATCAAAGGATTTGTAACTTTGTTACAGTTAATCCATCCATCCTTCGTCTACCGCTTTATCCTGTATTCAGGGTCCGGGGGCTGGAGCCGATCCCAGCTGACATTGGGCGAAGGACAGGACGCCAGTCTATCACAGGGCCGACATGTAGAGACAAACAACCATTCACGCTCACATTCACACCTACGGGCAATTTAGAGTAATCAATGAACCTATCCCCATCCTGCATGTCTTTGGACTGTGGGAGGAAGCCGGAGAACCCGGAGAGAACCCACGCTTACACGGGGAGAGCATGCAAACTCCACACAGAAGGAACACGAACCCGACCCGGGAATCGAACCCGAGACCCTCTTGCTGTGAGGCGACAGTATATCACACCACCGTGCAGCCCCTTTTGTTACAGTTAATATTGCTCATATTTCTGATGCATGCATGTCTCCCTAAAAGCCAACAGGTGGAGCAAAACACAAAATGATTAAATGCAGAGTTGAACTGCAGTGCTTCAAAAGCTGCAGCTTCATACAGAAGGCTTATCCATAAGCCGCTTGATCTGTAATCATGGCACACAGGCACAACAGATCACCTGCACCGATTACATGAAGACGAATAATCGTTATGCTTGCGACAGGGACCGTTTCATAAGCATAGGACACGAGGTACTGCCACCATGCAAAAACCCACCCACGCACTCAACTTGCAGCCCCCATGTACCAACAGATTGCTATCTGGCATAAACCCATATCACCTACACTGATGCAAAGCTAGGAAACAGCTTTGCATCAGTGAACCGAGTAATCTAGGAAGATTTTTCAAATCACTTTGTCATGGTGTAAAACTTAATAGTTCAAGTTGTCCTAATGGATGAGCAGGACGGAGATCCTAAAGTGGTAAAAAGTCGTGAAAGCAAGAAGCTCCAAAGGTGTAAAGACCTGATCTTGTACAGACGAAGATCACTGTGTGTGGTGTAGTTTTTAATTGCAAACACATTGCATTGCATTTCATTGTGTTTCATTATGAAACACATCGGACTTTAGCAGAGATAGGACAAGAAAGTCCTGAACTTGTGTCCATCATTGTCTCTGATGTTTCCACAGAATCTAATAAACTCAACCACAGAGACAGCCTACTCCTGTTTAACTTAAGACACAATTTGGAAAAAAAAAAGAAGAAAAAAGAGCTAGAAGTAGTGCAAATGTGCTGCACGGGTCTTCTAGTCAGTTTATCTTCCATGGAAATCTAAATTTGGTCCATTAATTTTCAGCCATGGCAGTGCCTGAAAGGATTTAGGGCATTTGACCTCCTGTAGGTGTATGGGAAAGTATAAATAAATGAAAAAAGTGGTTCCTCTCATTCTCTTTACACATCTGTGTGATCAATTTTAGTAGTAGTAGTAGTAGTAGTAGTAGTAGTAAGTAGTAGTAAGAAAGTATGATAGGGGTGTAACGTATTGCAAACATCATCACTGTATTTGTAATTATACCCCAGAAAGGGTTAAAAATAGTCTAGCCATTTTAAATGATGTACCTAAATTAAATCAGATAATAAAGCATTTGTATTTGAACCACATTTTCTAAAAGTCAAAATTGAGTCTTAAGTTATTTAACAGGTGTTACCATTATGGTCTGGGTGAGAAACAATAGTGGAAACAGAACATTGTGTAAATGAGAGAGAAAAAATGAATACAATAATACGGATGATAATTTCTAATCCTTACCAGGCTTTGTGGATGTGGTCATTTCTCAGGATCTTCACAGGGACCCGCGTCTCCCCCAGAAACACATCCTGAGCCAGATTCTCACTGTTCCACAAATCAACTCTGCAAAAGTAGACAGGAAGTGAGACGCGAAGTATTTCACCTATGAATATGTGGCATTAAACTACACGTATACAGAATAAGATGCATTTTATTTTTGCTTTGTGTGTTCAGCACAAACACATAATCACTCAATATGACAATAAATAAACATCACTTCTGCAGTGGTGCTTACCTGCCCGGTGCATTGAAGCTAATACAGTACCCGTGCAATGACATCACCTCAAATCCAAACCTCAAAACCATGCATGAGTGTTTACCTTTTGAATCTGTCTAGTCTTACCCAGTGAGCTATGAGTCCACTGTGACGGAAGCCCCACATATCCTTAACCAGAAACCAAGGCTCTCTATCAGTAGTCAGAACACACCACATCTAAAATTCACGTTTTGTCCTCAAGTTGTTAAGAAATAATCTTTTCTTCTGTCAAGACTATATAGAGGCGAAGACTAGAGCGAGAGAGAGCGAAAGACAGAGAGAGAGAGAGAGAGAGACAGTAGAGAGAGAGAGAGAGAGAGAGAGAGAGAGAGAGAGAGAGAGAGAGAGGAATGCAAGAATGAGTGAGAGTAAAGAAACTTACTTGATCTCAAGTTTTTCTATGTCCTCCTCTTCTACTTGGAAATGGGACTTTTTAGAGTAGCTGCTGGACCGTGTGACCTGAGGGTGAACATCAACATCAAGGCTCATCTATGGGCTTACTAATAAAAATGTATTTTCCAGTAAGCCAAACTGAATTTACCTCAAAGAAGAACGTCTCTTCAAACTGGGGGTTGCTGGTTTTCTTCTTTACCTTTGTTTTCTTTTGATCAGACCTGAGGAGAGACATTAGAGAGGCTATGATAGTCACAATTCATGAAATTCCCCATTATTGAGGAACATCTGTAAAACTTTGGAATCTTTATGAACAATTTTCTTTATAAGCAGTATTATCATTCATTTGGAGTCATGTATCACCATTTGTGCATGTGGGTTATGTGTGGCAGTCACAGAGTTACCTGGCAGGTCCAACAAGTGACACAGTGGCATAGGGGTCACAATTCTGCCCACTGATCAAAGGCAGTCCCTGGCACTCTATTATCCTAGAGAAGAGTCACAAAGAAATAAGACACGAAAAAAATACAATTACTGTGAAGGGAGACATCATGTACAAGATTTTAGCACTGTGTTCCTTTAGAATCATAATCACCAGAAGTTATAGTGAAATATTTACAATGCTGATTTACATGCTGATCAATCAACTACTCCTGCTGTTGCCAAACTTATCAACTTGGAACAAAACTTTCCATATCAAGCAATTATGAATCAAAATGCGTTAAAGTGACTCACGCCGTGGGAGAGATTAGCTTGCTGTCAACAGTGTGTCTTGAGAGGATAAATGGTAAATAATTTCTTGTTGGTTCAACAGATGCTTGAGTGGAAACGCTATTGCTATTAACCCTCCGCAGTCTGCATCATCTCATCATCTCAGCACAGAGTATGAAGGGCTTCACTTTTAAAACAGGACATTTATGAATAATCCTGTATTATAACGGGGAAAAAAGAGGGGTTTCCAAACACAAACGTAATACATGAATGACTCATCAGTGTCAGTCAGTAAATAGATTTTTTTTTACCCAACTTAAAATCAGGCCACTACACCACTAATGCTGCTACTACATGTTGTACATAATGTATAAAGCAAAGAAATGCATGTTGAAAATTTCAAACACTTCGTACAGTATTATTTATGCATTTATATGCATCTGCTTATAACCTCTTGAATAACTGTTTTATTCACTGTATCACAGAGTTGTTCCTGGTTATGAAACATTTAAATAAAGTTTGGTTATGATCACAGGTCAACTTCAACGCTGTGTAGATTGTTTCAGTTGAAAAAAAAAAAAAAAAAAAAAGGTTCTCAATTTCATTTATATCCAGTATTTATCAGTTCTCAGACTTAGCCACCGTTAATTGTTATAACTGCTATTTAAATGGCATTACTGCCAAGTCCTCAATTCTCAAACATTTTGTTGACACTAATAAACAACATCGTGCATTGATAAAGTGGTGTGACGGTCTTCATTTAGGAGTCGTGCTTTGCCTTCATGTTTGGCGAGTATCACACAGGGACCAACGCTTTTTTTTCACAGGTGTTTCAAGTGACAACAAACACACAGTGAAGGAACCCTAAACAGGATGTGGCTGCTAAGCAGGAGTCACCGGAGAATAATAAGTGAGGCCAGAGGGAGAAGCCAAGCAGAGCGAATGTCAGGATGTTTGTGTATCATCTTTCATGGTGCCATGACAGTATTCTCTATAGCCTCCTTTGCGTCTCTTAACTCCATCTCACTGTTCTCGAGCCATCTCCGGTGGCTAATCACACTGCAATGGGACAACAGGAAGTGTGCAAATGATGAGCTTGACAACTTTAACTTTGCTATGTTGCCTGGTCAGGCTGATATACGTATAAAAAAAAAATTAGCATCAAAGCACGTCAGTGAGAGCGAACAGCGAGCAGGTGACAGTTTAAGCAAACAATCTGAGAGACGCAGTGAATGACGGCCGCAGAAAACCACAGCGGTTGCAGTGTGAGAAGCGCAGGCTTCCTGCTCAGATGCCATCACTTCCTCCTCATTACCCCACTCGGTAAGTATGAATGGGGGATGCAAAACAACAAACGTAAATAGGGTGAGGTCTGACATGCACACACACATATATGTGCGTAGGTATACATGCTCAACCTAATCCTTCAATGAGTGCTTTCTTTTGAGGCGACCATCCTCCCATGTCATCATCTGTTAACGGTGACGACTTTTTGATGTCAAACATACCGCTTGAGAAGGAAGGGTGACAGATAAAGTGTGGTTGTGACACACACAAAACCATAAAACAAAAACACTATCAATGATGGCTTTTTTAAAATTATATATATATATATATAAAATATATTTTAAACTAGTATATATATATATATATATATATATATATATATATATATATATATATATTATATATATATATATATATATATATATATATATATATATATATATATAACTAGTTTAAAATATATTTTTTCTCAATTACCTCTCACTGAACTCTGAGGAGAAAAGTTTCCAATTCATCTATCAGGCACAACACAAATACAGCATTCCTTGTAGTGTTCCTTACTTATTGTTGGACATTAGATGTATTAAACTCAAGGGAACTCAATACACCTGGAAATTATTTCACTGGCTGTAGTCACTGCAGCTCAGAACAGAAGAGGAAGAGTTTTTGAGTCAGCGGGCTATAGTAGTTTTTAGCACATCTGACCGAAGCCACAACACACATTTTGTTTATTTTCCGAATACTCCACACAAATACTCCCTTTTAGTCTCACAGGACAGCGAGATGCGTTTCCCCATCAAACCACACAACTGAAAGAAAATACACAATGTCTAATTTGCCAGTATAATTTCCCTTTCATTTGCGTGCCCCTTTTCATTATGATATTGCAGTTGTTTGTGTACACATGAATGCAGTCTATGGTTTCTGTGTACGTTGTATGCATTTGTGTGCACATACTGCAAGATACATCTGAATGCATGTATACCTGATCCTCTTATGTAAAGCACTTTGGCACTTCTTTCTTAATTTAAGTGTTGTACGAATAAACATCTTCTCACTTCATTTGGTTCTATTCTCAGCGTTTAAATTCTTCAATCATTTCAAAAATCCCTGCAAACGTTCCCAGTTAATGAGAGAATCAACCGGATCAGACCTCACTTGACTGACGAGGGAACCTCAGTACTCACCGGACGAGTAAGTGTTGACCTACTGAGCCGTTCTCTGTGATCACTTCATTCAATCGCATCTCCAAGTGAACCTTACCCTGTTGAACATGAGAGGAGAGGATAGTGACCAACGAGGTTACAAATGACTCAAAACAAGAGATTTCAGTTTTACAGAAGAGAACAAGCTGCACTAAGATTTCTAAGTCGAATCCCAAGTTAATATGCGTTTTGTAAAATAAAATTAAAATGTGGGTTATAGTATGTGCTTATGAGAAAAATGGAACACAACCTCTTTCCCCCTAATCACACATCACACACACCTTTACTACAGTATTTAAAAATATTTTCATCGCATTTTGCCCATTTTCCTCTCACTCTCTCTGCCTTTTTGTTCTGTCGGCGTAGTTCTACACATGTGGCCCAGCTCAAAGTCATGTTTTAAGTTGTCTGAGGTTAATGAAGGTACCATGTGTGACAAGAGCCACAGCAGCTGTGAATTTTGTCATCACTCATAAAAGATCTTTACGGGGTCGGATGTGGTGAAGGCTGCCGGTCTCGCCTTCGGAAGTGCCAGAGTGAGAGAGAGAGCGAGGGAGAGATAGATAGGGAGTGCGAGAGAGAGAGAGAGAGCGCTAAACAAAACGCCCACACACTTGCACTCTGTATCTGCAAATCGGCACTTGGCTGAGATGGTGAGTGGTTCTTTCTGATGCTAGGTAGGCCTTTAAGCCAATATAATATTTACTACTTTGCAAAGATCCAAATGAGCCAATATCATCAGCAAATTAACACTCACATTACAACTGCCTATAATTATGGTCAAATAAGTATGCATCGTTTGTCCAAACATTGCAATTCTCCTACTTAACTAAGCAGGTTCCCTGGAATAAAAGCCAACACTGCTCACAGTGTACATGCATACTCAAGCCCCATCTGACGAAAAACAAGAGAGAGGCATCGCAATAACACCTCCATCACTCGCTGATGTAGCTTTGCAGGCGAAATTGTCTACTTGTGAGTGAATCAGTGTAGCAGCACATACCCAGAATAGTCAGGCGTGGGCTAATGGCAGCTAAAGTCAACACGTTAGCTACGGCAGCACAAAAGTGGCAGTGTGCTGTAGTTTCACCCGACACAAACCGCATAACTATCTGATCAAAGAAATGTACAGTTGAAGTAGAACAACCCACAAGCATGTCCTATATGTTATTGAAACTAGAACTGCAGAGATCAATAAAATGCTGAAAGGCAAAAAAAAAAAAAAAAAAAAAACACTGGACAAAAATGTGCAAGATTATAGCTATAGTATCATAATACTTTAGCCAGCTTTTGGTTAAATAAAACAATGAAGACCTGGATTTGCACAGTGTGTAAATTTTAAATTGCGTTTGGTCAAATTTAAATCTGGCAGGTTGCAAAAAAAAAAAAGAAAAGAGAAAAAAAAAGGACTTTCATAACAACAAAAGTGTTCTGTCTATCCATCTATTTACAGAAGTGGTTTTTCAGGTTTTCAAACCGTTTCAAATACGACAGTTTGGACAGAGCTTTTTAAACCTTAATTTGCCAACAAAATGATCTTATCTGTATGCAAATTTAAGACGACATGCAAGTGAATTTCCTGCTTGTTGTATCGGGGTGCTGCATGTTGTGAAAACATGCATCCCCTGAGCCCAAGGTGACTGGTGCTGGTCGATTATTAATAACCTCAGTGGCTACTCCAAAAGCATGTGAAATTCAAGTCAAACCCAATGTGTTTTACATTAAAATCAGGATGACATATGCAATAAGTTTTGAGCCGTATTACCTGGACTTCTGAGTTCGGATCCACTGGATGAAGGCTCAACCAGTGCTCCTTCCCACTGTATTTACACAGGTCATCCTTCCGGATTGACACCTTGCCTATTAAAAGACACACAAAATAAAACAACTTGCACACATTCAACTACAACTCGTCCACTAAGATAAGCATGTATACTTGTGTAAGTGGGTGCCTCACTTAATGCAACTTACCAACAGGTAGGTCCCTTTGGAAAACGCTCTTGGCATATACATAGAAGGATAAACACTGAAATGGACGCGGGATCTCAAAGTAGAAGTCCTCTCCATAGAAAGGGCTGTAAACAAAAGCAGAATTTCTTTTTTAAATAAGTACACAAGGTTCCATCTTTTGGGGAGCAAAACAGAATGTGAGTGACAATGTGTAGCAGGTTGAGTAATATGTGAAGATAAGTGTCCAATGCCTCATAATGTGGCACATACATGTGAGCTGATTTGTTAAGCTTGATTTGCTAAGCTTGATGATGACAGAACGTTTAAAATGCTATTTATTTCACCAGTTATCAAAAGTAAAAGTGTTTCACAAATTAGGGTCAAGAAAATGCATTTACACCATGAGCAACAGAATGACGTTTTATCAAATTTTACCCTATGTATAGTAGAAATAAATGTCAGTTAACTTGCAAATAATCACAAGAGTGGGCATTGGGAAAGACCCTCCACATCAATGTATGCTGCTCTAGTATTAGTATTTTATCTCCGTGTATCCAGCAAATGTGCATTTGTGCATTATGAAATTGCCTGGACAGACAGTCACTTACACTAGCTGCTAATGGCAACTAATAAATAAAGTGATGTGGGTAATGTAATTAGTATTAAATGGTTGTAGTCACTTCATGTACATAAGATTTGTAATTTCCCCAGCTACATCTTTGTTGACCACCTGACCTAATAATTGTATACTATTAAGTCACATGATCACTAAATCAAAGTGTGATGTACTGCTGTTGGGTTGTAACAATCATGTTAAAGGTTGTGTTTATAGTGGATTATGCAGGAAAAACTCTGTTGTGCTCCAGACAAAATTTAATAAAGTTATCATATTTGTGCATAACTACCATACACACAGGATTTGTTAAATTCCTGGGAAACAACCGTCTGTGCAGAAGATGGACAAAAAATGTGCCCTCATGACTCATTGGGGTTGTTCTTGCCATGTTGTTTAAATCGCTCACTTTTGCCGTCCAGTCTCTCCAAAACATTTCTTGTCATCATGCAAACAGTTTACAAACCGTGTAACTGTTATCTGTTATCTCTACCCTCACTGAATTAAATGGGAAGATAAACTAAAATACGTTAAGTGGGAGCTGGCACAAGTAAATGATCTGGAAGTTGACAATTATATGTAGAAAGTAAAATGAAAGCGAGCAAGCAGGTTTAAAAAGTGCTGAAAAGTGTTATAATACAGCTAAAAGATAGCTAGGACAAACGATCTAAACAATCTATGACTAGTAATTATAAACATCCATCCATCCATCCATCCATCCAGCCACCCACCATAGCTACCGATAATGTGCAGTCATATATTGACTTTAAATGGAATAATTTTGTGATGACATATGATATTACACCTAGCAAATTAATCATTTAAAATTGTATTTAAAAATGACCAAAATATGTTACAGAGATGTTTGTTTTACAAATAATTTCTTAGTGATGGAACATTGCATGAAATTTACCCGGCCTTCGCCCAATGTCAGCTGGAATCATTCCAGCTCCAGCAGATGGATCACCTTTCCATCAGACTGAATATTACTTAAGACAACTGTACTGAATTGACCGTTGACCTTTAATTAATTATATTTTTAATATAATAAGGACCTGGAAATTCACCTTTTCAACAGCCATAGATTTACAAATATGAACTGCTGTGTGGTCCTGTAACTCTTAAATCCCTTCACTGATGCCTCCCTCTACAATTTATGCATCTTAGATGGTGAAATATCTTGCTTGACACTTCCGCACTGGGTTTGGTCAACACATCCAGTGTACACCCACACATCCTCCTCAAAATTACATGGAATTATGCAATTTTAACCCTTCTCTCCGGCACACACTCAAGCATACACCCACGATGCTACCTTCCGTTCTGTTGTCACCATAGCTTCTAAATAATGTGAGAATGACAGGTAGGACCACTTGACTGAAACTGTGTGAACATGCCTGCTTTATCGAAAGGATTAGCTGCAACTAGAGCTTCAATGGCCTTTGAACCATTAGAAACAGGAGCACATGCAACAGGCATGAGTCAAACGCCATCAAATAAAAGGCACAGTGGGCCAAATTCGACCGATGATGAGGCTGTGCTAAACAGAGGCTAAGGTAGCCGAGAGTGACACAGAGAGAAAGACAGGGGAGAGCGTGGGAGGACACACTTCCTCAGAGACTGTAAAATCCTTTTGAACAGCAGTGAAATCAGGAGAGAGAAAAAAAGAGCTGTTGTGAAATACCTAGAGAAGGCAGGCCCATGTTTACAGTCAGATGTGCAATAGTGTAGGTAGCAACCTAAAACGTTTCCCGGTGCCCGTCTCCCCCACGTCATCCAGATTGCTTGTGAATGTAGCTATTGGTAAAATCACTAATTTCAGTCTAAGTCACTTAATGTTTTCCAGCTAAAACGGTACCCTGCACACATACAGCTCTGAGTCACATATTGGAAGATGTAATCAAATGACTGAATTTTAAACCGGACATTTCTCACATGATCAGCCTGCAACAAACAAAATGGCCCGCAGTATTAGTGTAACCGATTCCACGTGATTTTCTC
The DNA here is from genome assembly GCA_029853015.1 of Chelidonichthys spinosus. Lineage (NCBI taxonomy): Eukaryota > Metazoa > Chordata > Actinopteri > Perciformes > Triglidae > Chelidonichthys > Chelidonichthys spinosus. The sequence goes on from CM056828.1 coordinate 14,299,892, forward strand.
TGCAAGTTATTTCCGTTTCTTTTAGGTTTTCTTGGACCTAAATTCTTAAAACAAACTTTAAATTACACAAAGAATACAAACGGCCAACAGTGATATAATCAATCCATAATGATCAACGTCATCCCCTGAAACAGGATGTTGTACATTATCTCGATATTATTTTTAGTAATCATGGCAGTTGAACAAACATTGCATGAGCAGATACAGGTTTCAGTCGCAGGAGAATTCCAGTGTTGAGCCGTATTATCTTACTCTTTTAGCTCTGCCTAACTGAATCATATATGGTCGAGCTGAAATAAAAGATATTTACGTCAGTTTAGCTATCAATCATTCAGTGAATGAAGCAAAGCAAAAAAGGACAAAATGACATCCAAAGCTCCAACAACTGGTCAACAAATAAAAAGCTTTCTATGAGTGACATGATGTGTAGTGGCAACAAATCCACACATTTGTAAAGATATGAAGGTTTGGCATTTTATTTTTATATACATTTTATTTTTGTAAAAGCACTTTGTGAATCGTGTTCTATGAAAAGGTGCTTTACAAAATAAATTATTATTATTTTTAATATTGTATAGCTGTATAACTTGCTATAGATGAGGTGTGGAAAAGATAAAACCCAAGATACTGAAACACTGTACGCACCGGCAATCATCTCTTACTTGAAAAAGGACTTTTTGCACATCTGTAATCATTATGTCCTATCACATGTCATGTAACAGTATAGCATGTAAAGTATGCATGGTGTAACTTTTTAAGGAATGTAATAAAAATGTAATGTTTGAAAGTTGACAGTTTACTGCAACATGACCGCAATAAACACCTGGCTGTACAGTAACAGCCGTAAAACCACAGTGCTAACTGGAAATCAGACAGTAGGAACATACAGGGGCAACTTTGCTTACCTGACACTTTTGTCGAACACCTTGGTGCGGAACACCTCCTCCTGATCCAGATTTATGGTGCAAAAGGTGCAGAGATCCCTTTGTCGATTTGGACCCGAGACTGGACCTAGGTTCTTAGCTTCACCTGCAACACAAACACACGAACGTTTTTACCATCTCGACTGGCATCAAAATAACACTAGTCTTTCCCAAATTAAGAGAAATCAAATAATAGCCAATTTTTCTCTCTTTTTTTTTTTAAAAACAGTTTTTATTGTCTTTGCCCTTACATACATTTACACGCACACATGTACAGACAAGGTACAATAACAGTTGTTACAACTACTGTCATTACAAAAGCACATGTACACGGCCTATGTGGCAACTTTAATGTTGGTGATTGCTATTCTGGTGAAGATTGTATTATCTTTAATTTATTACTGCAAAGAATGACGGCTCCCCCACATGGCCTGGAGATGAGGTCATCTGCCATCAATGAGGTGCAGCAGACAGTGAATTATTGGTGCTTGGAGGGAGACTTGGTTGTGGAGTGTTAATACTCAGTAATATAGATCCTTACTCTGCATTTTTTTTTCAAATTCAAGGGAGGGTAGTTATATTATACTATATGATATATTATGTATGAAATAATTCTTCTTTAAAAAATGAAATAGAATATAACTTAACTAAATTAATCTTACAGGTATGTTTGACAGAGAAGTGAACCAGCTAAACACATGCTCAAGGAAGTTCTGAGGACATGTGCTGTGATGTTTAAGTCTTGAAACACTTTACTCTGCCAATTCATTGCAATACACAATGGCAATCCTAGTGTTATGCTGAGCAATTTAATATGTGTATTTCTCGATTAGCACATTTAGCAATCAAAACATGTAGAAAAAATATTGTTGGTAAATAATTACGCTGAAACTGACGCAATTAAAATCTCAGTTTAAATCACTAAACATTTCTGATTGCAATCTTGTAGTACATAAAATATGCTTTTACATTAAACATCCTCATGTTTACATGGGAACACTGGCTCTTGCCAGCTGTTAGGGCAAGCTCCAGAGCGGATGTAGCCGACTTAGACTTGAGGCTCATATGTGGTTAAAAACATGAAACACTGACTTCCTCAGCATAACCAATGACTATGGTACAGCGCTGATTCACAAATTACAAACACCTCTATAACCAACACTACATGCACACACACTTCCATGGAATTGCAGGCAGACCCAAAGTACATGCCACAGGGTTTTGTGCAACACAAAGCCTACATAAAAGCACCAAGTTAGATGTGTGAATGTCAGTTACTCAAACACTATCAATTACATCTCACTGAATCAGATTTAACCTGGTGGATTAGAGGGGCAGTAGTCTAATTTGGTACTCAAGCCTTGAACACATACACTAAGCCCAGGTGGAGACCTAATTAAGAAAAGACACCAGTAAGATCAGCTTTTTAACGGGCTATTAATAATGGCGTATGGCTAATCTTAGGAACGTCCAGAGAAAAGAGCCAAGTTGTCACTAAGCCTGGACCAGGATGACTCTGTGGGAGTAGAGCACACAAGCTCATACGCACGCAGACACAAACACAATGGGTTGGCCAACCAAACCTACCGGCCATCTCTCTTTAATAACATTTTCGCTTTTAAACAGAAGCATGCTACCCTGTGAAAAGCATGACCAAAAAGATCAGCGTATGCCTAAACAATACCCGTTTTAGCTGAAGATTAGTGAGTCAACTGGCCTTTTCCTGATTTTATTCTGACAATGGAGCAAACAAGGGCATATATCAAAGTACACTAAAATCCGCTATAAGAATACATCGTTACAGAACGCCATCTCCATTGATATAGGCTAAAGGAAAAGGACAAAGAGTGAACGAGGAAGAATGGAGTTTCGTAAGACTGCAAAGTGAGTTACATGCCACAGTAGTTCCTCTATTTTGTTCTGCTTACCGTTTTCTCATTAATTCATAGTAGTGAAACTGACATTTGTCTTCCTATTGTGTCCCTGCATACAAGCCACCCATGCTAGTATGGTGCCATGTTCACTTTACAGTAAACACGTACAGTTAAAACTATATTTATAGCTCATCATCATATGGCCTACACCTACTCAAGAAACATAAAATGTCTCACAAGGTTTTTTTTAATGTTTTGTCTAACATATTTAAAATAAAAAAAGAAATAATAATCCCCATTCAAGACGGGGAAATTGTGGTAACGCAGCCATACACAAGAATTTGAAGTTAAGTTTAATCATTTGTCAAAAAAGAAAGCACTAGGCCAGCCAAGCCTGCAAGGTGGGCGTTTAGGCAATTGGCTCGCAAGGTATTTCCAATTTGAACTATGATCACATGCATGACTAGTGAATTACTATAGTATTGCTGCGAGCAAAACTCATCCCCGTGGATGCTTTGGTCATTCGCGTAATGTCTATTGATGAAACGTGATAATTGTCTCGGGAGAAAATGCCTCCACATGCAGGTCAGAGAGTCAGTCAACACACGATTGTTTGACTCCAGTAAGTGAACATAACGTTGTGAACGCTAGCTGTCAGCTAAAAGGTAAACGCTGAAAGAGTGAGTTTTCATGACTTGGCTACTCGAGACATTCTTTTGATGTACATCAGTTTAACGTCGTCGTTGAAATAAACGATATCATCACCTAACAAGTGTACCTGCCTGTCAGACGCCCACGGCGAAGCACCGTTGTCGGGTGAATGGGTTAGGGGGACCGGAGGGGTTGGTAACGGTAGTAGTTAGCCTACTTTACCACCAACTGTAACTTAAGCTAGCTTGCGGGGGTGTGTGTATTGGGGGGGGACTCAAGCCCACGCGAAACGCCCAAAAACGTTATGATTTCCAATAACGCCGCGCTTTAATAAAAAACTCAATATACTTAGAGTCGCGGAGCCCCGGTCCGATGAATGAAACACACCGAGCTGCTAGCCGCTGGTAGCGCGCTAGGCTAACTTGACGTGAAGCAAGCAAGCCAGCCTCTCTGCCTTCCACACCGTCGACTGTGTTGATGGCACGCCTCGCCCCTCCGGCTTTCCCTCTCTCTCGTCGCCGCCGACCGCTCCTTCAACCCGTCTTCCCCCGCCGCGACAGACGGACAAACATCGAAGTCGCCGGTCGCACTTACATATTTTACCCCGCAGGCTCTGTAAAATCCGAACTGTCGCGTCGTCCTCTTCCGCCATGGTCAGCGCCGAGTGTTGTTGCCGCTCCGGTGCATTCAGTGGTTCATCGTACCCTTTTATGAATGCAGGCAGAGTGGAGGAAAGCCAGCCCCGTTACCGCGTCACGCCAGGTCCCGTACACACACTGGCGCCTCACAAAAAAACGCTTTTGGAGAAATTCCGAGCTTCCTCATAAAAAAAGTCGACCGAGCACTTCCACCTGGAGATGGTATGAGTTTTTAAAAGGGGATTTAAGGTCTCTTTGTGGTGCGTTGTTGCTCATTATGCAACGCTGACGCTTCGACCTGTGGAGCTTGTTAGCTTCGGCTAGCTGAGCTTCTTTTTTCGCCACTGTTTTGATATGACACGCTTCTATTAGACACGTGTTGATTAATTAAAACACAAATTACCGAGGGCACATCATTGCAGGACTCGTGGGAACACGTTGCAAAAGAATGAAACCTCGCAAAGCTCTTAAGGTTAATCCGAGGAAATCTATACAAATGCTAAAATCTCTGCAAACATACACATCCACACACTGCAACTAGCTACTCTTATTTTGTTTAGCAGGATTACAGTATGCATTCAAATAGCAGCATTTCTGTGTAAATTACATCCTGTGATGTTTATCTCTCTTCGTGATATTTTCACCCAAACAGTATATTATATTATATTTGAGATTTGTATTATATTGTATATACTTATATTTTACCCCTTATTGTACTGTGTTTAATAATGTTAATCTCTATTGTTTTTTTTTTGCACATTTCACATTTTCTTCAAATAGCAACATAGTGTTATTTATAATGCTGCTATGACAATTTAATTTATCTTCGGGTTTTAATAAAGTCATATCTATCTATCTAGGTTGTGTTTTACCATGCTTTTAGCAGGGCAATTCATGGGAGTATGCTTGGACATTCTGCAAAAGTAACTTAAATATAAGACAGTTTATCCAATTTGTTAATTTTTATCCTGATTAAAATCCCATTCCTATCTTTAATTAGAATGAAAACATGACAGACGTCCTGCGTTGTCTTCCTCTCTTTCTAGGTGATGTTGGTTTTGGTTCGGTGATTCTCATCCTTGATAGAAGCAGGGAAACGTCAGGCAGGTATGCATTTTGACTTTCATAATCAATGTATCATCTCCTGTTATCATGTAACACTGGTTCCCAACATCTGTGCATTGATAATATATTTTAAACGGCACATTGTCATGAAGTATCTGCTGTTTACCATCAACGTTTTGTGACATCAAGAATATTAACGTATAATATTTCACATCTTCCGCAGAGCAGAGTTTTCATTTAATGTAGTCATTAAGCCATATAATACATATCGTTCATTTTGAAATCTCTTATTTAATGAGACTGAGGATTTTCTGAAGTTTTTTAGAACGACTAAAAACAGAGTATATCAATATAGTGAGCAAGTGAGCCCTTTTCATTTGTACTTTGAAGTGAATGCAAGCATATTGTCCTCATATGCTACTAGCTATGTTATGAATGGAAAGTAATGAATAGGTTGCTGTCGTCTTTTAAATAGTAATCATCCTTCACTAAATTAATGAAAAAATGGCGTGTCCATGACATAATCAGTGTGTTGAGCAGTGGCTTTATACCTCAAATGCATGATGATGATCCCTCCGTTACATCACCAACCCAGTCTTAGAAAGAAGCAAGGAATTTAGAAACATCTGGAAATTGTGTCGTGAGGCCCAACTCAAGATGCAGTTTCTGTGGAAGAACAAGGGAATGGACTTCTCAGATGGGCTGCAGGTCCCTGAAGGACTAAGAGGAGCAGACAACCACCATGTGGCTTTATATTTAGGAAATAGTTTAAAGTCGAATATTTAAGACGTACCACTTCACACTTTAAATGCCGTTTATGGTTTCTGTAACTGTTCCCTTACCATCAGTGGTCACTGAATACTGTGAATTGATAGTAACGCATTGATCAGATCTCTAACTGGGCTAAAGGAGGACAGGATGCAACCTTTTAGAATATCAACAACATTTATTTAAGTTGTTTTATACATAGTAAACACACAAAAATTAGTAACTTTATTATCAATGGTTCCATGTGTTAATTTGAAATAAGAATTATATGAGTGGTGCTTAGAATTTAATTATCAAAGTATTTAACCAACAGATTAGCATAATCTATCTATAAAGTGCAACTCGCCATGGACGGCTAACTGAACGTGGGATTCAGAAATGTGAGTTGTAAAAATTCATATCGCTATCCCTGGACACGTTAAAATGTGAAGATGTAACCATGCAAGGAAGCTTTTCGGTTCTCCTACACATCCTACACGTTGTGAAATTGCTTACGGTTATGTCACTGAGCCTGTCGTGGATGCAGACAATGGACAAAAAAACAGTCTGTGTCATAAGGTCCTATAGTATCCCAAAAATATCTTCTAAAAGGTGAAAAACCATCCATTTATTGAGTTTTGGAGGGGAGAAAACACACCCTGCACTGATGTTAAATCCTCATGTTTAGTGTTCAATTTCATCTTTTCAAAACATTTTATTGGGCTAAACTGTAAAGACATTTTTAACATTTCTTGACCCTAAGCAGTGGCTTGAAGTTGAGTTTCATTCACTCTTCCTCTTTTGCGCATCATCCCCAACCCTCAAAGGGCTCCTCTTTGCACGTCCATTTTTCTGTCTTGTGTATAGATATGTGGGCTGCTTTCGTTTCAGATTCATTTTTCCGAAAGTGTTTACAGGACTTTTCGAGATCATTGAGACTGGTTGTTCTTGGCCCTGTCAAAATGTCCTCGTTGCTATCGTTGCCTCTGTCGCAGGCTTGCTTTTTTGTGACTAGCGGCATAGAATGTTGTGGGTTGATCCTTTTTTTTGCCATTTTATGTTTCACCTTTGGGGGCGTCAGTGAGAACGATGGGTCAGTGCAGGGCCATAGTGGACTTTTAATGTTGGAACATGAAATGTCTTGGTAGGTAGTCAGAGACGTAGAGGTGGTTGTACCTTCAATTTTAGGCTTAATTTTATCAATGGAATGAAGCTCTTCTTCTGCCATTTCACTTTTTATGTCGGCACATCCTGGATTGTCATCATCCTCTGTTTTGATGATGTCTTGTTTATTATCGTCCCTCGGCTGTGCAGAGTATTGAGAATATGGCGTGAAGTTGTCAGAATTATATCCCTCCTCATTCGTCTCCTGGTGTTTTTTCTCATGGCTTCTCTTGGTGGCAAGGTAGAGGAAACGCTGGGGACAGAAGGAGCAGCGATACTTCTTCTCTGGGTTGGGGCTCCGCGGCGTATTATCAAAGCAGGAGCCATTTTCCATACAGCGGTTGCAGACGTAATCGCCTCCGGCAGGTGCCTCGCCAGGTGGACCTTGTTTGCCGCATGTCCGGCAAAAACATGGGTGGGAACCGATAACATGAGCTCTCAGACCTGTCTCTGTGATAAAAGAGCTGTCACAGATGTCACAGTTGTAGGTGGTCCTTGGGCTGGAGTAACTGCTAAGACTACGTTTCGCCTCGCCACTTCCACCCGACACGCTCTCTTCTGTCAGCCAACTTTTATCAAGGTGGGCCTCGCCGGGAGCAGCTCTATCTACAGATGTTTCAGGATAACTGTGAAACAAAGCTTTACCATGCTTGAACCTCATCTTCTTCCTTTTCTTTTTAGCTTTGTAAGAATAGTAGGGACGCCAAAGCATGTCAGCTGTGTCACAGTCATTAGGATCCTCGAATGTCTCTGACTGTGCAGCAGAAGCCTCTGCTCTCAGGCGGAGCCTGGGGCTCTCCGGGTTTTCCCGAGTCGGTGAGCCTTGACTTGGGCTCTCCTCCTCACTCCATTTCCTCATTCTCCTTTTCTTCCTGGGGAAGAGCTTTGATCCTTTGATTTGGCGACGGATGATTGCTTCATTGCCTATTTTCACTGTTATCTGACAGAGTGGCATGGCAGCACCGTCCACAGATGGACCCGGGCATGCAGATTTGGCGATATATGTTTCAGTCTTCGCCCCTGCCCTTTTATTGCGTACCAGATTCTCAGTGCTCGACTGAAGTATCTCCTTGGTCATATCCTCAACTCTTTTTGCGGAGGCTGATAGCTCACCTAACTTTTTAACCGTGCTCAGAGAGTTGAGGAATGGCACATGATGACCGATATGCTCTGAGTTACTCAGTAATGGAGGATGATCTTTGTAAGCCACTGTAGGAGACCCGGGCTGCAAAGAGAATGTACCATCGTAGTCAGCGATGGGGGAATCTCTATCCTCAATCTCTTTTCGGTTGGCTCTCTGGATTTCCAAATCACTATTTAGACTTGGGTCAACTTCTTGGTCACACGCCTTGCCAAAGCTGATGCGAGGCATGACAGGTGCCACCATCTTCGTCGTCGCCATGAATGTCAAAGGGAAGGAAACCGTATCGGCATGGCTGATCACAGTGTTTTCCTCAAATGGAGGGATGAGAGAGTTGCCCTCTGACGGGGCTTCCTCCCCTCTTTCGACTCCCTCTGAATACGTCTGGCTGTACGTCTTGTATTGCCTCTTTCTAAACTTCATAGGCAGCAGCCTGTAGAGTTTGATTGGATAAACACTGGCTTTCAGACCACCGTTGGCAGATTTCTTCTTAACAGCGAGACTGGGATCGATGCCATGAAAAGACTTCTGATGGTTCTTTAAGATATAATACGTCATGAATGTCTCCAGGCAGAAAATGCATTGATAGCGGCGTTCACCTGTGTGCCAGATTTCATGCTTCGTACGATACTCTGCCAAGGCAAACACTTTATTACAATAATGACAGGGATATGCCCGCTGCCAGGAATGTACATTCTCGTGCCGCTTGAGACTGGATATGGTGACGTAAACCCGTTTACACACACTGCAGTTGTATCTCCTCTGACCACCGCCTGGCCTTACTGCCCTCTCACGCTGTGGATGCTCTGATTGGTCCACTTGAAGGGGCTCTGAGGTGCAAGGGGCAGAGAGGTCAGCGCTAGGAAGCTGTGTCACGATGCTCTCCGCGTCCGGCGCATCATCTGAATGGAGATCCCCCTCTTTGGTTGATACCTCAGTGGCATTCAGGTCCGGTGGACCTCTTCCAGCTTTGGGACAGCCCTGCTCGTGGTTGCGCAGTCGTTTGAGGTGTATGAACTTTCTGTGACAAAACTTGCAAAACAAATGACTGACAAAGCGCTTTTTATGCACCTCTGCGTGGATGGTGAGGAGAGCTGGATTTGTGAATATCTCTGGGCAGTGGTCACATCCATAGATTGAGATGCTGTCCTCAGTGTGAGGGGAAAGGGTCGGTGGACCTAAGTCCATTTGAACATTGTCAGCGGCTACAGGTAGCCTGGGGTCTATACTTTTTTCTGTTTCAGCCTCTGAAAAAAGTGGAGGTGGGGTCATGACTGGAACAGATGCTGTAGAAACACCATCAGCTAATGTGGGGGTTATTGTATTTAGTTTTTGTGGTTCAGCCGGTGCTGGAAGTATGCTCCGACACAAAGCGCCTCTCAGCCTGTGCCGCTTTTTAAGTGGGCCTGCGTTCCTGTAAATGAGTTGCTTTGGCTGATATATTGCTGGCTTACAGTCTTTCTTGTTGTCCCACTGACTGCTGTCTTGGCCTTCAGTAGATTTGCTCACTGCATATGAATGCTCTGAGAGGGTTTGCGTTGTCTCACTGTTCTGGCTGAGGCAGGAAGCTGTGGGGCAACTTGACGGGTGCTGTCTCACATCTGGCGACTGCCTCTCCCTATTGGTTTGAACCAGGGGGGTGAACAGATTGTTGCCAGGACACACTTCTGTGATAGAGAAGGCATTGGTGATGCGTGGCCCTCTGTCAATGTCGTCAGGCCTGGGAGCTTCCTTCTTTGCTTTTTCAGACACCGGTGCTGTGCTGGAGTCTGTCGGTTTAACACATGCTTCCTCCCTGTCTTGTTCTGCAAGCTTCTCTAAAAAAGGAATTCCGAGTCTTTTCCCAGCTGCCACCAGCCCCCCTGTGTCCTCTGCACCAGGCGACGTCACCTTCGAGCAGTAGATAAAGTTGAGGATACTGGCGAACACCTCCGATTTCAGGTCCATCAGCTCCAGCACTTGGCTTGAGCTCCATGTCTCAGCAGTCGTCAGAGCGTTCCTGAAGAACCCGCTGCAGGCTGCCAGGATGTTCTTGTGGGCCCGAAACTTGACATCCTCCACCACAATGGTAACATCGCAGAAGAGACCTTGTGAGCGCTGATCATTGAGCTTGCTAAGCACATTGTGAGGGTGAGCACTGTCCATCAGGTTTTGAGTGCACGGGGACACCACAGTCATCTAAAAAATAAAAGAGAAAAAATAAATAATTACATCAGCTTATTACAAAATGGTCAATCTGACTGTTTTCATATTGTTACAAAAAAGTAATCACAATGTGTGTACATTTTTTACTTGCACTATTTTTAGCTGTTCTAGTGTTTTAACACTAGATGGCAGTAATGTCCTGACAGATAGGCTCCAGCACCAAGCACCAACAATTCTGGTGACTCTAGCAATCATAATCTCCATCCCATTTTTTGGAAAATAAATGAATTTAAACCTCCCTTACCTCACAAATATTTAAGACTATAGAATCACCAAAAGATACTCTATTGTAAATTGTGGGTGCTTCCATGGAGCTGATCCAGGATTGTGCCACTACTATCTTAAGTCTCTTCTGTTCATTGGATTTCTTTTTTTCTAGAATATATTTTTAATTTTTTCTTATGGTTAAATTAGAGATTTTTATATCTATCATAGTAGGGAAGACCTCATTGATGGAATGCAGTAATAACAATACATTTATTTTGATATTTACGTAACTGCGAGCTGTAAACTATTTGTCAGTGCTAAGATGTGGGGCAATGATTGTTTTGAGTAATGGGATTATGTTTGTTGATGCTACTGTTTACCTGCCTTTGAGCAAGACCTCGGACTCCCAAATGCTGCAGTGGAGCTGCTTAGTGGCCTGCGTGTTGCACTAGGAAACACCCAGGTGGGAGTACATCATGATGCAGCTACGTGTTGTCAAAATAACATGACTAAATACGAGTCCAAAATGTTGCTGCTGATCTAGATTGGCACTTTGAAGATTATGGTTCAAAAAGTCTTGTATATAGTGAGCAAATATATGATGTTCTTCATTACTTCCTGTATGAGATTACGTTTTGTCTAATTCATTCAGTGTGCAACCACCACACAGCTCACAGACTTGGTTGTATTATTCTCAAGGCCCGGGGTTAATATGAAAATGACATGCAGACAATGACACACTGATGACTCATATGCTCCCATCTTCAGCTGTCTGTCAGTCGTCAGCGGAGGCATCCTTCCACTTGTCCCACATACATTGTTGTCAACTCTAACGACCACGGGGAATGGCTAATTAGTGCCTCATGAGGCAAATAGCAGCCGTTGATATAATGTATTGTAGCACAGAAGCACAACCATCACTGCTGTGATGTGAGGTGGTATCATTAGCATTCTTTGGCCTATTCAAAGTAGCTGACGTGCTAATATTATTACAGCGCATAGTACATCTTAGTTACGCAGGTCTTAGTCCTCCAGTTATTACACAAGCCTCACAGAGTCACCATCGACAGAGCAGCTTTCCATGGCAAGTTTGATTTTGATGGTAAATTAAATGAGCTCTCAGAGGAAGTTAAAGTTAAATTATGCTCACTTTGGAAAGCGGATGTCTCACCCAGCACATTGTTCCAACTCTAGCCCGTTCATAACAGTCGGTGGGCTGTGAGTCTCTACTGAGTCACATAGCATGTCTCACATACTAATAAGGAATGAATCATCATGCATGCATCAATATAACAGGCAGTTAAATGCCATATCTAATTTTGTTTCGCGTTTACTCATTTTTGTTTTGGCCAGTACGCACCATTTGGAAATAAGTTGAAATCATATTATTTTAAAGGAAATACATTTACAGATTTTTTTGTTTACTCCAAAGGGGTTAAGATAATTTACCAGTGATGTCATTTTCTATTTGTTTTTTGTTTTTTTCCAATCATTTGTAATTTTTTGTTCATGCAACAAATACAATATGGCCGCCGTCCTTTAAAGCCTCTCAGACTGCTGGAAACACAACCAGCCTCCTGCCTTCTTCCTCAGACAGGCCTCCGTTGTCATGGCAACATGCTATGGCGCAGCACTTATTGGGATTCAGCTGGATGGCGAGTGACTATATAAGCCATCCGGGTAGTCGGTCTCTCTCTCCCACAAACAGTCTGCCCTCTCTGAGAACCTGCAGCACACGGCAGCCTACATAGCAATCAAGGTTTGCCTTTGTCTCCGCTTGGATGTACTTTGTGTACGTCTGTTGATCTGTGTGTCTTTGTCTGCAGCAGATATGCTACCCGAAGGACTTTCTCATCTCACAACAGCAAGCGATGTGCCGTGGCTTTTGTACTAATTTCTCAGTTTGTGCCGTTTACAGAAACAGTTCCGTATTCTCCTTCATGGATGCTATTTTAGTTTACCTTTCTCATTTTCCACAATTTTCTACCAATAGTTGTGGTTTATTGTCACCACATCCTGAGCGGAAATTTTGAAATTGTCATCAGTGCTCATGATGTTGCCACACCCGACATTACTTTACCTTCAAAGCTCATGTGAATATTACATTTTAACATCTCAACCGGTAAAATAAAATAAAAAAATCCCCACATACTAAACCACAAACCGTGAAATGACAGTATAGCACACAGGCACAGTCTTTTCAAACAAAGAGCGAAATGTCAAAGCTTTCACGCATCTCTGCAAAGCGTACTTCCGCAAAGAAAAAAAAACAGGTTATGAATTGAGGGAAACCATGCAAAACATACCTTAGTAAATCAGAGAGAATGATGCAGGGCGAACAGGAACTGTGTCATGTAGTATCTCTTTTCTACAGCCCTCAATATACCAAACTATACATGAAAAGTGAGAGCAAGGCGAAAGTAGTTTTTTTTTTCTGTGATGGTCGCTGAACAGTGGTGTTGTCAGAAGCAGAGCCTTTTCTGACGTCTTTCTTCCTCTCCCTCCCTCTCTGTGTGCAGATGACTCCAGCTCCAACGTCCTTTGCCTCTATCCATGCATCCCAGGTCCTGGGCTAGATCTGCCCTGCCCTCCTCTGTCTGTGCTACTACAGCTACAGGAATAACTCACAGTTTATACAGCATGTAGCTAAGCCGGAGTATGGAGGTCTGTCTTTGTGCTAGCCGGGCAACTGAAGCGTTCGTTCTGGAGCCACTGAGCAGGAAGCGGCAACTTTTATTAAGCATGGCAGAGGGCTGTAGGGAGAGCAGAGAGATGCTGGGTGCTACATCACGCACCAGCTCTGTGCTCGACGCTCGATGCAGCCGGAGAAAACGCTGAGCTGCATTGCTGAAAGCAGCGGAGAGTGTGGGTTACTCTGCTGTGCAACACATGCCGTATTAAATCTGCACAGCACCACACCAGCTAGATCCCGATGCATCGATGTTGACCAAAAGGGGGGGAAAAAATGCATTTTGCATGAAACAAGACTCTGCAGCCCATAAAAACAACATGCACGTTGAATGCACAACGCTGCACCATCTGTCGTGCACACATGCTTGTGGACACATACTCTGTCTGTGCAGCAGTATATAACATCAAAGCCCTTCGTCTGTGCTTACGCAGTCACTGTGGTTAGGTAATGCACAAGCGGAAAGAAGATGGCAGTGACTACTGTCCTACCGTGTGTCAAGGCAGTCACAGGACAGATGTTCATCTATGCTTTCGCTCACAATGCAAAGTAAACAGCGAGGCTGAGCGGAAACGGAGAGTCCTGCTATCAGCAGGGGCTCTTGATATACCTATATAGACGCTGCTGATTGATGCAAAAGCAGCAGATGCGTCAGCACTGCAGACGAGGGGGAGGGGAGGAAGCTGAACCCAACGTGGCACTGTGAGCCTCTTGCTAGCCCCTGAGGACGGAAGCAGCTCTTTAATTTACACAACTGACTGTAGTCATATGACCATGTCGTGCTTCTCCTCGTGCTAGCCGAGACTCTCCTAAAACCAGTTTGAAAGCCATTTAATTTTATGTACACTTGACTTCAAAAGATGAAGTGGCAGGTGCCATATCACTAAGCACACCCTCACTCATCGCCCTAAAGCAAGAAATTATGTATTTATGCTTTAGTCAACACCCAATCATCACCTCACATTGTAGCTGCTATATTGTCCTGGTCGCTTTTCTGTATTTGATCCCATTATGTTGGCTTCATGAGAATTAACTACAAGCTCAGTCTTCTATGTTTGACGCTGACCTGCTTCCTTGATGACCCTTACATAAGCCTGGAGAGCAGCCAGTGTACACACTGGGCCGGGTTGGTGTGACAACCAAAACCAAAAAAAAAAAAAAAGGAGATAACAATCCAAGTGAGGAGGCATGAAGTGCATCAGTGCACACATGATAACTGGAGCTATAAAATCCAAATTTGGGAAATTAAGGGGGAGCCTGTCTAGAGTTGAATGGAGAATGCAGCGACACCCACAGCTGACTGTGATTTGCAGAGACTGCTGTCAGTCAAAATCTACCATGTCGAGTTAAAAGAACTCTAGTTCTCAAATTCACAGTTTTGTTGTCTGCAGTATTTTGGTCACAATTTTGATTGACAATATATGCTGAAAAAAATACAGAAAATCAATTTCTTTGTATTTTTATATCAAAATCCAATATTTTTTTTCTACCTGGAAAACAAAATATGATGATTGCTTGAATCCAACCTATTTCAACCAATAATATCATGACATCAATCCACAAATCTGCAACTTTGGCTCTGCACAGAGCTAGAGAATGTCATAAGCTAAACTTTTCAACGATCAAATCAATCCTCAAGGTCATGTTCGTCTGCCTATCCTGTTTCACCCTGAAATACGTCACGGTACGGAAACTAGATACTCGTGAAATGCCGTTGCAGCTTGACTTTAAAGAGCACATACAGAGGTTGCTTCTTTGCATAATTTTTAGTTTGTATGTCCTCGTGACTTCAATTACACACTGAATTCAGGTTTTGATGGCGGGCAGACTATTAATTCTAAACCTTTGGTTCTTTGTGCATCCAGTCCACCTTTAGTCTACTTTAGTTCTACTAACATAAAACAACCACTAATTTCTAAGTACGGTGTACCTTATTAGTGCAGGTAAGATGAAATAAATCTGTCAAGCCAATAAAATAAGTTATTTTAAATAATTTCATCTCTTTAATCTAGGAACTATTATTTATGTCAATTGAATAATTGGGAAACTATTCCTTTAATAATTTCATATTCAAAGTAGATCTCAAACTAAATTGAATAACGGCAAATATGACAAATAATTTGCTGCCCTTACTTAAAGCGGTTGTTACTCTGTATATTGGATCATATATACATACATATATATTGTAAGCAGCACCTTTCCACCCACACTTGCCATCACAGCCAGTATGTGTTCAAAACCACAGGATAAAATATACAGGCCTCTGATACTCAGTAAACTCAGCTGCAGCCTGCGGAGACAGCGATTAGCGAGGAGGCGCGGACGGCCCTACAAGGCTGAGTAGGCCTCATCCTCATTCCCAAAGCATTCACACTCAGCATAGACAGACACTCATCCCTGGTAACACTTCATGTTACCGGCGTAACCCACACTCACGCTTTGAGTTGCCTACCAAAAATGTCTGTGCTGAAGGTCTCGCTGGGCCTGTCTCTGCCTCTGTGGAAGTCTCTCTGGTGTTTGTTAAGAAGGAGGAATGGACAGTGACTACCCAGCTCCCCCGTTCTCCCTTTTGGCCTAGATTAGGCCTTTCACCATCTTCCCTCCTCACTGCTGTCTGGAAGTTGCCTTTGGACTATGGATCTGCCAGAGGTTCCCTGTTCCTGCTGTGTATTAGTTGTCTTCCGGACTGGAGGTTGCTACCACTGCTGCGTCACTCCCGCTGCATCACTGACCCATAAAGAGGAGCTGTGAAGGAGGGGTGGTGTGGTGAATGTGTGGAGGCAAGGGATAAGCATGAAACAACCAGCACCGCTTCCCCCTGCTCCAGCAAACAAATGGATGAGGCTTCCGCTCTGCCTTGGTTTAGGGCCTAGTTTTTGCTGTGGTATTCAGGAAGTGGGTCTGGGAGACAGATCCTTTATTGTTATGTAATAACTATTTTTCCTCCTAGACCAGACTGAGAAGGCGGTATCCAGTGTTCAGTGGCTAATAATAGGCCATAGTAGCTAGCAGTCAAGGCTGTATGCGGTTATGTCAGATCATTCCAACACCCAGCTATCATATGGATGGAGGAATATTAGAGGAGAGTTTTAACATTAATGGAAAAATAGCATGCTGGACATTCTTTTCGTCCCTTAACACAGGATAATGGAATGAAGGGCTTCTTTGTCATCCCTTGACAAAAAACGCAATGGCAGTATTTTAGTATGTAGCTAACATGTATTGTACCATGTCGTCTCTGATCCATTAAGGTACCCATTAGAAACAAACAAACAAAAAAAAAACAGTGCATACCTGTCTTACGTTACTGTAGCTTGCTTGTACAGGTTTCAGGTGAGGTAGGACCGGTGTGGCAGATGACTCTACAGACGTATTTGTACAAGGTTCCAATCCAGAGAAAGTGTGTTGTGGTCTTTAGGCCTTTGGATATGGTAACCAGAATTACAGCACTTGTTTTGCACACGTTACCCAAGGGTTTATTTTGCTTGATCCTCCTCCCATCATCTCACTCTACTTTTCATTGCCATATTGCTCCATCTGCTGGCTGCACGAGTTAACACAGCACAGAGACGAACACGCAGACCCAAGTAAGCTTTAAGCAGAGACAGCATTGAGTGATGAGGCCCTTCAGCGGAGGGCGCAGGAACAGTTCTCTGTTCTAACAGGAAGTATATGTTGAAATTGACCATTAACCTTAATATGATGTCAACAGGACTCCAGCTGCTGAAGTATTCTATTTTTGTAAGAAGCCTTTTTAGATCATGTTTTACCAGTTTCCTTGAGGAAACATAATGAGACACAGCTTTATTACACAGGATGCTACTTTTAATTTACCAGTAATATTACATAAGCTCTCTTGCAACCTACATAACATGCAAGTAATGGCATCTATCCATCCACCACCACTGGTGGTAATTGTTGTGATCCAAAGTTTAACAAGAATGTTGCAAGACCTAAAAAATACTGATTTGCTTTTAAGAATGTCTCGCACTTTAAAACATATTCAACATGCATTTTGTGTAGATCACACATTTCAACACTAAATGTCAAACGTAAGAATACTAAACCTTACTGAAAACACTTTGCTCTTTTTTCACAAAGTACAATATCAATGCTGACACATATACATCCACTGTGATAACATTCGTATTGCAGTTGTTTCGGAGCAGTAAAACTGTTCAGTCACTTCACTGCTGCTCGGTCATGCTGCTGGTGTGGAAAAATGTGAAAAACATCCTCTTCCAGCCCATGGCATTTGCCATGCTCTCCATGTCACTGGTAAACGCAGCACAGTGAATCCTCACTGTCTGCTCCCAAAACTTCTCAGAGTCGCAGAGCTGGAAAAGTCCGATCAGAGCAAAAGATAACTCAGCACGATGCAGATTTACAGGTGTGGTTATCTGTGTGCAAATATACACAAGCAAAAATGCATGTGCTGAAGGGAGCACGAAGAAAAGAAAACAGTAGTAGCCACTACTTAGCGTTTTAAGAGGCTCTCACCTTTCTGAATCTCTGTGAAACCTGTGCCAGCTGTGTTGTGTATTTCAGCTCTAGACAGGCCAGGATTTGGAGCAATATGTCATCAGGTAAGCGCTCCAGGTAATCAAACTTTCCCTGACAAAGTGATCTTGCGTATTCCAGGATCCTCTGCCCAAAAACATCACCAACTTGTTCTACAGATGAGGGGGGAAGCACAGTCTAGGCATCAAGTGATAGATTTCCATTAAAGTGAGCTCAAAGTGCTGTAACACTTCACCAAACAAAGAAATGGTAACTTGGCAGTGATAAGCTTTCTATTCTGATTAAGAACCCACGCTGTAACATTTTTTGATCCAGGAAATCGTGATGGGATGTCTTCAGCTCTTTGGGTGCAGCTCCCCGGCTTTCAAGTCGCAGAGAAATCTTCCACGATCTCCATATTACCTAAAGTTAGAAAGACATGAACAGTGAGGGCGGAACGAAGATGTTATGACTAAACTTAACTCCAGGAAAACCTTATGTTGCACATGACTGTCATGCCATCAACTCAATGTCTACCTTATCACTAAATTCAACATTAGATGTAAAATGGTACTGGATGGCCCAGGGGTCTTTGTTCAACATGCCAGAAAGTAGTCAACATTGTATTAAATATTAGCCCAGCAAGCTATTATTTAATGCTAGCTAGCTTACTAGCCTTGTAGATGAAGATCAAGCTAGTATCGGTTATTACATTGGTTTTAGCAACTCACAGTCATTCTTTGAGTTGCTTTTTTTTTATTAATAGAAACTCGTGCAAATACTCAACCTCGTTTTTGGTAATAAGAAGTTGAAAAAAGTCTTTTAGAGGTGGTGGACCCTGACCACTAATTTGAAATAGATTCTCCCCGAGCAAAGACGCCATTTTGGACGCAGACTTATAACCATGACAACTAAAAAGCAAATAAAATAAAAAAGTTTCTTCAACGGCTAAGAAAACAATTTATAGGTGTTATGTAACAAATAATGTGCATTTGGTACAAATATATCCATATAATTAAAGAGCAAAACATCCAGTGCTCGCAGTGGTGTCGTTGGCTAAAACGAGCAGACGCAGAAGGCTAAAATCAGCAGTAACATCAAGTAGTTCCTGCGCGGATGAATCACGCGGATGTATATTGCAGTTGTAGGCCCCTCAGCTGATGTGAAACTAGCAGGATAGAGAGAGAAAAGAGGAGCTGGTGCACTGTCTGTTACAACTACAACACTGGAACAAATAGGTAACAACATTATACAAAAGGTAGATTTTTTTCCGTGACATCTCGGCCAACAGTCTCTTGGACCTTCGAGATTGTTCAATATCGAAATACATCGGAGGAATTATGATTCAGTGTCGCGAAAATATCTCGGAATCTCGTTCCTGCTTTCCTGTTTTTTGTGTCTAAAAGGTATCAAGAGGCCATTTCTTTTTCGCTAGCTAACGTTAACGTGCTAGCTGCTAGTTAGACAACTTGTTATTTTAACAACTACATTTGACAACGATGTTCCCAAAAGGCAAAATCCGTGTTTTGTAACGAAGCTGTTGTTTGTCAAGGATATCCCACTACCATTCTGTCGAGCTGGCAAAGCGTTAGCCAGCGACAACAAGCCTTGCTAATATTAATTAGCTTGCATGCCAAGGTTAGCTGGTAATAGCTATAAGGCTCTTGTTTGATTTGACAACGGTTAACGTCATCTACGTGACTGCCCTGCAGTAGCTAATTCGGTATTGTTAAGGTCAGTGATTGTTTTTGTCAGTCGGACAGCTAGCTCAATTAATACCAACCAATAACACTAGCTTCGCTGGCTAACACTCAAGTGTTTATTTTTGTCAGCCTACTGTTTGCGAGTGAACGGACATTGACGAAACATTCGCTCTCTGATTTGGCTAACCTAGCTTTAGCTTGCTAATAATTATCCTCGATTCTTGTTATTTTTGCCAAGATATTCTATTTAGTTAATGCAATATTTTTTGTTATATTACCCATTTTACTTAGCTAAGACGATGATACTGTTATGTACTCGCTGACACGTTGCTTGTTAGTAGCCTGCTTGTTTCTGTCTGGCTAGCATTAGCTAAAACGCTAGCCAGCGATTTAGTGAGAGGCAGACATTGGCCTAAAGTCAGCTTAGAAAACACAAGTGATCATCGTAGCTAGCTAACGGCAGTTAGCTGTACTTGTGTATTGAAGATTCGCGTTGACAGTTGCTAAGAGAGTGATACTTGGATTTGGCCGGCTATCGTTCGATTTGACAGTTATGTATTTTTGACTTGATCACCTCATCAAACAGTATAGAAGGTGAGCTCACTTGCGTGCGAAACATGTATGTTATTTTCCCTTTAAACTTGACCGATAGCAGACAGTGTGTAATGGCAGGCTGAATACCAAGTTAGCTTTCGTTGGTTTACTCGTAACGTTAGCCTGCTAGCTATATCACATTAACGTTAAACCGCTTTCCAATGACCGTCCTGCTGATGCTGCCATTTTCGATGTGTAGGGTAAGTTAGCTAATCTTAGGTGAACCTAACTGGTCGTGGCCATTTTTTTAAATCCAGTTTTATACCACTAGTTGCAAACAAGGTAGACTTAGCTGTTCGAAATTGGCAGTGCGTTTACTTTGGGAGCTAAAGAGCTTGACACACCGGTACGCCAACTACGCATTTCCATGTAACCACTACTACGTTAGCCAACCTAACTTTTAACAAACGAGTCTCTGGTGTGTACGTACTTCATGTTGAAGTATTTTCTTGTCGTAAAATTAAATATTCAGCGGTTACAATCTTCGCTGTCGGGGTGTGATACGTATGCGACTAATCTACTGTCAAAATGTATGGGATTTGCTAGGATATGAGTGGCTAAACATGCTAACGTTAGTCGGCGGTGGTAGAGAACTACGTCAGAAATATAGGCCTCTGTAAATCATGGGTATAAAAATTGGACACTGACGGGCTTCTTTAATGGTGTAGTGTAAGAAACTTCCTACCGGCGAGTGTTTCAAGCCGCCGATCATCTGATGTGCCTAACTAATCACATTATACGCGAGTGTGCTGCACCAGTTGTCAGAATGGACGAATAAACAAAGACTAGGATGCACTGTCAGTGCAGGCCTAAAATGGCCCTGTGAGCTTGCCAAGTGTGGCGTATTTTATTATCAATGATATCATGTTTTCAATAATAACTAAATGGGTTCATTGGTAACCTTTTTTTTCTGGATTGCAAAAAATGTATTTAGGTTGCAATTCTGTTGTCTTAATGTATCAATAGTTAAAATCATTCTTCAGTCTGTGTCTGTGTGTCTGTCTGTGTCTGTCTGTGTGTGTGTGTTCAAAATGTATCAATCACCCGTTATCAGTACCCATGTCATTGACTCATGAAAATGGCATATATAATTCATATATAAAATACATTTTCTTTCACATCCTGACTAAAATTATTACAACAACTTAACCCAACAACAAGTTCTGTTAGACCGGTATCATAATGTTATGGCCATTTTAAAGAAGATCAACTGTTTGTTCTTTTTAATTCCCTTTGTGTGGCTCATTTGACTTTCAGTTTGTCCAGGGGTCATCTTATTTTTTTGTCAGTGACCTTGCTCATTTTTACTTAAACAAAACTTTGGTTGTTGTATTAATACTATAATGTGATATTCTGATTATTGGGTGAATCAATGCCAATTGTCAATTCCAGTGGGCTAAACATACTAATGTATGGATTTTTTTGTGTGTATTTGTTTTGTTTTTAATTAAGTATACTTTGGGATTGTAGGGGTACTTAGTAATGCAGTATAGGGAAACTGTACAAAAGATATTAATCTGTTGAACTTCTGTATGACGTGCTGTCTCTTAAAACTATTATTATAATTTGATACAAACTGTTTAATTTGAAAAGGTAATTTGGTGGTCAACTCTAAGTGGTTCACATACCTAAGTGGTCTTTTTGCAGACAGGAGAAAGTGAGATGGTGCTGGCAACAAATTAAGCTGTGTGGATCTTGCTAGTTTAAAATAAATAAAATAATGTTATTTTTTTCCCTGTTAGTGAAATGACGAAAATGTTATCTACTTTACATATAGTTCATACAATTAGTTTATTTATTTATTTATTTTTCTAAACTGTTAATTGTCTGGTTCCTTGCTCATAATCTTTCAGGCAGCTTGTTTTTGCCCGTAAATGACAGGTAGTGTCAATAATAGGATTTGTCCTGTTGGTGAGAGATAGATCCTGGCATTTACAATCTTTAGTAAAATTGATGAGACAGGCGTTCTCCTGGTCATCTTAAATGGGTTTGAAAGGTGAGCTTAATGGTGCAAACACTCAATCAGCTGTCACCTACAGCACAGAAACACATTTTAGATCACAGACAACCCAGTGGTTCTTGAAAAACATACATGTAAGGCTTTGCATTTTGTCAGTATTCTTATGTCCTTTTTTTTCTTTTTCTTTTTTTTTGCAGTGAATGGTAGTGTCTAGAAAGGGTATGTCCCTTCAGGAGAGAGGTGCCAATGTCCAACCGGCCTAATTCCAATCCAGGGGGGTCACTGCGCCGTTCACAGAGGAACACTGCTGCGGCCCAGCCACAAGACCACACAGTCGCAGGAAGGTGAGTCTACCTGCACACTTGCTGTCTTTTAGTTAGTTTAGCTAGTTTTAGTTAGTTTTAGTTTAATTCTCAATCCAAAATAAGAGGCAGTTATCATGATTTATGGTAATATATTTGAGGGATATTTATAATTGGTTCATGGGTGATTTTTGTCTACTGTTAATTTGAATTTTAATCTCATGCACAATTGTAATATTGGCGTCTTTGATCAAAGGGCAAGCTTAACTTGTGTTCTTTTATCATAGTCAAATACTGATTAAGTCTGTTTTAGTGTTTTTTTTTCTTGCTACTCTAGTGGTGTTCATGTTCAGAGGGTATGCAGCCAGCAACAATTATTTGGGTATTGATCAAGTTGTTTATGTGGCTTAATTACTGAAACCCACACTATCACTTGCTCTTTCATTTATAACCTTACAGGTTGCAGTCAGAGCAGGTAAAACACAAAGCAAATTCCCCACCTGAAAGTAGAAGACCTAATTCTAAGGCTTCCAAAGCCACAGCCAGCTCAGCCACTGGCCAGTCCAGAGGGCACAGCTCAAGAAGGTAGTCTTCCTCTCTACTTAATGCTTATTGTGTGTGCGTGTGTGTGTAGGCTTTGTACTTAATCCAGTAGTGTCATACTATGTAAAATTTGCAATTAATAAAAACATAAAGTATAGCAGACCTTTCAGGTGTCTGAATCTGAATGGGTACAATGAATGTGCCATTGTAAGTAATCACGTTACACGGTTTGAAGAGTTTTATAAGATGGGTGTTTTGTTGTCCCTCTTGCTCCTTGGCAGAAGCGGTCTTACTCTGTCCGTGGCTTCATTTGTATTGCAAGACGAACCAGAGGCTGCAGGGACATCTGAACAAGAGCGACCAGGCCACCAGTCAAAAAGTGAAGGCACCCGAGGGCTGAAGCGAAGCGAAGCTCCTGACCAAATTAGTACCTTAGGACCGACCCCCGCCAAGAAGCCCAAATCGTTCCCACCCCCCAGAGACAATACCTCAGAGACAAAGAAAGGCCCAGCTAAGTCTAAGAAGAGATCGCTTGCTTCAGAACCACCTGCATCGTCAGGTCGAGGCCAGAGTAAGAAAAGTGGGGCTGCTGGAGCCTCACCAATCCAGAAACGGAAGAAAGCGGAATCGCTCCACGGTCTAAGTAGCACCGCTGGGTCCCTCCCCAATCGTACCGAGGGCAGAACTGCAAAACCCACCAAGCTGGCGTCTAAATCGGCGGCCTCAGCCAAAGCTGGGTGTAGCAACGTGACGGACTCCTCCTCCTCTGCCTCTACATCTTCCTCATCCTCCACCACAGGCACTAATAGCGCCACAACGCAGGGTGCCCGAGTCAAACAAGGAAAAGATCAGACCAAGGCACGACGCTCTCGCTCAGCCTCGAGCCCCTCCCCACGCCGTAGTACCCGTGACAAAGAGCAGGCCAAAACAGCCAGCTCTTCAAAGTTTGAGTGGGCAGCCCGCTTCAACCCCAAAGTCAACCTGCCAAAACCCAAACTGTCCTTGCCTGGATCTTCTAAAACAGAGACCTCCAAACCTGGGCCATCAGGATTACAAGCTAAACTAGCAAGTAAGTCACTTTAACTGTGTATCAATCCACTCTTTTTGTAATAGAAATGCTCAATTTACCCCCCGGGCTGAATTGATCTCTCTTTTACATCTTATAGGAAGGGAAATATTGGCAAGAGTTCTAATTGTATGAAAAGAGAGTGGTCAGCAAAATATTCTTGTGCTTTGATGGAGGTTATGCCTCTGGGATTGAATGTCACATGGCCTTTTGATCTAAGCAGTATCAAGGCATCAGTTACAAAACCTTGGTCATCGAGCCCATGAGCGCCACGGTGTGACTAACGCTGTTGTTAGTGTTGTGCCGAAACTAAGGAATAATGTTAACAACAATGGAGATCACTACAGACGAGATAGATGCTGCTATCGAGCCTGTTAAAAATCATTAAAATACAGATTAAAATACTTTGGAATCCGAGTAGCACTCTGCTTTGATGTCAGGGGTGGGGGGGGAGGGGCATTTCTTATTTACCTCCGTACTACCATGAGAGGCCGGGTTGAGACTCTGGCATAGCTTCTTTTTCTGTGGCATCCTTGTGGGTCTACTACAGTCCCTCTTCTTGAGCCTTGCTCCTTTTTGTCTGTAACAACAATAATGTTAAACTCCAACTGCCACCTACATTGTGATCATAATTGGCTAAAGGGACCCCAGAAATAGTACTACACGCTGGCCCTTTAGGTATGATGCACATTGCGAATGAGAATAGCAGAAAATTGCAGGACATTAGGTCAGAAACACGGATGTGTTACAGTAGAAATTTGTTTGTATGGTGTGAGTGTACGCTGTTTGGGTCAGTGTGGGGTCAGGTTGTTTTAGGTAGGTGAACAGCTAGAAATTGAGGTCGGCTCTGTGCCATGGGCCTGAGGCCAAAATGGAGAGACCCCTCCTAAGTTGGCTTAGCTTGTTGGCCCACCAGCTGACCAGGAGTATGTTTGAGGGCAGGGAAGGACTGATATGTTGCTTCTGTAAGAGGAAAGAACTCTCTCCATATTTTCATCTGTCTGCCTGTTTAATATTTTTGAGCCCACAAACATGTTGCTGTTTTCAGCTATAATGGTGAGTAAGCACATACAATGCAGTTTGCTTGTGTTCCAGTCATTCTGTATTGCTTTACATTGCACAATGACTTTTTGATCATGTAAAATGTGTGATGTTACTGCTACCTAATCAATATTTGTGATTGAATTGAGTGACTCTTGATAGTTTTAGCCTTATTAGGAAACTCTGGGAAACATGTATATGGGAGCGATTAATATTTGACCTGGTATAATTCAAAGGTATGGGCAAATGAAGTCAAACAAAGGAAATAATACTTCTTATATCTTTAATTCATTTGTGCTTAACTTTCTCAATGTTTATTTTGGTACGACTGAATTATGAGTCACAGATCTAGCCTGAAGGTTGCCCTGTCATAGCGCCATGGGTTGGGTTACTATTAATACCCATCTAGTCAGTGGTACAGGACACACTAGAGCCTTTACTATGTTGAAAAGGAACACTCGGCATCGGTCTTGGCTGTTTTCACAGACTTGTGACCAGAAATCTTGATTATGGAGGAATGTTTTTCTCACAGTCTAAATATTATCATGTCAATAATTATCCTACATATTCTCTGAAACGTGTGGGGGTTGGGATGGTTATTTTAGTTAAATAACAAATGTTTCATATCACCTATAAATGTGCAGAAATATTACATTGGTTTTGATTTGTTGTTTTTTCACAGTCAAAAGACTTTGATACCAGTGTTGCTGCCTAGTGTACTGGTGGGTTATGTTTCACTGTCTTTTGTTTGTTTTTTTACCGTAGGTTTGAGGAAATCTACTAAAAAGCGCAGCGAGTCTCCTCCAGCAGAGCTCCCCAGCTTTCGGCGGAGCACACGCCAGAAGACCACGGGCTCCTGTGCCAGCACCAGGTACAAATCCCAGAGATGTTGTGTTGATGCACGTCACTCATGCAGGACATGCTAGAGAGGACGGGCAGCTCACCTCAATGTAGACACCACCAACACTGCGCCAATCATGGCTGAAATAACCACTATTGCTTCTTTGTTCATGTTATCCAGGAAAACCAAACGTCGTCTTTTCTGGGTTCGTAACATGACACAGAAGTTCATGGGGATTTTGGGGGAGCTGGTTTACCACAGCTGAACCAACCCCAAATAAACCATTTTGCTGTGATTTAATTGCACTAAATGGATACATAATGATGCCAATTTGTAAAAAGTCTGAAGTAATGAAGTAATATTGTGTCTGTTTGCAAGATGAAAAGTAAATAACTTGAAATGCGTGTGTTCGGAATTGAGCTTGGATTGATCAGTGCTAGACGCTGCTAACATTGTAGCTAAACGCACACACGCACGCACACGGGGGATTCTTGTTTGGTGTGAAAATAGCATTGGACTGCAAAGGTTTTAGCTAGGTGTACCTAATAATAAACTGGTGTCAGAGTCTGTTATATGATATATATTATGTCTATGCTATGAGTCTAATAGTTTAAACGGCATCAAACCCATTACATTAGGGTCATTCCGTGTCATTTCATCAAATGCCTCCCACCTGACCATCTCAGAATGTCAGGTGAAAAATCTAGTACGAAGATACATAGGACAAATCCAAAATATTAGGTCTCTACTGTCAACAGTTTTCTCATGAAACATCATTGAATGAAGGGTAGTTTAGATGGTTTTTTTGGCATCATACTCTGAAAAGCCATTTTTAAACAGCAATATCTGGAAAACTATCTCACCTGTAGCCTTCAAATCTTCTACAGTGTATATCTGTTACTAATAGCCTCCAGACCTGGAATGTCAGGGGTGTAGCTCAATGATAACCTAGTATGGTACGTACTTAAACTTCTCCCACAATTCGGCTTGTCGAAATGAAATTGCAATTTTGAAGAGTGGTTGAGCCCCCATTTTGCAGAAAGAAGACTTCTAAAACTGTTGACAGTAGAGACCTAATATTTTGGATTTGTCCTATCAACAAGTGTATCTTCGTACTAGATTTTTTTCATGAAATTCTGTGATGGTCAGGTGGGAAGATTTTCAGAAACTTGATGAAATGACACGGAATGACCCATTAATAAAGTACTGATAACACTGGTATTTTATGTTTGTGCGTGTGTGGGCCTTCTTCCCCATGAAACATTTGTAAAGCACGCCTTTAGTGTACCACCTGTCAGTGGGATGGTGTGAAACCACTGGTAGGACAGCATATCACATTACCTTCATGCAGGTAATGCATGCAGGCAACAAGATGACAAAACAAGGACCCATTCACAGAAAAAACTCTCCATGGTGTTCTTGACATCAAAAACTCCTTAGGGAACCATTGAGCTTGTTTGACCCAGCAACAGTAGCCTTAACTTACATTGAAGACACAGTGAAAGCTGTCTAATGCAAAGTGTGCCCTTAATTTAATTATTTTCTATAGAATCACACATATTATCTATGGAAAGTGACTTCAATTTCACACAGGGAGATGAATAAAACTGTAAATTAGCTTTTTGGATTGTATAGTATCCACCAGGATAGGCAAAAGCCTGAATACATCTTGATCCATCTTAGTTTCCAGTCTCATGTTTTTGTGTGCTCTGTATTCATTTGACTTAGGGTGGTAAAGGAGAATGCACTGTACGTGTCGTTGCTCCACTGTCATAATGTCAATCTGTTTTTACTCGTGTCACAGTCGGCGGGGCTCAGGCCTGGGCAAGCGCGGGGCAGCTGACGCTCGCCGACAAGAGAAAATGGCCGACTCTGACAACAACCAGGATGGGGCCAACTCATCAGCTGCTCGCACTGATGAGGCATCACAGGGGGCTTCAGGTATCTACCATGCCACATTTTTAAATTTCTTGTTTGACAAGATTTATTTATATCGACCAATGATCACAATCTTTCGTAATTTGTGTGAGAATTTTTTTTTCTTTTCCTCATGATTAATTTGAAAAGAAAGTAGGCGATCAATTTGAAAATAGAATTTCTTTCTTCACTGTTTTAAAAAAAATTTGTTAAACAATGATTCAATGTTAATATTGTTTCTGTGTCCAGCTTCAAGCTCAGTTGCTGGAGCAGTGGGCATGACCACCTCTGGAGAGAGCGAGTCTGATGACTCTGAAATGGGAAGACTTCAAGGTACATAATTATACCCTCTCAGATTTTCCAATCAATCACTGACGAGAGTCACCATTTGTAGACCATGTAACTATATTCTGGGGCATGTGTAATGGTACACAAATGCCTGATTTTTAATGGTGTGGCGTCAGGTGTAAATAGTACCTCTCTAAACCTGGCTGTTTCTGTCCCAAAAGCCTTACTGGAGGCCCGGGGTCTCCCCCCACATCTTTTTGGGCCCCTGGGACCCCGCATGTCACAATTGTTTCACAGGACTATTGGCAGTGGTGCGAGTGAGTACAAATATCTTACCCTTACATCGATTTACTTTATGTTTGGTAAGCTCCAAATAAATGTTGACAAATTCTGCCCCCCTTCATTCCAGGCTCCAAGGCGCAGCAGCTTCTCCAGGGCCTGCAGGCCACAGGTGACGAATCTCAGCAGCTCCAAGCTGCCATTGAGATGTGCCAGCTGCTGGTGATGGGCAATGAGGAAACACTTGGTGGATTCCCTGTCAAGAGTGTGGTGCCTGCTTTGGTTGGTCTTATTTTGTTTGGTCATTAACCCCATTGTACTTGTTTGTCCTGTATGTTGTACACCCACACATTTATTTTCTGGATTGCACATGTTTCTTTATTCAACATGAAATATTGAAAATATAAAATTATTTTTTGCTAAATATTGTTTGTGTAATATTTGACTACCACTGATACGATTCCATATTAATAGGATGCTCAACTTTCTTTCACAGATTACACTGTTACAAATGGAGCATAACTTTGATATTGTGAGTATGATGAACTAGTTATTCCTGTGAATGTAGTTGGCTCTTGCCATTCATTGTCATTCAGTTTTTATAATGCCGCTGATTTCCTGCTTGCCTTTCATTCATGCACACAGATGAATCATGCCTCTCGTGCACTCACATATATGATGGAGGCACTCCCTCGGTCCTCTGCTGTAGTGGTCGATGCTATTCCTGTCTTCCTGGAGAAGGTAAGACATTGTGCACACTATCTGTCCCTAATCACTTGTTAATGCACAATGGTACTTTTTGATATGCTAATGATTTGTTCTAACTTCTACCGTGAAGCTTCAGGTGATCCAATTCATTGACGTAGCAGAGCAGGCCCTGACTGCCCTGGAGATGTTGTCAAGGCGACACAGCAAAGCCATTTTGCAGGCTGTGAGTCTTTTTTTTTTTTTTTTTTTTTTTTGTGCTTCCTTTAAATCCCCCTGTCTCCACCACAATTGTACACCGCAATAATTTTATTTCATCCCTTACAGGGTGGGCTTGCTGACTGCCTCCTCTACCTAGAGTTTTTTAGCATCAATGCTCAGAGGAATGCTTTGGCCATTGCAGCCAACTGCTGCCAAAGCATTACTCCGGATGAGTTCCACTTTGTTGCTGATTCTCTGCCACTGTTGACTCAGAGACTAACACACCAGGTACGTTTTTCCTATGTCAGACAATCATGAACAATTAAATGTAACAAAATCACAGGAAGGAACTCCTCTTGCAACTGGTTTAATGAATTCCAGAAATTAATTGGATAATAAACACCCTTGTCTGACTTCTTTTTGAGAGCAAAGCGTCAATTTAAATGGATATTATATAGATGTAGACATGGTGAAAAATGCTGGCGCACTGTAAGTAATGACAGAAAAAAATAATCAAAGGCAACAATCTTACATCAGTGAGAGAAAAATAGGATTTGTACTTTAGAGAAAACTTTAAACTTCTAGAGAAGTTGTACTTGTTGCGTTATGGTGTGAGCGGTCAATCATTGAGAAAGGAGACATATTTGTACATGATTCAGTTAATCTGTATTTGTAGGCAATAGATGTTGCTCGTTCTCCCATTTCAAAGAGTATACAATATTATTACTTGGTTCCAGTTAGAAGAAGTTGTCTGGGAAGAAGTTGTTAGGCTACATTCACTCCAAATCAGATGTTATCCTCCTCCGTATGGTAACCTCCATACAATGGTAGCGCATATTGTATTTATTTCAGTGCAACCTATTTTAAAGATTCACCAATGGCTATTTTCATGAACCTCTCTTTCAGGATAAAAAGTCAGTGGAAAGCACTTGCCTCTGTTTTGCCAGATTGGTGGACAACTTTCAACACGAGGAGGTTCGTACCTAAGTTGTTTTGAAGACTTAACTCCACGTTTGCTGCTTTTTGTCTTGTTTGCCATTACTGTGTTATCTCCCCTCCACCATTTGCCATCCAATCCCCAGCTGAAGTGCCTGTATGTGTTTAAATCAACAGAACCTGCTTCAGGAGGTTGCGTCACGGGACCTGTTGACCAACATTCAGCAGCTGCTGGTAGTGACCCCTCCTGTGCTCAGCTCTGGGATGTTTATCATGGTTGTGCGCATGTTTTCCCTGATGTGCTCTAACTGTCCCTGCCTGGCAGTTCAGCTTATGAAACAGAGTGAGTAACCCTCACACACACACAGCCCCTGCCATTACTGTTATCCATATTCATATTCATTTACGCAGTATGTACTCACTACACGCGTTGTTGTTGTACTTACTAAATCAAATCATTACTAGCAGATGTAATCTAGTAAATATTTAGCCGGGGAAAAATGAAAGGATTCAGTTTTTATTCCTTGTATTAAATCTTTCAAAATATTTTAAATATAATGACCACTCAGAACTATTAGTCATTGTTAGAATGATAATAGTCTTACATTTAGGGCATTTAGACACTTGGACACTTTTGGCCAAAGTGACTTACAATAAGTACATTTGTCGAAAGAAAGCAACCACAACATATCATTGCCGATTATTTAAAAAAAAAAAAAATAGAAACAAATGATAGGTCAAGTAGTAGAGTAAAGTAGTAGCTGTTTAGCAAGGATACCTTAAAGAAAAAAAACAGTGCTATGATCAAAGTGCTATCCGTAAGAACATAGAAGTGCTTTTTTTACAAACTGATTGCACTTATCTCACTGTCAATCAACATGTCATTAGACATAGTCCTTATGAGCAAAGTTAACTATCACACTTGGTTGTAACCTGTCTTTGTGTCTTTTCGCAATCCAAGCATCACATTTAGTTGTGCCACAATCAAAAAAAAGGGAAATGAGCCTGTACAGAGTTTACTAAATAACTGCCCGTCTTATTCATTTGTTCTGAAGGTTTAATGAACTATCTATATTTCCGGTGTTGAACCTTGACCCCTATGAAGACAGAAATGTCTGACGTGGTTTATTTTGAGAACAACCTGAGTAAAAGTACACTGTGTTTACATGTTAACACCTTCACAATTCTGTTAAAAAGCACTATTATAGGCAAACGTGTCATCTGTGAGGATCTGTGTAGCACAAATTTAGCTTGTACCTAGCTAAAACCTATCAACTCACATATTTGCATGTGCCCATGCTATATATATCTATTAAACATCTAGACTGAATTCATGTCCATCCACATCAACTCACATCACTGACTGCCTTTTAAAATGTGCTTTGCATTCACTCTTAACAGCTCTTTAGGTGTAGTGAAAGAATATTACATGTTGAAGGTGCAACACGGCAGCTAAGAACAGAAATGTGTTTATCTTTTCTAACAGACATAGCAGAAACTCTGCGATTCCTCTTGTGTGGCGCATCAAATGGCAGCTGTCAGGAGCAGATCGAACTGGTACCCCGCAGCCCCCAGGAGCTCTATGAACTAACCTCCCTCATATGGTAACAACCATTTGCCTGACTTCTTTTTAGTATGGTATAGTTTAAGATCACGTAGGCCACACTGACATGGGGCCAACAACAGTGCCACAAATGTTATTACTACTACTTCCAGACCTTGATCAATATAGATGGTTGTTTTGCCACAGTAGTCAATTGACAATAATAATTGTCATTTGAGTAAATTTGTTTAGAGAAAAATCAAACTCCTTTCACAAGATTTTGTAGCTTTCTCAAACCGCTCTTCTTCTTGCAGTGAGCTGATGCCCTGCCTGCCTAGAGAAGGCATATTTGCAGTCGATGTAATGCTGAAGAAAGGCAGTGCCCAGACAACAGAGGGAGCGATCTGGCAATGGAGGGACGACCGGGGACTGTGGCATCCTTACAACCGCATTGACAGCCGCATTATCGAGGTAAGAATGCATCACCCACATTCTGTATCATTGAATATCCACAATTTGTGATGAAATAATCATCGCTGAAACATATTGATATTTTGCATCTCAATATATATAATCAGTGTTGAAAACGTAGTATTCATTCTG
Organism: Chelidonichthys spinosus; assembly: GCA_029853015.1. Classification (NCBI taxonomy): domain Eukaryota; kingdom Metazoa; phylum Chordata; class Actinopteri; order Perciformes; family Triglidae; genus Chelidonichthys; species Chelidonichthys spinosus. Next base: position 14,332,218 of record CM056828.1, read on the forward strand.
GTCAGTCATTTGGTACCTCTGTCACACTACAAGTACAACTATTTGACGGATGAATAATGCAACTATTAAATTGTTGCATTACATTACTAGACAAAATTCAGTCTGTTAACAATGTGTCAGCATCTTGTCAATGCATTCGTACACACAAATATGTGAGGTGCGTGTGGGATACTGATGGTGGGTGTATCTGGTGATTATCTTGCCCTGCAGACAGCACACCAGAACGGGGAGGATGAGATCAGCTTGTCAACTCTGGGCCGCGTGTACACAATTGACTTTAATTCTATGCAGCAGATCAATGAAGATACAGGAACAGCACGTGGTATCCAGAGGAAACCAAATCCTCTTGCCAACCCTAATACAGGTAATACAGATGTTTTCAAATTGCAGAGCTTTGTGTGAAGATGACAGTGTGTTTAATTTTAACTTTAAAATAAAATGAATCTGAAACGCCCGCTCTCGGGGCCTGATGTCTTGTTGAGCCTGCGCCACTGAGTAGGATGTCAGCTGTAATCGGCTTAAAGTCAAAAGTGACCCAGTTTCATGGCAAGAATGTGTAAAAGAGAAATAATTGGTAAATAATTGATTGGTTATTGATAATTTGTTTACTGATTGCAATTATTGGACTTTTAGTCACACAGATTCTTGCTTCTTAGACATCAACTTGTCCATGTGTCAAAAATGTGTTTTCTTTTCTGTGGTAAAGCAGAGATTACAGCAGCTTTTATCTGAGAAGGAATAGTTGGCAGCAAGCTGCAGTCTGTTGCCATTTCTTTTCCAAACGTTTGCCTGTGTATGCCTGATGTTTATAACACAGCTTCTCCATTGAGCGACAGCTGAGTGGTGACAGTCGCGTCATGGTTGAGGAATGGACTCTGACCTGTTCACTGTTTGTCTCCAGGGAGTCACCAGGAGGTTCGTCGAGAGGATGCACGAGCCCAGTTGATGAAGGAGGACCCTGAGCTGGCAAAGTGCTTTATCAAAACTCTGTTTGGGGTCTTGTATGAGGTGTACAGTTCATCGGCCGGCCCTGCTGTCAGACACAAGTGCCTTAGAGCCATCCTCAGGATCATCTACTTTGCTGATGCAGAGCTGCTGAAGGATGTGCTGAGGAACCATGCTGTGTCCAGGTAACGGTTCCCGGGCTTTGTTGGTACTTTTAACTTTGAGATTGAAACAGGGTCAGAAGATTGTCTTAAAGTAGATGAACTTAAATACAATATGGCATTTCAAAGACACCAGGGGATTACTGGGGACAGCATTTGAGGTGAGTAAGTACTCATGTGTTTTAATTTTTTACTTCTACAGTCACATTGCCTCCATGCTGTCCAGCCAGGACCTGAAGATTGTAGTGGGTTCTTTGCAGATGGCTGAGATCCTAATGCAGAAGCTCCCTGATGTTTTCAGCGTCTATTTCAGAAGAGAAGGTATTGTATAATGCCATTGATCAATAAACAAATTCTAAAATGCCTTGAAACTGAAGATAGTCGTCATAAGCCTGTCATTCGGTGGGAAGTGTCATATATGAAAGCTGCAATTTTCTACATGCAAATCAATGAACCTTAAAGGCCCTATCCATACTTTGAAAACATCCAAAAGGCTCTGCTTTGTTCTGTTGTGACGTGAATGTCGTCGTCCCTCAATGCCAAATGGCGTTGAACTCCCAGTAATCAATGTTATAGTGTGTCACCGTTACAAAGGGGAATGGAGCGTGGATAGGGAAATGCACTATAATATGTTGTACACCAGACTGATGCAGGCCCTCAATTGTAGCATGAATGGAACCCATGTGCTCATCTGAGCAACTCCACAGTACTCAGCCAGATCCAAGTGACGATTGCCCAACTGGCAAGTAGTTACTGTGTACTTTGCTGTTTTTGAAGGCTTTTTCCGTTCTCCCACAGGTGTGATGCACCAGGTGAAGAATCTGTCCGAGTCTGAGAGCTTTCTAGTCACTAGTCCCCCAAAAGCTTGCCCAAGTGGTACGGCCAGTTTGTGCACTACCACCATCAGCACTGCGTCCACCACATCTGCTAATAATGCAACTCCTGATCTGGGCTCACCCAGCTTCCAGCACAGCATGGATGACTCACTGGACCTCAGCCCACAGGGGTGAGTATGTGGCCATGTGTGGCTTTGGTTTGGCTGTTTTTGGCAGACTTATTTTAAGAAATAAGTTTCTAACCCCATCTCAGTGCTCATGTCACACTGGAAAGTATCCTCATGAACACAAATTGCACTTGCATCCTGTGTCTAATCACCTAAATACATACCGTTGCTTTATCAACAAATTAATAATGCCTTATATGCTCATTTATACTGATATATTATCAGAATATTAGCATGTAGGTTGTAGCTCAGTTGGCATATCAAAGTGTCCTAAAGCAGCAGCCCACTGCTCCTAATGCTTAGGATGCAGAGGTCAGATTCCATGTATGTACAATTTTAATGAGAAGTTTTAGTACATCTGTGACTTGTTGTTAGAATAAACAATAACAATTGATACCAAGAGCATTGTAGTAATTCTTTTCTCCACCATCAAGGCGGTTAAGTGATGTCCTAAAGAGGAAACGTCTTCCTAAAAGAGGGCCCAGGAGGCCCAAATACTCTCCCCCAAGAGATGATGATAAAGTAGACAATCAGGGTAAGTTAAAATGTTAGTCACTGACTGACTGACTGACTGACTGACTGACTGACTGACTCACTGACCTTTCACTTTGCATCGGGTAGATTGACAGCAGATTCTGTTACAGTTCAGTAATTTGTAGCATATTGAGTTGGTGGGATTATCATGTGACTGGTCATGAAATGAAAACCATTTTGTGGTCCTGGTTCTAGTCTTAACCAACAGATAACCCTCCTATTGTACCTTTTGGGTTTATTACAGCCAAGAGCCCTACCAGTACTCAGTCACCCAAATCATCCTTCTTGGCCAGTCTTAATCCCAAGACCTGGGGCAAACTGGGTGCCCAGACTAACAATGCCAACTCGGAGCCCTCACGCACAGCAGGGGTGAGTGGCCTGGCAAGGGCACCTCCCAAGGACTCAATTTCAAATAACAGGTATGATGAGAGTTTATGATACCATTTTCCTGTTGTCCACCCCAGTGTTATACAAATTGTGCTCTTTTCTTGTGCTTGATGTAATGTGTAAATGCAGTATAATCAGTCGTGATCATGGGGTTATTGTGTGGCTCACTCACCGGGATGTTTTTTTGGGGGACGGGGTTTGCAGAGACAAAATAAAAGCCTGGATCAAGGAACAGGCAAGTAAGTTTGTGGAGCGTTACTTCAACTCCGAAAATGTGGATGGCAGCAACCCTGCACTGAATGTACTCCAGAGACTTTGCACAGCCACCGAGCAGCTCAATCTGCAGGTAAAACATCTACTTCCCCATTATTGAAAACCAAGCGCGAAGCAAGATAACATTCCCAACAAAGCTGTACGTTATGTATTGTTGTTCTAGATGTTATGCTTTATAACATGATGAGTTGTGTTTCCGTTTCCCAGGTGGACGGTGGTATGGAGTGCCTCGTGGAGATCTCTAGTATTGTATCAGAATCTGATGTGTCGTCTTTTGAGATCCAGCACAGTGGGCTGGTAAAGCAGCTCCTGGTCTACCTGACCTCCCACACAGACAGGGACTTGCTTAACCGTGATGTGCGGCTCAAGAGGTTCCTCCATGTGTTCGCCGGCTGTCCGGTGAGAGACTAGAAAATGTTATACTGCCATATTTTGTCAAATCATTTTATGACTTTGGCAGTCTAAATAGTTTTAATTTAAAAATTTAATTTTAATCTCCCCGTTTGTTTTGCAGGTTCCAGGAATGGAGCCTGTAGGTCGTCTGGACCCAGCTGTGAATGGTCCATACCTGGCACTGGTCCACAAAATGAACAGCTGCCTGAGTCAAATGGAGCAGTTCCCTGTCAAAGTGCATGATTTCCCCAGTGGCAATGGCAATGGCAGCAGGTCTGTGGCTTTGTTTGGTTTTCATCGCAAAACACTTGTGATCACTTATGAAACAGTATAGTATGATATAAATTATTATATATTACTATAACATATGTTTTTGAATGCATCTTTCCAGGGGCTCTCAGGCACTGAAGTTCTTCAACACACATCAGCTCAAGTGTCAGCTGCAGAGACACCCAGATTGCACTAATGTTAAACAGTGGAAAGGCGGCCCTGTGAAGATAGACCCCCTGGCCCTTGTCCAGGCCATTGAGAGATATCTTGTTGTCAGAGGTGAGGGACTGTCATAGATGTGTACTTAATGCAAGGTGATCCTTTGTCCTTTAATACAGTCAGGGCCATCAGCAGCTCCTTGGTCTGGTTGCAAACTGAACATATTGTTTGTACAGGTTACGGCCGAATCAGAGAAGAGGATGAAGACAGTGATGACGACGGTTCAGATGATGAAATCGATGAATCACTGGTATGTGGTACCGCCAATCAAGGCACATTTTGTTTAAATCTGTCCACACTTTATATTGTGTTGATGTGTATTGGCAGTGAAGTCCTGCTGTGATTTCGGTATTATCAAGACATGTAATGTATTGACCCCCCCAGGCGGCGCAGTTCCTGAACTCTGGGAGTGTGCGTCACAGACTACAGTTCTATATTGGTGACCACCTGCTACCATACAACATGACTGTGTACCAGGCTGTACGGCAATACAGTCTTCAAGCAGAAGAAGAAAGGGAGTCAACGGACGATGAAGCAAACCCACTTGGGAGAGCTGGCATCTGGACCAAAACACACACAATATGGTAAAAATGCCTTTTTTTTTTAACTGTGCATACTGGTTAAAAGTGCTGCCCCCAACAAAAAGATTAGTAGTTGTTCTTCGCCCGTTTATTTTTATTATTTTAATTTTTTTTGGGTGGGGGGTGGTTGACAGTGTTAACAATGATACTTATAACATTCTGTGCTACATTACAGAGAAATACAAAACTGTAATATTGGGCCATTAAAATTTTTCAAGTGCACACACAAAGCAAGCAGCCTGTTAACAACAAAGCAGTATTGGTTCTGAATGTGTTGGAACAACCAGCAAGTAGACATTTTGTTAATTTATTTCAACACAGTATAACATCACACATCTTATTAACTTGTAACACCTACACAATAACATAAAACAAGTGTAGACAAATCTTAATTATATAAACAAATATAAATATACAACAAACTGCAACACTTCTCTCTGTACTGCTGTCACGATCCATAGGCTTCAGCACCAAGACGATGTCCTCCGTGGTCCCTCTGCATGAATGTTCCCCGAGCACTGTTGTACGGCTGCCCGCTACTCCTACAGTAGATCAGGCTCCTACTGGGTCATGTTTCAAATGCAGAGGACACATTTCTCTGCCGTGCATATAATAATTAGTATGATTTGATGGAGTTTTAAATAAAAACATTTTTTTTCTGCGACTAACCGACCAATGAAAACTTGTTTGACTGAGAATCTTCTCATCTACTAATGTCTGGTCGACTATAATATACTATAAATACTGCATAAGAGGTCTTGTGCCTCTAAATATGTCTGCTCTGCTTCTTCCAACTTTTTTAACCTTCAATGTCACTTTTAAAACAAAAGAGCAATATATATATATTTTAATCTCATTAGCCAGTCCTTGAAGGGTCAGACGAAACATATTTCTTGTTATTCATGCCAGCTTTGTCTAGCCATGCAGATTTATATGCCACGTTTTTGAGATGCAGTGTAAAATAGGCAGGATGTGATGAGCACTTATACTCGACGGTTGAATTGCAAATGATAATTGTCAGTCTTGTCAATAAGGTGAAGAGTTGAAACAAGGTATTGTTTGTGGTGTAAAGACTGATGTACATGCTCATCAAAACTATATGGTGACATGATGTCCCGTCTTGTGTCCTGACAGGTATAAACCTGTGAGAGAGGACGAGGACGGCAACAAAGACGCTGTGGGTGGAAAGAGGGGCCGAGCCCAGACGGCTCCCACCAAAACCTCACCTCGCAACGCCAAGAAGCAGGATGAGCTGTGGCATGGTGAGAGTCTTTAATATCTCACAGTGAAGGATTTACCAAACTTGGTTCGATATTCAAGCTCTGAAAGAAATACAGCTGCTAGTCATAGGATTTAGGCAAAACAAATGCAGTATCTGCTTATTTCCTTTTTATTTCGCTGTATATAAAGTGTTTTAAACCGGGGAATTCCTAGTTATGATAATTACAAATCAAAAAAAGCGACCTGAACAAGCGGCATGTAATCCATATTTTAATCACACAGCTTCTGATTGTTTATTTCTTAAAACTGATTCTTCATCACTACTGTTGACTCCTTTCTCTTCCAGATGGTGTGTGTCCCAGTGTCATCAATCCCTTAGAGACATACCTCACTTCAGAGCCACCAGAGACCATAACCTTTGATGACCCCTCTTTAGAGGTCAACCTGCTTCTGAGGGTCTTGCACTCCATCAGTAGATTCTGGTTCTACTTGTATGAAGTAAGTCTCTTTCTTTAAGGGGGGTGGGGGTTCCCTAACCCTAAATTATGTATTTACATGATAATATGTAATATTTTGGATTGTTTTGCAGAATGCTGTGTGTAAGGAAATCATCTCCACCAGTGAGTTCATTAACAGTAAGCTGACAGCCAAAGCTAACCGTCAGCTACAAGACCCACTGGTCATCATGACGGGGAACATCCCTACCTGGCTCATTGAGCTCGGAAAGACCTGGTAAATGTTTCTTACTTTTAGAGACCAAAAGTAGGAATTAAAATGTCCTTCATCTGAATTGTACATCTTTACTAGAGACAGATATTGGTGTTGTTTGCCTAATATGACTTGGTTTTCACATAAATGAATCGCCCTCTCTCTCTCTCTCTCTCTCTCTCTCTCTCTCTCTCTCTCTCTCTCTCTCTCTCTCTCTCTCTCTCTCTCTCTCTCTCTCTCTCTCTCTCTCTCTCTACAGTCCGTTCTTCTTCCCTTTTGACACACGGCAAATGTTATTCTATGTAACTGCCTTCGATCGCGACAGAGCCATGCAACGCCTACTCGACACTAATCCTGAGATCAACCAGTCAGATTCTCAGGACAGCAGAGTTGCACCGCGTCTTGACCGGAAGAAGGTACACTGTTTTACTGAAACTTTGTTCCTGTCCTCTTGTGTCTTATGTATCTGCCATCCATTTGCATTTTGTCTGAATAGTACTTGAATCCTCCTTCGTCTTGTGTTTGCAGAGGACGATAAACCGCGACGAGCTGCTAAAACAGGCAGAGTCTGTGATGCAGGATCTCGGCAGCTCCAGGGCAATGTTGGAGATCCAGTATGAGAATGAGGTATCTGTTTAAACTGAACCATCTACACTTTTTGAACATGGAAATGCTTTTCCTTCAGGAACGTGATTCAAATTGTGTCTTCTCTCAGGTTGGCACAGGTCTTGGCCCCACTCTGGAGTTCTACGCTCTGGTGTCCCAGGAGCTCCAGCGGGCAGATCTTGGGCTGTGGAGGGGAGAAGAGGTCACACTGGCCAATCCTAAAGGTATGAACCCACAGAGACACAGGATGAGATGAAAAGCATGTCATGGGAGCTGTTACGTTTCACATAAACATTAAACACAGTGGAATGCACTAATGAAGTGTTCTTTGTCCCACACGGATCGCGTGTTTGGGACGGTATGCACTTGCTCTTTGGTAATATTTCATCTATGGATGTCCTTGCTGGTGGGGTCCAGAGTTTGACAATTTTCCACAATAGAAATGTTTGAGTGAATGTGTGTGTGTGTGTGTGTGTGTGTATATAGTGATTTTGCTCTGACCATACTTGTGTGGTGGCCCCAACAGGAAGCCAGGAGTCAACCAAGTACATGTTCAGCTCCAGAGGACTGTTTGCTGTTCCCTTCGGCAGGACAACCAAACCAGCGCACATAGCCAAAATCAAAATGAAGTTCCGTTTCTTAGGGAAGCTAATGGCTAAAGCCATTATGGATTTCAGATTGGTAAGGACCTCTATTTTCTTTTTTATATTTGTTGACAAACTGAGCATTGGCATTCAGCAATGCCCTTCTGCCAGCAATACATTTATCTTATCTAGACTTGCTGCAGGAAGAGCTTTCACGCATAGTCAAGGTGTCTGCTTAGTGGCAGTCGGTTACATTTGCAGAAATGTTTTTACTTGTGTTGCAATATGTGTTTATATCTCGACTGATATCATGAACTCTTTTCCACTTGCTTCTTTTCCCAGCTGGACCTGCCTCTAGGGCTGCCATTTTATAAGTGGATGCTACGACATGAGATGTCTATAAGCTCCCATGACCTGGTTAACATTGATCCTGGCGTGGCCAAGTCCATCCAGCACTTGGAGGATATTATCCGCCAGAAAAAGAGGCTGGAACAGGACAGATCACAGGTGATGCACAGCACAGAGGGTTTCTTATTTGATGATGCATCGATACGAGTGGTCCTGGGTTCTCCTGGTTTTGTTTTCATCAAAGAATGTATCACTGAAAGTCCATCATCAGTCTTAACTAGGGGTGTAACGGTACACCGAAGTCACGGTTCGGTACGTACCTCCGTTCAGACGTCACGGTTCGGTACGTACCTCCGTTCGGTACAAGGTCGGGGCAATGGAGGGGACAGAAGAAAAAAAAAAGTCTCAGGTTGTACCACCTAGTGTCATACAGTCTCTCTCCTGAGCGAGTTGCAACAGCCTGAACTGCGTAATCTAAGATGTAAACAGTAGAGAGCTCTGAATCCACTGAAAACGACTCGGTGCTCTGTAGTACATATTCCATGCCCTTATGTGGTGCTGTTTCTGCTACAAAAATACACCAAAAACGCAGAAAGAGACAGAGCTTGACCGGATGTTTGCCGTTGCTATGGCAACACGTGAAAGCTATGGCTACTATCCACCCGATCAATATATATCCATAAGATGACAATTTGGCCCGTATAAATAAAACCAACAATAAGCATCAACGGCCGTCACCCTAAGGACCTTGGGCTGATGACGTCAGCGAATGCGCTTTTGCCGTCTACATGAAAACGAACACGAAACGGAGGGGTGCCGTTTTTTTCTTTTTCACCCTGGGACCTGGTTTAAAAAAACGCCGGATCCGTATGGACGGCCGAAACGCACACGACTATGTAGTTCTGTAATTAATTTGCATGCCAGTTTTATTTATTTTTATACCGTGTAAATCCACTCACCGAACCGTGACCCCCGTACCGTTTCGGTTCAATACGAATACATGTATCGTTACACCCCTAGACTTAACTGCAGTTTTCTACACATCACAACATTCTAGTTGTGACTTGGGGCTTAGTTGTTGCCCAATATGACGAAATGTTCCTCCCTCTGTCTCTTTGTTAACCTGTGTTTGTTCATGCAACAGACGAGGGAGAACCTACAGCAGTCACTGGAGAGCCTGAACATGAATGGCTGCTCAGTGGAGGACCTGGGTCTGGACTTCACCCTTCCAGGATTCCCCAACATTGAGCTGAAGAAGGGTGGCAAAGACTTTCCAGTCACAATCTACAACCTGGAGGAGTACCTCAGGGTATGTGATATAGTTTTCTATTGTTCCTCTTAAGGTGATTGTTTCTGCTTTATTTGTTTCATTTTTCTTTTTTCTCTTTGCAGTTGGTGGTGTACTGGACTCTAAATGAAGGAGTGTCCAGACAATTTGAGTCTTTTAGGGAAGGGTTTGAATCGGTCTTCCCCTTGCATCACCTGCAGTATTTCTATCCAGAGGAGGTGAGCACATTTCCTCCTTTTCATCCATCTCTGTTCATTATGACAATTGACCGTATGATGCAGTCAGTTAACATTTACAACTACATTACCTCTTGAACCACTCAATTCAATACAATGCTGATGTTCTGGCCCTTCTTTCTCTTCCTGGATTGGTCATCGTCCTTCCTCTCCTGTTGTAGCTTGACCAGTTGCTGTGTGGTAGCAAATCTGAGACGTGGGACGTCAAGACGCTGATGGAGTGCTGTCGACCGGACCACGGCTACACACATGACAGGTGCGCCCAAACTCCATTTCATTAGTCATAGAGCACTATGTTTCTCCACATACGAAGTTGTTTTTCATATATTTCTATATAAAACGGGGAAGAATGAGCAAGAATAAAGAAACTTGACATGATTCGACAATCATTCAACTAAAAACTTGACTAATCACATTTGACCTTGTAAAATCTTGGTTGGGGGTGACCCTTCTGTTGATGTAACATACCGTCAGTTTAATGTGCATTTCCTCACGTTTCTGCAGTCGTGCCGTGCGGTTCCTGTTTGAGGTGCTGAGCAGCTTCGATGCCGAGCAGCAGAGACTCTTCCTGCAGTTTGTCACAGGAAGTCCCAGACTGCCCGTCGGTGGTGAGTCATCTCATGCACATAAGCACAAACTCATCCAATCCATCAAAGCAGGTTGAGGATTTTATGAATGTATGAAACATGAAGCCATGTTTCTACTATATCTGAAACCCGGTGCTGCCCTTGTGTCTCAGGTTTCCGGAGCCTGAATCCTCCTCTGACGATCGTGAGGAAGACATTTGAGTCGACGGAGAACCCGGATGACTTCCTCCCCTCAGTCATGACCTGTGTCAACTACCTGAAGCTGCCTGACTACTCCAGCATAGAGATAATGCGAGAGAAACTGTTGATTGCGGCCCGCGAGGGCCAGCAGTCTTTTCACCTTTCCTGATCTCTCCACATCTCACATTCAAATGCCTTCTACAGCGACTGATGAAATCATCACTTCCTCCTTAGTTTTTTTGTAACCACATACATTAAGGCTACATGTACAGCCTTCTTGTTAGAGAAAGCAGCTTGCAGAAAAATTAAGACTTTAAATATATATTTGCTGCCCCGGTCTCTCATAAAAAAAAATAAAAAAAATATGGAAAAGTGTTCCATGACTCACACAACTTAAAATATAAAAAGAGAGAGTAAAACTTATATCAGTAGTTGAGTAATGTTAAAAAAGATGAAAACATCTGGGTGACATTTTAAATTGCATTGCTATGTGATATTTAAAAAAAAAAGAAGAAAAAAAAGGGATGTCTCCTCTCCAGAGTGGTGGACAGCGTGTCGGGGTGGGGGGGGATACATCGAGCAAGCTAGGTTTACTTTAGCTCCAAAGATCATTTGTACAGACAAATTTGCAGACTTTGCTCATTCTACACATTTGATAGAATAGCTCTTTGTTCTCATGTCTCTTCCCCTCAGTTCGTCTGTTCGCATTTTGTTCTGTATTATAACGGGCCCAGTTTGTGTGTTGCATTTTGGTTCGGCTCCCCCCCCTCCCCTCCCCCTCCCCCTCCCGTGTGTCTTTGCTTAAAGTTGTGGAAAAACGAGAGTTGCAGTTGGTTGAATGCGGGTAGTGATGAGCGCATATTATCTTTTTCTTTACTGACCCTCTACCCGAGTTGAGATTGTGTTCTGGCCTCCTTTATTCTAGAGAGCTTCAGCTCAAATGAAGAGTTGTAACCAATGTGTTGATCAGGTAAATTTTGTTTTGCTCTTATTTTGATAGAGTTAATGTCTTTCTGTTGAGCCCTACCTGATGTGTAGGGTCATCTTGGTAGACCAAGCTCTGAGCAACCCTCAACACATAATGTAGCTGGGCACAAAATTTGGCTGGTCTCATTTTATCGTTTCATGGCCAGATAGCATTTCAAGTTCATTTATGGAATAAAGTTTATATGCAGTTTCACACCCTGTTTGAGGTGAGAATGTCTGCTTTACCTTTTTTCTTTTTTTTTTTTTTTTTAATTTTCTATATTGTCTTTATTTCTTGCTGTAGTTGATAATTATTATTATTTTTCTTTGCACTGCTGGCTTGGAACAAACCGTGGTGTGCACCTGCAGTCTGTGGCCAGGGGAGGGCGCCACTGTATGTTCTCCTGGCCCAATCGTTCATGTGCTGGTTTCTAAGATCTGCAATAATTTACTGCATCAGGTTCATGTTTTTACCTGAACATAAATAAAGTAACTGTTTGACTCATCTTTTGTTCAGTTATTTAACCGGTCGTCCGTTGAATTCATGTTGAATTATCGATTGATATCCGTTATCATGAATCATTCCCAGCTGGTTGATCCTTTTTTAGAGACCAACTGTCAATGGGTCCTCTTAAAACTCATTATTAATCAGTTAAAAGTTAATTCAGGCAAAAATTGACGCACTCTGCTCTACAACTGGAGGGGATTTGGGGAGTTGCCATGGAGATGGCAACATAGGTGATTTATTTGACTCTCCTGGAATGTTGCTCTTTAGGTCTCAGCAGGGTTTGACGATACTTGGCCTCTAAGCTGGATCTCAACTCACCACTGTGTTCCCAAACTGAATCAACAGAAAGATTAGCCTAGGATTTAACATTACGTATTTGGTGTGTGTGTTGAAATAATGATTAATTACAAGGTGATTGACCCGTTTTCCATTGAATATTGTTTATAAAACAGAATTACTCTGTTCTTCTTAGTTTAATGTGAAACATTTTCAGTCTCTGACCAGTCGTACAACCAGCAACGGGCTGGATTTGCATTCTGCTGCAGTACCTGAGCTCCATGAAATGGATGGAGTGGTGTTGGGCGACAGGTTCACTGCATCGTAGGAGGGCTCATTATGGAAATGGGGAAAGTTGAGGCCGGAGTGTAAGGCCAACATCGCGTTAACGACCACTGGGGTTTTATATGGAGCACACTGAAACAACACCCCTCTCAGAAACATAGAACTACTTGGAAAATGAATAAATTGAGGTTGAGAATCTCGCAGCACACTCCTTGGTTCTGATAGGGAAAGAATACAAAGAAGACAAGTTCAAGGAAAGCTAAAACTTCTTCTGGCAGGCGGTTTTTGTGAGTAGTGCCGTTTAAATATATCAATATATCGCTGTTCATTCTGGCACTCTCATTAAAACTATTAAACTTTTATTACGTTTTCCATATCGGTACAATTTGATGATTACCAAACATCTACAAAGTTGGAGCACTTTGGAAAGACAAATATCCTAACTTGTAGTCCCGTGTTAAAAGTCAGTTAATAGTCTGATGCCCATGTAAACATTAAAACAGTGTTTGCTGGTGCGTAATTGGTTAATCAGACAAAAACAAAAAACCTCACTGCAGGGTTCATAACAACGAAGCAATGCATCAGATTAGGGACTTGGTGTACATGGAAAATCCACCGCAAAACAATTCATACCGACCCATCCACCCACTCAAAAAATGTCTGAGATTCATGCCCTTTAAAAAGTCAGCTGATTCTTATACTTGAAAGTATATCAACATGCTTAATTCAACTCTATTTCCAGATGTTCGCTCACCTCCTTGCGGTAGGACACTGGTGTTTAAAAAAACTGATGATCTCTGACCTTTGGCATGGCATCAGCCATATAGACTGTCCTTTTAGGGAGTCTTGTCATGACAGACTTTTGGACATTTTGTTTCAAACCTCCTCACGCTCTTCCGTCAGCATCATTCTGCTATTTTCAGACTTGGGAGTGCATCATTTCCTTTGTGGTAATACCGCCCGTTATCGCTGGAAAGCAGCTAATCTTATGGCAAAGCTGATGAGGATTTTCTCCACCAAAACCACCACCACTTCTCCTCCTCCTCCTCCTCCTCCTCCTCCTCCCCAGTCTTCCCCAACTACAGCCTCCTCCCTCCCACCTTGAAAGCCTAGCTCCAAGGAGAGGAGTTATGGATGATGAGACTCTAAATGAGGATGGTGCAGAGCGGCCCCGCTACCCTGCACGGTGTGAGAAGCCAGGAAAGTGTGTGTGTGTGTTAGGGGTGGGCGGGAGTGTCGTCAGCTATCATCGTCACTGTGACTTGGAGACGGAATAGAGCTGAGAGCCCTCCCCTTCTCCTCCTGCATCTCCACCTTCTCTCCCTCAGCCTCCACACCATCAGCCACTCTGCTCTCAGTCATTCTGCTTGCACACAGCTGAGGCTCCACATCCTATAATAGTTCCTCCTCCTCCTCCCCTCTCTCTTTCTCTCTCTCTCTCTTTCTCTTTCTCTCCGTCTCTCTCTCTCTCAAACACACAGTCACTCACACACCTTACAGCTGCTGCACAAACAGCAGCCGCTTGAGCGCTGAGGAAAGAGCAGACGACGAGAAGAGGATGATGAGGATGAGTGTGTGCAGTGTGCCAGCAGTCCCCCGCTGCCATCATCCACAGATCGTACAGAGCTTCACACCCCCCCTGCTTCTCCTCCTGCTGCTCCTGGGCAGCGGCAGCAGCAGCAGCATCGGGTCCGTCCCCTCTGCCTTCCAGCTGGCCCCGGACACCCCTGCCCCGGCCGAGCCCACTCCCACCCAGGCGACGCCTCGTCCGAACCCGTGCGAGGGACGGCCCTGCCTCAACGGGGGGTTCTGCCTGGCCCTACCAGCCGCCGGCAGGCCAGAGGACACCTGGGAGTACACCTGTGCATGCAGCCAGGGCTTCACCGGACGCAACTGTGAGGTACGGACACATCCTTCAAATGTAATGTCATCCACCTGAATGAAGGCAGGAGTAATCCTGTGTGTGTGTGTGTGTGTGTGTGTGTGAGGACAGATACAGAGTGAGCACTGAGTAGCAGATATAAGGGTTGCTCCATGTGTGAATGACTTCATAAAGCAGAGAATAAAAGTGCTGCATTTGCTCATTTATTTGTATTCTAAAATTAATGTGTGTTATTTTTTTTATGTATTGAGCTCATTAAATTCATTAAGGATCTGTTATTATTCATTATTCATCATCATCATCATCTCGAGGGGATCACCTTGGACGGTGCGTGTGTGATAAACCTGCCTCCTATCTGTGTTTTGATCTGCATGCAAGCCATAGAGTAGATGACGGCATACACAAGTGCGTTTTTTTTTCTCTCTGCTGTTCTCAGATGCTTCTTTAATGGGAGCATGTGCTCTCACTGAGACACGGAGAGGAGTGCTGCGTTGCTGTGGCAACAGGAGGGAAGAGCGGGAGTAGTGAGATGCAAGTGAGAACTGTAGATCTCTGTGTGTGTGTGTGTGTGTGTGTGTGTGTGTATGTAAGAGAGAGAGAGTTTTGGACCAAAGAAGTGCATAGTTCTAGTAAATCCTGTTGTTATGCGCTCCTATAATTTGTATGTGAGATAAAAGCTGAAGTATGTGTGAATTAACATCTGGGATCAGGCCAAAGGACCCGTCCCCACACTGCATTCATTCATTTGAACATCTGGACAGTCATTAATAAGCTTAGTGCTTTTCTGTTGCAGGTTGTACAGCATCTCATAACCTTAAAGTTATTTATCTACATCTGGGTAATTCTTCAGGTCCCTTTGAATACCGTTCTCCTCTGAAATATCAGTTCATTGTGATTGATGTAAAAAAAAAAAAGTGAAATAGATTTGGGCATCGAAGGTCCACTGGCCAGCTCTTTTAAGATTTCAACTGCTCCTCACTGCCGTCATCGTGTTTAGATTTGGTTTAGCACATCATTTAATAAATGCTTTCTTTCGATGGAACTCCACAAAACGTAGATTTGGCAAGAATCAGGTCAGATCAGACCCCAGATTTGGAGCAGGATTGGGTTCGTAGCAGCACTTACTCCATGAAGATGATGGCTAAGAAATGATTAAATGATGCAGATCTTCTTTTATGTGTCCCAGAGGCTGACCTGCACACTTTAGTTCTTCCCACCGTGTCGTTTTTTTACACTTCAATGGTTTTTTGCTGGATTGCATGAAATTCATTTGCCCTTTTACGAGAACCAGACGGTGGCTGAGCCTCGGCGGCGTTGGGCTCTGTCGGCATGAGTCATGCTGAGGTGAAAGAGAGCATCAGCCAGCAGCAGAGAGGACGAATGAGTCTCTGCTGCAGTATCGCAGAGGGAAAGTGACGAGGTGAACTTTAGCAGAATCACCAACAGGTGGCAGACACATCCCCCCAGTGTGTTTACATGGGGGCTGTGCATAGAGGGTGTTTGCTTCTCGGTGGAGGGTATGTACAGGTGAGCGTGCTGGTGGTGTGCCGGCATTGAATTTAAGCCATTCAATGGAAGGGTGGGGGGGGGGGGTGTTCAGCAGGGACCTGATGACGGTCTCCTTGGCCGTCCTGGTTTCATGTCTCAGAATAGAAAGCAGCTGCAGTTTGTTCCCTCTGCAGCCTGCTTCACTTCATCGCTCTCTGCTCCACACAAACCTCAGAGGACAACGTTGTCACACAGCCTGAGCCGAGGCTGGACATTAGACGGCGGGCACACTTTTCATATTTTTCATGGTCTTCTTCCCTTTAATTCCCCATCTGCTGTGAAATTCTGGGACGACAACATCCACTCCAGCATTATCCCTCTTATGCGTCAAATTTCAGGTCCAGAACGGGCCCTGAGCCAGGCCTGAGGGGACTCATTGATTTTTCGCCCTCACTCCCCTCCTGCTGCTTGTTTCTTCTCCATGGAAACTGGAGCAGCAGTCAATTGAGATTTGGTAAATGACCTGATTGGCTGAGCTCAGTGCTGGTTTGCGTCCCCTGTCCTCTGCATGCGTCACACACAACGCAGATGGTCCGGCGAGGAAGGAGCAGTAGAGATGGAGGGAAAGAGAAGCAGGGAAATTAGGAGGAGATAAGGGTCTTGAAGAGAGTAAAGTCCTGTTCTTTGGAGCTTTAGTTCAAATTATTTATTTGAATTTAGTTATTCAAATTCTGTTTGAAACTTGGGGATTAGAACAAAAGAAATGAGCAGAATCTGTAAAAACCAAACTTGAATTTGATGGGTTTAGGATTAAAACTCAGCGATGTCTGTTGATTTCATCTGTTTGTCGTGTTTTAAAGTGTCTGGCTAAAGTGCTAATCCCGCTTTGCGACTTGCAGCATTTTAAACTGCAAGAATCAAAGCAGCCTAACACAAAAACCGCAGCAGTACCGGGGGAAAACAAACCCACTCTGCTTGTTAAACTCGCCGAGTTCTAATATAATCCCGCTCCTTTTCTGGACGGCAGCCTATTAGCTCCGCAGCCTCTGGCTTATTCATTATTGAAAGGCCTGTTGTGCACCCGGGTGTATTTGGTAACTTGCTCTACAACACAATAAGGCTGCGGCAGCGTAAAAACAGCCATCTGTCACGAAGCGGGTCCGGGTAGTGATATGAAAGCAGTGGATCATAGATGTTTACAACCCCGGCGTTATGGAAACTGGATACATGTTTTATTAGCTGCGATTAGCAGCTAGCATGCTCCGTCGGTCAGTGGACACATTTTCACACCAATGCTTCAAATAACGCTGCTTGGTCAGTGGCACTAAAGTTCAAACCCTCGAGATGGTTTTGGACGAGTGACGGTGATTCATTACAGGGTGGTGCAGGAATGAGTCCTAAAACATTGTTTGCATTTCCAGTTCCCTTGTCTCAAAGTCAATGGGTGTTTGAATGTGTTTTGGGATAGATGCCTGAAATAAAGTCTGTGGTAATTTAAGAGGTCAAAACATTTAGTTCTACCTTATAAAATATGTCAGTAAATAACTCTTAGGAATTTTCAGGCTTTTAATAAAAGCTAACAGGCTTTATGAGACTACAAACGTCGTCACGCCAACTAGTCTTACAGCCTTGTTGTGCATACTTACTGTTATAGCCTATAGGCTAACGTTAGCTTTTTGCTTCAGCTGATTGCGTTCCTGCTTCAAAAGTAAGAACATGTTTATTTGTGAAGATGATCTTGCTGAACAAAATGTATCATAAACTTAATAACTGTTTTCCACGGAGCTTGTTTTATGAAATACTCCAAAAAGACAATGGAAAAATCCCATTAGCTTTTGAGGGAACCAGTGAGATGCTAACTACTCGGGTTGGCCCACAAAAAACACACGTCTTTTCAAAATAAACGTCTTCACAGGAAGTCAGGTTGAGGCAACAAAATGTTATAAGGTTATATGTGTACGGTGTAATGTTGCACTTTTCACAGTCAACTTGGATTATTGGTGGTAAACAGCTGCAAACTGTTCATTTGCAAAGGGAAGCGTCCTCGTATGATTGGTTACAGGTGGTTCTATGAGAGCAGGGACATCACTTTGGTAACAGGCTGCTCATCACCCTGCAGGTACCTTTTAAACAGAGGCTACCCATCAACAAGGCTACTTTGAGCTATTATGACCAAGCTATCACTATTCATGCTGATGTCCTTAGATGTTACGAGGCGGACTGCACGGTCTTTGAGCGGGAGGGCCTTGTGAAAAAAAATCACTTTGGTCATTTCCATATCACACATCACCTGGTCTTTTGATCTGTGGGGTGGTGCGGTGGGTTAGGGAGGCATGATGCATATGGATGATACAGGAGGCGGTCTGCAGAGGACTGGAGCGGCTCAACGCCAACACTCATGCTCTGCGTATTTGATCGCTGCAGTCAGCTGTGGGTCCATCGTGAAAGCTGATTTGGTTTGATGTTTTTGACCCGGTTGCTTTGTTCAGCAGCATTTAGCGATGTGAGTCGAGTTAAATGTGGAATATCGCGTGACATGCATGGTCCCCAGAGGATGAACCGTCCCATTCCGTATAATGACTTTACTTTTGGTTGTATTTTAATACATAATTTTTTCCAACCAAAAGATAATTGAAGGCATTAGACAAACGTCATTCACAAGCCAATTCATTTTGAAGGTGCAAACATTTTTTCTTGTTTCCTGCAGTCAGTTAATCCCCCTAAGTTAGTTGCAGCATTTTCAAGCATATTTGACCGCTCATGTATCTGCAGTCCACATGAACAGATCTCTCTGTCTCGGCTCTTTTAATTTTTCTTGAGTCTGGCGGTGAAACTTCAGTCCTGGATGGGGAGGAAGTCATTACATTTCTCCCAGTGGTTTAGTTGAGGTGTTATTGCTTTTTGTCTGCCCTCGTTGCTATTTATATCTTTAATGGAGCAGTGTGTTGTGTCACCATCCGCAGCATAATGTAAAACAGGGCAGAGCAGCTCTTTACTCAGCAGCCGTTCATCCCTATAATAACCCTCACTCTGACACCGTCACCGTACCGTCGCGTCTAATCACTAGTCTAGTTGTTGATGTCAACATAGTGAATGTACGTGTGTGTGTGTGTGTGTGTGTGTGTTGGAAGTGGAAATCACTTCAAAATCACTTCATACAGTTTAGTTCAAAGTAGTCACCGACTCTGTATAGTTCAGATAAACGGCGATAAACCTTGCTTCAGTATCTACTTCACATCACGCAGCTCAAGTTCAGTGCTGATTCTGAACCTCTTCAGTTCTTCTTTTCACATTCAGTCTCTTTCAGTATGTCACGTCCCGCTCTGTTCCAAGGACGCGTTTCCTGTTTTATTTTGAAATACTCACCTTTTGTCAACTTTCAGACAACTTCCCTTCCCGCCCTTGTGTTTCCCACCTGTGTGTTCGGTCTGCCGTGCCCTGATGAGTCCCACCTGTCCCTCGTTATCACCCCCCTTTCCTTGTGTATTTAGGTCAAATCCCAATGCCCCCCCTAAGGTCTAAGACCTGAACCCTCAGGGACTTAAGTGACGTCACCAGGTAAGTGGTTGAGTGTGAGAGACTGTGAGGCCTTGAAATGGTAGAAATACAAATGGGACAGCACTCCGCATGTCACTTTACTTTGATGGCACAAAATATATTATCTTCAAGTGTTGGTTTTTATTTAAAATAAATGTACAGCCTGATCTGAACTTCTTCCAGATTTGTATCATCCCGGATCAGACGTACCTGTCAAATCATTGATTTACATGTTTAAGTTAAAACGGCTCCAATAAGCTGAATTAAAAGAACTGCTTGATGATTAAACCAGGTGTGTAGTCTATGATGACATTCCTATGAAGTGTTTTATGTTATATTAAATCTTTAATGTTAATGTTTCTGTGTGAATGTAATATTCCACATATACGCCATCCTCTTTGTTTACCTTTTTTTTTTTAAAGTAACCCCGTGTTTCACGTTGCAATGCTATGAATTGTGGGTAATCCCCTCAGGAAAAGTCAGCATCGATGCTGTTTTACAGAAAGTGGGCATAAAGGGCTGAAAGTCCTCACGATTTGACCATGGGACAGCCCTAAGGCACTTAATGGGAACGAGGATCAAAGTCCTTGAGGGGGGACATTGGGATTTGGCCTTAGTCTCCGTGGTCGCCTCATCGCTTAATATTTGTTTGGGGTTTTGTTGCCTCTGACCTTGCCGGCTGTTTCCATTTAACGTTTGGACTCGAGGGCTGCGGTCGAATAGTCTATTTTGCTTAGGAAGGTTCCAAACTGAAGAAGTGACCCGGAAGTAAACAAGTGGCCGCCATGATAAGAGCCGTTCGGATTCTCTAAATGCAAAGGAAAGGAGCTCCAATGCTTCCTTTAAGAGCTCCTTTAGCATCGGATGCAACGGACCTTCCTATACGAAAGGAAAGGAGATTTAAGATATTTTTATTTATTTCAATCATGTTACAAATGTTTGACAGAAATTAAACTAAAAACAAATGAAATGTAAATACAGCAAACGGTCAAACAGGAAGGAGGAGCTGCTGGACCTGAAGCCGGTCAGTGAACGAGCCGTTTATAAAACCAACAACATGGGGAGAAGTGGACGATGCGCTTTTTGTAGTCCATTATTGTAGTTTTGGTTGGATTCTCTGAGCTCCGCGTCATCTTCTCCTAAATCCTTTTGAGTTCTCCTTCCACCTTTCCTTGACCCCGTGACGTTTTCCCCAGAGGTCAAGGAATAGGAGTTAGGACCTCCTTTTCTTGAATATTCGACTGCAACCCAGGTTCGTCCCAATCCCTCTTTAGTTGTGTGAAGACAAGGTTCTCCCAGCAGAGCTCCAGTGTTTTCTCTCTGTAGTGTCTTACCTGTTTAACAATCATCTATACGCCAGTCTGCATTCTGTGTTTCTACTTGTCGAATGCGTTTATGGTATTTGTCTTGTCTATGTCGGCATTTGTGTCTTTTATTGATCGTCTGATTGTAAATTCAACATTTTATAAGCCAGAATATGATTAGTGTGGAGGCCAAAATGGGAAATACTAATTAGAATAAATGTTTTGAGATCACGTATAGTTTACTCTTGCTATGTTCATGTTTGACTAGATGGTGAATCAGAAAACAAATAATATATAATACACCACTCGATCAGGTCAACACTACATGATCTTCTCTACTAATATTGCACCGAGTATGCTTCACAATGTTGTTCAACATAAATGTCTTAATTCATATGACTGTAGAATTGAAAGTCCTATTAACAAGATTTGATTTAAAGAAAAACTTTCGAAAAACAAACCCGTAACCGTATTTGTCGGATCCAACAGTGGCATTTTCTTGGATTCATACTAGTTAAAACGCATGTGACTAAAATAAATGTGGTATTTAATTATGCATAGATGCACAAGTACATGAATCATGTCCATATTCTTTCATGTCGCAGCCTTCAAGTGTTTCTGGCTCGTTCTCAGCAGCTCCCTCCTACACTCAAACGCTGTTTACGGTTTGTTGTCGGGTCGCATTTTTAAACGCTTAACTGCTCACAAACCCACAAATCACGAAGTCAGTGGATGGACAACACCCAACGTGTGTGTGTGTGTGTGTGTGTGTGTGTGTGTGTGTGTGTGTGTGTGTGTGTGTGTGTGTGTGTGTGTGTGTGTGTGTGTGTGTGTGTGTGTGTGTGTGTGTGTGTGTGTGTGTGTGTGTGTGCGCGCTAGGGACAAACACCTCCTTTTTATAAATTGTTTCCCCTCTGTGGTTGGCTTTAGGCCGGGGTTAGGTCATGATTGGACACAGCGGAGATCGTAGAGGAAATCCATATCCAACCGACACGGATCCATTCAAGTGTGTCGATTTCCTCTGTCGCTCTTCTTCCCTCCAGAAGACAGAACTGACTCCTTCTACACACACACAACTGACACCGTCAGTTGATCTGACAATATGTTATTTAATGAAGCCAACTGGGAGAGTGTGTGTGTGTGTATTGTCTTTTAGCTGCAGACAATAAATGCCAGCTTAATCCCAGAAAAAAACCAGCAGAGCGTCACAGACGGAGAGAGGATGCGAGACACAGCCACCGGTCTCGGGCGTTCGTCACAGATTAGTTAGTATTAACAGCTGGGCCTGTCTGCCAGTTGATTGGAAAGACGCTGTGGAAGATTTGTCTGGCTTTGAGGGGATTGTGCTGGAAATGAATACAGCAAAAAGTCCATGTTTGGTGTGAGATAATGAAGAAGTTGAGTGCTTATTAAACAATTAGCATGCTGGTTGCATTTAAAATGCATAGTTTGCTTGTAAATCATGTTGCGATCAATGTATTCTAAATCTTCTCAAAACATCTTCAAAACTTCTGTAGATAAGATTGTGCAGAGCTTCTACGTTTTCTGTCTACATGATGTCAAATGAGACATTATGGTTCATCTGAACCTGAGAGATCTTCAGGTTCTACACAAATGTGTCTTCTGAAGAAGACGGCATGACGGCTGTGTTTCTGATGGGATTTTAAAATCTTATATTCATCGTGTGGGTGACTGGTGAGCAGTGACGTGCGTTAGAATTGAGTTTGAGCTTCGGGGGAGAGTGGAAGAGTGGAGCTCTCTGCTGAGAGGAATCGATCCTGTCTGGAGCCTCGTCTCCTGCTGATTCATCCGCCTCTAGCAGGCTTCACTCCGATCACATCAATTCTCAGTGATAAGCAGTCCATTGCTCTTCATCAATGAGGGTTTTACACGTGCACACACACACACACACACACACACACAGTCATTCAACACGACTTGCTGTTTTTGACCAACATTGAACCCAAGCAGGTGAACTGAATTGATCAGTCAACAGCTCTAACAAGGCACACTAATGCATTAAATACTCACTAATATAAATGTGTCATCCACATATAGTTTCCTCATTATAAAGATAGCTTATGTAGAAAACATGACTAGAAACGTGCGTACGCCACTTTCCACACAAAGGTTGTGATCTATAAAAAGCAAACTTGACAGGAACGTGTTCTTACCTGTAAGCAACTCAACACAACATTCTGGAGACTGGAGGGGAATCGGCGACACAGATGGAGGAGTGGGGAACTGAAGTCAGGTTGTAGAGAGAAGAACTATTATAGTGTTGATGACTCTCACACATTTCATTTAACTCCATTTAGATCCGCGTTATCATGAAGATGAACTCCATAATTGTTTCATAAACACCTTATTTTAAAATCCAACTCATATCTTGAATCAAAATGATTTCTAAATATTTAATTTAGCGCTGCATGGCCGCTAAACTAAATATTCTCCTTAATTACTGTGTATATATCACCAACACAAATATAAAAACAGCCATTAAGCTAATAACAGGGCACAAGAATCCATAAGGGTGTCATGCGCTGTTTAAGTAAGGAAGACAATCAATGTTCATTTTTTAACTGAATCTTTTATTAATTGTGCATTGCTTGCATTACTTCTCTTGTTCGCCGTAGCTCATCTGCAACGTTGTTTAGTGTGCTGATAGTTTCTCGCTGGAGTTGGAGGACGGCATCCGTAAGCACCCGACTGCTTCCTGGTGTGCCATGCTCGCCCAGCTTGGAGCCGGATGCTGTGCAGAGATTCTTCTTGAGTTCTGCCACTGTCCTCATGTTGGTCTGCTGTGTCCCACTGACGGCGTTGACTGCGGCAGCAATATGTTGCCACTCGCACTGCGTTGTTTTCCAGGGCTCCACCTCCCAAAGAGAAGTTTTTTTTTGCTCTTTACTGGCGTGTGGCCATGATTTACAGCTCTGGGAACAATTGCATGCCGGCTCATTAATATATGGATCAGCATGCATGAGGTGCTTTACATTGGTTGTTAGGGTAAACATGGGCGTGTACAGGGCGGGATCAGAGGTGGATTCAGGTAAGCACACTTGTAGGGAACATTTGTATTAGGCGTACGTACCCTTTAAGTAAGGATCCACACAGTTTTATAAATGAGGCCCCAGGCCTTTAAAAAAAACAATTTGTTTTATACATTAACGTCAGCCACGTTGTGATTTGGTTGGTTGACATGGCAACGACATCCTTTTAATTAACTTTAATGCCATCACCTTATAACTATATTAAGATTTATTTATATTTTTATTCTGTCAAACCTGGAAAAACATTACTGTCTCTACCTCAGATCCCTGAATACGATTAACCAAACTCAACTGTTCAGGGGAAAAAAAAGAAGTCCCCTTGATCAAATATGATTCAGATCACCCTTCCTGTCGCCCGTCTCCCTCCCTCCTCTGCTGTTCCAACATGTTCATTTCGGTGCTGCAGAAGATCTGGAGCTCCTCGAACCCAACGAAAAGCTCCGTCTTCACTGTCGCAGCTTCTAAAAACACTTCCCTTCTGCTCGGGGACAAAGGCAGTGGGAGGACAGCGATGACACATGTCCAGTCTCGCCTCCTATACCAGGAGGTGCAGTTTTCACTGCTGTGCCCCCATTGCTCATAGGGTCTCTCTGGCAACAGAGCTATGACGAAGGGAAGCCAAAGGATCAACAGGTGGAGAATACATGAAGCTGAGCAGAAAGATGTCCTTTTAATTCAGAAATGGAACAGGAGAAACCATGTGGCCCACATTAGCACACAGAACAGTCGTAGGAGGTACAACATGTTTCATGTTTCTCTCCTTTGTACAATCTAGTTTTTTTTTCACAGAATTATTCTTGTGCAAAGCAGCTTTCATGCTGTTAACCAGCTTCCAGGGAGGCAGCTCAAATGAACGCTGATCATTTGCAGATTTTTAGGTGACAATGGGAACAGGATGTTCCACTTCCACTGTTTCAGTGACTAATTTCCTGTGGCAGCTGCACCAGCTCCAGAGACATTTTTAGCCTCACATTAAGCATTCATTTTAACATCTGCTGCATACCTTTTAAAAACAATAAAATGTGGCCTGAAAAACACAAAATCGTCATGACACCTCCTGTCTTTGATTTGGTTCCATGAACTGTTTTTGCTTTCATGCCGGTGCCCGTTTAATTGTGTCAGCAGTAGGTGTCACTTTTTAATTTTTCTCCTGCAGAAATTAGAATTTGAACAGTTTGCTACTGTAGCTCCCTTAAAGGTCTAGAGTGTAGGATTGACCTGAACTGCTGAAGCATATGCATTTAAAGATGGCGTCTCTGTTGATATGACAGGCTGCGGTGGAATAGTCTTCTTCTCTTAAGAAGGTTCCTAACTGAAGAAGTGACCCCGAAGTAAACAAGTGGCCGCCATGAGAAGAGCCGTTCGGATTCTCTAAATGCAAAGGAAAGGAGCTCCAATGCTTCCTTTCAGAGCTTCTTTAGCATCGGATGCAACGGACCTTCCTATGCGAAAGGAAAGGAGATTACGACGACCCACAATTCCTTGCGAGAGCAACATTTAAAGTGCCCACACCTCGGATTTGCATATTTACTTTCATGCAGACATTATGTTGATACATGTGTGTGGACAGTGATAATAATTAATGGGCAAACGGTCAAACAGGAAGGAGGAGCTGCTGGAACGGAAGCCGGTCAGTGAACGAGCTGCTTATAAATCCAACAACATGGGGAGAAGTGGACGATGTGCTTTTTGTAGTCCATTATTGTAGTTTCTCCACTGCAGACCCACAACAAACGGCGATGTCGATCATCAGCTGTCAATCGTCAACATTATAATGACGTAGTTTAGTGAAAGTCCAGTCGGATTCTCTGAGCACTGCGTCGTCCTTTCCTAAATCCTGACGAGTTCTTCTTCAACTTTCCTTCACCCTGTGACCTTTCCCCCCAGAGGTCAAGGAAAAGGCGTTCGGAAAAGAGGAGGAACATCTGCTTGAAACGCCACTGTATTTTGATTCCTATTGGTCCAGCAATTGCTTACAATCGTTTTTTTGGATGTGCACGTCCACTTAATGCAGTTTATTTTTCTCCTGTAGAAAGACATTTTTCATTATCGCCCCATATCCAAGCCTGTTACTCTAAATTCCCTATAACGTGTAATAACTGATGCTCCTCCTCCTCCGTGAGGCGGATCACAGTGGGCACTAACTTCTTTATGCAGAATGTAATGATGAAACAGCATGCCATACAGGGAGAGACAGCTTAAAGCCGGGAGGTGTTCTGTGTTGCACAGTAGAGTGTGTGTCTGATTTAATGTTTAAGAGACGACTGCAGCGGGTAAATACCGAAAATACAGCTGCTGACCTTGCAGTGTTCTTTGCTGCAACGTCCTTGATATATAATGTTGGAGTGTATATATATATATATATGTATATATATATATACTGGTATAACACTGACTGTTTGTGTCTGGTGGAGCAGCTTGAGTGAGGGGGGGAAACATGATCAGAAAGTGTCATACAGTGTCCCACGCTGTATGACACATGTCCTGTACTGCCTATGCCCAATGAGCTGGATGACGTGTTAAAAGTCACCGTTGTGTTAGGCATGTCTCTGTCTTGTTTCCAGGGTGTCGGTGAACATATTGCATGAAGCCTGTCAGTCACACCAGTGAGATCGTGCAGCCGTGATTGGTGGAGAGAGTTAGGCAGGAAAAACAATCCCTCTGCGTGGGAGTCTGAGCTGTTTTGTTTTTTTGCCGTTGGCTATTTGACTCCTTGTCCAAACTAAAGTATATTTTATTCTGGGATTGCCCATATTTTCATTTTGAATTTAAACATACTGTATTTAGTTAAAAAAGAATGAATCGTTCGGTGCTGTTAGCATTCCAAAATGTGCACTTCTTCTTATCGTGTCCTTCCCCGAGCTGAAAGTTAGAGGAGGAACAGTCTGCATACAAAAGGGGTAATTTTGTTCGGCACAAAAGTGCCTAATATTTCAAGCCACGTAGTCTCTTCTCCTCGTCGTGACAGCTAAAAATAGTCGTCCTCTCAGCAGTGGCACAAAGCTGATATTTGCAGCTAATCAAGAATAACTGGAGTCAGACAGAGTAGCTGTCGTTGTAATGTGAAAAAAGCCGTACAGGGGAGAGATGTAATACCGAAGCAAAACAAGCCCACGATCTGTCAGCGCGTGTGCTCCAAAAGCTTCTGATGAATTCACAAAGAGCCTGAAAGCTCCTGATCCATTTTAGTCCACGTCTGACGGGATCAGAGACAACTGTGTCCCAGCCCTGGAGGAGAGACGCCCAAGTCCGCCGCGGCCCCCGCTCCGACTTGGAAAGGTATAAATAGAGCTTTGCAGCACCTCCTCTCTTAAATCATCCTCCTCTCACTTAGTATTCTCCTTCGTCCTCTCCTCCTCCTCCCTCTCATCCCCCCCCCCCCCCCCCCCTTCATCTTTCTGTCTATTTATTTGGCAGGGTTGAGAGGTAAATGTCTTTTCGAGGGATGATATCGAGCAATCACGGGAGGTTATTTAATGTCATTTGTTTGATGACTCTCTCGGAGCGAGCTAAGTGTCCTCCTGCTGTGTCTTGGCTTTTGAGTGACAGACAAAATAAAGCTCCAATGAGATATGATGGGAAAAAAAAGAGTAAAGACGTGCAGGAGCGGAAGATATATAATACATTATTTAGATGGGAAATTATGAGCGGGAAGGGCAGTTTCACCTCATTAGCATGTTTTTACTTGCTCCTCCATTTACATCTATTTATGCATCAAGGCGAGATCAAAATCTGTCAAGGTGCTCGGCCACGCTCGTGTAGGCTTCGCCGTTTTTTTACGTTTTTTTTTTGAAAGAGAAGCCGCTCTTTGATGCCACTGGGCCAGGAAGTGATGGGGAAGTTTGAGAGCGAGGGAGGGATGGCGGGAACGCTTTGATGTGCAAAAATAGATAACATTAAAGGCTCGCTTGACAAAAAAAAACACACTGTGGCCACGACACAAGCAGCGTCCTGTGTTAGTGGATGGTGCAACGTTTCGGTCGGATACGAAGCAGATGGTCGGGGGATTGAGGAGTCTTTATCCCAGAATTATTTGTGATGCGAATTTGTTTGGAAAATGTAAGCCTGCAAGAGAGGACAATGCAGTTCTGGGTGCCAGGATTTTTTCAGAATTATTTATCCTTTTTTTTTCTCTGTCGGGTTGTCGAACGAAGCCCTGCATAGTTTCATGTCTAGCAGATGATAATGAAAAAGTATTTGTGTCCTTGCGGTCTCCCTCTATGCTGTTGGAGAGATGGCAACTCATTAATAAGTACGCTGTCACATGGCTCAGACTGATACAGTAATGAGGACAGTATATTCAAGAAAATAAAATATCTATTTTTATCTTTAATGGCCTAAATATTATTTCTAGAAATCAAGAATCTTGCCAAGCAAATGTTCACCTGATCTCTTGTCAAATATGTTTCTCTTAATACAAGTAAAACACAGTGTTTATTTGTTTTTAACTATTAGTGACCTTTTTATGTTGGCTTGTTGGTCGGATAAAGCAGTGTACTTTTGGGGGTTTAATAATGAAAACTACTTAAAGGAGAAGTGCATTTTTTCTGTGGGTTTGTCACAAGTCATTAAATCTAGACTCCAGATAAGTCCAGCTTCGACTTCTTGCTGCAATCTTTAGCTCTTTAGCTCTGTCTGAGTCATCAATCATCTCACAAATAACAGCAGTGACAGCCGACACACTTCATCCCCGTTTAACTTCACGCCCACAGTGAAAAGGCATCACGTGTTAGAACGAGCTGCTGCAGCAGAGACGTGAAGATCGTTCCTTTCTTATTAGAAAAACAGAAAACCTACATGTATGCTAAAAGAGATCAATGAAGCAGCTTAATGGTATGGCATGGTGTTGAGGCTGAAGTGATTTTTTTTTTTTTTTTTTACAGGAAGTGCTGCAGGTGCAATAAAGTGGGTCATTTCAATTTTCATTTATTTATATATACAATATTCTATAATTAAATATGCTGACAAAACGACAAAATTTTATTTCCAATCCCAATTTCCCAATGGGATGATTAAAGTGTTTATTGATCTAATTTCTTACACACATGTAAACATGTTTTTTAGATTTGTTTATTGAAGTACTTTGGTTGTAATTGGAAGTAGCTGAAACTTATCTGAGTGGTCGAGTTTCTACTTCAGCTCATCGTGTCCCTCAACAGCTGTCACTCTCTCCTTAGCTGATGATTTGATTCTTGCCTATAATGGCTTTTTTCACCGTCGCTGACGGTTCTTAAACTATAAGGCATTGTCTCTAAAATGGGTCACAGATCTGTTTCTTGTTGTTGAGCTGAAGTTTCAAGATAATAAAAAAAAAATTATACAGTTTCACTCTCAGGCTGAAAACATGAACATGTTTTTGTTTTCATGATATAAAAATAATTGACTGTGTCGTTTCTGTTCGTCCAAAAAACAACGTCTCGGACTTGTGAAGTAAAAAGTCACAAAAAGATTCTAAGTTAAAGTAAAGGTTTCCTGACACGAGTGCATCATCACTTGCTCCTCCATTCATGACAGTGATAGAAATGGGGGACAGAATGTCCAGCTGGGTCTCTGAACGGTGTGTGTGTGTGTGTGTGTGTGTGTGTGTGTGTGTGTGTGTGTGTGTGTGTGTGTGTGTGTGTGTGTGTGTGTGTGTGTGTGTGTGTGTGTGTGTGTGTGTGTGTGTGTGCGCTGACAGCAGTCGTGATGAGTCTGAATCACGAGGGGTTCATGCTGGGTGGGTTTCTGACTGATGGGTGTAATAAATCATAACAACAATAAAGTCTGCCTGGGATACTGACAGGATATTACTTAAATGCTAAACCAGAAGCTCAAGACGCCCCATCTTTGCATATTATTGAGTCAATGCAGTCAATGGCATGTTTCGAAAAACAAAATGATTTTCAGTTATTTTGTACAGACGGCCAGGAAAGATCCATCCTGGAAAGGTTGCCAGCTTCATAGGGGATGATATAGGCAGGCAGATGATGTGACCTGCCTGTCTATATCATAAGGGATGATATAGGCAGGCAGATGATGTGACCTGCCTGTCTTTGACAAAACTTTGAGGTGTCATAAAAACCAAATAACCTCATTCCACTCAATGTGGTTCCTATAATCTGATCCACAACAACATATACTTCTCAGGGCCCTGTCATGGCCATCCGTCCACTAAATGCCCTCCTTTCCCTGTCACCTGACTGCTCCTGTTCCCACTCTCCTCATCAGCCCAGCAGATATTTAACAAGCGCCACTCACTCCTTGCCACTTTTCCAAAGTTGCCGTTTCCTTTATTCTTTTGCTGTCTGGCGTCAGCTTTCTGTAAGCGTTTTAGAAATCTGCTGTTATGAACTTCTGGATGTCGTCCTGGCTTTGAGACTTTCCTGCATCGTTACTCCACAAACTTCCAGTTTCACAATAAGTCCCTGAACTCTTTGGTTTTCTATTGTCTGCATTCCTTTCCTTTGTTGCCTGCATTGACAGGCTGTGACAGCAATGCAGGTTCAGTCATGCCAAACTGTGTTCTTCCAAAATAACTTTAGTTTTACCCACAATTTTCAGACAATTGTTGTGGCTAACATGAGTCCGTGAGTAAAAAGCAATGTAAGCAGTTGAAGTTCACGGCCACATGATACCTTTTGAGTCCAATAAACTCTCCATTTAGCTCTATTTTGGTCTTTTTTTCAATTACATCAACCTCCTTCTAATAACATTAATAACTAGCCTACTTTCCATTGTTTTAAATGGGTATATTTATTTTAGAAATTGCAGCTTGGTAGCATGATTTCTCAGCAGTCATTTTGAAAATGACATGTTGCTGAAAAGTGTAGTTGCAAGAGATTGCACTTGTTAATGATGGAGGAGACACTAAATGTCAAACAACCAGGCCTTATGTAGGTTGACAATTCATTGATACCAAATTATTAACGTACAGTAGCCAAAACATGCAGACTATATTGGTACTTTTAATTTCTGATAGTTAATATTTTTTCCCCACAGTAGGGACTTTCAACATGAAGCAAACGCATAATTCAGGTTTGAAACCAGCCTCCAGCCAGATATATAACTACACCTAAAATATTCAGTGGCCGTTACTCATGGGTTCTTTCAGTTTTATTTGACACTTGGGCAGTTACTCAGCTGGGTTTCCATCAGCCTTTTTGTGTTATGAAAAGAAGCAGAGATAAGACTCACTTGCCAAAATGTTGATCCTCTTGCAACCACGGAACAAAGATCGTCCCTTTTCTGCCAAGGATAGCAACGTTCCCACAGTCTTGCATCATGATGTGACGACTCACACCATGAGACATTTTGACGGTTTACAAGAGCAAAATCCACATCCAACAGTTCTGTTATATTATTGTTTCTTTCTCTTATGTATGCAGGTAAATTCCCTGTTTCACTCATTAATTAGGGACATTTTCCTGGGACTTTCACTGGATTTAGTACAGCTAATTGTGTACCGGCGGATATTTTCACACTTTTCTGAGCGTATTTGAACTTCTGGATCTTTTTGGGTTCTTTATATAATTAGATTGCATCCCAGGGCTCAGCCCTCCTGGGAGCAGACTGGAGAGAATATTGCGGGGGGGATGATTCTATTGAGGGATGATTTTGTCATTATCATGAATTAAATATTTTGTTTTAGCTGGATCGCGGGTACTCATTACGCACAGCACATTCAGGATAAAAATGACTGCTAGCTATATGCAAGTTTAATTTGGTTCATCTAGCTAATTGCAGTGTGATTGATTATATAATTATGGGATATTTGTTCCCTGGCTGTTATGGGCACATAGTCGTGGCTGTAGTGGTGATGAAGTTTTTTTTCAGAGCTGTCGGTCGGTGCAGAATAGCGTTGCTATGGCTGCACGTGTTGTAAGGTACATGGCCTCCAATTGTACTTTCTCTCCAGCCGGATATTTCCTCACATGCGTTCTGCTCCTCTGAGGTTATGCAATGCAGAGTGATGCTCCAGTTTCTCTGTAGCCTTGAAACCAGCAAACAGTGAGTGCTTGACATCTACATCCTCAAAAGAAGATGGATCTAGATCAGACACGTCAATTTTTGTAACTTCTCTCATTTGTAAAGCATGAAATATAATCCCAAAATCACAAATCTGGTTTACAATCTGTAAGGCACGATATCTCATCAGATAAGGAAAAACTACCTCAAAACCCTTTTAACAGGAGTAAAAAGAATAAACAGCAAACATTATAATGTAGTGAATCCATGTGATAGAAATGATCCATGTAATCTTTAGAAGACGTAGCAGTAGCCTAATGTTAAAAAAATCATTACTAATATGTATAATAATAACAGCAGCAGAGGATATAACTGAATGATGATAATAATATCAAAGCAGAAATAGTATAATAATAATAATAATAATAATAATAATAATAATAATAATGGAAAGCACAAATAAGTCCCGTAAGAAACAAGCATTAATAGAACATGAATGCATACAGATGGAGAGGGAGAGGAGGAGCTCAGTGTGTCATGGCCCCTATATGTCCCTCTATAGCAGCATAACTAGGGGCTGGTCCAAGGCAAGCCTGAGCCAGCCCTATCAAAAAAGGAAAGTCTTAAGCCTACTTGAGGAGGATGGGGAGGATGCATGACTCCCGGACTGAAACAAGGAGCTGGTTCCACAGGAGGGGAGTTTGATAGCTGAAGACTTTGGAGACCTAGACTGTAAAACTGCAATCTGGGAGCACAGAGTTCTGGTGGGGGAAAGCGTACCATGGTTGAAAACCCAAACTGCCATTTAAAATGCTTTTCTCAAGGCAAAGTTATGTGCTTGCCATTCAACCTAACCCGTGTTAGTCGACCAAGAAATAATTTGCTCGAGGACGGCTATTACCTCAGATTCCGATGCACCGTGGCATCGCTACATTACAGCAAATGCACTCGTCCGAGCACAATGTTATCGAGAGGCGATCTGATTTCTAATGAGACAAATTTATCCTCTCCGAGCTCCTGCAGAGATATTTTCTTTATTTGTGAGCGGATTAAGCGAATGAGATCTGTATCTATTCTCCCTCCACAGCGTGGGGGTGATACCACTCTGACAGGGGGAGGCAAAATGGTGATAAACAGCCCAGATGTAGGAAGTAAGTGGATTATAAGATGGATCGTCGCTCTGCAGCATGGTGGGACTCTTTGGGCAAATATTGATACTGTGTGTGTGTGTGTGTGTGTGTGTGTGTGTGTGTGCGTGCATGCGTGTGTGTGTGTGTGTGTGTGTGTGTGCAGCAGACAGATGTGGCAGGGGCTTGAAAACACATGTTACCTAGCTACTGTAGCCAAGTTAACCCATCTTGATAAAGTGGCTATGAAACACTTTCAGACAACCTGCTGAGTGAGCAATATCAGGTCCTCACCTTTTCCTGTGATGTGTGTGTATTTGTGCAGATGGCCGTATCTTCCTCTATAATACTACCTTATATGTGTATTACATTCAAATACAATATATTTTTCATTTTCGTGCAGTTTTTAGCCCTTAGTGTGAAACTTTATTTTTTTCCTACACATGTACCTTCCAGTTTTATTTTTGCATGCGGCGTGCGTCATTGCTGCCCTTCCGACTAATTACAACCGCCTGATTGGCTTAACAATCCGCCCATTAAATTGAACCCCTGCAGCATTATGACCTACTGCTCAAATGTGTCTCCTATAAACAGTAGGTGGCTGATAAACTGGTGAAATGGAGCGCTCAGTTAACGTCTGTTATGAAACAGCTCCATCAGCGTTGTAGCTACAACTTGTTGAACTTGGCTACTCATCAAACCCTCTAGTTTATTAAACAAAGATCTCAAATTTAAATTCCTTTTCACTGCTTTCCACAAGGTTT
This sequence comes from Chelidonichthys spinosus, assembly GCA_029853015.1. Classification (NCBI taxonomy): domain Eukaryota; kingdom Metazoa; phylum Chordata; class Actinopteri; order Perciformes; family Triglidae; genus Chelidonichthys; species Chelidonichthys spinosus. The sequence goes on from CM056828.1 coordinate 14,365,873, forward strand.
GGGATCCTGGCTGCAAAAAAAAAAAAAAAATATGTCCACACACCAAATTTTACAAATGTAAACCTGTTTTACACCCAGCAGTTAAAAGGAACATTATCATTCATTTGGAGTAATGTTTCTGGCCAAAGCAACTGGAAGTCATCTTTTTGCTCTGTTTTTATTCTCAACCAAATATCTGTCTCAAATGCTCAACACTGTTTACTAGCTAGTGTCATCTGTCGCCACTTTAAGGTCTCCTCCTCCATCTCGAAACTGATGGAGATCATCTTCTGGAGGAAGGGAAGCCAGCATGCAGATTTATTAATCTGTGTGGAGAAAAATTCTCTTTTAACTTTCTCAGAGGTCAGAGGTCATCTTCAGATCTGCTGAGCTGGCTGGGATTTACCGTAATGACTTGCTCGAGGACTATATACTGCCAGTATTCCTATCTGCGCGTTCTCATTAATTACTCGGTCGGACGGACCGCTCTTTAATGCACAGTGGTGGCAAACATCATGTAACTGATCTTATAGATTACATATATATGCTATAGTGACCAGCAATCCCTGATTTCCTAATAATTACTTAAAAAGTTTCCAGGAAAGATATAGCTGATGCAAGTTTTCATAGAAGCTTAATTTCAACCCAAGGGAATTTGCATTAATTATTACTGTACATTTTTTATCTCTTTAAATGTTGTGTGCTTTCTCATTGACCCATTTTACTATTTATTTCCTGCTCAACACTCCATGCCGTGCACCAACTGACAGCTATAGTTGATGCACTGACTATAATCAGCCTGTGAGGGTGTTTAAACAAACAATCAAACACCAGCGTATCAATTTTCTTGCTTTCCTCGTAAATAAAGCTCCAGCTCAGTGACGCACAGCACATTCACTTTGTTGGATGATAATTCCTTTCCTGTCAAAGTGCCAGTAAACTTAATAAAAAGGTGATGTCACGTCACCTTAAAATCTTTGGGAATTGCCAGGTTTGCTTGGTTGGCCTGCACACTCAGCATTTCAGATGCAGCTGAATTTAATGAGACTTTCAGGTGTTGTTTTGGAGAGAAAAAAGGAAAACTCAACCATCTGTATGCAGGTGTATTCACAGCAGGTTTAGCTAGAAGTCTAACTTCTTTACGTACATCTTGGAGGTGTTACCGGTGTGCACACTGAGATGTAATGGGCCACAAGGCTCTACACCTGTGAGTCAACCGTGGGTGTGAAAGGCCTTAAAAATGAGTGACACTGTGAATCTATTACTGACCTAAATAACTAAATCATTTTGATTAATAATGTAAAACTTATATAATTGAAATGAAAGTAGCAACAACAACGAATGACATCTAACCAGACATTAAACCAACCAATTAGCCCAGAATTCCAGAATCAACACACACAAGAGAACCAATTATTTTCACAATCAATTAACAGGGAAGTTTTATTGCATTCACTTGTTTATCGAGTAGAAGCTATAAAATTAAAGTAAAAAAAGTTTAAATGCCCATCAAAATTTTATAGGGACTTCTTCAAATTAATTTGGCTAATTAAATTGGACAGAGATATAAAACTTTCCCAATTTAAGTGCTGGGGCTAATGTGTTTTTTACTCAATAAACTATTTACTATGAACAATAATTTAAAAAATGCATTTTTCTGACTGCATTGATAATGAAGAATGTGCTGTTTAGAATGTATCGTGGCTGGAAGTGACATCAAGTCAGACAGATGAAGTAGCTTGTGCGCTGCTGGACTGCTGAAGTCAACATCCCTGTCCTCTAAAGTTGATCAACCCAGTCCCTGATGCCGTCAGAGTGGAGATAAGAGCAGCAGACTGTGTAAGGACCGGAAGAGTGGAGCGCTGGGACCGTCGCTGTGCTTCAGAGCGGAGAGAAAGTTTGATAGAGGCAGAAAAAAAAAAAAACCTGAGAGAGATCAGCACTAATGAGCTGTGACTCGGCCGTGGAGAGAGCGGACTGTTAATGACGCTCTGTTGTTCTGCTCCCGGACACATGAACATGCAGGGGGGGGGGGGGATGTGGTACGAGCCGAACCCTCCCTCCAGCCCTGTTTGTCTCTGGGTTTTTTATTCAAACTGGTTCGCTTAACACATTTTAATCAGGCAGAGTAGCAGACACCTGCAGTGGTTTCAGAGAATTTTGCCAAAGAAAAACTACAAAAAAAACACAAGAGGGCAGGAAAAATCAAGCAAAAGGTGAAGAGATGTCAGGCGGTATAAGCTGTGTCCTTTTTCACCTTCAGCATCGACGTTGGACATTTTTCCTCAAAATATAGGATCCATTATTGATGAGGCTGAAGGAAGCTTCATTTTGTCACTGCTGCTTGATGGGGGGAACCTTGTTGTTTGGGGACAAAATACAGAGTGCGTGAAGGTATTTGTACACTCATAATGTTGTCTGTGCATGAAGGATTGAGAGAGGAATGCAGCCCTTCTGACAATCATTCAGGAACACAGACAAAAAGTAATAAAATAAATGAGTGGAGGGTGTAAAGAAGCTGAGTCAGAGAGCAATAAAACAAGGAGCTGAGCAGAATGAGGGAGGCGAATGATCACTGACTACACGTTTTATTACGGACCTATTCTTTGACTCATTTTAAAATGTGCAACATTGTATGCTTTTATTTTATATTTTTATAAAAAAGGTGCCCAGACAGTGTAGAGGACAGCAGGGCAGACGGGGAGAAAGATACAGTTTGATCGTGTTTATTTGGTCTGATTATACCTTCATGTTTGTATTTTCTCCGTTCTTTCAGTTTTTCACAGACCCGTGTGCCAGCAGCCCCTGTCTCCATGGAAACTGCAGCCGGAAAGACGGTGGGGAGGAGGGGGAGCCGGCCTACACCTGTGAGTGCACTGAAGGCTACGAAGGGGAGAGGTGTGATCAGATCCTGTTGGATCTGCCGGCTGCCGACTGGGACCCCGCCACCCCCTCCGCTCCGGAGCTGGCCACCCCTGTCGCCTCCACCACCACAGCCGCCACTCAGCCGCCACAGCCAACCACCATCCCCTCCACCACCACACCGCCACCTCCCACCCTGCAGCCATGGCAACCCAAACCCGGCCAGAGGCTGCTGGTGGTGCCGTGGGAGGCCGACAGGGTGAGATAACCTCCACGCTAAATTTAAGCTCCGGTGGGTTTTATCTTTGAAATTGCATAACATACGTGTGTGTGTGTGTGTGTGTGTGTTGGGGGGGTTCAGGTGACGGAGGGTCTGCACTGTGTGAGTCCAGAGCTGTGTGAGCTGACATCAGGAACTCTGACTCTGTCCCTTGAAGTGCCCGAAGAGACGGCTGTAAAGTAAGAGTAAACTTTTTATGACTGCTGTCCCCTTAAAGCAGGGCCCGAAATAACCAGCCAGGGGCCCCGGGACAAAAGCTGCCCCGGGCTCCTTATTAATGCCCACTCCACCGCATTGCCTCTAACTACCCATCTATTGCAGTTTGCACAGCAGTCTACAGATGGCAGCTTCATCATATTTTGCCCAGGGGACACAGGAACTAACCCACTGTTGAATACTATCCTGCTGATAAGAGTCATAGGAATTTGATTAAATTCACAGAGAAATAAACATCATGTAAAGCATATTATCAACTGAAATAATATCGGTTTAATTGAACACAGGAAGCGTCCTTTATCACTTGAGTTAATTTGTGTAATCCCTCGCAAATTTGCAATTAATCAAATTACCACAAACAAATTTGAATGAACCGTAATTACAGAAGACTGCATTGGCGACTCAGAGTCCAATAAACATGCGCAACCAGAATAGGTCAGTGATGCAGTGATTTTCAGTTCATTCAAGAGCATAAACCCTCAAAATGTATTAATCAGCTCAATTTGTTCCACTTCTTGGATCCTAATCCACAAAACACACTAGAAAGGGCAGTGATCCAGAAGTGACATCAATTTAGAGACTGATAATAATGTGATAAAGTTCACGGAGGGAGAGAGAGGGAGAGAGAGAGAGAGAGAGAGAGAGAGAGAGAGAGAGAGAGAGAGAGAGAGAGAGAGAGAGAGAGAGAGAGAGAGAGAGAGAGAGAGAGAGAGAGAGAGAGAGAGAGAGAGAGAGAGAGAGAGAGAGAGAGAGAGAGAGAGAGAGAGAGAGAGAGAGAGAGAGAGAATGAGGTTGTAATATGCTGCAGTAACGCTATCAACGCTGATGCTAAACTTCACTCCTGACAATATAAATGGTTTTAAATAATCAGTGTAATTGCTTTTAAACATTGATGAATCAAGTTCATAATAACTGACTGGCAATGAAATCAACTTTACAAAATGAAATGAAGCCTTCCACTTTCCTAACCCACATGAAATGTAGACCATCATTTATATATTGCTATCCCTTGACATACTAAATACCAAATGGCTCATTTACAAAGCTGCACGTAGCCTGTGCACCATCTTATTATGTCGGTCACAGCTCATAACTTCATGTTCAGGACTCTTCGCCTCAACATTTTGGGTCAGCTGATCCACCTGCAACGCTCACAACTTGCCGTCGCTCATCATGAACACGGCATGAAAATATGTCCTTTTATATCCTGAACTGTTCCCGGCAGAAGGCTCTTATTCTGAAGGTCTGACGTCGGCTCATGTAAGGAGCAATGACAAGTTCTCTCTTTTATTGTTCCAAAAAGGCTCACGTTTTGAAACGTCATCGAAAACATTGGCTCTAGTTCAAGATTTATTGATTGCCATTTTTTCCTCCAATAACAAATCAAAGAGCTTGTGTGCAAACATCCAATTCTTCTCAGTGCAATCTTCTTCGTCAACTTCAGCTGCAACTTTTCCGATGAAAAGCACCGAGCAATGGACAAAGGCAAAGAGTACAAGCACTGATTAATTTTTTTTATTTGTTTTTGTTATATGAGACTGGTTATCTCAGGTGTGGGAATTAGAAGCATTTAATCTCATAAGTGTTTTTCTATTATGCGGATAAAGAGAAACAATAGCATTTGGGCTGTTGGGATGACTCATTTCTAATAAACATGGTTCATGTATCCAGTATTGGCCACATGAGAGGTATTATATATTATTTATCAGTAAATACACTTCTCATACCTTTGAAGACCTGCGAGCGGATGGTAGAGGAGAGCAGAAAGGGTTCATTTCATGGTGATCATGGATAAACTCATAGCTATCTGCCCATTTGGTTTTGAGTGTGTGCGGTAGACGTTAAGGTCACCTTGCAGCAGTATTAAAAATGTTTTCAGCGTATTTCAACATGAATAGACAGCAAGTCATGTGAGTATCAATGTTCCCATCCACACTCTATTCCTCTCCCTCCACGGCGAACCGGCTGCTTTCTTGGTTTCTCTGGTTTTGGACAAATTGTCCGAGATCCTGATGAACGACCACACAGGCTGCATTTCACAACTGCTGTCCATGAGTGTCGCAGCGTTTCCACAAGAAACAACAGCACCCCCACTGGGCCAAACCACCGACAGCCATTACTCACCAGAGCTGCCCATTCTGATACTTCATCCCTGTTCATGTCCTCATCCTCCAGTCTTCCCTCCCCCTGCTTTCTCCCTCCGACCAGGGTGCTGGTGAATGCCAGCGGAGCGCCAGTGATGTGGCGTGTGAATGAAGAGGGTTTCCTCCGTTCCTCCATTTTGAATGGCACTGTCATGTGGTTCCTGCAGTCCCCCGATGGACTGGTGGTGCCGGACCACTCGCTGCCCCTGGGACAGAACTACTTCCTCAGTAAGATGTCTTCAACAACCGTATTCATATCAGTTCTTCTTTATCACTTTGTGAACAAATGAGAGGCTGTCAGATTTATAAAGTTTTCCGACACGTTTGGAAAGGGAGGGGTGACCAGAGGGCTATTCCGTTAGATGCCATCTGCAACCTCACCACTAGAGGCCACTAAATTATACACTCTGCTCCTTTAATGATCTGTTTTTATCATTTAATCTGTCTGCTCGTTCATCTAACAAACGTAGCAAAGCTGAATACTCCAAATAGCAAGACTTAGCCAAAAACATCACAACAGTGTTAATTAATAGAAATAAACTGTATTTACCGCATTTATTCCTGACATGACATTGGGGAGATTCACATCACATTTGCATACATGAATCAGAATGTTATATTTGCATACTGGGGGGGCAACAAAAGATGTTCATGCTGATATTCCATCTGAATTTTAATACTGAGACACACACACACACACACACAACATGGTGTGATCTGCAGTGGAGGGGGTTAATTAGAGTCTCACTCTTTGACTGAAAGGCTGGTTGACCTCTGTGTGTGTGTGCTCAACATACCTGATGCTGTTTCCTTGCTCACTGTCTCCTGACCTTGCCATGTCTTCTAACTCAGAGACACCACAGCATCTGCAGAGAGGGAGGGGGGAGGGGGGGGGGGGGGGGATGACGTTACAGAGTTAAACCAGAGGGCTGGAAGGATAATGGACAGTGGGAGAGAGTGGAAGAGTCAGATAAGGAGGGAGCAAGGGCGGGAAAGAAGAGATGGGGAGACAGAAGGGGATTAGTGAGAAGGACAGAGGATGCAGAAGGAGGGAAGGATGAAGGTCAAACTGCAAGAGGAAGGGAAAGACGCATGCAAAGCATCAGCAAGGAGGGAGGAGCGGTGACACTGCATTTCCCTCTGCACACGTCACCGTCTCTGAACGGTGGGAGTGCGTTCTCCCACGTTTACCGGAGCGGTGACTCTGCAGGTCAGACCGTGCGATGTCACTGGGCTGGCGATCATTTGATAAAGTTCTGATGAGGGAAGCGTGAGTCGCCTTGTCGGCCCCTTCTGATTGGCCGAGGAGATCGTGTCGTCACAATCTCGTCATTCGCAGCTTCACTGATCATTGGCTCTAAAAAGTGGCAGTTAATATTCACCATGAGGCTATTTTTATCCAAGAGCCCATCTCGCTGTCAGCTTTGATTGAAGATGTAACAAGAGATGGTCTGAACTTCTAGACCCAAAGAGACGTGCGCTCTATTTCTGTCACAATGAAGAGCTCCCTGCTTCACACATTTAACCACATGGGGGTTCATTATTAAGGTGTGCTTTACAGGCAAGGAGTCATTAAAATATGTCCTAAAACATCTGTTGACAAGTCCACAGTCACGCTCGCTGCTCTTTGAAGCTGTAGGTGTAAGCTAAATGCCAAAAACTGCTCACAATGATAATGCTAACATGCAGTACTGATATTTAAGTAATGGACAAATGCATGAAAAGTCAGGGCGTTCAATGTGAGAGGGTAATGAAGACATAACATATCATAACCTCATGGTTGCACCTCAAGAGGAAAAAGTCAGGGGATCACCAAAGTCAACAGGATCCATTCTCTGGGGACCATGAATCTGTGTTTCACAGCTAATCCATCCAACAGATATTGAGATAGTGGCAGACCCACTGGCAGATCTGTTTTACATATAATGAAATAATGATAAAACCCCTATAGTAGGTTAAAAGGTTGTCATCTCGTCCATGATAGGTGTGTTGCGCGTGGGCACCCCCACAGCCCCGGAGGTCACCCTGCGTCTCAACCTGACGGTGAAGGCGAGCAGCTGCGTGGAGCCCGGCAGCAGCTTCAGTGACCCTCAGTGCTCCGGGAAAGGCAAATGTATCACACAGCCATCTGAGGTGAGAAATAATGCAGCTGAATGGCACAGGAGAAAAATCCTCTACATTAATATGAAATCTTATAGGCCTTAAAATAGAAATTGTGGCTTCAAACTGGAGCATACACTGATTAATAAGCACAATATTCAGATTTGTTTTTTGTAGCACAGATTCAGCACTCACTCAGCTTAGTAACATAACAATAGTGCATCTGCGAAATAGGCAAAAGCAAAGTTTTCCGTATTATTATTATTATAATAAACCACCATTATCGCTGCAGCTGCAGCATTATGTCCAGTGATGCAAGCGACTTTGACTCATTATTCACAAAAAGTGTGGCATAAAGAAGTACTTCTCCCTGGGCGTCAGCATAGAACAATGCAGAGCACCACAGAATGCAAAAGAAGAAAAGCTGGGACACATATACAGTGTCATTATCTGGTATGCAGAAATGCATGTAGGTCTCTGGTCTGGTGTAGCAGCACCCTTGAACTAAAAGTATACTAGCATTGAATCTCAGTGGATGCACAGAAAGATGAACAAAAGCAGAAAAATAGAGTCTCATTGTTACTTGCTATTGCATTCATTGTTATGATGCTAAATATATATATTTTTTTACCATCTGCATGTAATTATTTCTATTTTGCAAGATTTTCTCCCTCTCATCTTGTTGTCTCCCGCCTTTTCGCCTTCCGAGGCCTCGCTGATGTGACACGTGAAGTGTGTGTGTGTGCCTGTGGTTTGCAGAGCACTTTCTTCTGCGAGTGTGAGGACGGCTACACGGGGATCTTCTGCGAGGAGTTCGACGCCTGTCACCGCCGACCGTGCCGCAGCAACGGCACCTGCACCGACATCAGACAGGGAGGCGAAGGACGCAACTTCACATGCACCTGCCCACCAGGTGTGTGTGTGTGTGTGTGTGTGTGTGTGTGTGTGTGTGTGTGTGTGTGTGTGTGTGTGTGTGTGTGGATGCTTGGACATAACTTTCACTATGAGGTTAAATTTAATAAAAAAGGGTCTTTTAAAAATTAAAAAATGAAAGGGTTTTAGGACAAATCTCTGAATTGGAGGCTCAGGAACAGAGATGAGCTGGTTTTGAACATTTGACCTTGTCAGACTTATTTCAGGACAGGGAGTCTGGTAGGAAGGTAAATGTCAGAGGTGCCTGATTGCCTGTCACTCCCCATTAGGACTCGGCGCTAACAAGCCCTGTGTGAGCGGCTGATGAGACGAAACTAAACAGGAAAATAGGCTCAAATGATTGCATTATGTTGGCATTAACAACATATTTAAATAAGTCCGTAGTTCTTTATTAGGATCCCCATTAGCATTTGACCATATATTGTGAAATAAATCAAGTAGTCTCATATTAACATTATGTTTCTCAGGTTATGAAGGCGAGCGCTGCCAGCTGTTGGTCGACCACTGCCTCTCTCAGCCCTGCAAGAATGAAGCCACTTGCTTCAGCAGCCTGGCCGGGCCCAGGTGCTATTGTCTGGAAGGTAGGACCCAATTTATTGGTATTTTGAACCTGCACTTTTGTTGATATTTTATAGTTACACCCTAAATGTTTCTATCTTATCATGTTTTTATCTGATATGATCAAAGCATGTTGTAATGAGATAAATAAATGTTGTGCTTTGAATAGTTTACACTATTACAATGTTAAATGCTCAATCTGTTGTTAATGAATTGGACATTTTCAAAGTCAATAATAGAGTTTGTGATGTTGTGTTTCATATAGACAGGAAAAAAGTGTGAGATTCCTGCATCAGTGTGTGTATTTTCCAGCTGTCTGATTCCACTTATTAGGCGCTCGGTGTGTCTGCTGCGTGTTTAACAGTATCTGTGCCGCTGAGATGCTTAATTTAGACCTTGCTCCTCTATTTTAATTAGTCTTCATAGCCTCAGTGACCTGCATCAGCCTCTCTGGGGAAATCTGTGACCGCAAAAACTTCTGCCGAAGCAGCATTTTCTCAATAAGAGTTATTTTGTGATTAACGTACAACCATGTATACGGAGTTGCTAATCTGCAGCTGCAAAAAACAAAAAAAACAAAAACCAAAACAGATCTCCAATGAGGGAAGGAATTCATAATAATAATAATCCACCACTTTAGTTATTTTCATTCAATGTAAGAAACAGCGGTGCCAGCGCCTCTTAATTAGTGCAAAGAGAGTTTCGTCATGAGCTTTTAGAAAAGTATGTGTCTGAGGGAACTTTTATTTACATGTAGCTTCATTAGTTCATGTTTCAAGTTATTGTCAAATGAGAACACAATACTATAAATGTGCTGAGAAAGTCGTGGATTTCAAGTCGCTGCCGCAAAAATCAGATTGAGATCTTTAGATCTTTGTTTCTAATGATAACAGAAAGCCAAGCCAAATTTATTTAATTTCTATTGCCCCAAACACCCCAACGTTTTCTATAATATGTATAGCATTATGACAGATATGCCTTTGTCCTATGACTCTTGTTTCGCTTAAAGAAAAACAGCCCCATCAAAATAAAGAAGAAAGAGTAGAGAGGAGGGATTCCTCTTCCTGGATGGAGAGACGAGCAATAGATGAAAATAAAAATAATAATTAACCAGACAAAGAGATTATCTCCACTCATACAAATTCCAAATGTTAAATCCATAGGAGAGGATGTCTCAGTATAGCACACAAACAAATGTTAAATCCATAGGAGAGGATGTCTCAGTATAGCACACAAACAAATGTTAAATCCATAGGAGAGGATGTCTCAGTATAGCACACAAACAAATGTTAAATCCATAGGAGAGGACGTCTCAGTATAGCACACAAACAAATGATCAATCAATATTTTTTTTATTACAAACCTCAAAATGAATACAGAAAGTGTCATACAGAAAATAAAATATTTCACAACTAGAAAGCATAGAGAAACATTTTTGTTATGTCCAAAAAGGAATGGGAAAAGGTATACACTTACCCCTTCTCTCCTTCATATCCTCTTTCATGCATGTATTTTATTTTATGTTTTTAGTTCAGTCTTTATCATGAGTTTTTTAAAACTCATCATGATTTTTTCTTTTTTTCCTTTTTTTTTAAACATTACTTAACAAGTATCTTGGGAAAAATACATTTTATCATTTTTTTCCTATCAGATCCTATCAGTTTATTGCATATTCATTTAATTTAATCAAAACATATACGGGTATTGAGATATTTTAGGATCCAAACTATAAATTAATTCAGAATTTAAAATAAATAAATAACAAAAAATAAAATAAAAAAATTTAAATAAAAAAACAGGAAATTAAGAAATTAATAAATAAAAATCAATAAATAAACAATATTGAAAACTACACGCTCTGCACAGAGAAAGTTTACCCTTTTCATAGATGTGTTCCCCCAGTCACAGTCTGCATCACATGGACGAGGGAGAGTTCTCTGAGGTAAAGGTTCATACAACAACACGCCACCATTTTTCTAGAGGAATATCAGCGCCGTGGTTATGGTTAAGGTGGCAGTAGAGGAATAAATGTAAATCATTATTTGTGTGAGCGAAGCACACATCGATGAAGAGGAAGGTGAGTCCAGACTGATGAACACATCACAGGAGGAGGATTTGAGTGTCTGTTTGAATATATAGCCTCTGGGCAACTAATCAAAAGAAGAAGGTATGTTTTACATCACGGGCGCTGTAAAGAAGATCCTTCACAGTGATCTCGTGTTTCCAAATACAAAAGAACATTTCATCTTTTATATTAAAAAAAAAAGGATTTCATTAAGTCCCAGAATGCTTTACACTAGTTTGTGTGAAAAAATTCAGTATGTAGAACAGTGAGAGATAAAGAGAAAGGAGAAAGTTTATCAAAAAGCTGTTCCTCCTGCATTCATTTCCACAGAGAACAAATCTGTGTCTCTTTGTGTGGAGCAGAAGTTCCAAGTTATTTTCAGATTGTTAGCTCAAGTTTCTCAAGGACAGAAAAGAGTTTCATACTTTAAAATACATAATAATTCTGATGTATTTGTATACCCTAGTGTCCTCCACAGGTAAATAAATGAACATGCACAGAGTTACAGATCCAGATGTAACCTTCCATCCCCTTAAATCTCCTCCACGTTGCCTTGCAATGTTCCTGCGCAGACAGAAGCAATAAATAAAGTGACGGATGGCACGGCAACTGTCGTAGACGCCATCAAAGATGCATCGACTCTGTTGATCGCTACGTTTCTATTCGCCACATCACGAGGGAGGCAGGGATGTTTAAATAGATTCACCCTGCGGAGATAGAAGGGAATGGTTTCACTTGTCAGCAGCAGAGTGGGAAAAAACAACAGATTTCCAGTGAGGCAGTGACAACTAAATTGACTGTGGGATGCTCCATCAGGCCATAGTGCTATTTATGTTTACGTGCTTAGAATTTAAGTAAAAGATGTAAACAATGCAAACAATTGTAGAATCAGGAATTTAAGAAATATGAATTCCACAGATGTTCTCAAGTTTGACTATAGAGATTGCCACATTCTGTTAACTTTCTTACACACACACACACACACACACACACACACACACACACACACACACACACACACACTTACACTTGACAGAAGTCAAGTGTAAGTGTGTTCAAAAGAAGAGTTTTAAAAAGGTTGATTTTCTTAGCAAAGAAAAGAAGTAGAACTTTAATTAATGCTAGAGCGTGCGTGTGTGGGTGTGTGGGTGTGTGGGTGTGTGTGTGTGTGTGTGTGTGTGTGTGTTCGCTTGCAAGTGCATGATGGAGAGGGAGAAGAGAGGAGGAATGATGCAGAAGAGGGAGAAAGAGAGAGATTTGGGTGAGATTTTCCTCTGACTGCTGTGTATCACTCCAGCCTCTGCTGCTGAATGATAAATGGCCTCCTCAAGCTGCTGAAAGTCTTGCAGATCAATGGGAGAGAGAGAGAGAGAGAGAGAGAGAGAGAGAGAGAGAGAGAGAGAGAGAGAGAGAGAGAGAGAGAGAGAGAGAGAGAGAGAGAGAGAGAGAGAGAGAGAGAGAGAGAGAGAGAGAGAGAGAGAGAGAGAGAGAGAGAGAGAGAGAGAGAGAGATTCATTAGCTCAATGGGATGCGGTGCAGTCAGCATAGGCATTTACGAGGGTGTTACTGTAAATCAGAGAGGCCTCTATACATCACTGCGAGGTGCGTGCCTTTTCTTTCCTCCGCTCTGCAGTACAACGGCAGCTCTCGTGGGGAGGAGAAGACAGCCGAGGAGAAAAGAGGGAGGAGAGTTATTTTTAGACCAGGAGGATAGGTGAGAACAGCAGAGGCTCACACGCTAATGAGAGGACGTGAAGAAGAAAGCAGCGGCTTCGACACACAAACGCATCCACCCTCTAACAAGGAGGAGGACGGTGGTGATTTTGGGTGTTCGATGATGACACGCCTGCTCTCTTTGTCTCTCAGTATTATTACCTTTGATCAGTGCTGTCACTCTGCTCCTGCAACACTGGGCAGGCTTAAAGGAATGGTTCAACATTTTGGAAAAAAGACCTGTGCTCGCCCCCGTCCACGAGAGTCTGATGAAGGGTCCGTTAGACTGTGAATCCATAGCCAGCATGCTGTTTATCATAGAGAATAGAGGCACATCAATGTTATGTCATTTCAGTTCAATCGGTGTATTACTGCGTTAATTAATCCTCAACTGACTCACGACTCAAAAGAAAATGTCACTGTGATGTAGAAGTCCTCGGCTCCCAGGGGTTTCCTTATTTGAAAAGTTGAACTCTTCAAAGTGTTTAATGTTGATGAATGCATATCAAACTTTACCACCAAAGGTGAAATAAATGCATAAGTAAGACCATTTTGTTCATAGTCTAATATATTACAGTATAGTTTTGTGCAAGCTTGTTTAATGCACTTATGTTAGATGAGATGTTATTTGCTTTTCTGGAGAAAATTAGTTTTTTGCACAACTTATGTGGAATTCATTATTTGAATGGTTCTGCAAGCGGGGAATTTTGTGTATGTATTTATTTGACTCCCTCGTGTGACGTGAGATTTCCTGAAGGTACTCACACTGAATGAAGCATGCATCACTTAAGTTAAGTGGCTTAGCAGGCTGCAGGTGGAGCACGCACAAGCAGTTTTGAGTGATATTGTTGGTAAGAGTCACTTAATCCAGTGCAGACTACCTTAAATCCATTATAAATCCTAATTTTAATGAGTGTAAATGAGTTGTAAAGTCAAAGTTAAAAACACATACATTCATACAATACATAAGTCAACAGGGTTTATGAGCCTATTTGCATTAAGAGTTGGTCTCCGTGAGCAGAAGAGTCTAAGAGCCAACGTGGGTGTCACCATCGCACTGCAACACCTCATTTGCATAAACACCCCCCCCGCTGTGCCCGCCTCGCTGCAAGTTGGTTCATTTGAAGTTTCGAAATGACCAAACTTGAGAAGGGTTTCATCTGCGGAATGGCAATAAGTCTGCTCTTGCACCTCAGCGTCGCGGTCTAAGTGCTGCTTAATGTTTTGATGCAGATACTCAAGCAGCTTTTCAGAGCTTCGGTTATTTTTTCTGTATTATTTCTGTTGTTTTCCCATTATTTTCTGTCTATTTCACACCCTCCTCTCTGCCTCCCCCTCTTGCAGGCTACCAGGGTGCTACGTGTGAGCAGAAGGTGGACCCATGTGCCTCGGGCCCCTGTCACAATAACGGGACATGCTACGCCCAGGGCCCTGGCCCCCTGGGGTTCGGCTGCAGCTGCACAGCGGGCTTCACCGGCCCGACATGTGCCCAGCTAGTGGACTTCTGTGCCCTAAACCCCTGCGCCCACGGGGTCTGTCGCAGCATCGGCAACAGCTACAGGTGTCTGTGTGTCCCAGGTGAGTCTATGGTGATGTCATGGTGATGTCATGGCAGCATCAGGAGCCAAATATAAGTCAAAGTCAGTTAGAGGTGGGCCAGAGCATCTCCCATTTGTGTTAAAAGATCATAAGACAAATTCACCTCTCAATCCTCGGACAAAAACTTGAAAAAAAACAACTATTTGTCGGTGTCACATGCTATGCCATGGGACTGAACTTCTGTTGGAGATACAGTTGCGTGTGTGTTTGTGCTGCAGGAGTTTCACTTAGGGAAGAGTCTCCATCAGATTGCCGGTTGAAAGGGGATCCTGAAGTGAAGTGTTTTGTTAACGCTCGAGGTGACAGCCTGTCAACATTTTCCCCAGAGCTTCCTGTCACATCTGATCTACCCTGACACTCCTCTACGCAGATATCGTCCCAAATTGTAAAGAAAAACCAGGCGCTGCTGGCTTAATGTGTGTCAAGCAGATCAGATTCAGTATTGGAATACTTGATATTAAAGGATCACGAGCGAAAGAAACTCGATCAAGACATCCTTACTTTTGAGCTAAAAATATCAATGTACATCACTGTAGTCTGGTGTCCTAAAAATGATGTTCTCGCACAACAAAACTCTATCTATCCACAGCTAAAGCATACCGCCTGAATCTCATTCTGAATCCACTCTAATCTGGCTTTACAACCAGCACATAAAGCTCTGTGACGAGCACGGCTCCGACTCAAGGGTAGCAGTAAATATCGTCTGGCTGAATGATGAGGTATTTTTAGACGGGACGGCCGTGGCTCCTGCTTCGATGCCTCTATGATGAAATCAATTGAGTGGAATGAAGACTTATTATTATCCATTGTTGTGTAATTACCTTTCTAGGACGGTAAAATGGATGACATTCCCACTTACACATAAAATATCTCTTACTTGATGCCACCATTCATACAGTCTCTTCTTTTGTTAGTCTCTGTGGGATAAAGACCTTTTTTGAACCTATTGTGAAATGACGTACAAGCTTTTTTCTGAAACCTGAGAAACGGTTTCCTAAATATTTGAAGAGTTATTGCTTGAGCCGATAATCCCTCCATAAGTCATGTTCTTCATGTTTGCTCAAATCCCATCACTCTTGCCGCGTCCCACCATGCAGAGCATCACTTTCCAATTATTCAGATTCACATTCTCAGCCTTATTTTTTTGTGTGTTTCTTTCATATTTTCTTGTCCCTTTTGTCCTTCCTCGTCTTTATCTTCCTGCTGTTTACCTCACCTCATTCCCCGTTCGTCGTCTGTTGTCTGATTGTCATGGTCAAGCAGTTGCTCCAGACTGTGTGTGTGTGTGTGACTCCTAATCAATCGTCTGTGTCCGTGACTATGCCGGTTGAGCAGATGCTGCGGTCCAATCAAATCTCTTTACTCAGACTGCCCCGTCTAATGGGATTGGTGAAATTGGTGATTTCTAATTAGCAGACATTAGTGTGACACACGCACACACGCACGCAATGTTTTGACCAAAATTGACCTTTCCTCCATCTCATCAGAATGCCAGCTGGTGTCTGAGGTGTTTGTGTGTGTGTGTGTGTCGATGCATTTGTGTGTCTGCTCCAGGAGTGTGTCTCTGCCTCGTACGAGTGTGCTAATATGCGTGTTGTATAAATGCCTGTGGGCTGTCTGAAAGAAGGCTGATATGTAGAAGGATGGAGCTTCCTGTAATCCCGCTCACATGAGGGGCTGCCAGCCCACCAGCCAGCCTACAGAATGCAAACAAGTCTTGGAAAAGGCACTTGACATTTCACTGGCATTTCACAGACGGGGACACTGGAGGCTCTAACTGGGCTCCTCGTTAATTCCCTCCCTCAAACACACGTTAGCGGAGGCCCTGGGAAGGTTTTGTTGAAACGTTGTCAGCACTGGGAGCCGGCTGAGAGATGTAGTCAGAGTGGGAGCAGAGCAAATGAAAACAGATTGCTGCTCTGGTCGCGTAAGGACTCGAGAGACACGGATCTTCTGGTGGTTTTGGTTCTCAAGTGGTAGCTGCTGGAGGATTTCTATGAAATACAGCAGGGATTGTGACATCCAATTATCATTTCATATCCATGCATTGCGACTATTTTTTTAAATTCTGAATACTATTATTTAAATACTAACTGACATCCATTCTATCTCCCTGTCTTTCCTGTATTTTCTTATATTTGTACAGTGAGAGTGCACATTAAACAGATACAATCTGTACATTTTTTAATTTTGTCTCTTAATTATCACGGAGAAGCAGGAGATGAATTCATTGTCTGGCTAATTCACGGACTGTCCTTTTTTAAGATGTTCCAGGCTTGTTCTGCCTCAGCACACAGCTGCCATCCTATGGAAGACACAGTGCACTGCATGTCATTTGACCTCATGCCCAACGCCATTGAAACTCAGGGACGTAATATTAGATTTATATTATATCCATACACTTTTTCTAACTAATGAAATTGAGGCAGATCCAAATATGTGGTTTTATCAGATCTTTCCTGTGGAGCAGTAGTGAAGGAGTACATAAATAATGAACCAGCACCATGATGAAACTGCTTTCCACAATATTAATTCTTGGCAATATTATGATTCATGGACACTTTTGTACATTCCCCCTCGCTTTACAGATTTAAAAATACACGTGCACAGAGAAAGAGAAGGTTTTGACTAATCTCAATGTTCATGACGAGTCTGTGGTTGTTTAACTGGCATGTAAGTCCCATAATGCAACACCACAAGCTTTGAGAATCAAACGAATGACTTAACTTTAAAGCTAAAGTAAGCGTGCTTTTGCAGTTAAACCCTCCGAGGTTACGACATCATCTGGGTGCATCAGCAATGCAGCAAAACCACGTGATTAATTATTAAATGACTAACATTAATATGCGCTGTATATACTTGTGTGCCCTATTTCTAGGCTACCACGGCTTGTACTGTGAGGAGGAGTACAACGAGTGTCTGTCCGCCCCCTGCCAGAACTACGCCACCTGTAGGGATCTCATCAACGCCTACGAGTGTGTCTGCACGCCACAGTTTGACGGTATGCGTGTGTGTGTGTGTGTGTGTGTGAGTTTGTGATTATTTTTACATAGCTTTACTTCTACATACACTGTCATGTGTAATGGTTTTAATGTTCTGTGTGTGTGTGTGTGTGTGTGTGTGTGTGTGCAGGCAGACACTGTGAAATCTACAAGGATCCATGTCTGAAGGTGCACTGCCAAAATGGAGGCCGCTGTCAGAGTGCAGGACTTAACGTTTCCTGCACCTGCCCACCTGGATACCTGGGTGAGTGCCTGCTCTTCTGCCTATTAGTATGGTTCACATGACAGGGTTATACAAGCCAGGATGAGAGTTGCCCCTTTCTGTCTTATCCTATCTTATCATGATCATATTTGATGTGATTTGTTAAAGTTTTTCCTGGATTTCTGATCAACCGCACCGGGAACGCAAACACTGGAACCTTGGCTCGTGCCTTTGTTGCTCTAGTTTTGATTGAACCCAACCTTACCTGTCCACTCAGGGGAGAAATGTGAGGTCGACGTCAATGAGTGCGAGAGCAACCCCTGTCACCATGGAGGCACCTGCATCGACCAATCAAACGGCTTCACCTGTCACTGTCCACCTGGGTGGGTGGGGCCCAGCTGCGAGATCCGTAAGTCAGCTTCTGTTCCGCTATTAACCCACAGCTAAAGCATACCGTCTGAATCTCGTTCTGAATCCACTCTAATCTGGCTTTACAACCAGCACATAAAGCTCTGTGACGAGCACGGCTCCGACTCAAGGGTACATTTACATTACATTTACATTTAGGTCATTTAGCAGACGCTTTTGTCCAAAGCGACTTACAATAAGTACATTTGTCAAAAGAAGGAAACAAAGAAACCACGACGTATCATTGCCGATGCAGTAAGAGCTAAAAATAGAACAAGTGTTAGGTCCTCATCTGAGTAAGGTAGTACTTCAAGAGCAACAGTGCTAAGATCAGAGTGCTATAGGTAAGGTTTTTTTTTTTTTTTTTTTTTTTTTTTTTTTGGGGGGGGGGGGTGGGGTGTCGAGGGAGGGTGCTAGTGGGTCATGCTATGTAGAGTCAAGGTGAAGTCTGAACAGGTGAGTCTTGAGCCTTTTTCTGAAGATGGCAAATGACTCTGCTGTCCTGACATTGGTCGGGAGTTCGTTCCACCACTGAGGCGCCAGAACGGAGAAGAGTCTGGACTTTGCTGAGCGACATTTGTTTGATTTCAGCGATGGTGGTACCAGCCGGCCAGCTGAAGTAGAGGAGCGAAGTGCTCGCTTCGGGGCATGAGGTTTGACCAGTGTTTGAAGGTAGAAGGATGCCGTTCCATTGATGGCCCTGAAGGCCAGTGTCATCGTCTTGAATTGGATGCGTGCTGCAACAGGGAGCCAGTGGAGGTCACGGAGGAGGGGGGTCACGTGGGAGAATTTGGGTAGATTGAAGATGAGGCGTGCTGCGGCATTCTGGATACGCTGTAATGGTTTAATCGCAGAGGCCGGGAGTCCGGCCAGGAGAGAGTTGCAGTAGTCAAGGCGGGAGATGACCAGTGCTTGGACCAAGAGCTGCGTTGCATCCTTTGTGAGGAGGGTCCGAATCCTGCGGATATTGTAGAGGGCGAATCTGCAGGATCGGGCCACAGCAGTGATGTTGGGGGTGCAGGATAGTTGGTCATCGAGGATTACACCCAGGTTCCTCGCAGTTGAGGAAGGTAATACTGTGATGCCCTCGACAGTGACCGACAGGTCCATGCGAGGGCAGTCTTTCCCTGGATGAAGAGGAGTTCGGTTTTGTTCAGGTTGAGCTTGAGGTGATGTGCAGTTGTCCAGACAGATATGTCAGCCAGACAGTTCGAGATGCGAGTTGCAATGTGAGCGTCAGAGGACGGGGGAAAAGAGAGGAACAGCTGGGTGTCATCTGCGTAGCAATGGTAGGAGAATCCATGCGATGTGATAACAGAACCTAGTGATCTGGTGTATAATGAGAACAGAAGCGGTCCTAATACTGAGCCTTGAGGGACGCCCATGTCCAGAGAGCAGGGTTTGGACATAGAGCCATTCCATGTGACCTGGAAGGTGCGGTTTGTCAGGTATGATGTAAACCAGGCGAGAGCAGAGTCAGTTATGCCAAGTTCAGCCAGAGTGGAGAGGAGGATTTGGTGGTTGACTGTGTCGAATGCAGCAGATAGGTCGAGGAGAATGAGAACGGAGGAGTGGGATCAGGCTCTGGCGTCTCGCAGGGACTCGGTCACTGTGAGGAGGGCCGTCTCAGTGGAGTGAGCAGTCCTGAATCCTGATTGATTAGGGTCTAGGAGGTTGTTCCGCGAGAGATAGGATGACAGTTGGTTGTAGGCGGCACGTTCCAAGGTTTTAGAGAGGGTAGCAGTAAATATCGTCTCGTCTGGCTGAATGATGAGGTATTTTTAGACGGGGCGGCCGTGGCTCCTGCTTCGATGCCTCTATGATGAAATCAATTGAGTGGAATGAAGACTTATTATTATCCATTGTTGTGTAATTACCTTTCTAGGACGGTGAGATGGCTGACATTCCCGCGGCGCTTCCACATAAAAGATCTCTTACTTGATGCCACCATTCATACAGTCTTCTTTTGTTAGTCTCTGTGAGATAAAGACCTTTTTTTTAACCTATTGTGAAATGACGTACAAGCTTTTTTTCCAGCCTCTGAAACCTGAGAAACGGTTTCCTAAATATTTGAAGAGTTATTGCTTGATCCTTTTACTAGACTGCATTTAACAGTATCGGGTGAGAGTTGCCCCTCACTGTCTGATCCTATCATGATCATATTTGATTTGTTAGACATGAGTTTTTCCTGGATTTCTGAACAACCGCATCGGGAAAGCAAACACTGGGAGCCTTGGCTCGTGCCATTGTTGCCCTAGTTTTGATTGAACCCTGGGTGGGTGGCGCCCAGCTGTGAGATCCGTAAGTCAGCTCCTGTTTCGCTATTAATCGTAAATCTGACACGATGAAAACTCACATGCCTCTGTGTGTGTTGTCTCAGACCTGCAGTGGAAGCCGGCGCACACCGAGGACACCCTGACCAACATGCCCCGCCACTCCCTCTACATCATCATTGGAGCGCTGTGCGTGGCCTTCGTCCTCATGCTCATCATCCTCATCGTAGGCATCTGCCGCATCAGCCGCATCGAGTACCAGGGCTCGTCTCGCCACGCCTACCAGGAGTTCTACAACTGCCGCAGCATCGACAGCGAGTTCAGCAACGCCATCGCCTCCATCCGCCACGCCAGGTCAGTGGGCCGGATTTGAATGTATTGATTGATTGACAGCAAAGTCTGATGGGAATTGTTGGAATGTTACAGTAACTATATATGTTGGTGCTTTTACTTACTTTGCATTGTTCAAAAGGCAGATAAAAGATAAAGGTCAGATTGGTAGCAAATAAAAACAGTTCTGTTGCTCTGCAGGAATTTTTATTGTAATTTTTTTATTGTAGAGAAATGTAATGGCTGGATTTACAAACTGTGGAGGGTTAGGGTTTAACGGAAAGATGCTTTTGAGTTGCATTGTGGGAAGTGTAGGACCCCGTGATTTTAAGCTGAAAGGTGGAATATTGCAGTCTCTGCTGCATACAATTTACCAGAATTACCAGTTTTTACTTTATTATTTTATGTCTTACGCGAGTCTACATTTATGGAAGCTCAATACTAAATTAAAAGTGCCCTTTAATAAAACTGTACTGTTTCTCTATATGTATCACCGCATCATGAACTAGCTACCATCATGGGCTGCATTGCAAAACTGTATTTGACAATATGCAATACTTGCATTCATTCATCCCTATCAGATTTGGCAAGAAGTCCAGGCCTGCCATGTACGATGCCACTCCCATCGCCTACGAAGACTACAGTCCTGATGACAAGCCTTTGGTCACCCTCATCAAGACAAAGGATTTGTAAAACACAACCATTCCAACACATCACAAGCTGTACGCTGCACATGTGCACACGAACACACGCATATAAATATATACAGAAAGTCGGTGTAAATTCTTGAAGTATTTCTTAAAAACAAAATAACAGCAAAACAAAATTGAATGTAAAGGAGGAAGGGGGGGAAAAAAAGTCCAAAACAAAAGAACAAATCTGGAATTTGATACATCTGCTTTCTGTCACGGGAAGTCCACAATAAGGCTATATTTGTAGCATAAGAGCATACTTTGCATTACCTAAGTTATTGATCGACTCTACCAGTGACCTCTGCTGTACAAGTGCGATGACTGTGGTCTGCACCAGACTGTCTGTCTGTCGGCAGGGCCAGCAACCCACAGGCCTACATTTCTAAGTGTAAACTCAGCAGACGGAGCTGACGGCAGTCCTTACAGGTGTGGTAGAAGTAGGTGCACTCCTCTCGATGCATACATCGTATCTTTTTCTATATCTTAAAAAAAATAAAATCTGCAGTAGGTTGCCTTACTTTGTGCATGGTTAGATTAGATGTTCTCTCTGCTTTATTTTATAATCCTTTACTCGGTTGGTGTTGTTGTTGAGTTGTTTAGTTTTATTCACTGAAGTTGTATTTTTCTTTTTTTCAAGATTGTGCCAAATATATTTTTTTTTGCGGCGGGGGGGTTAATTTGTGGTTAGTACATCATATACGCACATGTATAAAAAAAAAATACAAGTCACATGATTTTTCTTTTCAAAGTACATATCGTCCTGTTCTTTACATGAAAGTTTCTCAATGGTGTATCAATAGTAAAGAAAGTGGGTTTACTGGAGTACCGTGACCCTGCCATCCTACTGTATGTATTTCAGTAATATTTAGGTAGGTAGGTATATTTCTCAATGCACAGAAAAATAGTTGGTTTTACTCAGTGTACAAATTCACCTCTAGTATTGGCAACGTTGAATAGTTTTACGGCTCGAGGGTGGAGAAGAGGGAGGAAGAGGAGGCTGAGAGGGACGACATCTTCTCCAGACATATATGTGCTTCTCTGGAAAACTCTTGTCTGTGCAGCTGTGTTGTTCCTCTCAAGGTCAAGCAATGTTTTACCAATAGGCTCAGCTTACCCTCTGTTGTTCTCTCTCTCTCTCTCTCTCTCTCTCTCTCTCTCTCTCTCTCTCTCTCTCTCTCTCTCTCTCTCTCTCTCATTTTAAACACAGCAACCACATGATTACCTATTATATATGTTGAATGAAAACAATAAAGATTCGAGACAATAAAATATACATTGCTCGCCTGAGGTGTGTTTGTTGCTCTGACAATAATGAGGGTCGGGGGTTGCTTTTAATCACCTGAAAATCAGCAATCCATCAATGGCAGCTGAAAACCAATGTCTTCACCAATGTCTAATGCTCCATAAGGTTTTTTTTTTTTTTTTTTTTTTTTTTTTTGCATGGTTTGGCTTTTGTTTGTTTAACAGCTTTCAAGCTGCAATGTTCAAATATCAGTTTAGGGACCAAAAAAGTTTTTTAAATACATTTTTAAAAAACAGCCCCTATTACACTCGTTTAAACAGCAACATTAGTTCTTATGGATAAATGAGAAAATCAACAGCTAAGAGAGTGTCAATCAGAAGAGTTTATTCACTATTTATCAAAAGATTTGTGGCTCAGTTTGACAGATTCTTTTCCAAGATGCCCTACGATTTCGCTAAACCTCGTCCATCACAAGCAGCTTTCCAAATAAACACGATTCCTACATGAATTATCAGCTTGTCTCTGATTTCATCTAAAGGTAAACGCAGAAACAATACACCTGAAATGGCTTGTGCAAATGTAGCACCACCCATAGCGCCGCTTTTATGGGACTTTCCCTTTAAATCTGCTTTAATTAGATGTCACAATAGCATGTTGCAACATGTTTTGGGGTTGGAATGATTAAATTGTTTTGAGACCACAAATCCTGCTTTTTTTTCTGTAAACAAGAACAAGAAAAAAATCCACAGCGTCTGTCTTTCTGCTGCGTACCAAGGTCATACCCACCGGCAGCCGTGGGAAAGCCCTTTTATGGAGTGCTGGTAATGTGAACGCCCTCAATGACCTCAGGCTTTATCCAGATGTCCCCCATGTAAACAGCTCTAAATACAGACCGAGACTGCGGAGTCACATCGCTCAGCACACCTACATATATTCTGTGTGTACACGGCACCAGATGTTATTGATGGCTCTCACCTTTGCAGGGCGGTCTGCCTCGGAGGCCCTGTGCGTGCCCTTTGCCCCGTGTTTGCCCCGGAGGGTCAGAGTATTCACAGTCTGGTCCATTACATCGTCCATGACAGAGATTCTGGGTCTCTTAAGGCCTCCACCTTGATCAAACTGAGATTCTCCCAAATGGAACATTTCAATACAAGAAAACGACACAGAATTCTCACTCAATAGTTAAAACATTTTTGGCAGCAGTAAATCTAATTCATTCAGCCTTTTCCACAAAATGATGGATGATGCTTCTGTGGATTCCCAGACCACACGTTTTTAGAATAACAAGGTCATAGGAACCGATCTCAATTCAAGCCGGGCAGACGGAATTGTTTTGGTTCAACTTGTTGTTGGGGAGCTTAAGAAGATGGAAATGTGTGGGCATGACTGCGGCCGTTCACCGTAGACTTTGTCCTCGGCTGTCTTTTTGAAACTTGGGAATTGTGATAATGAAAGATTCAAAATGACCACATTTTTATTACCACTAGCCACTGAAATAATTCCATGCCTTGCCTATGTTAGGTTTTTATATGATCATCTCCATTTTAACTGCATTCCTGCACTTGCTGGCTACTCTGGTCTGGATGACTAATCGTCTGAGGCCTTGAAGTCCTCTTTATTACAGTGCTAAATATCATTGCAAGTGCACTTTGGTGTCCAGCTGAAAACATTTTTGATTTCACATTAAATTAATAATCCCGATGATTGTCATTTAAATGTCTGTTAAATGTCTATTTGTGGCCAAATGAGGTAACATAATGGTGATTGAGCGTGTAGCCCGCTGATGGAAGCCCTCGCATTTGCAGTGATGAGATTGTGTGGGTAGTTTGTTTTTATCCAAAAAAAGTGTCAGCGGGAGCTTAAGCTACTCTGTTGTTTTAGTAGCTTGTGTTCTGTGTTACTAAAGAAGACAGTCAGGCTGTAAACACAACACTGGCATTTAAAAAGTTGTTATGGCCAACGTTGCCTGTTCACAAATCCAACAGACATGGAGCAACATTAGCATTCATTTGGGGTTCGTGTTTCCGGCCACATGAAGAATTTAAGTCCAACGTTCACTCTCCCTTTAACTCCACTGGTCGAGTCTCCAGTAACTCGGGACAGAAACAGCTTGCTCTTTAGCTGGTAAATGTAATTTGGTACAGGCAGGTGTTGTTTTTTCAGGGCTTGCTGTGATGAGAGCCTGAACATGAAACAAAACCGTAAAGTCGCAGGCCATAAAAGAAAAACAAAGAGCTGGGAGTGAAATGCTTAATCACTCTGTAGCACAGAGGGCTGCAGTCTGTGTTGATTAGTGTAGCTTTAAAAAAGTACTTTTTATTCAAGAGAAGCTTGAAAAATGTCTGTATGTGGGCCTTATGTAATGTCATGTCATGTCTTGAAGCTCAGACTTGTGCAATAACAAACAAATCCTCATTATATGAACAGTTTGCTTCTAGCATAGTTGCATAACAAACTCCTTTCTTTCTGAAACTCAAAAACCAGCTTTGTTTGTCTGGCGGAACCGTCGATTTCATGAAGCACCTGAACGCAGCATCAAGAGCCTACGTACTAGACACGGCCGCAGCAGGTACCTCCACCTGCTGGCCGGGCTGCTTACTACAGCCAGGCGGAGCAAACACATCATTCTTTACCGACCAGTCCGGATCGAAGGAGGGCAGAGAGGCGAGCCGTGAAAAGCGAACAGATGTGAACCGGACTACGGAAAGAGAACACGCTGTTGTTAAAAGACGGAGAACCCCTTGATACTGCTAGTATGTGGCAACCCGCGTCGGAGCGATTGCAGGTAAGATTCCGGCGCGCGCGCGCGTGGGCGCGTGTGTGGAAACGCTTGCTGTCGACAGGGCCAGCGGTAAATAAACGGTTCAGCCGCGTGAACAGTCGCCGAACCCCGCCGTGGCGTGCTCCGGCTCGGAGAGACCCGCTGCAGGTCTCTGAGCCGCTACAGATGTTTCGTTTTCGTTCGTACGTTCCGAGTTTAAAAACACACACGCGTCTTTCTTTCTCCGCTGCTGAGACGTTTGGATGCATCCATTCACGTTACGCAAGCCGGAGCACCGCGCAACAATCTGCACCCACACCGCGTTACCGTGCTTAATCCACCGCTGGATACTTCCCTTAGCGTGTCCGTGTAGTGGGCAGCGATTCATTTGTGGGGCCTGTTTCATTCAACACAGTATGCATTCTCCGTTAACCTCAGTGAGCGTAACTGCAGGCCTTCTCCTCCTGTTCCCCCCTTCATGTTGTCACATCAGGATGCTTAATCTACTGTTCCCCTCCTCTTCGTTTGGGGAATCTCTACCAAAAATACAAGAGCAGGCTCTAGTAAGTAACCTGCTGCCTGCGACCTGTTGGGGCGGGGGGTATCAAACACACGTAGTTTGATATCCAGGGGCTGTATATCCGTGCACCGAGCCTGGCTTCTTCACGTCCTCGCACACGTAATGCTCTCCAGATGTCGGCCCGTCCGCCTGCCAAGTCAACTTGCACAATCCCCGTTCCGAGGAGGAGATGGAATCGCGAATTATTTTCAAAGCGTTAAAAAAGAGTTTCCGGCCGTTCAAGATGCGGAATGTAGGCTATGTGTGAGTGTAATGGAACGCGTGTCGCCATGGCAACCGCGTTCCAGAACACATTGCTCGCTGGATCACGTTCTGAGCTGTTATTGATTAACGCTGATTGCTGGATGTGTGTGTGTGTGTGTGTGTGTGTCCAAAGTGACTTCCGGTTTCTAGCTCAACAAGTGTCATTCGGTCAACGTTCACGTTACACAAGTGTAGACCTAATATATTGGTTCACAGTGTAACACACCCACTGTTAGGTTTTTAAGAAGTGATCCACATGGGATGGTCAGCTATACTGTCCCTTTCATATTGTGCATCATCATACTAATAATGTCTCCACAGTTGTTATGGAGGTGCAGAACAGGGCGCCCCTCTCCGTGTGAATGAACAAATTGCGATATCCAGTAGTGTGGCACTATTTGCATTTCGATTCATAAACTTTTGCACGTATAGAAGAGTAAGCAAATTGACAGAAGATGAGTCTGCTTATCATGGGGGGGGGGGGGGGGGCTTTCTAAAGTCCATCAGCTTAGCCTTGAAAACGTGAAGCATGCTTTACAAAACTGTGGGCATGGAGTTTGTCGAGTTCTTAGATGCATTGTGGGAAATGTAGATCCAGGCAGGTTTGCATGTTAAAAGGAATCACTCTTGTGATAAGTGGCTCCTGGAGACCAGCTGTGGCCCAAAGTTGTCAAAGAGTTTTGCTGGTTTTCTCTGCTGCCCCTTCAAAACTATGAAAACCCTGAATGGCAAACGTCTAACTAGCTGGATGACACTTGAGATGAAATGCATAAGAAAAAGTCATCCTGCTCTTTTTGGCAAAACGCTGCAGCAGGAAACCCTTCTACGTTAATCACGCACAATTCAAAAATGTCATAGTTCCAAAACAACTAAAGAATGAAGAATGCTTATGGAGAGATGTGATTATGGAGCGACAGCTGCCCATTTCCTGCGTTGTAACCATGACAACGGCCATCATTTAGCCTGGTGTCCTTTACTCCTTTTTGGGTCAGGCATGGCGGGGTGTCAGGTAGCTGATCTACAATGTAGCAGTGTTTATTATCTTCTGTGCTCTTCTGTTTTGTTGTTTTCCTTCACTATGGCATCCGTCCATATTATTCTCACTTGTGCTGTCCTCTGTTGCCATAGCAACACCTGATGTCTTGCTGCATTTTTGTCTCGCGCTCAGGCAGGGAAGAGGAGGGGAAGAGGAGGGGGGGGAGGGTCCGTCGTGGGTGAGGAGATGCGGGTCGTGGGTGAGGAGATGCAGGTCGTGGCGTCACCCGTGGCGAGTTGTGCTTAATATCGACACAGAAGTGTTTTGGAACCTAAGTTTGTGTTGCAACGCTGCGTCAGTGCTGCGTCGTGTTTTTCTCTCCCTTTGTCCTTCGTTCTCTCTTGTGTCCATTTCCCCATCCCTTATACCTCTCGCTGACCACACGCCTCAACCAGGGCCTTTCCTCGCCAGGAAGAGGCCACGATTGCAAAATATACCATGGTCTGGCACTCATGCGCATACATACATTTATATATATTTATATATATATATTTATATATATATATATATGCGCAAGTTGGCAGGCGGGTTAAAGCGTTGCACACACGGAACAGCATGCTTCCTTTTATTTAATATAGAGCTACCAAACATGTTTTTTCGCCTCTGTCAGCAGCTCTTTTTTTTCTCTTCGTTTTACTGTGTGTGACTCTGACAAACAGGGCTGAGCACATAAAAAGATGTCGACCTGACAGCGCAGTAATAGCTGACTGAGGTCAAACATGGTGGGAACCAGCCACCGTCTGTGCATCTTTACTCGCTGTGGCCATCTCCGACTGCCTTTTATTTGTTTCTGTCCCTTGGTCCGTCTTTGTCTTAGTCCGTCGGAGGTTGCTTTGTGGCCACAGCTATGTTGTTGAGACCGCGGCCTCGTCGGCAAAAGGAATCCGTGACCAGACTGGCACTAAATTCCCATGGTTCCTTCGACCTCTTTTTGTTCTTTTTTTTTTTAGCCTTTTGTGAACAAATGGCCTTTGGCTCTTAATATTTGATGAATGGGCAGAATCCCATGTTCGCAAAAGATATAATTTCTCAGGGTTTTCCATGGATTTACATTTTATCCTCCCCGTTGGTCAAAACTGAATTGTCTCAGCTGTGTTATTTTTGTTTTTTAAGCGTTTGCTTGCTTTTGGTTCAGAACACTTCCTGGCTTCACCTTTCTTTTCCTTTAATGTCTCTGTATTTGGCAGTGCTCTGTGTGTCCACAAAGAGTGGTTGGTTAGTTTCAGAAGCTGGCTCACATCCCCCAAATATTAAAAAAAAAAAAATTGGATCCGAGTGTTAAACAAGCTGATATTTCATAATCTGTATAAACAGATTACAACACATGATTAGGGCATTATTGTTGTTTCTGCTTAGATCCGAGTAGTATTGACCAATCACGTCCGAACGGGCAGATGGGTTCTGTGATTGGTGGATTCTTAATTTATCAAGAAAAACATGAACATACGGATAAGCAAAAATGAATCTGTAATTTGTATACCACTGAGCACATTTCATACACAAAGGCAATTCCAATTGCGTAAAGTGTAAGAACAGAAAGAAGAACAACATAAAATAAATTAAAATGCAAATAAAAAGAAGCCTTTCAAAAGGAATTCAAAGAATTTAGAGCAGAAACGTCAATACAGGATGGGAGGGCAAAATATTTCAGGTTCAGTATCTGAGATTCCGTCTCAGGTAGTGCAGAACATAAAGGTCAGCCCACCTTTCGTGAGCTTGCTAACCCCCTTCATGTTAATCAGCAGGTGGCCAACGAGACACGGGGACCTGGCTTTGAGGAGTTTTAGCATTTATTCACCGGCCGTAAGGTTCCTTCTGACTTCACGCTCCCTGTCACACATGTGCATGGGACGCTCGCTCACGTTGATGCCGAAAACAGACACGATGGAGTGCGCCAGGCTGACGCGCCTTTTTCACGTGCCCCAAAGGCTCCATGTCGACTACTTCAGATGTTGCAGCGGGTTCATTGTTTACGTCAAAGAGTTGTTGACGTTTTTACTGCCAGACAGACCTCCCCGGGTCTGAGGTTTGGGTACTTTAATACCCACTTCCTCCTCCAGAAGTAACCCACCAATCACAACATCCGATCATTGACCTTCTCCCACCCACACACCCGTTCAGACATATTTCCCCTCATAAACTGTCCCGGGATCAGTGGGGGAGGCTGTAAACACATAGAGGGACAGCTTAGAAAGTTACACTGCCCAATCCTTACTTACCATGCAATGAACTGGAGGGTAGGGGGGGCATCCTACTTTTAGGGTTAGCTGGTAATCTGCTACCACATGCTGAGAGACCCACCTCCTCCACCTCCTCCTCCTTCTCCTGCTCTACTATTGTACCGCAGAATACTCCTTCAATCATTTTACAGAAGGATGGATGTGTCCATGTGTATGAATGGCGTCTTGCAACGTGTGAGACGGACATGGAGCAGTTGACATTTGTGTGTCCAAGGGTTGTATATGTAGGGAGTAAGATGCTTTTTAGGCTCAGATCATCTCTCCGTTTAGCATCTAGACAGTTTTCTTCATATCATTTCCAGCTGTTTCCTACTGTTTCCTACTGTGTCATGATCAAATATAACCTCTTTTCTGTGCGTCTCAGTAAGCGTGGCAGAGGTCTGTTTTTACCCTCTTGTGCCGCGTCTGACCATGAGATTGACCCGAGAACCTCTTTCCCCAACGCTCCCGTGGGGGGAACCGACAGTTTAACTTACCATCTGTGACCTGCTAAGCTCATCACTGCAGGAGGCAAACTCTCCAAAAGTCCGTCTGCTTGATTTTCTCAGGGATGCGATTGTTCAAATGCTGTCCAGAATTTACATATTTTTCCACAATTTGTTTAATAGCAGAGCGTCAGCGTGTGCACTTGTGTCGATGACACTTGTGAGTTCCAAGAATAATCGGCGATGAATTAGCTGGCAGCGTCGGTTCTGTGGGTTCTTTCGAATTTCTAAATCTTAGAACTTCTCTCCGAAAGAAAATGTTTGTCCTCTATTTAGTTTATTGGAAGTGCTGTTTTTAAGCAAATGCATATTATATGACCCTTGAGAGCCATAAAATATGAATAACTGAATTGTTGTTCTGGTCATGTTTAGCCAAGTTTCTTTTTTATTGAGACTTCTTTGGGCTATAAATATGTGTTAATTACACGGGTCCAATGAGTCAGCGTGGATGCTTTTAGCATGTTGCTAAATATGTGGACCTTTTCAATGTGAATGTCACAACAGGCTTACAAATGCCCAAATGGTTTCATTGGGTTTACAGCAGGTCTAACTACATAAAGAGTGGAGGAAAAATAACTTAAGGAAGTATAAATAGACACAACAATGGTTAGTTATGCACACAAAAATCATGTTTCAGTACGTCGGATTTTGGAGTATCAAAGAAAATAAAAAATATCTTGTATATTCTACGGCGACATTGATATTTTATTGAGTTTGACACATCCGTGTCCATGGAGGCGATCAACCGGGCTAAACCGACTAGCATGCTACAGTCGACGACGACAGGTGCGCTGCCAAAACCTCCAGGTGCACCTTCTGCAAATAACGATGTTATGGTTGAGAATTGGTTCACCCGAATCCATCAAAACGTCGGTAACAGGTGTTGAGGAGAAGTTGTTCAATGGACTCGGAAGGAAGGAAGTGCTTGGCAGTTGCTGTAAAAAGAAGGCCGCATGGTGTTGAACGGGGTGTTCGGCTGTCACTTATCAAACCCTTTTAAACATCCTAACATTAGTTTTCTGATATGTATGGCTTTTTTTACATTTATGTAGTATGTGTGGACATCAGCCCCCTGATTGATTGCTCCAGGATCATCTTAAAAACAAGCTTCATAACTCTAGAGAGGATCGTTAATTTGAGATCTGAGGGTTTTTTTCCCGTTGTTGTGGCATTTAGGTCAGCAGACGGGACCCCTTGTCTCCGCTCAGACCTGACTCCGTCCACACTGGTGGTGGAGACAGAAAACCTGCCCGGGTCCAAGTCAAAGCCAGGAATAGAATCAATAGCGGCAGTAACTTGACGAGGAGACTGTTGGGACTTGAGAAAAGAAAAAAAACATTAAAATGCAGTGAAAATATTATGAATAGAATTCCAGCGTTACTCCACAAGCGGGCCCTCCGCTCAGGCCTTTTGCTCCTGGTGGGGGGTGGAGGAGTCCCCCCCCCCGCCCTCGCCATACCGGGGCCAACCGCAGGAATGTGAGCCGCTGTCAGGAAACTGTAAAGTGCTGACGCGGAGGTCAGCGAGCGTTTACACACATGTGGCTTTACTTTCACAACTCCATCTTGGCTTTTTCTCCCTTTCTCCTTTATCTGCTCCTTGCTTTTTTCTTGCCTTATCATCTTCATGCCTGACAGCCCCCCCCACCCCCACCCCTGTTTTCCTTTTCACCAACAGGTTGTACTATGGGCCGTCATAAGGCCTTTTTCTTGGAGGGCACTTAAATACTTTTTAAAAATATGCAGGTGTATTGTTCATCTTAGTTTTTTGTGTTAAAATGCTAACATTTAATTGGCTGAAAACCACTGAGGATGATGTTACGTCAGTTGTTTTGCAGGTATTCGGTCCAAAATGTTATATAAATCAACCTAATGGATCATCAAAGTCATACAGATTCATCTTCTGGGACCTTTGAATGTGTGGACCACATTTCATAGCGGTTCATATAACAGTTGTTGGAAGTATTTCAGCTTGGGCCGACCCTGTTGCTTGCCTCTTTAGTTAATTATATTCCACAGACTTCAACAAAACCGCATCAGATTCCATAGAAGATATCAGATTCTGGGGGTTATTGCCCATGTATAAGAACCTATATTTTCTGATTAATTGCTCGTGCTGTAGGTGTTTGGTAATGGAGGGGAAGCTGCAGACAAACAGCCCAGCAGACATGCTATATGCCTGTTTTATTCCCTTAGTTGTGAAAGTCCTGACTTCATTAGCCCTTCATTTTTGCCTCGAACTGTTCTGGGGAGCGAAGGATTTCCAACGGGGCCAGATCCACCATGTGGTTCTGCTCGGCTCCAGGAAACACTGGCAGTGGACTGTAGTATGAGAGCAGGCCGGCTCTCCTCCTCTTGTTTTGATGGAGGTAGCGAGGGCAGAGCTCCCCTTCATCTGCTCTTCACATTCTACTTTCAGCAGAGGAAAAAAAATAAAGAAAACTCACACACCATCCCACTTCCAGTCTCCATCTCTGTTTTCAACACTGGGATTTGTTCTGCGTGTGCCTTGAATGTCATACTTGTTGTTTATAATACACGTCAAACAAAAGGCGAAAACGGGACGAGCATTTGTTAGTATTTAACCCTTTTGAATCTAACTGCAAATTTGAGCCTTTAGGCTTCCAGTTGTCTGCTGCTGGTTGTTATGTTTATCTAAAACACAGTGCCTTCATGTCTCCTTTTCTCCATCAGCACTTTCAGACCATGCTGAAGACGAAGCTGAATGTGCTGACGCTGAGGAAGGAGCCGTTGCCCACGGTGATCTTTCACGAGCCGGAGGCCATCGAGCTGTGCTCCACCACACCGCTCACAAAGGGCAGGACCCATGCTGGATACAAGGTAGGGTCACATGAACCTGATAATCCCTAAATCCAGGCCCCCGCTCCCTGAACAGTAAATCTATAATAGCATTACTAGAACAATAATCACACTGTTTCTCCTTTTTCTTTTTTTGGACACGTGAAGTTTCTGTGTTTGAATCGCATCCTTTATTCATTAATACAAAAGGCGTGTGTGGGCACACAGGTGTGTTTGGTTTCCCCACGCCAAAACACGTGTTTTCAGTTCTTGCGTGTAATGCTTACAGCCCAAAGTAACTGATTATGTGGCCGTGTAGTTGCCTGCCTTGTACCACAGCATCGTAGGCAATAACTACAACTCAGGGCAACATGTGAGACAAGGTCAGGTGGTTGCGTGGCTCAAAAGTTGGTTTTGCAGATCAGAAAAGTAATACAACTCTCTAAACTACACATTTTATATTTGGCTTGAAGGGGACATCATACATACATAAATGTATGGTTTCTATTGGTACATGTTCTCAACTCATACTATATGTGTGAATATACCTGTATGGATTTATGATCAGAGCAGCCCAGATACCCAGATCCATGTGCACAAGCACGTTCTGGGTTGCCGTAGGAACATGAAAAAACACAGCCAAGAAGGCAAAAGTGCTGAGTCTTCATCAGCACTTCCCAAAAAAATCTGCATGTTCCTTTCAAATGTGAACATGAAGTGAAAGTCCGTTAGATGGCCTTGACTGGCAGAGCAAAGCAGTTTGGTTTGGCAGAGAGTTACTGAATCTTGAATAACATCATTATTTATAAAATAGAAATGAATGCTGTGATATTAAAAAATAATCAATAAAATAGAAATGAACCACAGACTGCATTGTCTGTGGTGAAAGCTTATTGACGACGGATTTGTGCCCTTGTGTCTCATCTTGTAAATGCTGCAGTGAAATAGTTTTAAGTGTGTCTATTTTCTTCTCCAACTCAAACCATACAAAAGGGCCGGTAAGATAACACTCCTCTGATCGAAGCTACATCATGTCTACTAAATTTGGTAGACAATATTTCCAAAGGATAAGCAGTTCTCTGTTGTGTCGCAATACTTGTTGTAGTCCAATTTTCCAAAACTCACGAGCATCTGCGCTCATCGTCGTGACTGGAAACAAAGTCGACCTGCTTCCTCTTTACAATACTTCTCCATAAAAATGTACAACAGTGGAAGGTTTACTAGCGTTTCTGCGGCAACGCGGTCACTGTTGGTCAGAGGATGGCGGTATTAGCAGTATATGAACGTTGTGCTGTGTAGCCACGGTTAGCAAGCCACACACACACACACGCACACACAGCTTCCTGTTGCACTGTGGGTACCGAAGCACTATTGGTATCCATATCACTATAAGTGTACTGATACTGGTACTGGTAACCTTCTTTTGGGTGGGAATCAAGGCAGAGGCGAAACACACACCGCCTCTTGTGACACTAGTATGATAAAATATAAATATCGATTTATCGCCTCGGTGCAGGCCGCTCCGTGCTGGACGCGGTATTTCTCTTTGGATCCAAGCATCCACTCGCCTCCTTGCTCCTCTGCTGTACTTGCCTCTCTTTCCAGCAGAATGCCAAGGCCACGTTGCCTTGGATACCACTACAGATATTCAGCAGAATACCAGCCGCACGAAAAAAAAAAAAATCCATTTCCTTCATCTGTCTGCAGCTTCTTTATAGGCAAGTCTGTCTGCCTCGCCGCCAGCATCTGTCGGCTTGTGTAACTTCCTGTCTGAGTCACTACCTGCCTGTCTGCATATCTGTCTGCCCACCTGTTTCAGCACCTCTGCTTCTGCCGTTCGACCTCAAAGAGATATATTTTTTCCTTTTCTGTTCAAACAAGCAAAATCTCAGCATTCCAGGTGGAAGCACAATGTGCTCCACAAAGATTGTGAGCAACCACGGATGTTTCGGCCACTAACGCGATATCAATTGAAGAAGATAAAACATAACACAAGTAAGTAGTATTTAAAGTGATGGATCGGAGTAAAATGCACCCTAGGTAATTTCCACCATGACACCCAGCCAAATACCCCCTCAGAAGCATTTTTAGCGATGGTCAACATTGGTCAAGATAGGGCTATCAGCTGAATGGCTTAGTACTAGCATGAATGGTACATCTTGTATATCTCGTAAATGTCCCCACTAATAATGCATGGAATGTTACCAAACTTCTGCAGTAGTACCCATAGGGTCTGTACTCACAAAACCAGCCATTTTAAAGTTTGTAAGTACACCAGGAGTTTATTTAAAAGAACACTTGCCTTATAGCTTCTATCCTCTCCTGCTAACGCTAGCTTCCGTGTTTACCTAGCTGTTTCTGTGACGTTAGTTTCACACGAGAGTATGAAAAAGTTTTGCTGAATTTTTATAAATGCTTGTATTATCAGGTCAACACTTGTCAACACTTGTTGACCTGATAATACAAGCATTTATAAAAATTCAGCAAAACTTTTTCAAGGATAGAAGCTATCAGGCAAGTGTTCTTTTAAATAACGGAAGTAACGGAATGAAAGACATTTGAATTAAAACCAAAAAACACATGGGTTAAAACCAATAACATAAGATAGTAAGAATTAATTAAAACAATAATTAAGACCTTTAAAAAATGAGCAATCAAATTTTAAAATAAATTCTAAAATTTACTGGAAGCCAGCCTGATGACCTCAGCACTAGTGTGATGGGGTCTTATTTCTAGTTAAAGCAGCTGCATTCTGAAGAAACGATCAAATCAAGGGAGAAACTGTCCCTTTTGGACATCTATCCACCCCCACCCCCACCCCCCCGGTCCACAGTTGCTCTCCCAGTGTAAAAGGCTGGCTGAGGGATGCTATGCCTCTGCCAAAGCTAACAGCTAGCAAGGATGAAAGGCACTTCTCACTGCCCTGCCTGGCCGGCTGCTGTCACAGCTTCACTTCCTTCTTCCACTTGTCGCGGCCCGGTGGTGAGACGGTGTGCAGACGGAGGTGTTAGTGGAAACTTAGAACCAATCACCTCGCAGTAAACGCCTTTTGCCAAAATGCTGCTAAAATGATCACATTTGTGTTGAAGTTGTTAAGAGTGCAGCTGCGACGGGTCAGTTCGCAAATTGGCAGGACAAAATAGATTTTTTTAGTATTTTAAGCAACAATACATTAGTTTCCGAGCTTCCACATCCTCAATTCTGACGATTTCCTGCTTTTCTTTGCCTTGTTTTTCTGTCTTGTGCGAGTACTAACAATAGCCATGTTAGTTATTTACGTTCATCATGATACGTATGGGGGCGTGTCTTTACATGGAGGCTTGAAGGGCCCGCATGTCAGTTTTGCCGACGTGGAAACTTTCTTGCTAGATTTAGCAACTTTTGCATAATAATCTAGCATACTCTTGCGAGTTTACCAACCCTAACTTAAACACAAATAATTTCTAGAAGGATTGTATTTACTATAACCATAAAGGTAAGCTTTATCTGCGTTAATTATGAAGGATGTCTTGCCATCAGCTCTTAGAAATATCATCAGCTGCTCTAAATCGCTCCTGTGTGATGATTTTGAGACGTATTACGACGTGATGACGTTTGTACAAGAGGCCCGTTTGGGCTGGAGCAGTGTGAGTGTAAATAAGATGATTAGTCATGGCTTTGTTAATGTGATTAGTTGCATTAGTTTGATGGTTTTCCAGTTCGGACGGGTCCGAATGTCTGCTCTGACCGCCTGCTGCTTCACACGGTTTCACTCCTGTACGATGAAACCAAACCAGCGATCGTGTGTGATTCTCCCACGCTGACGTCGTTCTCCTCACCACGTCTTCATCTCATCTGCCGGGCAGAGAGGTTCCTTGTCTCTCTGTACTTTGGTATTCTGACGTCAGGCAGTGAGCTGGACGTACCGTCACTTCTCCTCCCGTGAACAGAGAACAGAACAGACTCCGCTCCTGTTGCCCAATGAATGTGTACGTCTGTGTTTTGTCGAATGGAGCCTTTGTTTTTTGCCCTTTGTGAGTCACTTGACACAGTTAGGTCTAAGACTAAAAGTTTGAAAATGATTAAAGGGATACTTAAACCTCATTTGCATTAAGCTTTGTATCGTTAGACATCCGGTAGTATTTTTGAATGGTCGTGCGTCATTCCCTCATTTACCCTGGAGATCTCTGTATTTCTATCCTGAAAAGGGCTTCGATGACACATCGGAGGCTGCTTTGGTTGGAAGGGGTGGACGGGGTTAGACTACAACACTAGTTCCTCATGTTTTTAACCCGCCTATGGGGGGTGAGACCGACTGACGCTACAGACCTGTTACAGACCAGTGGTGGGGCCTCACTTGCAGAAACTAAAAGCAACATCCTCCATCTTGCTTGGAAGCTATGCTAACAGATTTTGTGAAGAAAGCTGAGAAGTAATGAGAATGGCGGAGGGTGTTCTCTACGAGCCGCATTATAGCAATAAGCAGTTGATCAGTGAGAGTGGCATTGTGGGAGTTGTTGTCTTCCATGCACATGCAGCAAAAAGTCACTGTCTGTCTTTTCACGGTTAAGAAGGCACCGAATTTGAAATATATTTTACATTTGGACTACATCTATGACCCACTTTCAATACAGATTCATGTTTCCACTGGTGAAGTATCCCTCTGTTGTTGGTCGTTTCATGTACTGTAAGCATCATTTAAAGGCGAGAGTTGTTCAGGGGCAGCATATCGTCTCGGTGGAGGAGCCAGACTGGGCAGCAGTTCAGGGCTGATTGACTCAGGCTGTTTGACTCTTAAAATACAGCACTTTCTGGACGGCGAGGCAAAATGCTGTCTCGAGTTTCAGTCAGTTTCACAGTGGTGCTTGTTATCTCTGTGACGGTACACAACAACAACGGAGTACAATCATTTTCTTACATATGCAAGTTAGAATCTGCCCAGTGCCACTGAAACGTTCTGTTTACTCTGGTGTGACTA
Organism: Chelidonichthys spinosus; assembly: GCA_029853015.1. Classification (NCBI taxonomy): domain Eukaryota; kingdom Metazoa; phylum Chordata; class Actinopteri; order Perciformes; family Triglidae; genus Chelidonichthys; species Chelidonichthys spinosus. The sequence goes on from CM056828.1 coordinate 14,403,572, forward strand.
GAATCACGATAAACACATGACGTCTCCGCTGCGAGTATGTACGCTCCGCTGCCTGTAACATCTTTATGCCGTTGGACAAAACGTGCTCTGTGCAGAAATGTGGACGAGATGAACCTAAATGTGCTCTGTATGCTGATCCTGATGGGCCGAGTTAGCAGCGTTTACACTACATTTACATGTCTTGACCAAATGACAGCATGTGATGGTGGAGGGGGAAAAATACGCTTTTTATATTTGCATTGCAAATTTGTGTGGGTGAGACCATATTTCATGGCCAGGAATTGAAAACTCCACCAGTGTCAGAGCAGAGAGTTAATGTGTGAGCTCAGACACATTTTTATTGCCGTCATCGGCGCACAGAGAATCTCACCGATGTATGGAAGGAGACGTGAAAGCTCCTTTCATACACACTGAGGGCCTCCTGTCTCGACTTACACACTTGCACAGCGCCGTCTTCTCACCGTGCAACACAAACAGGCAAATACGCACAGCACTTTAAAAAAAAAAAAAAAAAAACCTCATCCATCTTTGCATGCCGTGGCAAGTGGAGCCAGCTGCACTGTGCTGATTCAATAAGTTCGCAGGCATGTTAACAACCTCTTCAGGAATGCTGCATTCCCGAGCAGTAGATCCCCAGTCACGTTGGGGGATCCAGACGCGGGGGCCTGCCGAGGGTCTGACAGTGGGACAGTTTGCGTTTTTTATCTAGAGACCTTGCAGGAACTATCTGCATCCTGTTGTCATGAGTAGAAGATGCCAAATTTTTGGGGCCAATAATAAAATTTGGATATTTTTATGAAGGAAGCTAAAAAAAAAAGCCCATATCATTATGACCCAGATACATATAGAGGGGTTTTATTTTATTTTCTGCACCCTACATGTAAAGCTACAGCAAGCGTCTTTGCTGGTTGCCTGGCAACTAGTAAATGTAACACATAAAATAGTCTTTTTTATGCTTGTTTTTGTAGGGATTAAACAACCAGATATAACGTGTTAATTAGTGAGCTTTAGAGGTGCTGTCGGGCAAATTTCCTTTCCTTTGGACAGAGTCAGGCTAGCTGTTTCCCCCCATTTCCAGTCTTTGTGCTAAGCTAAGCTAACCTGACTGCTGTCTGTAGCTTCATATTTACTGTGCAGACATACAACAAAGGGAATGTGCATATTTCCTAAAAATGATATTCCTTAAAGATAAACTTGTAGGGCTTATGATTGCATGACTTTGCTAAATTGCACATCAACATACACTTCCATAGTCACTGTCCTTCTTTCTTTTCTGAATGATTCAAAAGGAGGACGTTTTGGAAGTTTCCTTTCGGACACCGATAATACCAGGTTTTTTTTTTTTACTTTTGGCAACCAAACTTACGTTCACCTCTGCCAGATACACGTCTCGCATGTTTCCAAATAGTCAGCCATTTAGTCATGAACAAAAACAATCGTATTTTCACGCTAACATATCATCTTGTGACATTTGGAAAAGTACACAAGCTTTTACTGGGTTGGAACAAACTGTGACCGGGGGGTGGCAAACAGGAAAACAGACCCAGATTGAGGACTGTTTGTTTTGTCTGCACCACCACTGTGTCCTTGGTCCAGCGTCTGGGAAACTGCATAACGCTGAAACGACTGGTTCCAGAAGTGTAGCTGGCTGTTTTCTGCCTTCACATCGCAGTCTGTTCCCAGATCTGATCCAAAGGGACCAAACCGCTCTCCTCCACAACTGCCTCCTTGTTCTGCTCTCGGTCCCTCTTCCTGTCATCTCAAGACCCTTTCTTCTTCTTCCTCCTCCGTGTTCCCAAAGCCGCTCCACGGGGACAGGTATCTCCTTATTGATTCTTCGAACTCTCTCATCCTCATCCCCATTTTTCCCATAATGCATCCTCCTCCTCCTGATAGCCGAACCAGCTGTGGCTCCAGCAGCAACAGCTGCCTGAGCTCTGCACCTCACACACACATGTATGCCTGTGTGCTGCTTACACACAAATACAGACTCATACCAGCATAGACCGACACATGGACAGTGTGTGTGTGTGTGTGTGTGTGTGTGTGTGTGTGTGTGTGTGTGTGTGTGTGTGTGTGTGTGTGTGTGTGTGTGTGTGTTCCTGTCTGTCATCCCACTGGCTCGCTTGCTTGCTGGGCTGCGGATGTTTTTTCTGTATCCCTCTGTGAATCCCTCACTTTTTTTCTGTCCTCCTTTGCATTCAATTACTTTCCATCAGCACTTTGCCCCTCTATCCGTTTACAACAATGAGTTTCTCCCAGTCTCTCCCTCCCTGTGCGTCTTGCCTGTTTCTCTTTTGTCATGCCATAATTGTGTGGAGGGGTTCAAGCATTGTTGGGTTTTCATCCAGTGATTCATCCAAATATGTTAAATGTTAAAGTCTGTTCACTTCATTTATGATTGAACGCAGGAATCGTTCCTGGCGTGCCTTTTAAAAAAAGTGTTGACGGAGTGACTGTGCTGCAGTGTATTGTATATATTTAATGAGGGATAGTTGCAGCCTATTGCAGCATTGTAAACACGCAAAGACAGCTTCATAGGCCAGCATTTGCATGTATTTGCACAAACTCCCCGATGCTTTCTATACGTGTCTCACACAGATGGACTGAGACCTTGGGAACTGGAGCAGTTACAATCATTTGGCCCGTGGCCAATGAAAATCCAGCTGCTTGTATCTACTTGTAAATCCCAAGAACAGGTTATGTACATTGTGAGCATTTGAACCACAGTGTGATTTTATCCTTTTTTTTAGTGGCCTTCAAAGTTGAAAATATGCAGATTTAAGAACAAAAGGATAATTTGCAAAAAAAAAAGTGAGCTAAGTGTTGGCTGATGGCTTCAAAGTTAACTTTTGCAGCCTGTGGTTTTGCTGACATTTTGTCTTTTTTTTTAAATTTCAGTGGATATATTTCAATCCTTTACTGGGATAATAAATCAAGTGAGAAGTGGGGTCATTTTCTCATTCTCTCTTCCACCCATTTGGACTTCTTTTTTGCAACCAGAGGTGTCGCCCCCCAAAGGGCAGCAGCAGAATGTTCAAGGCACTTCAGCATTCAGCCACACTTTTCAGAATCGGAGGTCGCCGACATCACAGACTCGGTGATGGCGGCCACATGTCTCACCACACATGTTTAATGTTTACCCACGCTCCTCCCATATCCGTCTCACATTCACAAACACTTGTACTCCATTTCTTTGTATCCATCTCCGTCCTACGAAGCAGGTACACGTACACATGTAGATTCCTGTCTGTTTTTCTGTTTGCCTTGGCACCATCCACCCCCCCTCCCGTTACTGCTCTTTATTTCTGTCTCTCCATCCATCTTTTCTTCAGTTTGGTGGTATAGGAATGTTAACAGTTAGCTGTGAGAGGGGATGTGAGGATAGAGGAGAGGGTGAAGGAGGACGGGGGAGGAACAGATGACGGGAGTGAAACGGGTGAAAGAGAGAGCTGAGAGAAGAGGAGACAAGAGAGTTGCAGCGTTGCAGGAGAAAAGAAGAGAAACACATGGAAAGTTGAAACAAAGGGGAGGGCTCTCTAGATCTCTGGAACGATTTAAGCTGCCTTGTCCGTCCTGCCAGCACTGAGACGACTGTTGAGCAGACTGCCAGAGCGGAGAGCAGCAGATGTGTTTCTGGTCTGGGATGGATGGATTGGTGTATCAGTTTTACCCGGAGCTTGATGAGTAGAAAGCCGGAGCTGGAGCCGTTCTGCTTCACACGCAGTGCAAACACTGACTCATGCCGGCGCCTGTAAGCGCTGCTCGTAGATCCTGACGACGGCGTCCGCGAGTCCGACCTGCATCACGACTCACATCTGTCCGCAGAATTTAAAATCGCTCCAGTCAGTGTGTTTTCTTCATTCCTATCACCAGTTTATCTGCTTGTGATACAGTATTTTTCAAGTTTGTGGCTCAGCCAGAGAGGGGAGTTTAGTTTGTTTTTTTTCCGTTTTCTTTTTGCTACCTGCATCCCACTTAAGGCCTTTTACACACTGTGGATGTTTTTTTTTTTTCCTGCAACAAATTTGCATGTCAAGCTATTTCTTCGAAGCAATTTGTTTTTGTCAAATATTACGTGGTGGAAAAGAGACATCGCCGATTTTTCCAAGCTTTCGAAACCATCTTTAAAGGTCACTTAATTGGAACAGAAGCATTCAAAACAACAGGGAGGCTCCGTAGTCTCAACCAAATATAGAAATAGTTGTATCGTACAGTTTTAATGCAAAATATTCAGAATATATCAGAATTTACACAAGTACTAAGATGCATTTAAACATGTATTTTTGGAACGATGGCTACTTATTTAGCATAAAATGTTGATCGTGTCCACATTTTTTTGTCCTTCCAGCGCCATTAATCAGCAGCCAAACCCAAGAAACTCCACACTGGGTTTCACATTTAATGTGTTTCGTGTGTTCATAAAAGCTCAAACATTCAGCTTTCCTTATACGGATGCTACGTTCACCTTTGGACTGCAGCTTAATACCTGATGTAAATGGGCTCAGTGTTGTCTTAGGACAACATGTCAGCGCAGTTTAAATGGGTGATTCAAGCACTGTAAACCAAAAAGAGTTATCCAGGTCTTTAGTGGTGTATCTGTGTGTGTATATAAACTGTGTATATATATATATATATATATATATATATATATATATATATAAACACAGCCTTATAAGTATTATTATTTTTTTTCTATTTCCATCTGTCCCTCATCTTTCTGCTCGAGCAATGTAACAATTTCCTCTTCAGCTGCATGTTTGGTTTGGACTTAAAGGAAACAAACTTTAAATGTTTGCTCAGTCTGGTGACCTCCTAACCTCGCACACTTCTCATCTTTACACACGCGCACACACACACACACACACACACACACACACACACACACACACACACACACACACACACACACACACCCCTGCCTGTCTTATACTACTTTATTTTCTCCCTTTCATGACCTCTCTACAATGCCAATCTCTTCTTCAGTTTTCCCTCCCTATTGATGACCAAAGCAAGCGTTTTGCCTTTCTATGATTATTGTGCAGTTAAAACAATCTAAATGTACAGGATACGTCAGTCACTAATGATTGGTTTAGGGATATAAAAAACAACAAATATCAAGCTGCTGCAACTCTTCATCTTGACTCTTTTCCCCTCCCTCCAAGTTGTGGACATTATTTATCTAACCAGTCACATTAACTAGATCCCTTCCTTATTCTAACACCAGACACAGACGAGCTGACATGCGTGGTTTGAGTGAAAACATGATCTGCCTTGTTGTGTTTTGGCCCGCTCCCAGCTGCTGCGGGAGAACGAAACCTGGCAAAGCATCCCAGCCTTCATTCAACTAGGAAGCCAGCAATCAGTGCAAACGATCGCAGTTTAAACAAGTAGCTCAATATCAAAAAATAGGAGAGACGGGGTAAAAAAGGAGTGCACAATGACTCTTTATTGCTGTTTGACATACAAACAGCGCACTGTGGATGTATCTTGGCGCAGTCTTTGGATTCGTTGGCCTCGCTGAGTGACTGACCGCCTTTTGGCTGCGCGAGGGTGTCATTGTGGTCGACAAGCAAACGGCCCAGCCTCCAAGCCGCTCCTGCAGACCTGTGGTGTTCGACCGAATGATGGATCAGGGCGCAAAGGCTGTATGTCGTCCCAACCCCAGCCCCCCCCACCCCCCGGCGGTCACCGCTAATGAAAACCAGGCATGAGGAGGCAGCTGATTTTACTTCCTGGATCTCTTACTGTTGCTTATAGGAAACTGGGAATCAATGTCATGTTGCGCTGTAATCAGGGGTCTTTAGGGGCTAATCCACCATAGCGGTAGCATGCCAGTGTTTTTGAGATACATGGAGCAGATGCTACCCATGCTGCTTTTCGCTAGGTTCACCACAAGTCTTTCTCGGAGCTGTTTACTGATCCACCTGACTGTGACATGAAATTAGATATTACCATTGGTCCAGTTCAACAACAACCAAAAAGCAACAATGGTGCATCAGGCCTCCAATTTCTGTCATTGAGACTATTTCAGTAATTGTCCAGAGTAAAAAACATCTCTGCTGTTAGCATGATGTGTTGCTAACATTTAGCTTAAAGGCTATTATGCTATTATTTGTCTAATTTTACATAAATTGGCCATACAAATGCGATGTAGCTGCCTGCGAAGTATGCTTAAGACGTGTTAATAGATGTATTTTTATTTATTTGTTTAATCTTTGGACATCTTTCTGCTGCCAGTCTTAATCTGGACTAACCACGTTTTGGCTCCAGCTCCACACTTAACACACAGATATCTATCTCCTTATCCCACTCTTGCAAAGACGATCAAATGCAGTAGATTTTATTTCACTTTGAAAGCAGCATCACCAAAGATATTGGTATCTGCATAGCTTTTTTTTGCTTTTACATATTTGTAGCTTTATGGTAAATGCTAAAACCCGCTTCAGACTTAACTGCCTGTCTGACCGAGAGGCTGGTCTGAGTGACTAGCAGACTGTTCTACATGTCGACTCTGAAAGATCCCATTCAGTGAAAATCATAGAGAATGAGGGCAGGTAGGCTTTGACGGTCATAGACTAAACAAAATTTGAGAAAAAAGAGAAGCAGTCAAATCACGTGTTGAATGAAAAACCGGACCAGGGCCTCTGCTTTGTATCATTTTCTGGCGCTCCAGGTCGGTCTGGCATCGGTATCTGTTGATCTGCTCGGTGGAACTCTGTTGCTGTGGGATAAAACAACGCAAGAACTCAAAAGACTTGTATGTAATAGCTGCCATTTCTTAAGGGAATAGTGTTTTATGACCACGGCCTGGCTCGGCGTTGACGTATGTTCACCGAGGCCAGTAACGCAGGCCACATCTTCTATAAACGTTCCAGACTGTTATATGATACACATCTCTCCTTTAAATATTCACACTTATCATTGTGCTCATGTTATCTGCAGCCATGTGTGCTGCATGTAATGAACTGAGAGAGAGAGAGAGAGAGAGAGAGAGAGAGAGAGAGAGAGAGAGAGAGAGAGAGAGAGAGAGAGAGAGAGAGAGAGAGAGAGAGAGAGAGAGAGAGAGAGAGAGAGAGAGAGAGAGAGAGAGAGAGGGGGGGGGATTCTCTCGCCCCAGTATAAACACAGACAGGAGTGAAAACTCACGAGTGTTTGACTCATAGCACACTCCCCCTTTTTGTGTATTTTTATAAAGCTATAAAGAACACCGTGTAAAGAACGTGCACAAGTCGGTCATTATTCCTGGACCGCTCCCAGCATTTGGCCACTTTCCTATTGAAAACTCTAGCTTTGTTCACTTCTTCATTCTCTCTCCTCCTATCCCTCTCCATCTCCTCAGTCTATCGCTCTCCTGGTATGCAGTGTCATTACTTGTGGTATTCTATGGTCCTTGTTGCAGCCACAGCTCTACATGTTTTTTTTTTTTTCTTTTTGGTAAAAAGCCCACACACATCCTTCTACATGTCAGCACTATTACCACAGAAAATCAAAAAAGCCTCTCATCACCACGATAGAGACTTAGGTAAATTATCCAAAAGATGTGCATGAACATTAATAACTGCCTGAGATGATTTAGAAAGGAAATGCCTCCACTCGTAATGGAGATAAAGAACAGTTTATGAGTTATTCAGACCATTCTCGACCCTGATAACAGCCACCACATATCACAGCAGTGACTCTGCATCTGTGTTATCTTGATGTGAAAGTTGCAGATATTGATTCTTTGCAGGTTGATGAGTGAACACTCCTTAATAAAGCTACAAAAGATAAGGATGCCAGGTGACCACAAGTGCTTCACCTAAATGATGTTAAATGTTTTAATCATGGTGTTTCTCAGGGGTCCGTACTTGGCCTGCTGTTAATTTGCACAATTTGCACTTTTCTGCTCCATTGGGTGATATAAAAACTATTATATCCTCTTCTATGCAGATGATAGTTATTCATTCCACTGCAATCCAACAATCTAACTGTCTGACAACTTTCTTGCCTTCCTAATGACATTTAACATGAGAACATTTTCCAAACTTGCTGATGATAAATCTGAGGTCATACTAAGCCGAAGGGTGATGTCCAGACATGTTTTTTTTTATTTCATTTTTCAAGAAAGTCTCTCAAAAGAGTTCATTTTGGCGCCCCCTGCAGATTCACAAAAGGTTGTATATGCCTTTTTAATTTTTACTGTAATGCACCTCATGGTGGTTAAAGTCAGAGCTCCCTCCACTGGCTTGAATCGGTGTAGAACGCTGCCGCTTGAATTATATTATGCACAAGAAGATACACACTTGTGTCCTGTTCTAGCCAAATTAAATTGTTACATTAAGTCCCTATTACGTTCTGCAATGATTTAAAAATAATTACTGCTGACTTTCAAAGTATTAAATGGCCTTGCGCCGAAATATCTCACTGATTTGCTGACTCCTTGTATGCCTGAGAATTCCTTTAGATGGATGGGCTCTGCTGCGTGTAATTCCGAAACCTATGCTGGTGACAGAATGTGATCGGTGAGATATACGTAAATGAAAAAGGCAAAATAATCATGCACAGTAGGTTGGCAGGCCTTTTTAAATCATTAAAATTGTCCCTGGGTCATTTCCTATAATAAAAAGTGCTTGTTAAATAATCCTAATAATAACAAACTTTCAGAATGACAGAAGCAGTTTTTCCACTTTATTTTTTCCCTTTACTGAAGAGTGTGTAGATCTGTTGGTATTTATGTTGTTGTATTTTCTGTTGTGGTTTAATAGTATCTGTGTGTGTCTTCCTACAGGTGGCCTACCTGGGTAAGGTGACAATCTCTGGGACCCAGTTCCTGTCTGGCTGCACAGAGTCAGCGGTAGTAGGTCTGGTGGAGCGTCGTGCCATTGCCCAGCAGCAGGGCACTATCCCCGAAGGCAACTCTCTGCTGGAGATCCGGCCCTTCCAGGTGCGTCTCCACCACCTCGATGAGCACGGCGAGGCCTCAGTAACCATGGACACCTACCAGGTGGCGCGGATCGCCTACTGCACGGCCGACCACAGCGTCCGACCCAATGTGTTCGCCTGGATCTACCGGGAGATCAATGACGACCTGTCCTTCCAGATGGACTGCCACGCCGTGGAGTGCGAGAGCAAGCTGGAGGCCAAGAAACTGGCGCACTCGATGATGGAGGCTTTCCGCAAGACTTTCCACAGCATGCGCAGCGATGGCCGCATCCACAAGAGTGGCTCGTCGGACGACTTTGCCGAGGACTCGTCCACCCCCGACGACTTGACCCCAGACGACGGTTGAACCGATACTCGCCTAAATTCCTGATCCCCATCCTGACAAAACAAGGGGTTACTGGAAGGATGGACAGAAATCCTGCTCTCTCTATCTCTCTCTTTCTCTCATTCTCCCGCCACTTTCTCTTTCTGTTATCAATTTGGCACAAAAATAACTGACCCTTTGAAACCAACGTGTCCAGGATAATGAAGTAGCTTTTAAATACTGTAAAGGCAAGGTAGATGGAAAAAAGGAGTTACAAAAATAAAAATGCCTCCATTTACAGACAGGGATAGCAAAGTGCTATAAATGAATAAATGGCCCTCGAAGACCCACAGGAGCCTTTTCAAGCACCTCTGTAAACGCCCCAAGAGATTGACTCAACATTTCCTTCTCCATTTCCAACCACTGTCACAGCGACACTCAGCAGAGACTAGTTTGTGGTTCTTAAGCTTTTTCTCCCAGGAAAACAAAGTTGAGTCCCCCCCCCCGTTCTTCTGACCCCAGCTCATGACAACCTGATGCTACTCTTGCCATGTGCGGACCCGGCATAAATAGTTCCTGTGGACTTATTTCAGGGTGCCGACTCAGAGTTTATGAGACTGTTGGAGCACATAAATTCTTTAAATGTTTAATCATGTGGATCTCTGTTACGATGCCTTCGACCTCGGTAATAGCAAACGAGGATGTGAAAGAAAAGCTAAGCCTTTAAAGCACTATTCTTATCATCACGACGGTACCTTAGACCCTTACCCCGAAATCATTCGCCGGCACGGCACTTACTCACGTGGACGACGGAGCCGGGGCTTCTCCAGCCTGTCTCCGTTGTTGATAGGTACAAACAGATGTAGAGTATTCGCATGGCACCTGGGAGAATGTAGGTGCTACGTAGATGTTACGTTTTAGAAGTTCTCACTGGGCTGAAAGCCCGGGCCTCTCTGTGACACCTTAATCATCCACTTCTGTTTTGAGTATACCAAAATTCAGGCTGGATTTTTGCCTGTCAGATTATGTGCCTCACTTTCCTCTCACATTAGTTTGGTCTCTTACCCAGGTCCCTGTGTGTATATGTGGCCATGTGTGTGCGTGCCAACCTTTTTTTCTCTATGTGTGTGTGTGTGTGTGTAGGTGTAATTGCTTACTTCTGTACTTTGTCTATATGAATGTACATGTGAGTGCTTGCATCTCTGTGTGTGAAAGAGACGCGGTTATGGGAGGAGGGGGCTGGATTTTTTTTCGAATGATTAGCTTCTCATCGCACAGGAAGCATCCGTTTTGGAAGACACGGTACTGTGACCATTTGCCACGTTTTCGTACTTTTATCTCGTGCAAAATGAAAAACACGAGAGGACGATTAGTGCCAGTCGCCGAGGTTTGTAGGACCCTGAAACACAGCCGTCCAAGATAACGACCAACACCTTCCTGGCCTCTGCCGAATGTATGATGAGTCCGACGTGCTGTGAATGCCTCGTGCCATCTCTGGTCCCTTTCAGTCTCCCATGATCTCCTCGTAAGGGACGGCCGGTGACCGTTTTCACTCCGCTCCGCACCGAGAAACCGCCGTGGGGCCGAAGCTGACCGGAGCTCCGCACCACTTCTTTTCTAACTGGACTGTATTGAACAGACTGGACGCTATCAGTGGAAATAGTCTTCGGTCAGTGACTCAAACAGATTGATCAGGTGGCTCTGGTCAACACACACACACACACACACACACACAGTATACACACCCTAAATACGATTTCTACAAAAGGTACACACACATTGTATTTGAATATTGCTCAATAAGCTTATGTAAATACAAATGTATCACTTTCCAAATATTACAGCATAAATGTTGATAGCTATTTTAAGTAATAAAAAAAAAAAAGTTGAGAACCATCATGCGATACAGAAACAGTGTTATAAAGCCTACTGTGAATAATAGGTGGAGAGCCTGATAGCGGTTGGTGTGTGTGCGTGGAAGTGATTTGTGTGTGTGTGTGTGTGTGTGTGTGTGTGTGTGTGTGTGTGTGTGTGTGTGTGTGTGTGTGTGTGTGTGTGTGTGTGTGTGTGTGTGTGTGTGTGTGTGTGTGTGTGTGTGTGGGGTGGTGTGGGTGTGTGTGTGGGGTGGTGAGGGGTGTGTGTGTGGGCAGGCCAGAGGGGGGGAGAATGTTTATAAAGCTGTAGATTACTGTGTCATGTCTGTCTGAAAGCTCAGACACGCTTTAAATGTTTGAAAAGTGTTACCTTAAGTGTTTTCTATAAAGTGTTTGCAAAGATCAAGAAACAATTGCATATAAAGTATTTACCAAGACCAAGCATGTGATGGCGTGGTCTGTTTTTGTTGAGAAGCGAGAAGAAGTTTTTTCATTTCTTGATTTGAACTCGCTGGTTAAACATGATGATGCTCTGACGTGGAAGCCAAGACATATGTATAGCTCACACACTCCTCCGTTCACACGTGTCCCTGCATTCCTGAAGCTATCCGAGGTATAAAAATCTGCTTTGGTGCTCTTAAGAACTATCAGGATGTGACTCAAAGCAACACATAAAAAGCTTTTCGTCCTCTATTTTCATGGGATTGGGAATGCTTGTGTGTCGGTTGAAATATGACGACCAGGTACTATCACTCCTCCAAACTCGTAACCATAACTTTACAGTGTTCCCCCAAGCACGTTGCAGGTTTAAGTGTGATGCTGCCTTTGTCCGTCCTCTGAGGGAGGTTTGACTCTCCCATTCCTCACATTCCTCTTGTCTTTTCAGATCCTTCTTTTATTGCGTTGTTGTGCTCCGGCCCCCCCGTCTGCCAGAATGTGGCAGCAGCCCCTCATCTCTCTCAAAGTGCCCACATCAATAACAAGATAACTAGCTTGTCTCTGCTTCTGTGGCCGGCGATCATTTTGCAGCTTTAAGAGCTGCAGAGAATTGGAGGCAAAATGGATGCTGTGAAGAATGTTAATGTGCGTTGAAAGGGAACACTGCCTCCCTCTGGCAAGAAGAGCTACAGCCTCTTGCTTTGAAGTTTGTTTGTTTTTCCCCCCCAAAGTGACCTTTTCATGCTGTCAAACAGTCCAACTCGTCGTGATGAGAATCATTACTTTGTAAATGGCAGGAGGGAGACAGATTGTTTCGCTGTTACATCATTGGCTTATTCCGGGTACAAAGAAAACAACTGTGCACACTGATGCCATCAAAGTGCATTGGGTAGACGTGTCTTCGTTTTAGTAACGGTTTGCATGAAATGGATGCAACATTGCGTCAATCGCACAGGATTATCAGACCGCGATGCTGATAATCATCTCTGCACTAGAAGTTTGGGAACGCTGTGTCAACAAAGCTGTGTCGACCCCCCCGGTCTCTCACCGTACACAAGCTCCACTGTTTAGGGGCCTCTTTGTCTTGGGTCTCTGCTGAGCGTCGACTCTCCGGTCGCTCGCCGCAGCGCTCTTGTGTCTGACCCACTTCCAGGAGTGCATCAGCACAGAGGGGTCCTGTGGGGCCCCCGGAAAGAGGCCACCTCGTAAGCCTGCGTCTCTGCTCCACCGAGGCGTCGGTCAGTCAGTCAGCTCACAATACCACTCTGTTGCCGCTCCAGCTGGCCAGAACCGCCCGGCTATCCAACCCGCCAAGGGTCCACACGCTTGAGGTCCGGCTGGGGGGGGGAGCGCTGCAAAAACTGGCTTCTGATCAGACTGCTCTTATTCGCTCACCATAGCAGCCTTACTCTCTTTCCTCTTGGCTGCCTGCTCCCCAAGCCTGGGGCCCCCTGGAGCCAGTACTGTTAACATATGTGTGAAATGGACCAGGATCCCTACACATTCTTCCTGCCCTCCAGCTTGACTGACAAGGCACACTTTACATTGCGTGGTCTACATGGTGAAACAGTACTTGTTTCAAACATTCAAAATAATTTGTCATGACTAAAAGTTCAACGGAATTCAGGCCAGGCGGATACAGCAGTGGTTAAAATAAGACGAAAAAAGCAGTGATTGTTGTAACCACTGCTAATGCACTACAGGCATTATTTGTTATTTTGTGCACACAAAGCACATATTTTCAGTCTCTCAATTAGTTTGGCTTGAGCACTTTCTAGTTGCTGAAAGATGACAAAAGCATATTGTTGTGACTTGAGAGAAAAAGACAAAATGGACAAATAGACTTGCTCCCAACCCAAGAAAATATGCATTCGTTATTGATTGATTATTGAAAACATTCTTTCTTTAATTGTATGTTTGACCTTGGACACAGTTCACATTATTTTCCCTGTTATTAGTAAACAGTTAAAGAAAACTTTGGAGGAAACTATTGGGACACGTTTAGCATAAGAAAGACATGTAATATAAAGTGTTACAATAATACGAAATGAAAACGTGTTCAAATCTCCTGAAGGTAATACATCTTCCAGACATGATACCGAGGACATCCTCGGTTAGAATATTTCTTCCTGAAATACAAGCCATTTCCTCTGATCATGTCCCGATCCCCCCTAAAGCTTTTGTATGATTTAAGATTCCTGTCATAATGAAACGGGGGACTGGAATGAAGAGAAAGGAGGGGGACGGGGGGGCAAACTGCTCCAGATTCACTGTTAACCAAAGCCCTGAGGATTCGGCGCACGTCACGAGTGTAATATACTGACAGATGAGATGATGCCCTGAGTCCCTGGGGGACAGGAAATGTCTGGACTGAGATCCAGGAGGAGCCGGTTTGTCAGGAACAAGGGATAAGAGTCTTGAGAGGACAACAAGCTAAAAACAGAGCTGTTTGTCTGTCTGCAGCATCCTACTGTTTACTGCTTTGATACAACTCATAGTCTGCATATAGAGCAAACCTTATTTGCTATATGCAAATAAAATATTAAGAAGTAACACACTGTTTAGATGTGTATGGATAAGCTGACAACATTTTCATCTATTAAAAACTGTAGGAAAAGTGGTATCAACCTAACAGCACCTCGTAAACTCACTGAGTATCTCAACATGTGGTATTGAGTTTATCTAATCCAAGCAAAAGTGTAATATTTACAGGTTTTACAGGCTAAAGGTTTTTCTTGTACTATTAAGCTGTAGCAGCTTCAAGTATCCGTAGACTTTATGTAATTTATCCCACAGCTATTGCCTTCTGCCTCACTGTGAGGCCGAAACCTGATTTTAAGGTTCAATGCCAAAGAAGTGAGGGAGTAGCGAAGGAACAGCAAGGCGACGTGCAGGGGAAGCAGAAAGGAATGCATGTGGAGGAGAAAAAGGGGGAAAAAAAGGATGGATATGTGACAGGAGTGAAGACAGACACGGCTCATCTGGTCAGGCATCTTGCACCCAGATGTTGAGGGAAGAGGCCGGTCATCCGGCTCTGTCACATCCTGCTGGCTGGGGCCAAAACAACAGCTCAGAAAATAAACAAGTGACCCGACTGTCTCATCGGTTGAGAATGAGGTCACAGACACAAATAGATAGATGACTGAAAAGGAAAAGTAAAACTTTTTTTTTTTTTTTATTGGAACTCAAGCCTGGGCTTCCTGTGGCTGCTGTTACCTTGTTTGTCCACTTGGTGTCACCACAGCTCAGCGTTTAAAAGCAGAGTTTGAGGAGGAGCTGACTTCAATCAAGTGCTGATTATGATTCAGACCAGCATTTACAAAAGTTGAATTTATTATCGTATTATCGGTTACAGAATCTATACTTTGAAGAAATATCTGTATTTATAGGAGTGTAATAAAAACTGTGAAATTGGATTACAAAGGTTACATTTCACTGTTTCCCCCTCTTTGCCTTATGACAACGTGAGCTTTTTGTGCTTCCTGAAAGTGAGGAATTTTAAAATGAGATTTCTGAGGTGGGAAAAAGCATGACCTGTATGAACGGGAAGGTAACATCCGAGGCGCTAGGAGGATGTTGGAGATGATTCAGTCTTTTCTCAGCCACCAGAGGCTTTCCTTATCAAAATGTCATGACTTCTGGATGGGTGAACCTTCACATTTGCTTCCCTTCACACGTCAGAGCCTTTGAATACGAGATCATTGCAACGGATCACAAAACCACAAATTATCCTGTTTTTAATCCAGAAATCCAGCCAACAGAAACACCCGTCGCCTTCATACTGTATACATGTCAGTTCAGAGGCCTTGCTGTCAAGTTGGAAATGTATTTATTTTTTGCTTGGCAACCATGAGTGTTTTGACTCAACTGAAGGAGCATTTCGGCCGCCACATTTTGCTCTGCTTTCTGAAGTCATGAGCTGCCTGTGATGCTCAGCCGGTTTCATCCTAGAGCCCCAAAGCTCTGCAGGTTGTGAGTGAGATATAAGAAGCAATGTGGCTCTTACAGCACATCTTAAAGAAACAGGACCGATCTCACATCACCGTGTTATCGTTTCATCTGACTGTGTGTCTGCGTTTGTGTGAAAGGGATTCATAACCCTAATCCGAAATAGGAAATAGGATATATTAAGCATTGTGTGACACACATCTTTTATTTTCAAAAACAAACTTTGGCTTTTTAAAATGTTTAAAGCAATATGTAAGCTAAGCTACTATGGCGGAACAGAGGCTAACCAGGAAGTAAGGCTCCCTATGGCAGGTAAATTGCAGAAGCATGAGAAATGAAGCTAATTTCAAACAGTGCACCGTTAAGCCGCTGTGTAAAATACACTGTGGTGTTCTGTACTGCAGTCGTGGTTGGTATCACTCAGCTCCATCTACTCTTATCCAGAGCATCCAGACTACAAAGCATCTGTAGAAATCTGATGTGATCCAATTTGCAAAAAATGCATCTGTTTTTCTCCTGATCATTTTTTTTAAATCAATGTGGATATGCCAAAGAATGGATTTTGGCTGCTAGTGTGAACAAGGCTTAGTCAGTGTGTTCTCCCATGTTTTTTTCTCATTATGTCGAGTCTCTACTGTTATCTGCCTGCCGGATCAGCTCCTCCACTTATCTACTTCTTCTCTGCCTGTTGCCTCCTCATCCTCATCCGCATTTTTCCTTATCCTGGAATCTCAGAAACCTGATGGCGCTATGATCTCAGAGTCGTCCCCTGAACAGTGACTGCAGCTGAGAAATTAGTAGCGATTAAAGTCACATCTCAATAATTGGATCCGCTTGAGCAAATAACAGGATTGCCAATACACTGGATTTAGTTGAAGATTCCCCCATCATGGTTCTCAATAGTGTCACTGATTTTGAATTATATGAGCAGCAGGATTGAGTGACACTGATGCAGCCTCTATGTGACTGTCTTCATTCACGGTGACAGATTGTTTCACTGTCTCCTGAGGTCCCGAGAGGCTTTGGCGCCGCAAAAAAACCCTAAAACCTCAGGTGATTTGTCAGATTACGGTAAGTGTGGGGAGCCTCATCCATTTTGCAGCTGTCTGGTTGAGGGTGAGTCCAGAGTGAGTACAAGTAAATGCGTACCGCTCCTCTGTAATCAATTACGGGATGTTTCCTGTCAGAACAAACAGTTGAGCGCTGCTGCGCTGTCAGATGTTATTCCGTTGCTCATCGTCTGCCATTGAAGATAATCACCTTGTCTCCCCTGTTCACTACATAGGGACTGAAAAGGTCACGGGTCACTCTGTCTTTGCTACTGAAATAGGAAACAACCCCAGGTCTCCCACTCCTGTCAGTCTAAATGCAATATAAAACCTGACATCTGCTGGTTACACGATGTTACATCACGTTGCTATAATATGGTGTGTGTGGGAAATGTTGACCGACAGCATCAAGCAATTCTATTTGTTGTAATTGCTTTTCAATATTTTGAATGTGTTATTTAAAAAAATTTAAGAGTGACATAAAGTCTTACTTTGTGTAAAAGTAGCAATATCACAGTGCAAAAACGTTACAAGTGAAAGTACTGCATTCAAATATGTAATTGAATAGAAAAAAGTAGCGAAATGAACTTGAAGTAATGTATCATGTATTTGTGATTTGTAAAACCCTCACAGTGAGGTCACTTAATCAGCTGAGGGAATTCTAACCTTTCTAAAGGACAGCCATCACACATCTGTCTGTGCAGCTGCTGTTTTGTCTGACTTGTGTATCAGCATGTTAAGTCATACCAGTGAGGGCGTTTATAAGCCTGTTTTCCCTGTTATGGTCAGCTTATGCAATACCTTCTTCTGGAATGAGCAACGCATGTTGGTTCTCTGCAACGAAAGAAAAACCCCACAATAATCAACACTGAGCAGAACAAGTCTGCGTCCTGACAGAGGGACGTCTGTGGTCTGGAAGACACCGCACTTGGTATTGGAGAATGGAGCTGGTGATGGAGGGACACTAGATCGGCGTGGACAAGGTCCCCAGCCACAGTGAAGTCCATCACCACTGATCACACTTCAGCCTGTGACATCTGACACAATTAATCAGACTGCAAGTGAGTTTTTGTTGTTGTTGTTGGTTTGTTTTTTTGCTGCTGGTCAGTGTTACACGTCTGTGGTTTCAGTCCATATACTATATTATAATTACAGTGATTTATTGATATTGTTATTATTACTGATGATATAATTAGATACTCCCTACTGTTCATGGTACTTCACGTTATATGATCAGTCATTTTAATGGTGTTTAATGACCAATATGGGCTAATTTTAGTAAATGTAGGGAAACAAAATATGGCGATAGAAATAGATTACTTTCATTTTTTCTTACAGGCTGACATAATGATTTAGTTTTTTCATTTTAGCTCCGCTTTCTTAGCAAAGCATAATTAGTCCTCCTTATTTTATTTACATCCAACTAAAATCCCATTAGTCCTTCAGTTACCCTTCAGAGTCCAGCCTTCTGGCCACTTGAATCCGCTTCCTCTCTTATTCTCAGCATGATGAATCCCTTCAAACGTCTCCGAACAGTTAATACCAGCCTCCAGCCAACAATATCACTTCATCAACCTCTGACATCAGGATTTGTGATATTTTGTCTTCATTGTTTGCTCGGGAAGTTTTTTTTATTACATCACAACACTTAATTCTATGCTACAAGTAAAAATGACCTTGCCATTTAATTGATTTAATTGCTTGTGAATTTTTATTCCTCAACGGAGGGAACTTGTTTCCATTAACCGTCACCAGAAAGGGCACGCTGCTGGTCTGTAACCAGACACCTTGTCAGTTGTCTTTATCCTTAATACAAGGACATTTGTTTTATTTGCCTGGACCGGCCCCTCCTCTGGGTTCTCGACCCGCCTGTCAACTTGTCACATCCCAACACAGCTCTGTTTCTTGGAGAGGCAGATCTGAAGGTGGCAACGAGGGGCGAGCTGTCCAAGGTGCATATGCTAAAATATTGGCTATAACCCAAAACCACATGTACAGAGTTATCTGCATCCATATTCCAGCCTCTACGGATGAAGTGTGAATTAGAAACATGCATAGATTAAGTCCCTATATAATGACCCACACATTTTGTCCTTAAACTGCAGGTCTCCTTGAGGACTTGCAGGCGTTCCTCTTGAGCATTACATATGATTATTTAATGAGACGTTGTCCTTGGACTCGTGTCACAGCTTGCTCAACACATTAATAAATAAGCAGGAGAAGACAGTGACATGAAATTATAGGTAGTGCACCAACCTAATTGACTTTTATCATGAATAAAATATATGGACAATTTAAGGTGAACAGGCAACAATAGATCACCCATCAAACAGGGAAGGTTCCTTCACCTCTGGCAGCCTCCACAGGGTCAAGTGTAGTGGAACTCTCCAGCCACTACAGGTTCTTTAGCAGCAGATGTCTTGCATGTGATGCAACCTGGCCTTATCTGCTCCAGTAAGGTTGTCACGTCCATATTTAATGTAAACATGCATATTTTTGCGAAGGGAGTATTGAAAGGGGGAGGGATGATATGACAGTATCCCTAATTTAAACCTGCAATGACACGAGTGAAACAGTGTGACACTCATTCATTTTCTTTTCAGTTAGAGATAATGTGATCTCACTCTTCATGAGAGTTATTTCCACTCTGCAGTCTCACGCTATGTATTTAATAATATTAGAATCCTTCTGACCTTTCTCAATTCCCCATCAGTGCTCTGACATTTCCTTCCCTACCCTCCACAGGAGCCAAACAGCAAGGCCAAGGAGCCAAAGCAGGCCGATCGGCCTGTGATCGATCGACCTGTGATCGAACGGCGTTGGCATTGTTGACGGAAACAGGAGCATCAGTGCGGCCACCTGGTGCGAGCAGCTCTCTGATGCCCGTGTCCTCAGTGGATGGGAGAACACAGGATAAGAAGACCACTATGTTATAAAGCAGCAAGTCCGAAACGCCGGCAAAACCTTTTACTGTGAAAGGGATTTAATATTAAAGTAACATATGTGTCTGTTTACAGATGGAAGAGATCACTGATGAGGAGCTCTCTAGCAATAACAATGTATCAATGACAGGAAAAACATTGCAGACTAGATTTACCACATAATGAAGTTCAGCGGCGATGAGAGATCCACTACATCATCATAGGAGCTCAGCATGTCCAGTGAGTGGGATTTGGGATCACCGCATCCGTGTGTGTTATCACCTATCTTATCTGGCAGCGGCTCGGCGAGGGCTGTGCTGTATCTCCCTCAGTCAGCTCTTGCTTTTAGCGAACCGGAGAACGCACAGCGCTGCACCACTCAAGGTCACCCTGACGCCACACGCTTTCAAAAACACGAAGATCATTTGAATCAGGAGGCAAAGCTGGTGAAGAGGCGATAGTGTAAACCCGGATTATGGGATTTTTGATACGTTACAATAAGGCCAGGCTGCTTTCCAGCTGAATTTCAAATGTGTTTTTGGTGACTCGCTTGTCTCATGCAATCATGATTGCTTTTTAAAAAAAAATAACAACATTGACACTCAACCTTCCCTGCATGACCTTTCCCTGACATATTCAAAGTAATGTAATAAATCAATGCAATGAATAATACATCATTAAAGGTATGTTAGAACATTACTAAACAGTGATAAAAATGCAAATAAAAAGGCAGAGTATGCAAAATCAGATAATTTTATACTTGATAATAAAAAGAATGTTTAACACCACAACAGTTTAAATATTACATAATGTGAAAATACACCGATGACTTGACTTCAATGTGCAAATGGAAATGCAAATGAACTTTTAAGTAGTTTTATTCACCGTGTCCTCAGGCTGTTGCTGCCCTTGCATGCACTTTGAAAACACCCCTCTGTTTATTTCCAATGCGTGCTTGTTACCAAAGCCGGGTTTATGTTTTATGCCCTGCGTGGTCCGTGATAAGGGAAAGAAATTTGAAGTGCCGATGAGTGAGGCACAAGCTCCAGAAATCACTCCCATCCTCCCTCTCCCGCTTTGTCTGTCTCCACGCTGCTGAAAAAAAGCATTCACTTGAGCTCAGTCGTACTATCTGGAAGAAGTCTGACTCTAAAGCGCCCGATTCGCCTGCAGTCTTCGGTGTCTTGGTGTCAAAGCTCAATCACTCATCCTCTACCAGAGAGAAAACACGTACAGCCGCCCGCTATCTTATAATGAAAAAAACTGTCCGGCTTAGTGATAAGGAGGTGGTGTACTGAAAAAAGCCGAGAGCATGAAGGTACTTTTACATCAGAGCATAAGGTTATGATTAATAAAAGTTCATGAATGGAGAGGTGTTGCTGTGCTGGGTTTTGATACACGGAATCCGTGGAGAAGAAAAAACGAGAACGTACAAGTTCACTTTAGACAAACACGTTGATGAACAACACCCTTCATGTCGATGCCATTTGTGATGAGGCGGTACAAAAGCGAGGCTGTGTCACTGTCACAAACAAACACAAGGCACAGAGCCAGCTGCAGGACATTTTCCTGACAAGTCGGATTTGTCTGCCTCTCTCTCTACAACTCACTTGTCATATATGGCAGATGTTTAATCTGTTACCTAACTTCACCTTATCCCCAGTTTCTTACAGGTTTTTGACAGGCTAAATAAACACACATGCATGCTCCTGTTGTGCGAGCAAGCCAGAGCTCGATAAAAGTTATTACAATTTAACTCGAGGGGCGCACCGATGTGCCACATTTCATGGCGGTCCATTCAATAGTGGTGAACTCAAAGGTTAGTGCTTGATGCATTATGTGGCGCAGAAAAAGACATGATCTCAAATTGCTCTTGCATCATGAATCAGTACAAAAATTAACATTTTTAAACAGCTGATGCATTGATTCAACAAGTGTCTCTTCTTTGACGCACTTGCACCTGCTGTAATGTTAACAGTCTGGCACTTGGCTTTCATATTGCACACATGGTGGGTTTTGCACTTTCTGAAGGATTCTGCCTGTTGGGGATGTTGTAAGAGCCCGATGCCTCACTGGCTGGATAGCAAACACACCACATAAAAAAAACATTCATTTTCCAGCTGAGCGGTGCTGTTAGCCTTCTGACAGGCCAGTCATCCACTCTGTGAGAGAGAGAGAGAGAGAGAAAGCAAGAGAAGGGGGATCTCAGCTGAAGGGTTAATGCAATCCAGCAATCCTTGTAAGGAGATTACTCATCTCTTAACGAGCTTGCTCTCTCTCACCCTGGCCACCCTCCATCATCACCCCCCTCTCCCGCTGACTCTTACTACCACCAATCACAGCTGATAACGGTTTCTGAGTTCCACGGCCCCCCAGGTACCCGACCTTTAGTCAAACTCCACAAGAGTCTGGTAACTTCATGTGAGGAAGTTATTCAAGGCAATACGTTGATGTAGGTATCTAACAGAGCTTCAGTTTAAAGAAGGTGGAGAGGTTCGGGGACCAATACTGCACTGCCCTGAATCTGTACCAATTTGCGGCATGTAAAAGTGTTGTTGGGCAAGATACGGAAAGGAACCCACATTTCTCCAGAAGGCTGAAATCAGTGCTTGAATGTGCATTAAATCAAATCCAGATGAGCAGGTGGTATCTTTGCATGGCCTCTGCCATCAGTGTGTGTGTGTGTGTGTGTGTGAATGTTGACATGTAATGTAAAGCGTGAGTATATATACCGTCTGTTGTTGTTTAAAAAAAAAAAAATCATTAACACGGACAATAATCAAACAGCGTGAGGCGGACCCTGTTAATTGCTGAC
Source organism: Chelidonichthys spinosus (assembly GCA_029853015.1). NCBI lineage: Eukaryota > Metazoa > Chordata > Actinopteri > Perciformes > Triglidae > Chelidonichthys > Chelidonichthys spinosus. The sequence continues at coordinate 14,425,846 of CM056828.1, forward strand.
TCAGTCCCGCATGACGTGACGTTGATACGTGACGTCGAGCTCACCTGTATCCCACACCAGAGAAGTATGTGGAATAAATACCTGCTGGGAGGTTTCTGTTGGCAGTTTGGGACATTGGTTACCTTTTCTCCTCATTGGATTCAATCACCCAGCGTAAGTAAGTAACGTCTGTTTGTGTACGTCACATTAGCACGAGGCAGCAGGATGCTAATTGCTTGGCTACTCATTTCCGCTTTTTCCTGCTGCTTGCTAGCTAGCTGGTGTTCACATGATTTGCTTTGTGGCTAATCCCGTTTGGTCTTTGTTTGTTTGTCTGTGCTGTTGACTTGTTGAATTATGAGTAGTGTTGTTTGAGATGGCTGTTATTAGCTTTGGGTTTCAAACAGCATTAGAAGCAGGTCTCTCCGTTTTTGTTAATGGGTAGCCTGCATTTTATTGGCTTTATACAGGTGTAACCTTGAGTGTCACTCAGTCCTTTTAGCATAATTATGGTCCTGTAATATTTGGCTTCATGGCTAACTCAACACAGGACAAGTGGTCACATTTGTTCCAGGGAGGTTTATGTAACGCTTCCTAATGTACCATATTATCATAATTGCCTCCTAGCTCCTATTTTATAAAGTTACACTGCTGCCACACTCATTACCAACCTTAGGGATCAAACCCATGTCATCGATGGTCATCTTTTTACCACAATAGTTGTATAATATAGAACATAGATTGTGCACACACACAGTATTCACATTCATAGACAAAAATAATATTAAGTGAAAGATGAACAAATTGTGCCTGCTGCTTTTTACAGCAGAGGTCATTTACAGTGTCTACTGAGAAAATTGCTTTTGACAACACAAGTTGGACTTTGTTGTCAGTTGTTTCTGCGAGGCCTCTTGCTTCTACTTGCTGTATTACGTGTGGTTTTGCTTTAGGAATAGATGACACTAATAAGGGAGAGAGAGATGCAACCCTGTGGAGGTTGTTGTTCGTGGTTTAAAAACAAGCCATTTTAGGATATCCCTTTGGCTTCTGGGGAGTTTCTTGCTAGGTTTTGATTGTTATTTTTTTTTAAAAGGTCCACGCCCTTTATATTGAATATAACAGAAAAGAAACAACAATAAAGTGGATGGGGAAACTCTCAAAGTTGCATCTTTATTTTGTAATTGAGATGCATATTATAATCTCATCTGGTGTTGCAGAAAAAAAACACATGATGAAGAATTGATGTATGTGCTTATTTATTTATAGAAACAAAGAGGTCTTCCAGAGTGAGGAATGAATGTCATCCTTTTGTTGCTGTAGCCTAACTGTACACTGTACGACGGCGTATTAGGGCCACTGTCAGAAAAAGAAAAAACAATCGGAGCAGAGAGAGGTGGGCAATATTCTGAGATTAAAAGTCGCGAGTTTTAAAGTGGCAAATTTGTGACTTTAAAAGTCGCATTTGCATGTGTGTTTGTTGATCGGGTGGTTTGGCTAAAATAGCAGTCATAGAGGAAGTAATCACGTAGCTTGACCTGCATGTTTGCCGCTTAGGCCCCGCTCAATAAACACAAATAAGATGACAATTTGGCCCATATAAAATTAACCAACAATAATGATCAACAGCCATCACCCTAAGGACTTTAGTAAAGCGTTGTCGCACGTTGGGATGGATTAATTAGAAAGATAAAAGCGCCATTCATGGGAAGTTAGCTAGCATAAATGCCGGAATCATGATGGAAATACATGAAAGCACAGCAACATTGAATCAGACTCCAATCCCTCCTCCCTCTCCCTGGCTGGCATAGAGCCTCTGGTTGCTGGATTTTTGATGAAATCCTCCTTGCATTGTGAGGAGATTCACACTCTTGATAGTAACAGCTTGCATTTGGTCCCTTGGCCAGCTGGATATCTGATGATTGGGTGTGTGTATCGATGTTCGATCTTGTTCTTTTTGTTGAAGTGACACTTGAGTGCCTTTCCTACTCTGTGAAACATTCCTGTTGTACCTTTTAGTTGTCTAGAATATCTGTTTATTGTTTTCTGGCACCTCTTTACACTTTTCTGTTCTTGGCAACATCCCAATGTCACGGCTTTACATGCTCTTGGATACACTCAATTCAATTCAATTTTATTTATCGTGTCATATCACAACAGAAGTCATCCCAGGACACTTAACACATTGAGCAGGACTAGAATACGCTCAAGATTTCCAGAGTCAAGATGTCTTAGACACAGTAATCAATGTTTGGGCTGTCTCTTATGGTTGTGCTTCAACAGGTCCATGTTTTGGTATTACTCTATTATATTTATTTAGGCCTGGATTTAGAAGTTTAAGATTGATCTTTTAATATATGCCATATCCTTTACACATGAGAGATGGGTGATCCAAAACATGACAGAATTTGCTCCGGTGAAAGCACCGTCAGGCCTGAAGGCAGATGTCTGGCAGCATTTTGGATTTAAAAAGAGTGAGGTCAGAGTAGAGCTGGACAAAAGCAAAGCCACAGGCAAGTTGTGCTAACTAGATGTAAGATGTTATGGAAATCTCCGAAACCATTTAATCAGACACCCCGGAAATTCAATTTTAAAGAACCATTAACGATACCCAGCCCTCTATTTATGAGTACTTAGTGTAGTCTTAGATGTATTGGCCAAGGACTCTTAACCGGTGAGGTGCTTTAATGAGACGTTACAAAGCACTTTAATGCACAGCAGGATGGTTTAAGTGCCGAAAGAGATGAAGAACGTCACAGTTTTGCTCTGAGAGTTTGACTTTTTTTTGTACTGAAGGAGCTTTTGTGGGTAGGATGACTAATTCTATTTCTTCTAAAGTGACGAATTTGCTTCTTTAGAAGATAGTAATTTAATATTGTAATGATTTGACGAGAAACTGCTGTAGTATAGTAGTAGTATAGGACATAAATAATGTGCCATATCCAGCCTGCTTTAATGGTTTCTAATTGTCCTTTATCTCATGTGTTGTCACTTTTAGCAAAAGCACTCCATGTTTCAATACAAAAGGACAGAAACAGCAGGACTAAACCCATGCCCCCTGCTGTGCACGCTAGTGTGTCTGAGTCTATATTATAAAACTTTATTGGGTTGGCTGACTTTTGGCTCCACTGAGACCAGCAGGGCTTGCTGTGAAAAAGCCTGTGAAACTGCAGCCCCACAGAGAACACCGCCAGCGAGGTTAAGAGGGGTCCTACAAGGCCCAAGGACAAGTCAAAATGGTTGTAGAACACTGAATCAGCATCCAGAAAAGTCCACAAATTCTTTTTGTTTCTGTAAAAACATCTCGCATGTCTCACATTAATTCTTCCTTTTTTGAGGGGGGGGGGGGTTAGTCACATAAATAAGACGTATGCCTTCACTGTATGTTTTTCTCTGTAATAGATCTACTGTTTGTGTCTATGTCCTCCACAACCCTCCCATTACCATGTTACTTTATCACTTTCCTCAAGGGTGTGACACATCAGTGTGCTGTGGAGGCCTCAACTAGACATGCATGAACTCACTCAGGGCCCTCACCAAGGTCAATCACCACCGTATGCTCTGCTGGCCTGGCAATGACTCCTGCTTGTTTTCTTCTTCTTTGCATCCACATTCTGTATGTTTTTTGCATCAGCAGATGGGTTTATGAATGCATACATATGAAGCTGTTTCCAAATAATAAGCATAGCACTTTCTACATGCAGAGAAATGCACCACATTTACCATGCATACTGTATGCATGTACCTACCAATTACTATATCATACCCATGGCGGACTTTAACATGACCTTTTTTAATACGCTATAAGCAGCTTGTAAGGGATCACCTCTCAGGAGACTGGTTCTGCTTCTCTCACAGTCTGAGCTAAATTATTGAGCTAATTAATTTCAGCTTCCCTGCTAATAACCCCTATCTGTACCCTGCACAGTTTTGATTTTTGTGAATAATATATTACCGTTAGACAAGATGACAGGCCAACACTTCTTATAATCTCTTAACTTCATGGTTAAGCTATAGCCCCTTTTACACTGCCTTTTCGTTGCGGGGGTATCATGGCTTTTTTACGCCCCCGTCGTCAGTGTAAACGCTCACCGAGGTGGAAAGGCGTGACAGAATGTTACACCTCTGAGACGGCAACGGAGGTAGTCACAGAGCCCCATCAGAGGCAAGACGATGTGATAAGGCTTTCTTTGCCTTTTTTCTTTGAAAAGTCGTGACGTGGTGAAGACGTAATATGTGCACAATGTGACACCGGGGGGGATTTATCAAGCTCAGGACGTTAATCCGAAGAAGATATAAAGCTGGTAGTTGCTCGTGCAAGGCCACTATTGTATGCATCGACATGTATATGATGCACAGCAATTTCGCTTGCGCTTGAAGCTACCTCCACTCTCGGTTCCCCTTCAATTGTTGTTATGGTTTGCTGGGGTCCGACTCTTATTTAAAACGCCACACACGGGGGGGAAATATCTTAAATCATTATTGTAAGACTTTCTTCTTTCTAATGGTAATATCTTATGGTATGGTAAATCTCTTTTTCCTCTTCACTTTCCTGTTATTTCCTCGACTTCTCTTCCACTTTAGCTGTCCCCAAAGCAACACCCCTCATTTCGCATTTCATCTTGCTCTTCTGAGGCTTCTATTTTCCTGTATGAGACTGCGATGGGGGAGAATTTGCTGCTGTGACCTTAGCGGGGTGGAACAGGGATGAAGGATTGATGATGGGGTTAAGATTTTAAAACTTCATCCATTCCGCGACCCTGAATACAGGATAAGCTGTGGACGAATGGAACTTCATCCATTAACTCATCCACCTCCAGGATACAGTCATGGCTTCTCCTCCCTCTGTTCTCTTCCCTGGTAGTGTGGCATTAACCTACCAGGAAGAAAAACACATTATAATTTTAACTTGGTTCACAATATATACGATATAAAGGTTTTACAGATATTAAATGGAATATGCTGTAGCTCAAATTTAAAAAGTTTTGATTGCGTTGGCACTTTCAGCTTTTAACTTAATATTTCAGTCTGTGTTTTACTTCAACTTGCACTCTTAGCACAGCCAGCTTTCATATAAGTAGTTTAGAGAGTTGCCAATAGGCCCCAGTAACCTTCCATACTGTGAGAATATGAGCTGCTTTTAAAGCTTTACGCAACACTAAATGGACAGAAGGTGTTAGATGGCTGGCGTGGCTCCAGAGTCTCTTATCATCAGCCACTCAGAGAGCCAGTCGCTCAGTGGGATGGATGGCACATGACACCTACTCCTTAAACTGTCCCATGATGAATGGCCCCAATTATGGCCTTGACCTTTCTCTTCATTGCTCACTATTTCTTCCCACTTCCTTTAATCTCTTTCTGTTTGTCTGTTTACCTTTCTCTCACCTTCACCCTTTTCACTCTTAAGTTATGTTCACATGCCAAGCGAATGAGTGAAGCGAATGACCCAACTTTTTTTATTATAAAGTCTATAAAAGTCTATTAGATTTTCCTCCTATCAGACAAAACATATTTTATTGGTCTGTGGTCTCCCAGAGCTCTACGGTAGAACCTCACATTGGTATAGAGACCGAATCAAATTGTGTGTATAAACTAGGCTTGTTGGATGTTTTTAATTGTCCAGACCGTGTCATAAGGACAAATGCTGGTTCAACTGGTTTGCATAAATCAAACTGGTTTGACCCCGTACACCAAACCGAACTAGCGAACTAACTAGCGAATCGGTACCGGTATATATCGGTACCTGTTTTTGGTACTTATTTTTGCGTTTATGTGTGGTAATTAAAGTTATTTTGTATATAAAAAAAGTAGTCAAAACTTCTGAATTTTGAATATTTATTTCTCGATAACATCAAGGAATTCCAACATAAAACTTAAGAGAACTTTAACTTGAACTCCTAGTGGCAGCCCACCAAGTGTGCAATACTGGCAAGCGGCGCGTCAACTAGCATTTAAAAACAGCCCTGTGGACACGTAGCACCAGGTGCATTCAGGTACCGAAATGTGGTACCGATTGACTTCAAGTGAATCGATACTCGGTACTTCGGGGGGGAATTCTGTCGGTACCATTAAAAGTACCGAATTCGGTACCCATCCCTAAAGCTGATATGGCTATGTCCTTTACTAGTAACTCCAACTGGCTGTTCTAATGGGGGGGGGGGGGGGTTCCCCGACTTTGTTGAATTTTAACAATTATGGTAGCGGTCTTCTCATTTACCCATGTAGAAGCAATCTACCAGTCATCATTCCATTATCCATCCATTACTAGTGTGCTGATTTCACCACCTTAAGGCTGATGCTGAATTTGAATTAGATGCAGCTGTTGTTGCACGTTGGAACCATATGGGCCACGAGGCGGTCATAATTCCAGCATGACCAATAAAAAGAGTGTTTACCGTTGAGTGACGGCGTGTCACAATTTGTAAAAAGGGAAAATATGTTGGGATGTCAAAGCCAATGACCAGAAACATGTTACTGACCAGTGGGATTTAGCAACTCATAAAATTGCTATGGATGTAGAAAGCCTTGATCAGAAAGAGAAGTTTGTATAATTGACAGCTAAAAACAGCTGCATGGGACGGGAAAATGCCACAATGCTACCACAGCTTCAGAAATGATCATTGAGAGCATTGCTGGCATTATTGCCCTGCAGAGATAAGAAAAAGTATATTTGACTCTTTCTGCTAATTTACTGTGCACTGTGCATAATCTTGTGTGTTCGTGTGTAGCCAGCTGTCTCTCCCCCCTCTCCTTGTGTCCCTGTTGTCCCTCCCATTACGCTGCTTCCTGTGTGTTATTCCTCCAGGCAGAAGAAGACAGATGTCTGATAGGTTTTCTTAACAGAAAAAGACTGTTGGGAGGGCAGCAGCTGATGTGTTGGAAGATGGATGTCGATGGGTGTCGTGATCTTAGTTTGGCTTGTTTTCAACAGTTCATCCCTCATCCTGGATTGACAAAATGCATGCTTATTAAAAAAAAGAAGAAAAAAAAGAGAGTTGATAAAGAACCCATCTTTGAACTTGAATGTCTCTGGCGATAACGGATCAATCCCATATAAAAAAAATCTTAATGGACCAGTCTGGTTAGATAGGCAGAGTGAAATGGAAATAACAGAAATACACATGTGTGTTGACATATGCTCCCATTTGGTTTGTCAGCTGAGAGTACCCTTAGCTGTATTAGTTTTGGAGAAACATGGCTTTCTCACTGAACTGCTACAGCCTTTTTTTTTTTAGATTAAGCAGGATTTTGTGAAAAATAAATGTTATCCTTTCTGTGAGTTAAGCAAGTGTGGCACGCTCACAAGGACAGGACTTGTGAGGGCAGTTACGGGGCCCAGCTGTTTAGATAATCTTCATCACAGTTGAATGTTTTGCTGATAGATGTTTCAAGCCCAAGCTGAGAGGTAATTAACTTAATTAATTTAAAGTGACTGTGAGGAACTTTTATCTGGTTATGCAACCGTCTCAATAATACTGATGCCTCTGATGCATATGACCTACATGAGTAAATGAGAAGACTGATTTTTTAAATATAGCTATTCTAAATGCTTGTCACTATGCATCTATTTATTTGTTATTGGTGGCATCCTGCTTATTTGACCTATTTGTTACTTGATGGTTAGCTTTTCATGATGTCACTGGGTATAACCTTTTATGATTTGATCTGAATATTTATTTTATACATAGTGGGTCTTCACACTTTGTCGATGTTCTTAACAATTTGAAAAGTTTGTAATTGGATGTTTGTGCCACAATACATCTCCTCTTTGCACAGTAAGTCCTTGAACCACATGTTTGTTACAGCTTTATGGCTCTCCAGAACAACAACCATTCCCTTTTCATTTAATTCCTGGCGTCAATCAAACCAGTCTGAGCTGGTTGGACTGAACTGCAGCAAGCCAGTGGCCTGGATAATGGTTTTAATTGTTGGCCAAGAGGTGTAGGGAGCAGTCCCTTTGGTCAAACACGACATAAGTGCATCATGCATTAATCTCTCCAAATCTCTGTGTGACGCAGGACAATTTAGCCCCCGAATTGAACCATGGAAAACATGGTGTAATGTGTCTTCTGTGGCAAGGAAGCCAGCTGGAAATTAATCCTTGCACATCATCTGAGTCATCCGTGAAAGGAAGATGTTTTAATGTATGTTTACGTCTCAAAGAACTGAGAGCTTATACCCCCCCCCCCGCAAAAAAAAAAAAAAAAGATTGCTGGCCGCCGTGCTCCCATTAAAACCACAATAAAAATAGCAGTCATCTTGTTTCTTGCCTCTGGCTGTGTGTGTGTGTGTGTGTGTGTGTGTGTGTGTGTGTGTGTGTGAGAAAGTAGAAAGTATTTATCATCTGCGTAGCTTCATGATGGTGAGTAGATCCCTGGCAGCACACACAGAATAAAAAATGGCTTAACTTTAAATTTTTTTTAACCCCCAAATATTTTGCTCCGTTCAAGTTGCAGATCACATTTTGCTTTTAATTGGCATTAGCAGCAACAGACATTTGACTCATTCTGAGGCTTTTTTTGTGTGCTTCATTATTGAGACTTGAAACTATGTTTTTTTTATTGCATTGGTAAAATCTAGTTAATTAAAGTAAGCTTTCAAGGCAGCAGCTGAAGTTCTCTGATGCCCAGAAAACCCAGCTGCTCACAGGATAAGCATATGTGATAGTGGTGGGTAGCCCCCGGGTATTTGTGTGTGTGTGTGTTTGTGTGACTTTACTCACTGAAAATGCTCTCACAGTCTGTCGAGGTTAGTCAACAGACCAGGTTGAACAAGGGTCGAACCAGCTCCTTGCTTCACTTTCTTGGGAAATCTAAGAAATAGCACGGGGTGCAGCATGCCCCCTCGCAAAGGGCAAACATTTGAAAATATAAGCAAAGCAAAACAATCATGGTGATCTATAATAATAATAGTTCAGGATATGGGTCATATTTGGACCTGTGAAATGATGGTTGTGACCTTCTATGTTGTCGTGATATCTGCACAATGTTTACCTTTCAACTTCAGCGTTTCTGCAGTTTGCCGTCCTACACCTAAATATTCTGAGTTCAAATGCCTTCTTCAAGGACGCATTGAAGGTTGGTGTGAGGGAGCAGACAGCATTACAGGTTTGTTATCCTTGATTTTCCAGCCAAGTAACCTTCTGATGCCAAGGCTGCTGTACCCTTTAGGTCACCCTCCCTAAACGAATTAGCAGTTTGGCTCGTTGTCGAGGTTTAGGCGTGTTGTCCTACTCTGCTGGCCTCTTTGGCAAGAACTAGCCCCGTAAATGGCTTATTATACGTCCTACTAATCTACTTAAACCTTCAGGGTATGCTTGGGTGCGTGAGTGTGAGTGAGATTTAGGAATGACGTGAGCTGGACAAAGACATAAACTATTGTTTACATCCTGTAGGTTCATGACCTTTACATGCGTACAATAAAAAATACAAATAAAAATGGATCCAATTAGCTCTATTCAGTCAGCTTAATTACAGCACGTGTGTCTGACCTCATGGTGGCCTAATCTACTGTCCTCCCCTCCTCTGCTTCTGCTTTATATATAAATGTAACTAAAGGAAGTGTATTAAGCGGTATTTCAGCAAAACGAAGGTTTGGGAATACAGGCGGAAAGTACTTTTTGTGTTTAGTAGTTGAACTGGACCAGGGTTATCCAGGGTTTGAGTCCTGGCACATCTGCTGCAAAACGTATGTAATTTTTAACCATAAATGGTTGACTTAAATCCTATTTTTCTATTGGGGCGCGGTGTATTACTTACATGGCAACACTCAACTGAAAGGCTATTCGTCTAGACTGCATGCAGCTTGAAAAGACTCACAATCAGCCCCCTCCACCCACTCCGCTCAGTCTTAGCCTCTGGTGACGTGATGATCAATGTTTGTGGAAAAGTGTAGGCATGAATTTGCATCTTAAATTAGTGCGATACCATGATTTTCAATTATTCGTACTAAATAGAAGGTCTGCACTTGCATACAGAGAAAGGAGAGCTTTAACACCAACCTCTAGGATATTTGACTGCAGAGAAAGTGGGCTACATGGTTAAACCATGGGGATTTTTTGATTATTAAATGAATGACCTAATTGTTCATGTGAAATATGATGATCCTGCAATGCTTAATTGGTCTGTAAAATGCTTTAAAACTAACGAGGACCCTTTGCGCCACCATAAGAAAATGGATTCATAGGAAATCCCAAATGAACCCTTGTTTTGTATAACTCTCCAGTGAACAGTTGCTGCCTAGCACCCACTCTACTCAGCAGGGATTAGGCACACTAAGACACACATACATGGACACACACAAGCTAAATGCCCTCTGTACTGAGCCTCGGTGAGAGGTTGTAGCGATAGATGCAGCAGGGGAGCAGGGGCTGATTTTTAAAAAAGTATTTCCAAAGAAAGAGAGATCGACCCTCATGAGAGTGGTGAGTGCCTTTGGCCATTTTGTAATAATGCATGTTTCTGTTTGATCTGCCTCCTCTGTTGATGTCAGTAATAGTGTGGGCAGTGGGTGGTTCATATGCCTTTAATATCTGTGCGTATGGCGTTTGTGTGTATAGAAATGTTGTTGATCAATGCAGCAATTACTTGTTTCTTCTTGCAGTAATGTTTCTTTTAACTTGACTTTAGCTTCGCACACCTGTAGCATGACATGACACATCAAAACACGGCACAGATGTAACGCCGCGTTGAACACCTGCCACACCATGCATCAGTGGCTCTTGGTTCAGTCGTCAGATATTATGTTTGGGCTTTTGCTGTTGGCTTGTAAAGTTGCGTAACAGTACGGCGGCTTCTGTGCACAGCCGAGGGCCGAGTTATGTGTGTAGAGTTTGTGAGACAAGCATATCAGTCACGCTGAAGTCTCACGCTCTCTCTCTCTCCCCTTCTGTCTCGCTGTGAAATTGTGGGTGTGCGGAGGCTGTAGTGGCGGCAATCGAGATGAAATGGCATCGGTACTTCAGACACCCAAAATGCCAAATCCGGATAATTGCACGTTTTCTACCACGACAACCACAAATGTTATGTAATGTTTCAGTGTTTATCACCAATATGGTGTAATGCATATTGGATGTAAACATTGAATGTACTTGTTGGTTTTTAAACATTCAGTCATGTCCTGTTTTGAGTTAAATGCTAACTCTACTACATATCAGTGGTAGATATTGTACCTTTTACTGCACAGCCTCTATCTGACCACTTTAATTACTACTAGTTGCTTAGCAGATTCAGATTTACAGAGTACAATTATTAATAAACAATATTATTATTATTTCAATAGGGCTTTATTGAACCCCAGGTGGAAGTTCACAAGCTACAAAGCAGTATGTAATTAATATACAAAATGTATATAATCATTTAAGGTTATATCCATATGATACAACACTTAACCAACAAGCACATTAATACACATAATACGATCAAAGTATTTTTATATATATATATATATATATATATATATATATAACATTATTATGAAATACTTTTTTTTTCAAAACAAGATGTTGATTTCTCCTTGTATTCTAATCTCAAAACGCCCCGAAAATTGTAATTCGTGTTTAAAATCATAAAAATGTTCCCATCTCAATACTAGTGTTGCAGGTCTGTAGATGAAAGGTCAGGGATCATAAAGCATCAGTGTCTGTAATATTAATCTTCTGGGGATTTTGAATATGTCCTACATAAATTCACAATTAAACATATTTCAGCATAACATAACAGCATAACATAACAGCTGAATTGGCATACTGTTAGTCTTGTTCTTAGTGTGGGATTTTGATGCCACATGCTGTATGGCTGTTTTCAGGGGCCTCTGCAGTGTTGACCTGAGGAGAGTGGATTGAATGTTTCTTTGGCTGATGACTGCTGTAACTGTTTTGCACAAAGAGCTAACTGGATTAGCGTAGGCTAAGGCGATTTAGCTCCTGCAGCTTCATAGGAGGAAGCTTTCACACAGTTTTTTTTTCTGTCCCATTTTTTCACTTTAAAAAATATTTTTGCTGTAACATTAGAGGGGAAAAAAATGAATGTATTTTACTCGAATAATTTGCTCTGTTACCCCCCCCCCCCCCCAAAAAAAAAATACAAAACAAAAAAAACAAAATCAAACAGATGTCCTTTCTTTTACTGCCACCCACAGCACATCAGCAACAAGGAAAATAAGGAAAGGAAAGAGTTCAAAAGGAACAAAACTTCGGAACTTGCCACAAATCAGAAACACATTAAAACCTCACATCTTAGAAGGATATTAAATAAAACAGGCAGGGATAATCTTTATGGAGAATTTTAAGGGTAAAAACATATATATATATATATAAATAATTGCTTAAATGTATTAAACAATACATATTATATATGTATTATGTATTTTTTTGTCTGACCTGTTAATTCTTTTTTTCTTAGAACTATACTTTCTTTCATGAACATTGAAATTAAATGATTTATTTATTATTACTTTTTGACTGGATCTTCTCTGACACTCACTCAAACAAATCTAAAAATAAAATCGGTCCATCTCTAGATCTGTTTGAAAATAAACTAATGGTCATCAGTTTTCTTTTGCCTTGTTGTGGATCAGCCTGGTTTGTGTTGTGCATGAGCATGCCATTTGAATCCATTGTTGGAATGGAAAACTGTAGAGAGCCTACAAATAATTGGATATATACCCATTGGCTGTAGCAGATTAATGTCAACCACAAAGAGTCAGACAAATGAGATATGATGTGATGAAAATCTTTGAACTGAACTTTCAGAATCGGGGACACGTCTTCACAAATGAATTAAGTTCTGTTCAACAGGATGCTGCATGTCTCTGATTACTATTATTACTATTATTATTATTATTTTGAAGAAAACCATTACTAAAATCCAAGATTTATCCAGTACAGTACTTAATCAGCGATTACGATACAAGCTGCTATTATTCCTTTGTTAACGTCAGTTGCCTGAAGTTCTAATGCTTAATAAATTGATGATTTATTGGACATGTAACCGATCCACCTTGTTTTCCTTTTCAATCTAATCCATCATCTTAGTATGACACACTTTTCTTCTCCATGGATTGTGAGCTTGCATGTGAAAAACAACATGGCCAAGACGGCATTCTAAAAATACTGACTCCAAACTGTCTGGATGTCTACAGAACCACCAGGAACTGAATCCTCAGCCAAACAGCCAGGAATTACTGCTGCTATATATGACTACGGGCTCTGTCGGAGGAAAGAAATGTTCCCACATCCACCAGCCTGACAGCAGAACATATTAGGGCTGGGTATCGCCACTGATTTCCCCAATCAATTCGATTCCGATTCACAAGGAACGGATTTGATTTAATCTCTGATTCGATTCAATATCGATTCAGTTAGGGATATTTCAAGGCTTTGCTTTTGTCCAGCTCTGTCTTCATAGTTTTTGAATCTGTAATGCAACCACACATCTGCTCTTTGTGCTCTTAACATACAGTACAGTGTCTCCCCTAGAATTGTTTTCAGGCCCGTTGGTACCCACCGAAAAAAGCCTAAACAGACCGCGTGGGATGGTGTATTGGTGCAGTTGGATTAATTCAGGTGGTACAGCAAGAGACCTTAAATACAGGATAAGTGGTAGAAAATGGATGGATGGCACAGCAAGATTTTACTAGAGTGACTTATTAAGGTGCATTTATTGCACACAGTACAAATGGAACATGCTACATTGGCACTTCAACCACACAGTGTGCATCGTTCTCTGCTGCACTTTATTTTTCTGGGTTTTGTGAAGAACTTCACCAAGGCCTTGTCATAGGGGAACTTGGCCACGGGGGACCGTTTGATAGAAACTCTCTTAACGGGCTGCTTATGCTGACGGCATAAGAAACAAAACATCCCTACACATAATTGAGATTCTATCAGTTATCTATCAGTTACCCCTGCATTGCTGTCCATCTCTCTCTCTCTCTCTCTCTCTCTCTCTCTCTCTCTCTCTCTCTCTCTCTCTCTCCCTCTCCCTCTCAGTAATGAGTAGTTTGTCTAACTTTCACAGGAAACACTAATGTGCAAGTAGCTTAATGAACATCCTGGCAAAATTACAGAGAAGGGAATTTACCGAGTCGGCCAATAACAAACTGTACAGAGTAGAATAATGTCCTTTGCGGATCTAAGCAACAGTGATATTTAGGAAACAATGCCATCTCCATCACCAGTCCACCCTCTGGCCAATTTCTGCCGCCTGCTGCAGCGCTCTCTCATTGTTCTCAACCAGGGAGGATAATGACAATGGAGTACAACAACCGGGCGGACTCTTTTCATCTGTTCTGCTTTGTCTCGCACTGCATTTGTGTCAGATTGTCACTTTCACTCGCTGATCGTTTTTCTCTCTCGCTCTCTCACTCGCCACTATGTCCAGTTACCCGCTTAATTCCGTTCTCTCCCTTGCATACCCACACACACACACACACACAATGTGGGGTATTAAATTATTCATACTCCTGGCAGTAAGTGTCACCGTCAATGAACACAAACATACGAGCCTCCGTTCACAAGTGTTTATTTATAGATTTTACGGGGCTCTACAAAGGCCACGGCTCAGACCGTTTCCCGTCTATTCTTGAAGTGTAAATGAGAAGTTCTGACTAGTTTGAATGCTGAGGACAAAACTCCAATAACCCCTCATTAATTGTTAAGATGACGGCTGTGAAAGGTCATTGGTGGTTGCCATAAGTAAACCACAGCTACTGCACTACTTTGATGAAGGCGTTTAAACGCCTGTGTCACACTTTGCATTTTAGTAGTTTACAATGACACAAGGACTGACATGCAGTGCAAATGATATCCTTGTACTGTAGGCTACCATCTCATGAAAATCTATTGTTGTATGCTTATAAAATAAGATATTAAATTTTATTCAGGGTGCTTGGGTGGGTTCCTGGTCAGATTAAAAACCTGACCAGGAACCCACAAATAAAAATTTTGCCCTCAAGGTTAACTCTTTGATTTGTTGTAGTATTTGTTTCCCTGTAAAATTATCTAATACAATAGAAATACATAAATATGGTTCATTTAAAAAAAAAATTAAAAAAATTAAAAGATCTAATGTTATGTCATTTCAATATTTCAATCATTGGAGTGTTTTGTATGGAAAGGAAAAAAATAGTACCCCTTGTACTATGGCGTAAAGCTGCTTTACTTTACCAAGCGCAGTTTACCCAATGACTACAGACCTCAAAACTTTCTAATGCTTGACTCAAAACTTGCCGTTTCTCTTGAATCATTGTTTTTAATAACCAGCCGGAGGTCAGCGTTTTATCTTCCACCGCTGACGGCCGTATGTTTACCAGGCTCACCATTCTCCTTGAACTCGCCCCGATGCAAGAGCAGAAAGCTGAGAATTAAAATGTTTTTATCTCTGCAGTGTCAAGCTACTCATGCAAGCAGAGGACATTTTTATTTTTCGTTAGATTCCCAGAGGTTAATTTTTGCTGAAAAACAAATCCACTCTACTGCACAACTTTGACAAGTCTGCCCCCACCATCTCTGATTATCCGTGTTCAAGCAGCCAGTGGTAGAAAAATGGCAAACCAACTGAGATAAACAGCATTGCAGAAACAATAAAACGAAAATTGGTGCCTGAAGGGGACTTTTGTTTCTTCATGAGCCCACGCACTGTTGTGTGTTGTGACAAAAGAAAACCTCCCACAAGACCCATTTCACAGAATTTTGAATAATGTTTATGTAATTAATTGATTGCAATATATCCTCAAAAATTCTGGGAAATGGAAAAAGTTAATTGTAATAACTGCTAGTAATGTATGAAATGATCATTCATTTTGAAATAAACAAATTTTAACATCCTCTTTACACAAAAATATGGGAAGAAATCACACAAGTAATTCAATTGGGATCAATACTGTACATACATGATCTATTTTCCAATGCAAAAAATAACGATAAGTTCCATTTTTACATGAATTTGAAGCTCTTAAGACACATTTTTACTGAAATGCTGCCAACAGGGCATTGTGTCTCTCGATCCCATGATTGGTATTAATAATGTAAAACCAGGATTTTTAGCAAAACTGGCTGCTGTTTATTGCTTCAGGTATTTTCTTTGATACAGGGAATTAGAGTGAGCAGCAAAGGGATTTGAATTGAATGTTTAGTTCCTTGCTAATGCTGGATGTTTTGCTTGTTAATGCCAGCGTTCTTGGTAGCTTTGGTATGTCAGAGTAATGCTGATATAATCCTGCATCTTAATGTCATTACTTTGGGGTGTTTTACCATGCTGCCTCCTTAAATTGGTTACGCCGCCGCGCCAAGGCTGACAGAAGTAGATTTTATTACAGTTTTTGTGTGTGCACACAGAGTATGATTTCTTGACAGCCATATTGATTTTTTGTTGTTGATAAATTTCATTCTGAATTTGGTTTGGATGTGTGGTTAGCTGAAGCTCTGACTCCTGTATCGATTTTCTGATTATGTATCCGTTATTCTATATTTGCCAACTGCCAAAGCAAACAAATGGCATTCTGGATAACGCTGGAAATGAATTTGACCAAAATCTCCACGGAGCAGGATAAATTGTTATTAATGTCTTATGTCACCTATCCTGAGGTCGGTGTGTTTTTATTCTATTGTTTTTAACCCAATAGCTCGTCTGAATGTGAACATGGTATCCTGGCAACGGGGGGAGGGGATGGATGGTTCAGAGGTGAAGCGGTCCCTTGCAGGACCATCCATCATACGCTCAACCACAGATGGGCGGGCAGCCCGTGTCAGCTCGGCAGCATATGTTTGTGTGTTATCGTTGTGTTATGTGTCAGTATGTGAGTATCTTGTGAGCCTGCTGGGGACACCACAGTGTAAAGGGGGGGTTGGGACTGGGGTTTTGTGCCTGATGCTGTCAGGACAGCGATGAGGATCCACCAGCATGAGCAGCAGTTTGAAAGCTGACATTCCCCAGAGTGCAGCCGACTGGACAGGCAGGAATAAACGGGACCGGCTCGGGCATGCTAACAAGGCATGAGCCTTAATTGTGTTTGGATTGACTGTACCATGTTAATGCCTGCGCGAGTCAAAAGTAGTATGCCGTAATGAGCGTGCCCTGATTAGTCCTGCATGTGATGCAATAGCCAAAATGTGTAGGAATGTAAAGAAATTGTCATTTGGTTTCGAACCAATTTGGGAAAACAACAATTTCACAAGTTATTTTAGTTCATATCGAATTAATTAATATATAAAGCTGTATAAAACGGTATTTGTGTTTGAGAAGTGTGCGCAAATGTAGCTACAGACCAGCCATTTTTCCTTGTCATACTTTCCTTATCATACTTATACTTATTTTACTGACACTAGTATTCTGCAGGAGCTGTCTACTGCCATACAAGAAGGTTGGATGTTATTTCCATGTCCTTTTTTTTTAAAAAGATCAGTGTTTTGTTGTTCAAAAAATTAACTTAACCTGCATGTGATGGATGAATCTGAATTCTCCAGGATTTTAAGTGTGTGCCCAAAATCCCACAATGGATCCTATTAACCCCAGCACCTGGTGGATATGCAGTCAGCATGTAGGCGTTGGTGTCCCCGTTTCTCTTTTGCATTTCTGTTGCAAAAGCGGCGGGTTATTCATCCCGGGTCATCGCTCCTTCCCCCTTGTCTGCCTCTGATTTCAGGAGCTGACAGTAAACATGCTGACAAGAATGAGAGTGTGTCAGGGAGGGAAAAAGATGGGGGGAGTGCGAAATGGAGGGGAGGAAAGGGTCAGAGGTTGTCTGAGAGAGAGGGTGATAAGAGAGGTGAATGAGAAAGAAGAGAGGAGTGTTGTGGAAGCAGGAGGGAGACATGGAGGCGTAAAAACAGGTAGTGGAGAGAGAGAGGGAGGAGGTAAGATGTTTCTGTAGTAATCCTGTTAGAGAGAGGGGGGAGGTCAGGTTGGCAGTTTGGTGCTGTCACTCCGAAGAGATTGTCTTCTCTGCTCCTTGAAAAACATGCAGTAGACTTCCTTAATTTGAAGTATTTCACTGTGTCATTATTAGCTTGTCCATCATAAGCAGCGGTTTCAGGGTGATTATGTTTGAGTTGTGCACTATTTTGTGATAGTTTTACTATATTTTGGAAAAACAAAGCTGTACTTTTGATGGGAACATTTTGCAGCTGGACGGTGCACGGTTTTCATCTTGTGGTTTTATTAAACTCCTTTTTCATTGGGATAGGGAGAAAAAAATGTTTGTTTTTTTATTTAAGAAGCAGACAGTGGCAGTGGGAGAAGATATGAAATGAACAGACCATGCACATGAACTCAAGCACTCCAATGCATTCACTATGAACATGAAAAAAAACATGCTCAGATGCATGTTTTTTTTTAAGTGTACTTTAGGGATATATGACTAAATGGGAGTCTGAACTCTACTTCTCTCCATTTAGGTTCTTCTCTTTTTATCTTTCTGTTCTCTCACTTTGCCAAATGATACGTGTGAGTGCAGTTTTCCACTGGAAGCAATGTTTCTGTGAAAATGGGGATTTTTGCCAGTTGGCAGAGTCCCTCAGTGCAGAGATGAATGTATTTTCAGAGGGCAACCGGTGCATGAGGCTGAACCCCGGCAGTAGGATGAGTTTGGCCTTATCGTAGCTGGCCAAGGAGTCCCTGGATCCCCTGGCTCATCACCCAGCAGCCGATTACCGTCTCCCTGAATCTCTTTATTGTTTCCTATTACACTGAGGGGCCCGCACTAAAAAAGTGATGGGAATTTTAAAGTCACCTGAAAAAAAACCCAAAACAATGTTGTCCTACAGTTAAGGCTGGGTATTGTTCGAAATGTATTTTTTGTGAATGAAACCCTCATAGCCTAATTTGACCAATTTATGTTATGACAAATGAGTACAGCTAATTTCTCTGATATATTCATATATATATATATATATATATATATATATATATATATATATATATTAGAGAAATTAGCTGTGTGTGTGTGTGTGTGTATATGTATATTATATATATATATATATATATATATAATATATATATATATATATATATATATACATACATATATAGGGGATGCAACGTTCTCAATATAATATTGGTATGGTAATGGTATTTTTATTTAACAGCGACTTTATGTTTAATGGTATATTTATTTAAGTGACTTGATGTTTATTTAAAATGTCTACATTTACTTTTCATATTGTTTTAACCCTTTTATCCTCTACAAGTTGTCAAAGGTCAGAAGCACTTCTGTATTTCAAAGTGTTACATTTTTTTAAATTTATTTTTTTAATTAAAAAAATCTTAGCTAATAAGCAAAATGAAGAAATCATTTTTGTTTTGTTTTAATTTTCAATTTCAATTTGTTTTAAACTGTAACCCAAGAACCGAGGTACGTATTGAGCCGTGGGCTAACTGTTTTGTTGCATCCCATGTAAACACTCATCTGTCATTGCGAATGATGGATTAGTTCATTGCAAAAACCAACATATAGGCCACATCAAAGGCAATTACCCAATCAAACACTTATTCTACCAACTACCACTCCACTAAATTCTGCCAATAAAATGTTACGCCTCACTGATCTGTTTTAACCGAACATTCTCTGATCTAGCTCAGCTACAAACGTGGAATCAAGTATCTGCCGTTACTGAGTCCTCATTATAAATCTCTACTTGCTTGAATAGCACAGTTGCAGAAGGCTTTGCTGATCCACCCTCGTCACTGTGCTCTAGGAACCCGTGATGGAGCATTTTGTAGAGGACATGACACTGAATGTCCGAATAGAGGGCACACTTTTTACAGTGTAGTCTGAGCTGCCTATGCTTCTCCTCTCTGCTCCCAGTGATTAGCTCCGTTTGTCATAAGACTGCGAGGGAGAGGGACACTCACAAGTGTCCTAGATTAATGGATTATAGATGAATGAGCTTTTTTCCCTCACTTGGTGATAAATTAAACACTTTATTCACTTATTCTACGGCTCAGTCTTTCTGTCTCATACATCGTCTTTACCTCTGTGCCTCACTCCTTTCCCCCCCTTTTTTTCAGTGGTATGGAATTGGATTTTTAATCTAGTTCTATGAAGTGTGGTCTGTCTTCTTATGGCTGGCTGCTTCCAAACGTATTGCTTTAGGAAAGGTCACGGCCTCCACGTTGACACCACATTGTTGTTGGGTTGGACTCTGATGCCACAACTCTTTGCTGTTCTCCCTTTTCTGTCTGTCACCGCCAGACTCTCTAAAGCACTTCGCACTGTCACCTTGTTTCCCTCTTTTTGCCCTCCTTCCTGATTCCTGGGAGACACCTGTCGGTCTGCGGCAACTCATATTCAATTCTTTCTGACTTGTCTGTGCCCCCACCTATTTACTTAATTACCTCATTTATCAGGAACAGTCAGATGATGAGAGTAAATGTAATTTAATGAGCTTGAAGCTGGGAAACAAAATTGGAGCTAATTAAAGTACAATATAACAGAAAATGGCTTTCCATTCATCAAATCAGTTAATGTATCCTTGAGGAATAAACAAAGGTACAAAGGTGTGAGTGCATTTCCTCCCTTGTAAAAAAAAAATAAATAAAAAAATATTCAAAGCTGAATGACAAAAACCTCTAAACAGCTATATAAATCTAGCATTGTTTATGTCCATGTTCCTTAGTTTGCAGCATTCTTCTGCCCTGTCTTGTGCAATAGAGCTGTCAATTTTCCTCGAAATTGTATTCAAATTTTATTCCATTTTTTTTTTCAATATTCAAATTATATTCAAATGTTTAATGCTCTAAATTCAGCCTATTATTAATTTTTACTACACTACACAGGCTTACCTTGCCATTACCAATAAATATGGTGAATTATCAACAGGTGATAGCTTTAATTAAGCTTAGGCACAAAATGAATTACCTAAATCGTCAACTTTTAAAGGACGAAAAGTAAAACAACCCATTGCCATTCTCTTGGGGACGCTGCGCCCCGTTGCCATGGCTGCGCCCTCCTCGTCTTCCTCCTCCCTAATCCCCGTCAGCTCTACTTTCACTTCCTCACGTACGTCCTGCTGTTGGTCTTGTTACTGATGAATAAGCCGATGGAAACGCTGGTCGAGCTAGCTCTTAGAATTAAGCAGCATGAATGCATCTTTGTCATGACTGCATCACTTCTCGAGGTCCGTCGATATCTTTGTTTTCATTTCACCGAGTGCTGCTATTTCTGGTTTTGAAAAAACTTTGTTCATCAGACTTCATGTGACAAAAGCATTAGTTTATGCGGGTAGGGCCAAGGCGAGGATTGCGAAATTTGAAAAACACAAACATTCAGAAACTAATTTCAGCATTTGATTAGTATAGATTTTTTTTTACTATTCAAATTATATTTGATTCCTGGATTTTATTCCAACAGCCCTTTTGTGCAGCATACTGCCATCTTTAGATCAGTGGAATTGTGGGCACCAGCACTCAAGGTTAGAAAAAACATTGTTGGGCATTGTTTGATTAAGAGTTAATAGTAAAAAACTCATCTGTGTCATCCGGACCGTGTAGTGCATTCCTGTAGTGTATTTCGTTTTTTTTTTTAATCTTTGTATCAGGAGGAATGTAAACAGCAGCAGCAAAAACAAGGAAATCAACTCTGACCACCATGTTGAGCCCCGTTGATGTAAACAGACACACATATTGAAAGAGTACCCTGAAGCACAACGTAAATAATAATTACTAGCAGTGAATTCTGACCGTATAGACTGTATTGTGCAGGAGGCTGATCCGTTTGGACCCATTGTTATTCTGATCCATCAGAACCATCAGCAGAACAAGACTGCTTTTATTTCTGTCAAATATGTCTTCTTCCAATATGCTTCAGTGTCTGGAAGTGTCAAGTGTCACACTAGCGGACATATTACACACACACACACACACAACACACACACACACACACACACACACACACACACACACACACAATGTGTCAATAGTGTGAGGGGGAAATGATTGCCATTCTCCAGCTCCGGTAGGTCAACAGTGCTGAATCTCCCACTGAGCAGGGAAAATACTGCATTTAGCAGACGGGGCGATCGGAGAGATTGGCCTAAATGACGAGAGATGACAACGTGTGTTCAATGTTATTCCACGGGGGACACGCATGCCTTCCGCACAGGGATGGTTAACCATACAAAACACAAAGGCATCATGTCGGGCCAAGAATAATCTACTTACCAAAGTAAGTGCTGAGAACAAATCCAAAGGAACAACAGTCAGTCAGTCACAAGTTCCCAGAACACATGGTGATGATTTAAAAAGGTTTATTTAGACCAGTAGTCCTAAACAGTGAGGCATTACATTCACAGTGATATTAAAAAAAAAAAAAGAAAGAGAGAAAAGCAGCAAAACCCCACATTTGGGCCTGAACACAAAGGCCATCATTTATCAAAAGAACGTACGACAGAAAAACGTGCGTACGACCATTTCTACGCAAACTTCGGCATTTATCAATTTGGACATGAGCGGACGCTACGATCAGATCTCACGTTAGGTCTGACCGCGTGTACGCAAATCTGAGTCTGTGGATTTGCGGTGCAGCACAGCTAAATATGAAAATAACAAACCTCAGCTGTCATTAAGCATAAGAAGTCACATATTAAGAACAGATCAAAACGGATTCTTAAAACGAATAAAACAAACTTTTTTTTTTTTTTTCACTGTGCAGCAACGCGTTTTTTGGTGGCCAGCTTTAAATCGGACCACTTTTTCTTGACCTAAATGTAAAGAATAGTCTTGATTAATTAGCAGGCATAAGCTTTTAGGCTGTGGATGAAAAGATTAATTTAAGTTGTGAGGCATAGGTTAAGTCATGGATAATTATATTCAAACCTCAGCCGGAGTCCGTTCCTCTACGGCAACGCTGTTGACTGCCTCCGTGATCTTCTTCCAGACAGCGTTTTTATGGGCCCCTTTCACTCCACTCTTCAAACTGCGGAAAAGCACATCTTTTTTTCGCTCCACTTCAGATGTTAGGATGCCGATCTCCGTGTCGGAAAAGTTTTTTTTCATTAATCACACGTGTGTCCTGTGTACGACCAAATCTACGCTCAGATCTGCGCCCGTTTTCACGCAAGATTGATAAATGAGGGCCAAAGTTTTCCGCATTTGGCTTGATTTGAATCTCTCGGTTGTTGTTGGTTTATTTTCTTGTTGATCCACAAATCCATTCAGTGTTCTACCAACCAACAACAAATCCACAATTGCCCAAATATTCAAACTCTCCTTCAGGTTAAAAATGAACCCCAGCTTAGTCAAATTGAGCAGGAAGGGAAAATTAATGTTAACAGTAAATTGTACATGCCATTGAGGTGCGCAGCCACATTTTTCCTCAACAATAAGGGACAATAAGTGGTTATTGGCGACATTACGGAGTGATGGTTAAAGTGCAGACTTGTTGACTTATGGCTAAAACAATTTCTTTTTCACACTTTTTCACAATAATAGCATATTATCCATTCAGAGTGTTAAAATAAATGAGTGATTAATTAGATTTACATTAAATAGCTTTAATATCAGGAGCAAGGCCTATCTTCATCATGAATTTGTTCCTTTTTTGTGCTCTGACGTCTCATTGAGCTGATGGATGATACATTTCAGCGAGGAAACAAGACACACAGTCGGTACAATAGTGTTCACATTCATCTCACAGGCAACGAGGACTTCAGGAGAGGAATTGTTCGTGAGTGTGTTGGCATTTGTGTTCCCAGCACAGTGGGACTGAGAGAGGCTCACATAAATATCAATTTCAATGTTTCACACTGAGGTTTACAGTAATTTATCCTTTATTTCTTTCTCTGTCAGGCTTCTCTGTGGTGTTCCTGCTACCTCTGAGAGGTGCACACACACTAAGTGGAGCAGGAGAGCATTAGGATGGAGTGAATGGTGAAATAATATTCCATCCTCCCATGCATGCATCCAGCAGAGAGGGACTTAGCCCACAGTGGAGATTCATTTCAGATTGTGTTCCATTATTTTCTTAGCCTTGCACTGAAAATAAGAGCTCTCTGGGAAATAATGTGTTGGAGCCTTTGATCAGCTTAGAGGCTGAGACAGATTTTTTTTCTTCCTTTCTTTTAGTTAGGTCAAGTAAAGACGGTTTTATTGTTAAGACTCAAAAAAGTTCGGGTTTTTTTTTAGATAACATGAGCATGTTTAGTATGTTTTGTATGTTTAATGTGCTGAAGAGTTACGAAACTTCAGCATAGGTTGATATTGCTCCGTGAAATAAATAGTCGATTAGTTAATTAACAGACAGTAGATTGTTCTACCTTCTCAGATGTGTGGAATAGTTTTTTTCCCTTTTCTCTGTTAAAGCCTGAAATATTTAGGGGGTTTCGACTGTCAGACAACGAAGCTTTGAGTTTTATCTACACTGGTGTACTGCTGGGGATCCCGTGGAGTGCCTTGAAGGAATTTGGTGTAAAAGTGGACATGAGGCGCATTCAAACTTAACGAACTTTGAATCAAAAAGCCCACAGCTTCAGGGCTCTGAGTTCAAGCATGTCATCTGCAGAACGCAGAAAATGGTTCATTGACTGCAGTTCAATTTTGCTGCTGGATTTTGATGCCGGATATAGCCTGCTAATGCGACATTGATACTGGATAACATAACAACCAAACTTTTCTTAATTTCCCTTCAATGTCAATGAACAGGAGCGGACAGGTGGAACAGTGCCCCTCTGCCACTGGAACAAAGTTTTACGTTTGCATATGACGTTCAATTAAACAAAAACATTCAATCATGCTCTACTTTATAATTTCAGTACTACAATGTTTTCCTCTGAAGCAGATTAACACAGTAGGCGTTACAGCTGAGTTTCATATTTTTCATATGCTCTTGAATTGAATACTTTTTATACCAAAACGTCATAATTCTCAGGTTCTCAGCAGTGATGAGTCATGTTTGAACTGGCACTGCACTAGTAAAACATAATTTAAACTACCTATTCCAAGTTTATTTTTATTATTCAAAACAAGTATCAAAGTAAAATACAATAAGTTATTTCTTTATCATTTCAATATGTTATTTTAAATGCAAAAAAACACTATAAATGATAATAACGAAGTAAAAGGACAACTGTTGTGGAAAAATGAATCTGCCCAATAAAGATCAACAACCAGGATCAGCTTTTTCTCCGAGGTTTATTCCACTAAGTATTCTCATCTGCAGAAGAAAGTACTGTTCACCCCTGCCTTCTGATGCAAAGGTTCAGAATCAGCAGGAACGACCCTGAGTCTAACAACAATCTCCCTTTTAAGGAGGAGGAACCATGGACAGAGGACGGATCATGTCCTATCTTACAAAGACAAGATGTACAGGCAAGGTCAAGATTTACAGAACACAGGCGTCATAGTCCTGAAATTATCTTATGTCAATGTGGCACTCATGTTCATATCATAGACAAACAGGCATTAATTTTCGTCATAGCATAACAGTCAGAAAGGAGATGCGGATCGACGTCTGACCTGACAAATATTCTGATAATAAATTACAGACATCCAAAATTCCCATTACACAACATTGAAATATTTTGATGGTTTGTAATGACTTCAGGCTGCTTGAAATTATTATTCAGGATGGCGTTCAGTCCAACGCTTGCTGTCAATCACAGTTTGTAGAAGAAAATTGGAATCAGAATTGGCAAACATGGGAATCGATTAGTCTCTGGCAGCTTTTGATGATATCGTTTAACATTTTCTGACATTATATAGACAAAATAATTGCTTGATTAACAGGAAAAATGTATTAAACATATTAATGAATGCTGAAAATAAGGATTCTTTTTCATCTTAATGGACATGTTAACCTCATTTATCAGCGCAATTCAGAAAGTGTTCTTTCCTGGAAAGTAAAATCAGGTTCTGTAGAAGCTACTTTGGTGAGAGCCAATTATCTTTTACCATTTGTGAAATTGTGGCAGGTAATTTCATGCTACATACAAGGTAGATTGCTTTACATTAACATTAACTGCCTGCCGTATATTACCAACTGACAAATTGCTTTAGTTACTGGTGTACTCTTGATGTTATACCATTTAAATATGAGTAATACGTCGAATTACAACTTGACACCGGTGATATTTGGGAGCCGTGATTCACTGTTTTTACATTCAGCTCACAGTAGAGCCGAGTTGAAGTAAAGTTGCCACTTAATATTGTCAACCTTTTTAGGAATTTGTATTTCTCTCTAGGTAGAGCATGTGTAATTATTGTACCATTTGCATACTCTTGGAAAAGTGAAAGAAACGACATTAATAACTACTGGCTTTGCGAGACCTTATGTAAATATGGCAGGTTAATGAGAAAACAAGCAGGAAAGAGACGGAGGAGACAAATAATGACAGACGATGACAGTGAATGTTCGCCACAAGTCTGATTAGACAATGTGAATCCTGCAGTGCTACGCCATGTGCCACTGATCATTAATATGCACTTTGGAGCTACGTGACAAAAGGCCACAGCCAAGGCAATTTAATTTCCTAAGCAGGGCCTCTGAGGAGTTAATTTCAAATGCCCTCCAACCACGACGCAGTCTGAATTGCATTTGGAGGGAGAAAGCGGCATGATTGAGGGGGGGAATTTCAGACTCGCCAGTTAAAAGGCAGAAATAGCACGGCAACATTGAACAATATAAAACATCATGAATACATGATTTCCCCTTCAGTGTGTGTTCAACCTCTGATGCGGCTCAATCTTTCCCTTCGATGGAAGCGCTCTCCGGAGGAGCTGGGGGAAGTGTCCGGGGAGAGGGAAGTCTGGGCGTCCCTGCTCAGGCAGCTGCCCCCGCGACCAGGTCCCGGATAAAGCGGAAGAAAATGGATGGATGGATGGATGGATGGATGGATGGAAGCGCTCTTTCAGCGCCTCCATCGCCTCCATCCAGCTAGGTCGTTAGCTAGAACGAGCTGCACAACGTTAGCTCCACTTCTTGCGCTAGACAGACATGCGGCTCACATGGTTGGTGAATGCTGCTGATATGACATTAAATTAAGTTTGTGATTTCCCTTCAGAGGAGCAGATATTTCTTCATTACAAACCTTATAATTAACTTTTTAGGGCTGTCTATAAGGATAAAACAAGATCAACATATACTCCATCATTGTAGGAAATGTGCGTGTCGGCTTTTTCTATGTGCATGTTTATTCGGCACAGAGGTAGCTGAGCACAAACATTGGAAGCGGACGAAAACAGCCTGTCTGGCTCCATCATAGATGGCTTTCAACAACTCTACATCCATGATATTCACTCATGGTGTATTTAAAATGTGCAAATATAAAAACTAGTCAGATTTTAGGGAATAATTTGACATTTTGGGAAAGAGGAATTTTCCTTTAGAGAGAGAGAAACTTTCTGTTTCCCCTTTCACAGTCTTTATGCTAAGCTAAGCTAACAGACTGCTGGCTGTGGCTTCATATTTAACAGACAGATATGAGGGTGGTATTGATCAGCTCATCTAATGTTTGACAAGATAGCAAGTAATCATGTATCCCAACTGTTGCTTTAATCACACATTAACCTTGAATAACTATAAACTACATTAAACTCTATAGAAAAGCAAGGTTATTTTTGGATGTTATGGTGACTAGCTTTCTAAATAAAAACATGAATACAGTGTGTAAAAAAAGACAGTTTAAAATGATTTGCTCTTTTGATAGGATAGCTGCTTTCCCCTGCATCCAGTTTTTGTGCTATATTGGGTGAAAGAGATTCTGTCCCAGTAAGATTACAACAACACTTTTTTGGGGTATTTCTTTTAGCCTAATTCAGGTGTTTTTAAAAGACTCTGCCTACTTAATATTTGCTAGCTTTATCACCAAGACAGCCCTCAATAGGCTGCAGATTTAAGCCAATACCTAATTTCCTGATGAGTTGTCCTTTGCTGAGGGCAGAATGCATATTTAAGTGTGGTGTAATGGTAGCACTATGGGAAAGGTCATCAAAGGATATTAGAATATGAAAAGGTCACCAAAATCGATAGCTTTCCCATTGGGAGAGTTGTTGTCCACTAACATTTTTCAAATTAGTCAGACCCTGTTTTTAAGGTGTAATGGTCATAAGCCTAAATTTACGCCCGTCCTATAGTGCTGTCAATTTTCCTCTATAATCCTATTCTAATCTAATTCCATATTTTTTTCTATATTCAAATATTTAATACTCAAATTCAGCCTATTATTAATATTAACTACACTACACAGGCTTATACATTGCCAATGCCATTATAGGCATGTGTGCGCCGCTGTCGGCTATTTGTGATTGTGAGATTGTGATTCAGAAATCTTTATTGTATATTGTATAGACTTCATGTGTCAAAAGCATCCATTTATGCGGGTAGGCCAAGGCGAGGAGGGGGATTTGCTAACATTAAAATAAAAATAATCGAATACTAATTTCAGCTTTCGAATAGTACAGAATTGTTTTACTATTTGAATTATATTTGATTCCCGAAGTTCATTCCAACAGCCCTACCATCCGGCTACAAGATTAAGTCAAAGCCAGCCCACACTTGTTCTAATGAAGTGCCAAGGATGAACGGCTTAAGGACGGGCGTTGAGGAGCTTCTGCATTGTGCGTTGAGTAAGGTGCAGTTTGAAAAGGACTTCAGCTGGTTCAGAGGGGAGTTGGACCCAAAAGGCCGCCAAAGAGAGTGAGCTTGTTGAATCAATGGCATTTAATTAAATTGATATGGTGAGCGTACAATGCAATAGATCACTGGAGCTGCTCTACGTGCTGCAGATAAGCCACCTTGCCTGCAACATGGGTCAAGAGTGAAGGTCGACTTATGTGGTCTTAATCCATAGCAAACACACACACACACACACACAAACTCTGTCTCTCTCTTTGTGCAGTGTCATGGCATTTTGTGGTGAATTAACTTAACACATGGGTTATCAGGCTTACTCGCAGCCGAGAGAAGAACGAAGTGCTAAACAGCTGCACTTGATGAATGACAGGCAATCAGCTCCGTGATAAGACATTGTTCAGCCATTAAAGAATAACAAAAGTCCTTTGTTCGTTCCGTTTTACATTGACATACTTTCTAGACTGTAAAATTAGCTGCAATTTAGATAGATGTATTTTTGGTGAGACCTGTCGAACCACCAGCCTTCAGCTTTCATGTTTTTCCCATCCTGTCTAATATTAGTATGCAGCAGTAAAGAACAATATACCACCTGTCACAGCAGGCAGCCAGCAAAGGAAATGCTATTTCTTTTTTGTAATCTGTAATATATATTCCTGAGATGGAGGGGTTTAGGTGGGAGTCTATTTTGCCTGTGTGAATGCACCAGAGGAGAAGGCAAACCAAAAGGCATGCCTTTTTAGTAAAAGGTCAGAGTAGGCTTTTCTAGCTCCCAGTGGATCCGCCGTCTCACTCAGGAATAAAGAAAACAACAAACACTCTTGCTAGAATGACTCACTGGGCTTTAAAAGGAGATTAAATACCTGTTTGTTTCCCCCTCCTTCCTTCCCTCCCTCTCAGCAGTAGGCAAGTAATGGTGCTATCTCCCCACGGAATGGTTGGTTACATACTGTTCTGAGGTGAGACCATCACCATATCCTGGGTAGAGGAAGCTATAGCCAATTTTAAGGTAGGTCGGGCCAATTTTAAAGCTAACTGTGAGGAAACCCTGCCGTTTACTGCCATCTCTTCACTAAAATGTATTCTTAAAAAGAGAGAATTGTGAGCGCAGCAGGGAAATCTTTTTTTATCTTCCTCATTACTTCCAAGACGGAGACTGGTAACCATGTATTGAAGCCGATGCATAAAACAATGAGCCATCAGCGCAAGCCATTCTGACTTCTGATCCAAAACTCATGACCCCAGCCTTGAGACTGCGAGTCTTTGGAAGCCAGAACCCTCTCTTAGGAGTGGAGGGTCCAATGTTAAATGCTGCTGCCCCCCCGTCCTCCACTTAATGCTGCCTGTTCTCCCTTCCCTCCCCACAGCCCAGAGATGCACACTATTAATAGCTCAAATGCTTAACGGTGCTCCAATCAAAAGAAAAAGGTGGTGGAGAAAGTTCAAAAAGTAGCTCTGAAGCTATTTCAAGCCTGGATTCGCCCGCTCGCATAAAAAAATAAAAGAGCCGATTGCTCAAGAGATGCAAACAAACTGCAGTAACAAAGCCAATTCATATTCTGTGACAACACTTTGTCCCATCCTTACAATGACACCTCTTAGATATAGGAGCTGGGAAAAAAATTGACCTAAAAATGGAGTGCTGACATGTGGCACTGCAGGCATCGGGAGTATGTAGCCAGCAATGTTTACAGAGCAATTGTTCTACTTTACATTGAGTATAGATTGGAAACACTTCATAAAAGAGGTGAGCAACATGAGGTGTTGCAGTAAGAGTCCGAGTCGTCACTAGTGGAATAAGTCTGAATTCAACTGTTGGGAGCTTGTACAAATACATGCATGTGAAATCACACATAGAGCAGAGGGAAATGTTGAAGGTCTGCGGAAAGCAAAGAACACAAGAGAGGATATTGGTCAGAATAAGAGAGAGAATAAAGAGGTACTAATTAAGAAAGAGGTGGCAAAAACTAAACGCAGCACAGCCAAAGAAAGGGAGAAAAACATTGCCAAATGTATAATTTCCTTCTTTCTTTTTTTCCCGTTTGAGAATACGAAGCCGCTACGTGACTGTTTTCTGTTCTTTGGCAACGAAGAAGAGCAGAGAAATAATAATAAAAACAATTCCAATTTGTCCATTTTCATTGAAGCGTGTTTTCATGTTTTTGTTTATGTAAATGTGATTCTTAGAATGAGACTCTTACCACCAAAATAGCCTTTAAAAAAACGAACAAAAGAAAAACCCATAGTTAAATTAGAGCTGTTTGTCACACTGTCCCCTGCACATCAGCTGCCGCTACCTCATCAGCAACCGTTTCAAAACCCCCAAATACTCTCTTGATTGTAATTGTCCTTTATGCTCATTCAGATACTTCACAGACAGCTTGTCGTGACAAATTGCAGTGTGAGGTCTTGAGAAACAATGTCGGTAGGAGCGGCTTTGAAAAAAAAAAAAAGATTTGTGAAATTGTGCAAAATCTGCTCAAACTTGATTTTTTTTTTAAACATTTTTTTTTACACACAATCCCTGTTATGTTTTTGATGGTGTACAAGGGCCACTTTATAAAAAAAACTGAGCTGAGAGGTGGGCAGTATTCGGAGACAAAAAGTTGCAAATTTGCCACTTTATAAATATATATAGCCGATATAAACAAGTCGCTTAGTTCTGCTAACACCTGATGTTTGGGGTTGCTATGACAACAGGTGAAACTACCACTAGCATCTTAGCCCAACCGTCGGCCAATAAACACCCATAAGATGACAATTTGGCCCATATAAATAAAAACCACCAACAACCATCACCCAAAGGACCTTAACAAGGCATTGCCCCACGTTGTGATATATTAATTAGAAAAATAAATGCGTACATTCGTGGGAAGTTAGCAAGCATAAATGCCAGTTGTATAAATTAGCAAATTTGCCACTTTTCCCCCTCAGATTACCCCCTCTGTCTGTTTTTCCCCTCCCTACAGTGTAAAAGAAGTAACCCCTCACCGCTCACAGTCGTATATAGTCCTAACAG
Source organism: Chelidonichthys spinosus (assembly GCA_029853015.1). Classification (NCBI taxonomy): domain Eukaryota; kingdom Metazoa; phylum Chordata; class Actinopteri; order Perciformes; family Triglidae; genus Chelidonichthys; species Chelidonichthys spinosus. Next base: position 14,457,401 of record CM056828.1, read on the forward strand.
ACATTTTAAGAGTTTATTTCATAGTTGTGAAAGTGAACATGCATGAAACACCAATCTTTACCTTACACAGTCCCTCTTTCTGCACGTCTAATATTTACTACGTCTTTGTGCGTAGTTGTTGTCTTGCGGTTGTGCATTTCAGTTAAAGTCTTGTTGTGGTTCTCATGCTCACTTGTCGTGTCTGATGGGGGGATTAGTACTTAGCGAATCCTTAATCAACGGTCTTAACAATCTATTAATTAGACTAATTGTCTCGCTCTCAAAATGAACATTTAACTTACACAATAAGAGTTTTAATAACTCAGACAGCTTCTTCCTGTTGAATGTAATGTACGAAGTGACCCATGCAGTGTAGGTAAACTTTCAGAGCTGTGTGTGGACGGATCAGGCAGACCATAAATTAGTCCATTTCCACCCCTGCTTCTACTTCTGCCTTGGAGGGGGGAGGGGGCGGGGGAATCAAACGGCACTGTAATCTGAGCATATGCCTCGCTTTACCATGAACTGTAATTGGCTACTCGTTTCATACGGAGCAGTTTGTGGTGACAAACATTCTTCCGCCGGGAGCAAAGTAGACAGATGCCGTCCGTCTCTCGTTCTCCCTTTGCATCTGCCGATCTCTGCTGTCTGTGATCCCGTTCTGTCCTTCCCTCTCTCCCATTCTGTTTTTCTCTCTCCCCCTGTAAATCTTGATAAGCTGGTCATTCTTTAGAGCACAGTGACAGTGAATGGAGCAGATTATAGACTGGGCTGGAACCTCAAGTCTATGAGGCTAACCGTGAGATTTGGATTTGAACTCGATTGAGGGTCTGATATTCTCTTTGTTTCCTGGCGGGAAAGCCCAGCTGGGAAGAATGCAATAATATTAATTCTTTATTATCTATTATCGGATCAACTCAAATGAATGGCAGGCGGTGCATATGTGGCTGTCCATATCGTTAAAAAAATACTAACGTTAGGCATAAACCCCATCCACTTAGAACTATAATTTACAGCAAGGCTTCAGGATCGCTTTATTTTTCATCACGGCCCTGAAAAATATTTCAACTGTCCCGAAGTCAGCATAAAGAAATTCATAAAGAGTTCGAAATTCAAAATGTTGTGAAAATGAATTGTGTGTGTGCGCGTGTGTGCGCGTGTGTGTGTGTGTGTGTGTGTGTGTGTGTTAGTGTGACACAGACAGTTTGGTTTGAAGATCTATCAATGAGCGCGATCACACAGCTCTCTCTCCCCCCCCACCTCTTTGTGGAGCAAAAACTCGCTAGAGATCTCTCTTGACAGTTTTTGCTCCCCAGCTAAATGCTCACACAATTGATGAGTCAGCTTTGATACAGAAATGGGGCCCTTTTTTTTTCTCTCTCATTGTGTCACGCATCTCAGATTCATGCTCTGCACAGGCACAAGCTGAGCCACCATCATCACAAAAGAGAACCGAGAGGCTTTATTAACCCGAATATACATTTCACTGAGTTGCTGTGTTTCTTCACCTTGTTTTATATCTTCATTGGTTATCAGGCCTCTGCAAGTCTCAGCTGTAAATATTAATTTCGCTGAGATAACAAGCGATTGTGTTCTTCAGATGGACGTGCCGATTGAGAGAAGAAGAATGTTTATTGTTCTGATATCTGGCTCCCTGAAGTTTGGTAGAATATCTCTGCATTAATCACCATGCGGATTTAATGAAACACAAATTGGAGTTAAGTTTAATGATCTGCTACAGGGCGGGTGCACAGTAATGCATGTTATTGTTAGCATTGTGGTGATGATGACGACGACAATGGTGGACACAAAGAAAAGTAGATCTTCCTGCTTTCATTCTCCCAGTCATGATTCATCATTATTTTCTTTAAATTCGTTTTATTTTTTTTCTCAAAATGATCAGGAAGAGGAAAAATCTACAATCCAAAATATACAAATGACATTACTTCAGCCATCAATCAGATGGAACTAAAGGGGTCAGAGGTATCATTTTGATTTTCCATTAGGATCACCTTGCTTGTATTGACGGGACTCATAATGAATGCTGTTTTTAGATTATATATTAATTCTACATTTCCTATACATTGCAGATGGGCATTTATATGTGACCACTACAGCTTTTAGACAAAAGCAGCATAAATGATGCACCACTGTAATTAGCAATGTTCAGATGTCTGTCTTGTCGCTCTTTCTACATTGTGGTTCTCGATGTTCCCTCTCGCCGAACGCCCACATTGCCCTTCTTCCCTTCATCTTACAACCTGTCATCTGTGCCATCCCTAATTACAGCAGCTAATCACACGGTGTTTCCGTAGAACAAATGGCTTTGATCTGTATTGACCTTGTATTATTTGTGCCCGAAGGAGGAATAATATATATTTTTTTCTGCCTCATAGAGTCATCCGTTTTTCGTGCATGCAAACCTCTCAACATGACATCTCACACGGTCACTTGTGTATACATATATAATGCAGCTGAGGAACAAATATAGCCGCAGCTATTTGCCATAATCCCTTGCAGTCAGGCGTAATGCAGGTTAAAAGTGATTTACTGTATTCCCGTATGCAAACACAGAATGGGGATGGGGGGAGTCTGAAACATCGATACAGATACAATCAGACTAAGCTCCCTTTGTAATGTCCTGCAGGTACAACACGCACACACACAGACACACAATCGCACACATTTCTGTTGCTGCCACAGTAGTCGGTACGCAGGGGTGACTCCACTATCAGTTATATCAGTACTTCAGTCACCTCGCAACAGGAGACAGGGGCCTATTGATTTGTGGGTAATGGTAATGTATGGCTTTGACTGGCTCCCTTCTGATTTACATCACACACACACACACACACACACACACACACATTCATGTAGGGAAACACAAATGCAGCCATTAATAGAACAAATATCAGACAGGTTGTGCTGTTGGTGCCATGTTTCCGTTCGTTGTCATGAAACAAGATCTCAGATTGTCTGCATAACGCATGATGCTACAACGGGGAGTCCAGCGACGACACCAACCTAAACGTCAGACCTCATAATTAACTTCATTTTTATTTCACTAAAGAAAAAAATAAGAAAGTCTGAAGTTCACAGACCCCAAATTGCCTGTTTTGGTTTTGTCTTTATTAGATAAAGTGAGAGAGACTGGAGAGGGTCACAGGTCAGATTTGAACCCGGGACCCTGTGTTAAAGGAAAAGTTCGGAATTTTGGACATAGGCCCTCATATCCAACTTACCCGAGGTGATATAGGTCGGTGGAGACCGTTTTCAGCACAATTGGTCCAGTCCTTATAGTTGCACAAGTCACTGTTGCTAAACTGGTGTTGAGCTAGCGCAAGTCAACGGTAACATCCAGCCTGTCACTAAAAACAGCTTTAACTGCTCCGCAGAACACCCGAGACAAATGTATTATAACGTCGGACTATCGATGTACATGTCAGTGTTGGTAGAATAATTAAAAAAATTAAACCAACCTTGCATTTTCAATGATAAAACATTTTGAGGGACTAGTTTCTCAGCAGCAGCGGAATTTTACTTTGCGTGCTAGTAGTAGTGCGTAAAAACGAAACCTAAACGCCCTACAGTCGTGACAGCTAGTACTCGTAGCAGCGTTATAAAAATGGTGCTTCAGTGTGCGTTCCTGTTATCCTGATTCCTTCCCGCTAGCATAGGACTGACAGCAGCTGAATAAACTTGCGTGATTGTCAGCGAAACCGAAACCGTCTTCCTCTGTAGCCTCACTAGCCCGGAGATATCAATCCGCCGCTGGCGTAGCCTTAGCAACAACAGGGAACAAAGTATAAGCTATTCCAATGCCATGCAAGGTTGGATTAATTTTTTAATTATTCTACCAACACTGACATGTACATCGATAGTCCGACGTTATAATACATTTGTCTCGGGTGTTCTGCGGAGCAGTTAAAGCTGTTTTTAGAGACAGGCTGGATGTTACCGTTGACTTGCGCTAGCTCAACACCAGTTTAGCAACAGTGACTTGTGCAACTATAAGGACTGGACCAATTGTGCTGAAAACGGTCTCCACCAACCTATATCACCTCGGGTAAGTTGTAAATGAGGTCCTATGTCCAAAATTCCGAACTTTTCCTTTAAGGACTATCTGGGTGCCTTTCAGGTAATGTTTCTGTTCTCTATTACTCAATGAATTAAACAAGAACTACTATTAAATAAATGTGTGCCAATGGGTGTCATTGCTTCGAATGATATCAGCCTGTTGAGTGAGCGTTATCAGCAGTTATCAGCCTCATAGATGCACCTGCTAGTAGGTTCAGAAGGCCATTATCATCGATTCACTGGGTTGATCCCTGATACGAATACAAGTATACAACGTCAGCCTCTGATGGCCATACTAATTATCACAGGAGAAAGGTTTTTTTTTTTTTTTTTTGCTTTACTTCAAAACATTAAGTTTCACTTAGGCAACGTGGTGGTGCAGTTTGAAGCCGTAGAGCAGGGCCACAGTTTCAAAGCTAAGGGACCAGGGGCCAGACACCTGACCCACTAAAGCCTTTCTGGCCTCATGAATTTAAATCTTTGTGTCTTTTTTCTAGGGATGCACGATATTGATTTTTTGAAGCCGATACCGATATCGATAACTTTCTGCTCCTCGGGACCGATACCGATAACCGATAATATTGTTATTCGTTTTTGAATGTATATTCAGATCAAATTCAGGTCAAAAACACTAATGACTAAGCTTAGGTAGATTTAGCATAGCTTTGCCTTTTACCAAACACCATACCAGATGTATCACAGTGACATGATAATGTGTTAATACTATGAACAAAAGAAAGCCAAGAACAGTTTTGACTCTTCAATAAAATGACAATATATATATATATATATATATATATATATATATATATATATATATATATATATAAATGTGAAGAGTAGATAAACAAATATGTGTATTTCAACGGTATATCTGCACTACTACTGTCTATACCATACACACTCTCTGTCTGTGTGTGTGTCCCTCTTTCTCTCTCTCTCTCTCTCTCTCTCTCTCTCTCTCTCTCTCTCTCTCTCGCGCTCTCTTTCTCTCTCTCCGAGAGAAAGAGAACGGATAAATACAAGAAGTGTACAAACTTCTTAGTTACAGAAACATGGCGTATTAATTTTATGGGGTTTAATGGAAAAAATAGCTCTGAATGAACAACAGCTGAGCAGAAGCGCTTGTCGACCGCCGCGGAGAAATACGCGTCTGGTCTGAACGGGGGGTGCGCGGATCGCTTGCGATCTTCGGCGGCGCGCTGCGCCGCGGCGCTTCCGCGTGCAGTGTGAACCTGGCGTGAGAAGGGAGCGCTCGATTTGTGGATTAACTCCCTCCTCCGAAACCTGTGATACCACAGTAACCACATCACATGCTAAACGGGAGGCGCCTAGAAAAAAACTAACGTCCCTCATCCCAATCCACCCGTAGCACTGTTTTAACACACACATCCTATCGTCGGATTATCGGAGGTATTAATAATTGTATCGGATTTATCGGGATGACGTCATAATTCCTATTATCGGGCCGATAATTATCGGTCCGATAATTATCGTGCATCCCTACTTTTTTCTCATTTGTGTTTATTGGATACCATTTCTGACACACATCCCAGATATTACACACATTTTCCTTCAAACCATAATAATATCTGCTCCCTGGGTGTCTGGTTATGTTTCATAATGGGGGAACCAAATATGAGGGAGACGCTGTGCTGCTGCTAGAAGAGTTGCTGACTGAGATTACTCTGATCAGCATGCGTGGAATGAGTTACGATATAATAGATTTGTTTTGATGGTCTATAACCTGCTGCTGCTCCACCTTGTTTGCCCGCTCCATACTGTTCGATCTATTGTGCATAGAAAAACCTTGTTTCACGCAGCGTCATCAATTATGCATTTGTTTGTCACTGTGCAAGAAAACAAAGGATTTATTGTGGCAAAATGTCCGTTATTTGCAGGATTCTTCTTGTATGTATGTGTTACTGTAGCAGGAAGGCTATTACATCAATCCATAATCCACCATGTCATCAAACCCAAAAAAGACTTAACATAAAGTATGTCTGTGTGATGTAGGAGAATTTGACCAGATTAGACTCGATGTCTAATCTACTTCCAAAAAGAAAGAAATGGCACTTTCACCTTAGTTCTCTAACCTTGTGCACTTAATGCTTCAGTAAGTCTTCATCAGAGTCATTAAGCTACTCTATCATCAGTCTCCTGGCTTTGACAAGACAATTACACTCCCATGTCAATAGATCTTAAGTAACCTCTGCTCATTACATCAGGTACACATTATATTCCTCCCACTAAGAAGGCTCTCCGCTCATGGGTTAAAAATACCTAAATTGGACAAGAGACACTGAGGGAGTAGGACGAACAGTTTCAGGAAAAATGTCAATATCAGAAACTCTTGTTGATTTTGCAATAGCACGTAAGCATTTGGGTTTCTGTGGTCATTTCGTAACAGTCTGGTGCTGGTTGCACAAAATTGAACCAGTTAATCAGCTGTGCATAATTGTGGCTTGACAGAGCAGGGAATCACTCCAATTAGAGGCTGCAGGTGGAACAGACACCTACCGCATTCAAATGTCTGTAAAGTCCACTAGGCTATTAATTGTGGTGAATTAAAGGGCGAAAAATAATTACTCGTTAATAAGCCTCATCATCATTGAGCCGTAGTCACAAAGCATGTTTTTTCTGTGTAATCACACAGTTGGAAAATTAGCAAACCTTTTAGAGAAGCATACATGTAGTCGAGGGGAAAAACGTAGGAAAATAGCAGGTTGCCGGTACGAAACTTCTACAGAGTTCCTCTCTGCGCGGTGTCTTTGTTGTGACCGTGTGTTAGTCGTGCCATGTCTGTCTTGTTCAGATGTTTACACTGGCATATGATCTGTGTTCAGTGATACTGTCAGTGTCCCCATCTGTTTCCCTGACACCCATGTAAGAGGCTGTGACTGGCTAATGGGTTTTGACAGGGCAGAAAATTGATCAAGTGGCAGATCAAAAGCTCAGAGCTAGGAGGCTGTCAAGTAACAATTTTGGGGTGTTGGCGAGTGTGCTATATCAAATTAGAGCTGTGGTACTAAGACCACAGCGTGGTGCACACAATCAAAGGGAATTGAATCACATCGGCCAGACCGCAGTCATCAGTAGGAGGGGTGGACCTGGGGTTAAATTTTCCTCTTTTCCTCCTCGTTATGAACGGTATGCTCCACAGTGCACAGTGTGTTAGAAAAAAACACAATGCCTCGTTTGCTGCGGATGTGTGTCCCTCCAAGAGTTGTGGAGCCCAGAGACTCCGTGGTTCGTCTGACTGGAGATGCAGTGAGTTAAACCAAATAGGAGCAGGGGCACTATTAGTCAGGAAGAGTCTGCTAGCTGCTAGGCTACTTCATGTTGTGTGAAATGCCACAGGCATTCAAGGAAGGAAGAAAACCTTTACTTTTGTAGATTACAGCACACGTGTAATGAAGGAAAGAAGGATTTCTGTTTTGTTTTTTCTAATGTTTATATACTGAGGTGGGGGGTTGCCTCTAATCAGAAGTTTGGTAGTTCGATCCCCAGCTCTTCCAGTCCGCATGTCCAAGTATGTCCTCTGGCAAGATACTGAACTCCAAATTGCGCCTGAAGGCTGTGCCAACTTTGTACAAATGTGGACCTGATGTCTCTCCTCTGTAGACAGCCTCTTAATGTTCAATCATACACCCCAGAAGCCTTGTTTCTTTTTCCCTTTTTTTTAAAGGACATTTGAATTAACTGCTCTCGAAAGCTGCTTTCAGTTGCTTAAGTCGGCATATTTATTCTTATTGTGTGGAATTGTGTCTTACCTCAGTTCAAAACCTTTGTAGCCTACATTGCAAAACCTAAGATTTATAAAGGATATCCTGCGGATTTGGTGACATGTTTGCTCTTCATCACATTTGGACATGTAAAAGGTATGGAGTTGATGAGCCATGAAAATATTTTGTTGCCTTTTACCCCTTTAAACAGGATACTGTCAGTTGTGATATAGGAATGGAACGATATAAGATTTTATCACAGATCGCATGTTGATAGAGGTAAATTTCCATTATCCGGATAGTTGTGAACGGCTTGTTGTCCCTGACAACCAGTGTCCACCACGGTGTTACCACCCCTTGAGGCACCTGAGACCTTTCCACCACATCTCACTACCACAGCTTCAGCAATGGAAGCTTTATTATTGCCAACTCAGGTTCGATGCCCCCGACCTCAAGGGTGTGCCAGAAAAGTTGAGATCTCTCGGACAGAGGGCTCCTCCAGCCGCTCCCAGTTTACCCGCACTACTCGTTTGGGCTTACCAGGTCTGTCCAAAGGTTTCCCCCACCCTCTGACCCAGCTCACCACCAGATGGTGATCAGTTGACAGCTCCGCCCCTCTTTTCACCCGAGTGCCCAAAACATGCGGCCTCAGATCAGACGATACGATCATAAAACATGGTGTTCATTATGGACAGTCCATGACTAGCACAGAAGTCCAGTAACAAACGACCACTCGGGTTTAGTTCAGGGAGGCTGTTCCTCCCAATCTCGCGGGTCCGAGTATCTCTTTTGTTGGAACATTGCAGAACTATGGAGTCCCTACTGGAGCCCCATGCAGGACTCCATTCAGGGTCTCCAAGAAGGCTGAATAAAAAAAGAAATGAACGCAATCTTTGGCTTTGTGTGTCGTAAGGAAGTCTGAAGTCTTCTACTCTCTGTTGGCTTCCTGCAGCAAACACGCACACGCACACACACACACACACACACACACACACACACACTGCACTGTGGGAAGTGTTTACCCTTTTATGCTTTAATGTTTACCTAATTTGTAGTCCTTCTTAATCATTTCCAGAGGGATGGAGTAAATCAAAGCTTGGTAATATTTGCTCATGTCATCTAGAGTAACATCAGACTACATAATTCAGGTGAATACTTTTGAAACACATTGCCTGTTAATTGTGCAAAGCTTTTTTTTCTTTCACGGCACTACTCCCACATTTTGACAGCTCCTCTAGTGGCATTTTGTCATTTGTTAATGCAGCTTCGGGCATAAATTAGTGCTGGCTGTGATTCATCAGATCTCTCCTGCTAATGCAAATTTGGCAGAATCGTCATGTACAAAAGAAGCTGCTGAGAGGTACATGAATCAAGATCACAGTTTTTAACATGATTATTCCTGCATCCCTGCAGCATCATGGCATACAGATGAACGTTGTGTGTTGTTGATATTTCTCCAACAGAGACCACCAGACTGTAGGCAGCCTTTTGAACCTGCTTTTAATTAAGAGGTCAGACCGAAAGCCCACGAGTCCAACTGAAAAGAGATTTGACACGACTCATTATTGCAACATACGTGTTTTTAATATATGTAACCACAAAAGTGCCTCCGTAGAGAGTTGCATAATCTAGCTTTAAAGCTGTTACTGAAAACAAGAAGGGGTTCACTCCTGCTTGATTGACTTAAAAGGTCTTGAAAAGTTACGACTACCAACCTGAAGTTTGGTTGACGGATAGCCATTAGCCAAAATTGATTAGATGTTGACGGTAAGCCAGTTCCTGCTCTCTTGCTATTAGGTGATTGCTTTTTTTGTTGTTCTGTTGCATTCGTGTGCTTGGGAGATTCATTATTCAGGACTTCCAGGTTGGCAGCGAAACCAAACTGTATCCCAATGCTGCTTTCAGGATAAACAAACCCATTAGACACAACTTAAATATACATGTTATTGTTCTTGTTCGGCATTGGAAGATATTTTCATAACACACATATATGTAGACTCTGATGTAATACCTGGTTAAGGCAAGGACGTTGCACATCACCACAAAAAGCGGTCAAACAGAGGGATGGAGCAATTAAGACGGACCTCTTTACCAACCTTAACAAGCTCTTGGCTGAGCCCCCCCCCCCTGCTGCAGAGCTCGTTAAATCTCACATGTGTGGGCAAGCAGCCCGCTAATGAGCCAAACCTACAATATGTAATCAATTAATCCCTTTGACGAGGGTACAAAGAGAAAGAGAGATGAGGCTTTTGAAAGAGTTGGAAAGTGGGAAATGAGAGGAAAGACTTTACTGATTTTGTTTGTAATTTAATGTTTAGTTGGACTCATGTTTATTTTGTTTCGTCTGGCGGCCATACAGAACTCAACAAAACATTTTATTTTGACAATCACATATTTAGTAACGTGGGTCTGGTGTTATTTATGATATGTATCATAATTGCATATTTTCAAATCATATTAAAGCAAATCAACGGCAGTTTTACACGTATGACCCCATTTGTTTTGTAGCAGCAGAAACTTTGATTTCTTGAAATCTATACATTCATCTTCAACCTACCTCAGAGTAGAAACGCTGTCTCTTTAAGCCGAGAAGTATCACAAACAACTGTTTGTACTGATGTTTGAAGTCTTAACTTTTCATCTCCAGAAAATCTACATTATCTGTAGATTGATTTTTCTCGAAACAAGAGCTTAGATCTGACCAACTTCAATCAATGTCTCTGTCCAATCATTTTTATTCCCTCGTTTGATCCACTGCCCTTCCTCCTCTCCTCAACAGGCCTTTCAGTGATATTAAACATTAGCACAGATTAGTTTGAGCTGTTTTAATGCAGCAAACTGCTCCTCGTCACCGAATGGATGCTGCCTGCCGTAACACATATTCTCGCGGGACACGTCTCCTTTTCATCACTGGGCCAATTTAATGCATCGTGATTTTATGTCGTCGTATTCACCTCATTTAAGCTTAAGAGACTTAATTTGTGCAAGATGTTGGCAAACGCAACACAGGATTAACTGAGGTCAAATCAATTTCACTTCATTAATAGATCCATCTTTTCTCACTATTCTCCAACTACTGCAAATCATTTTTTTTCCAAAACAGAGCTAAAAAGGGAAGTACATATGCGACGTAACATTAATAACTTCATTAGGGGATGCTATGTCATATTGCGTTCGCAGCTTTTTGTGCTGTGCAAATACTAAATAACAGACACGTCACCCCACACGTCTTTTCAAATAGGGCCCACTTCAGCTGCGTCGTGCCTCTGCTCATCTAAATTAAGTTTATCAACCACGCTGACAGCAGATGTGGTAGTGTTTAAATTTCTGCATCCTGTTAAAGGGATAGTTCAGAATTTTGGACATAAGACCTATTTTCCAAGTGAGCCGGTGTGTTTGAGACGTCTGGAGACGTTTTCAAGAAATTTCATTCAGTTCTTCTAGTTGCCGAGTTCGCTTGTGCTATGGCTAGCGCAAGTCAATCGTTCTTAGCTAGCATGGCATTAAAAACAGTCTTGCCCACTCCACAGTGCACCCGAGGCAAATCCATTGTAACGGCAGACTATCGATGTACATATGGGTTGATAGAATGTTTGAAATAAAAACAACCTTGCAAACAACCCAGCAGCGTGTCATACTTCCTAGTAGGCTATGGCAGCGGCAGAGTGATATCACCTAGCACTTATAAGTTACCGGTTCTATAATAGTTTGTTTACCTGCTATCATTGCTACAGACGCAGAGTAGCCTGCAGTTCTAGTTTCTTCAATCTCACAGAAATGGACACTTTTGGAGAATAAAGTGAAACTTTTGAAGACCCTGATGAGGAGTTTTTTTCCACCCAAACCCAACCGTACCTGTACGAGCCTGAATAAACAGAGGAAGAATTGCACGAGAGGGATGCTCAAAGGGCAGAAAGTGAACGAGCGTCTGTGGAGACCGAGATAGCCCTCGCTGGAGCTGAGAACCGGGACCGAACAAACGGAGACTGGTGGTGCCAGGAGGGAATCCCCGCAACGCGTCTGAGGGTTTACGGGTCTACGGACGGAGCAGTGGTCCGGGTTCGCGATGCGTAATTGTGGGTTTGCGGGGCCGTGTGCTGCCCGGTGTTTGAGTGAGATTTCCAGACAGCCTTGGGGGTATAAGTGCCGACAAATCGCTGGTGTTCAGATGTGTATTTACCGGCTGGATTCCGAGCAGCGCATCTTAGAGTTTTGAGTCCGACGAAGCAAAGTAAAATTCCGCTGCTGCTGAGAAACTAGTCCCTCAAAAAATGGATGATTCATGCGATACGAGGTTAGTTTTGTTTCAAATATTATTCTATCAATACAGATCGACAGTCTAGTGTTTTAATTGAATTCTGAACTATCCGTTTAAGAAGTGACCAGCGAAACCATTTGCTCTATTATCTACTCATTGATCGGGTGTTGCGCTGCATATGTAAGTTACAAGCCCACACTGTGCAGCAAGAGCATTTAAGAGCGTTTAATCATAGTAAAACAAGCAAGGCTTGGGAAGCGAGGAATGTGCTGTGATACAAAATGTAAGAGGGTGAGGAAAGGGTGAAACAGGAGAGAGTGAGAGAGACAAAGGGGCAGACAGGGATTAGATGAGAGCGCACGCTGGGCTGCTATTGTGCTGGCGTCCTGTTCCATGCTTATCCCAAAGGGTCAGACCGCTTCACTAATGGACACGGATACAATTGATCTCTGCAGTATTACTGGAACGTGTGGCATCAGGCTGCCAGGCACACACATATATTTGCGTACTGTACATAAAAATACACCCAAGCCACTATTTACTCCACATGCAACATTTATTCAGCTACGCAGGAGCTGTCAGGGTATCTGGAATTGCGCACACATGCAACCCAGTAAAGCTATCACAAGCACTTCCTGGTTGGCAGGCTTCATTTAGAGGCTGTGTGTACGTAATTCAGGGTGTCTGAAAATAGCCCTGCGATGTAAATAATGCAGAGGTGCCATTAAAGAAGGCTTTAACAAACGCATGGTGGGAGGACGGGGGAGAGAGACGGGATGGATGGCAACAGGTGGAGATGAATTAATGGAAATTTGTGGAAATGTTTGTCCTTACAGTGCATCTAAATGTATGAGACACTGTATGAAAACATGAAAAAGAACAAAAGCTGGGATGTAGAAGGTAACTGACATAGCAACAGTTGCCTGACTCATCGTGGAGGTCGCTTCAGTCATGCCTGAAAACACTGATGACCCCTGGCAGGCGTGGAGGCTCAGACCTGCTGAGCCTCCATTAAACAACTGCTGTAGTACACTGAGCTCAGGGAGAACTGGAAAACTAGTTTACTAACCCCACTTACCCAACCTCCCTCCTTCAGGGAACAGTGGCAATGTCACCGTTACTGCATTTACTGCTGCCCTTTGTTGTGTCGCATATTTGCTCTACCTTTGATTGGTTGTATTGATAATGACCAGGTCTGAGCTCCAGGTGAATATAGAAACTCACTCGTACACTTCTATCCATTCACTCTAAAACTTCCTCATTGGCCCTTTCAAACTTGATTTAAAGTGTCTAAAAGCAACCTCGGAGGTCTCAAAACACAGCAATTCCAATTATATTTGCACAGTGTGTCGTACAAAGTCATTTAAAAACATTATTTCTCACTTTATTATTATATTAGTATTCTTTCTAAGGGGATTGAGTGTAATTTTCTGTTAAACGGAAAGAAGTGGACTGGGGGAAGCTAAGCTAAGGTGATTCTGACCAACATGAGGTGGACTACGTGGAGCTAAACGGGACTAAATATTGCACTCAGTATTACCAACCAGCCGAAGGTGACTTTGCTTGAGTACAATTTACGCTGCAATTGATTTGCATCGATCCAGAAGATTGGAAATGATAAGCAAAAGCATCAGCTGCAGTGTTCTCTCAGGGTCCACGCTGTATCCATCCACATCCATAGCAGTCACACCCCAGTGCACACTGGCGTGTACTTAAATGCGAATAATTGGAAGAAAAATGTGGGTCGAGATTAAAAGGATGCCTCAGTCATCAGCCGTTACACAACCAGAGTAGATGGATATGAGACAGAAAATGGAAATAATGCAGCTGTAATCTTATGTAGAGGGGGGTGTGCTGGATGTGAAAGGTGGAGAAATGCTCCTCCATTGTTTATTTTCTTTTTCGTTCTCCCCCCTGATTGGAGCATTGTGCCTAGGCCTCTGGTTATTCCTCATGGATCTGTGCCGCTTGAGCCCCATGACCATAACCGGCAGATAAATACATCATCAGGTTGTGCTATAAATAAACCCACCGCTGCCTCGCAGACACACAGACGCAACGCCACGGAAACATGTGCGTGCAGTACAAGCATCTCTCACAACTGGGTGAAGTAAGCTCTCATAGGGCTACGAATGTTTCTTTTCTCCGCCAGCAGATTCCCGCGGCAAACAGCCCGGCCGAGTGTCCAGTACGTCTTTTACTAACGTGGACTGGAGCTGTCAATTTAACTCTATAATACTATTCAAATTTCATTTTTAATGTTCAAATGATAGTTAAATGTTTAATCCTAAAATATACATTGCCAATACCATTATTGGCAATGTGGTTGTTTTACTTCCTGTCCACTAGAGGGTGTTCCAAAAACATTACCAATAAATACGTTGAATTACCAACAGGTGACAGCTTTCTAGATACGTAATAATTAAGAAAGTAAAACAGCCACATTGCCGTTCTCCTGGGGACGCTGTGTCAACGTTGCCATGGCTACGCCCTCCTCGTCTCATCATCGGCTCTACTTTCACTTTCTCACGTACATCCTGCTGTCGGTCTTGTTCCAGATGAATAAGGCGATGGAGACGCGGGTCGATTAGCAGTAAACAGCATGAATGCATCTTTGTCATGACATCATCGCTTCTAGAGGGCCGTCAATATCTTTGTTTTCATTTCACCGAGTGCTGCCGAGCGCTTATGTCCGTGTGTTGGTGTGTGTTATCTCAGTGTGTGCGCCGCTGTAGGCTATTTCTGATAGTGAGATTGTGATACAGAAACCTTTTATTGTTCATCAGACTTTATATGACAAAAGCGTTAGTTAATGCAAATGCGAGGAGGGCAAGATTAGCTAATGTTACACAACAAAAAAACACACATTCGAATATTAATTTAAGAATTCGATTAGTATTGATTTTTTTTTTACTATTTGAATTGTATTGGATTCCCGAATTTCCTTCCAACAGTCCTAACGTGGACACGGCAGCTCAGAGGGATCCTTCTGAGTGAGTGAGGTAGGGCTGCAACGATTCATCGAGTTACTCGATTAACTCGATTATGAAAATTCCTCGAGGCAAAACATCTGCCTCGAAGCCTCGTTAAATTCCTATGACGCGCCTATGTGCAGGGATCCGATTGTTCCACACGGACCGTTGTTCAGGAAGCACACCAGCGCGTCATACACGGTCATTCATTCTGAATTTAGTTGGCGCGATGGCGGAAAGTCAGACTCAGAATGTCCGTAAACGACAGAGAGTATCGGAGCTAAACAACGGTACCCTGCTTGTCCATGTGAGCGATTTATTTCTGACAACAAAACAAATGCGTAAAGTAGTAAAATGTGTGTCTCCTCGTCTCCGTGGCGCATTTCTCCGTTTTGTTTATGTATATCGATCACTTCTCATCCGCCATCTTGCGAGTGACGTATAGAGTTACGTTTATGCATCGGACGCTCGTATTGGCTCCCGTAGCGGCTTTTACAGCCAATCGGAAAGCCTGATTTACGCTTGGCTGTGAGTTGTTGTGTTTGCCCAAACGGACGGAGGAGTTCAAAGCAGAGAAAATAATGGTCAAAGAGTTACTGTAGTGATAGAGAAAGCTAAATACATAAATGGCACAGAAGAAGTACACTATATACACACATATTTAGGGCAGGGAGAGGAAAGGGCCATTGCTGGCAAAACAAAACGTAAATTAAATGTTATCCATGTTTTATCCAAGTTGATTTAACTGTATTGTTGTTAAATTCTCACTGGCACTTAATAAATGGGCTTAGTTTTGGAGCCAAATTTTGGAGTTGGAATGAATACCTCTGTTTATTTTTTTTAGAAATGCTTGATCATTTTACAGCCACATCATTTTCGTTATGCATTATTTGTTTTGGTTGTTTAAAAACGCAATTTTTTTTTATCCGATTCCTCGATTAATCGATCGATAAAGTGCTAAATTAATCGATTACAAAAAGAATCGATAGCTGCAGCCCTAGAGTGAGGTGATAGAGTTCCTCTGGTTCTTCACTCAAACTTGCACCACCTTGACACTCTCGACACTCTCCTGCATCGCGCTCTGCCCCACCTTTCCAGCAGTCGAACGAGACCGCTGTGTCCATCTGAGTCACCTCAGTCCTTTCCCACTGGGCTCTGCATGGTCGCACCTGCCAGGCCACATCAGACCGAGAGGCACTCACCCACCCTCATCCATCTACACACTTTTATTAGACCGTACCTTTGGGGTGACTCAGACAAATGGACACTGAAATGAATGACCTCTCACTGGTGCAGTTGATTTTTCAAGCTAAGGTGAACTGGAAATATTTCAAATATTTTAAAGATATGGAAATTACATATCTTTATTTTTAGATTTGCTGTGAGTTTGACACAAAGTAAAACCCAGTAGTCTGGGGGTGATTTATTACCCTTTTTTCTGCAAATGATGCATTTTTCAACATGTTTTAGCAATTTTTATGGCTGTGTGATTATTACGATAATGTTTTTTAGTCTAACAACTAAATATATTATATTTATTTTAATATTTCTCATGATGATTCATTTCCCCCAAATAAAACAGGCCTAATAATAGCTGAATATTTTATTAAATTGTCTTAAAAACCAACAAATGTAACAAAATAAAAGTGCGATGACTGATCAGAATAATACTATACTATACTAATAATATATATGCCATCAATAATGTAAGAAAATAACACAACACCTGCAGTGTATATAATTCACATACTACACTATACACATACTATAACAGTATTGCATAACTGTGATGTTCACCTTTCTGCTGACTGCTGAGGGCAGTTATTCATAATGTAGTATAACAAGTTGTACCTCAACAGTAAGACTGCAAGGCAAAACAACCATTTCAAATGGTTTCAGTGTTCAATGGTAATATTTTATCGAGCAACCAATTTCCTCAATTGGGTAAGTGAGCTGCCAGATATCCTCGCCTGAGGTGAAGTTGGAAATTAATTCAACGTGTTTGCTAAATGATTAGGATATATACAATGTAATGTGGTGTGTTAACACAAGTGTGTCAGAGTGAACCATTTCTCCTAAGCTTGAGTAGGAGAAACTGAGGTAAGGACACTTGGCAAAGAGGAAAATAATAAGTTGATTGCCTTTTTTCATTTCCAAGGGCTTTTCTCATTCATTCCCTGGAAGATGCACCACTAATTTTTTTTATTTGACCAGTCCTACTTATCACTAGCAGCCTTTGCAACTTGCAAGTTTTGGCCCCTAATATTAAAGGGAAGTTATTTTGTGTGTTTGGTAGAAGCAGCTTCCAGTGAAAGAAAAACGTAAAGCTTGTTTCTGGTGAAAATCCACTTGATTTAATGATGTCAAATCCCGGGGCGGCGACGTCCTTTTCAGATCAACTGTTTACAGTTGACTTACAGTTCCAAGTAAAAAAATTGACAGCAAACCTAACACTGAGCCAGCAGGAGCATTAGCTAAGCAGCGTCTGTCCCTCCACCCCACTGAGAGAGTGGGCTGGGAGTGAAACACAAGTGGGAGAGGAGATAAAAAAGCAGAGGAATAAAGAATAGACAAAGACCGGCTTGTGTGATTCAGAGTGTTGAAATAATGATTTGTTGGTACATTCAGTTAGCATTTGCTCCCAATACAGAAAACTACATGATTGCATAACTGTGTCAGACACAGAAAGACCACCATCTTTCATCGATGATGCTGTGGCTTTTTTTTTTTTTTCTTCTTCTTTTTTTACTACAGAGTGCATCCCACATCCTTTGAGTACTGGACCCTTGGTGATGCTTCAAGGATCCCAAGGAGGCTCACTACTGACAAAAAAAACACAGGTTACAATTATTCTGTCTCCATTGCGTTTAATCCTTTCCTACTTTGAAGTTTTCGGTACATTTTCCTCCTCGTACATCCATGCCATCCATGCCAGACAGGCAGGCAGGGCGCGTCGAATCAAACGCATACTGGGTTATCAAATATGCAGTATGTATACAGCAGGGGGGAGGAAAGAGGGATGGCATTGCACTGAAGAGAGGGGAAAGAGAGAGGAGAGGGGGTAGTACAGCCATCACATCTCTGCCATGTCATCGAGATACTCGGTTATTACACCGATCATGTTGAGATGATGTGATTTGAGAAGTTGCATGGGGAGTGATTGTTAGCTTTGTCTTGTTATTTTTGGATCATGCATCCCCTTATAGGCTGACATTTTTGATTTATTTGATTTCAATTTCTCAGCCGTCAAAACCCTTTTGATAGCTTTGCTGGTGTGGAGGCAGGTGTTTGTTTATTGGAATGTAGGACCAGGCCTCTGAGTCACTCCCCGCACCCCCAATCGTCACCTTCTATGCAGTGATTTGAATACTGCGGCTCGGGTGTTGTGCTCACCGAAAGCTGGTTAGAGAAATGCTCAACCAATCAGGCTGTTTGTAGTTAGGATTAACAGGGATCTCATCTTCTTACATTGCTTCCTATATCCACATTCGAATGTCATAAAAAATGGGCACAATGGGGCTGTACAAGTTGTGTAATTTCACTGTGCAACAATTTAACCTATGTTGAATTTTACTAATATTGTATGTGTGGTGTGTGTGTGTGTGTGTGTGTGTGTGTATATATATATATATATATATATTAGGGCTGTCAAAAGATTGATTTTTTTAATCGCGATTAATCGCATTTTGTCCATAGTTAACTCGTGATTAATCGCAAATTAATCGCATTTTTTTAGCACATTTTAATGTCTTTTTTTCATATTCTTAATACTTTTAACAACATAAGGGCAAATATACTTGATTTATGAAAATGTTTATTTAACACTTCAAATATCCCCTTACCAAAACATGGGATCAAAACAGGATTATAAGAATATATCACAAACAATTAAAGTGAACATGTGACAGGAGATAGTGTAACAGGAGATAAGTACAGTTAGGATATAAATGGCTTGCAAGTGATATCTCAGACTGGACGGACTTCTATGGTAGCTCATTTCATACCCACAGTACACGCAGATGACTTTGGTCTTATCGACTGAACCATCTGGCAGTCTTTTGAAGGTGAATTTGCCGTTCACAAAGATTTTAAACGCGTGTGGACGCGCCGCTTCCCAGTATTGCACGCTTGGTGGGCTGCCACTAGAGGATGATTGACAGGCGCTCTCCTTCAAACAACACATTTTTGCGAGCGTTCCCGAGGCGCCTCTGATTAGCATAAAGTAGATCCGACTTATACTTTAGGCAAATGAGGAGTGGCCAACTCGCGCGCCGTCTCTCGACATTCGCCGCGACGCTACCAGAATGCATTGCACGGCTTTTCACATAGACAATGAATGGGACGCGGGGAAACACCGCTGCCTGTGGACACGTACCTTCCCTCTGGATCAAGACTACAGGTGCCACCGACGGCCATAAATCATACAATGCACGTTTTTTTTTTTTTATACCAAGCGTTAATCGCGCGTTAAAAAAATTTACGGCGTTAAGAGGATGTTGCATTAACGAGTTATTAACGCGTTAACTTTGACAGCCCTAATAAATATATATATATATATATATATATATATATGCTTTTATTTATTGAAGCGTGTGCTCTATGCATCAAGATATGCCGCCACTTACGAGACCTCGCTTCTTACGAGACCTCGCTTCAGGGAAAACATCTTCAAAACTTTCCCCCTCATCGTGTTGCCTTGACTTACTATGTAAACACATGCCCGTTTGCAGCCCGTCTATATTCCACATGGCTGCACACCGGGGCCAGGAGCAGCAGAGTTTGTGAGCAGAGCGAGCGTGCACTCTGTGGAACATGGTAATGGTCAGGAAATGTCAGTGCATCTGTCCGTGCCCTCTACCTATCCTTTCCTCGGGCGCACCATCCTTCCTCCTCCTCCTACCGGTTTTTGCCTTTCTGTGGGGCTTTTGGTGGCTGATTAAAGCCGTTCGCTCACAACAATATGAAATCACACACCTGTATACTGCAGCTCAGGCCTAGCCTTACCCTTGACCTCTCACGTTGCCTTGCCACTTCTTCCATCTACACCTGCATATTTCCATGCACGTTTGCGAATAATTGTTCATGGAAGATATACTTTTTGCCTCCCCGATCTCCCACATAGGTCTGGAAGTAGTGGTGGGGAGCAAGTGATTACTTTTCAGCAGTAAAGAAAAGCAACTGCAGCGACGCTCACTGATGAGGCTTCCACAGTCACTCTGCAGCTCGGAGCCTTTATCGAGAACATCAGCGAGAGACGGTACCCAGAACCCCAAGTAGAACTCCAGAGCCTGAGGAGTGACAACAAAGAACAAGCGGGGCCTTTTCATCCCTCACCGTCTCTCACACATTTGCACAACAAATCATGACGACGTACGCACCCTGCTAGTATTCTGCTGCAGGCTGACGGGCTCGTTGGCTACCGGCACAGGTTAGCTCGCTATGACTCATTAGCTCCATACCGTCTCCCAAATAAGTCCCTCGTTCCTGGAGCCACTTTGTCACTTAATGACAACCGGCGAAGATTCAGAGACCATTTTAGCGCGTTCGACTGACAAAGGACGGCTCAGTATGGAAATGTATAAGAGAGGCTTCTGGTCAAGAAGGTAACTGATTCGATGATGTCAGATATAGGATTTTCATTTTTTTATGTAGTTATGGTTAATAATTGGACAAACTGTGAATCACTTATTGTTTTAGGTTTAATTTAACATGAAAAACTATCGATAAAGGTAATAGCAGCTTACCAGTGCTTTTAAGCACTGCGAAAAATGTCCCAAGAGAAAAAAGTAGGTATCACTGGGATAACGACTGCATTTTCTTATTAATGGGCACATGCAGAGTTTAAAGCGGCTTTGATATAGATTAGGCAGGAGACATCAGAGTGCGTAAATGCTGGACACGCACAGTGAAGTCCACAGACGTCCACCACTGATGGTGATGTCTTGTCTCAAGACACTCGGATAGCAGCTCTATGTGTGTGAGATGTACGATCGTGGTTTCCAAGGATGAGCAACCAAAAAAAGAGCAAGTATGCACATCAGCGAAATGAAAAATGAACAAGCGAGACAGCTCACAGATGGAGGTGTGGAAATGTAAGCAAGGGGAAGAAAGGAGGGACGATGGCATGATGAAGGTTATCGACTTCATCGTGATGGAGAAGTTGAATCAGCAGAGGTCGCACAGCGAGAGGAGAGCCTGCTCATCACTGCTGCTGTCGGCGGCTGCCACTTTCACCTGCAGAGGTGCAATTCACGACTCCTCTTTCCTCTTCTAGTTTTCCTTGGTTCCATAGCGTTTCCCATATCATTTTTGTAAGATTGTGGTGAGTGGACCTCGGACCCCCCAGAGGGCTCTACGGGTCTGCTGAAAATTGTTTAAAGTTAAAGCCATCCATCTGGTGACAGACTAGATCTAAGAAGAACTTTTTGCTCCTATAAACAATTTTTACCTCCAGTAAACTAATCACATTGGTTAGATGTGAATGGTGATGGAAGGAGTGAGATGGGGTCCGTGCTCAAAGATGGGCGAAGACCCCACTCGTTTGGGAAGTATATTAAAAAAATTGGTTTGTTGTGAAATTGTGGCAAGATGTCAAATTCAAAGTAATTAATTGGAAACACCGGTTCCATTGTGGACTGGGAAAGGAGAATCACTTTAATACAGAAATAGCAGAAAGAAGAGGAGAAGATCGTTTTTGGCAGGTGCTGTAGAGAGACCTGGCGTCGTACTGAAGTCTAAAAACTGCCAGAAGTGCTGCATGGCTGTTTCTGTGACGCCAAGTCGCCATCATGATTTCCAAGCACCGACTGAAAAAGCAGAACAAGTGATGTTCACTGATGCCTCAAGCCTTCTTCTTCGTCCTCAGGTCCAACTGAAAGACACAAATCTTAGTTTTCTGACGGTATGAAATCCATACGAATCTCAACAAATTCTGCTATAATCACTTTGAGATTAACATTTACTTCAGACTTATCAATGAACGGTAGACATCCCATGCAGCAAATCCTACCCATACTGTTCTCACAGGCATGTTAAAGCAAATGATAAGTGCACCTTCCTTTCTTCTCAGCTTGGACCAGATCTCCCGGTGTGCCACTGCAATAAAACACCTGAGACAGATTGAGGGTGTAGCAGCTGTGTGCTGTGAAAGCTCATGACATGAATCAGAACACGAGTCAGTGTTGTGGCCGTTGGCTTCAGACAGAGAAATTATTTATTAAATTGTGAAAGTGAAATGGCTTGACATTTGCTTTGCTGCGAATGAAATGTTTGAAAAAAAAAAAACATGCATTGTAGGCATTGTGACAGGCAAGTGGAATCTAATAATCTTTAATTCTAAATTATAGATTTGTGTTTGAGAAGGCGTGTATTGCCTCCTCAGATATTGGGGTGTTTTGTCTTCAGAGGGATATAAGTGGAAAAAACACAGTATTTACAACCCTGTCATGTGTGTAACAGGTGTTTTCATCTGTGTTTGAGTACTTCCTGGAAGAATGATTCAGATTCCATTTTGGCAATTGAGCAGCTTAACTAAAGTGCTGACCTTTATCTTTACAGACCTGCTGTTTTTAAGGAAGCTATAATCCGGTATAAGGATTTCGCCGACAAACAACACCAGCACACATCCACATTCTGGATGTAAACATGATGGCTGTAGCAAACAGTTTGAAGCTTTAGAGCTTCATTTATACCATTCACATTTGAGATATTATATTTAAACAGGAATGTTGCATGCAATAGTCACCTTCTATTGCATTCTCTTTCAGACACGCAGAGCAAGCGAAGCAATGAGACGTAATTATCTCAGTCCAAAAATCAAAATTAATTAGAAATGAACATGAAAAAAAACCCCTCTTTGCTACATATTAAATAGTTTATTTTATGCTACTGCGAGCTGAAAAATAGATTGTTGCGTGTTTAAACTTCAGGTCAGACTGATCTGCTTGAAGAGGCACTTCAACCTACATGCTGGGATTCAATAAACTCGCCATCAGTCCCGTAATTCTGAAGTGTTCTTTCTGCAAGACCCTACAAAATGAAGAATTTCCTGCAGCAATCAATAAAACACATCTTGTTTCCTTTCTAGCTGCACATGGATATACCAATCACATGTGTCTGTTACTGTAGATGGGCTTGCAGAGGCCGACTGAAAGGGCCAATCACGGCATCTGTCTGCGGGCTGATTGCCTTCGGTGATGAGGCTGAGATGTTTGTTAAAGGTGCAGTGATGCACTGCAGCAGCAGTGACATGCGGTGCAGCAGCATTGACATGCGCTGCAGCAGCAATGATATGAGGTGCAGCAGCAGTGATGCGCGGCAGCAGCAGTGACATGCGGTGCAGCAGCATTGACATGCGCTGCAGCAGCAGTGATATGAGGTGCAGCAGCAGTGATATGCGCTGCAGCAGTGATATGCGCGACAGCAGCAGTGATATGCGTGACAGCAGCAGTGACTTGCGCGGCAGCAGCAGTGATGCGCTGCAGCAGCAGTGATATGAGGTGCAGCAGCAGTGATATGCGCTGCAGCAGCAGTGATATGTGCTGCAGCAGCAGTGATGCATTGCAGCAGCAGTGATATGCGCTGCAGCAGCAGTGATATGCGCTGCAGCAGCAGTGATGCGCGGCAGCAGCAGTGACATGCGGTGCAGCAGCATTGACATGCGCTGCAGCAGCAGTGATATGAGGTGCAGCAGCAGTGATATGCGCTGCAGCAGTGATATGCGCGACAGCAGCAGTGATATGCGTGACAGCAGCAGTGACTTGCGCGGCAGCAGCAGTGATGCGCTGCAGCAGCAGTGATATGAGGTGCAGCAGCAGTGATATGCGCTGCAGCAGCAGTGATATGTGCTGCAGCAGCAGTGATGCATTGCAGCAGCAGTGATATGCGCTGCAGCAGCAGTGATATGCGCTGCAGCAGCAGTGATGCACCGCAGCAGCAGTGATATGCGCCGCAGCAGTGATATGCGCCGCAGCAGCAGTGATATGTGCCGCAGCAGCAGTGATATGCGCCGCAGCAGCAGTGATATGCGCCGCAGCAGCAGTGATATGCGCCGCAGCAGCAGTGATATGCGCCGCAGCAGCAGTGATATGCGCCGCAGCAGCAGTGATATGTAGGGTTGGGTATTGAAAGGGTATATTTCGATACCGGTGCCAAATCGATACTTTCAAAACGGTGCCGGTTCCTAAACGGTATTTAAATCGGTACTTTAAAAGAAAAGAAAACAAGTTTTTATGATGAAATTCCTTTTTTTATTTTTATTTTTGAGGCAAAGGTCAAGAACAAATTGACCAACAATATTTTAATCTAAAAGCTTTCATATACAAATATAAAACCAAACAAAAAAACACATTATTTCTGAGGCAAAGGCCTAGGTCAAATTGACCAACAACAACATATTAACTTAAATGTTCCGTAACATAATAGGCTACAAATAAAAAAAGAGATCAAATTTACATTTCTGAAGCAAAGGCACCAAATGTTTAATCAAATTAGACGTGTTCCCGTGTTTACAGGCAAACGATCTCAAACACTTGCTACATATGGCATTTTCTTGGTCCTTTTTAGTAAAATATAGCCACACTTTAGAGCGTTTTTGTTTCGACATAGGCTCTCTGGCCTGATTCCTGAGCTGACCTCTCAGTGGTGTGTGCACTGCCGCTGCCTTTTTTAACTGCGAACACCAGAGGGCGCGATTACGCAGCTGCATATTTGGTAATACCGAAATGAGGCACCGAAATTCACATTGTATTTCGGGGTGGTTACTACCGTTGATTTTCGCCCCGAGTACGTACTTGTACCGAGTGTCGGTACCCAACCCTAGTGATATGCGCTGCAGCGCGTAGAGATGCATTGTGACACCTTCATACAGTGTTGGCTAAGTGGAAATGAGGCATATCCTTTGAAAAGCAGTTTGTTCTCTTTGTACTTTGATTGAAAAGGTGTGTTTTCCATTTTAACCTCTATCCTATTTTGAAGGAAGAGGCAGTGATGATGTAACATAAATAAATGATTTGCCCCAAAGCTTGAAAGCATCTTGTTCTACCGGGGGTCAGATTAAACTGTCAGAGGTGTCCAGGGCAAAAATGAATCTACTGTTTTTTTCCCCATCGTCTATACATTGTGTTTCATTTCAGTCGATATCGTGCTTTATCCATCCATTGTCTACCGCTTATCCTGTATTCAGGGTCGCGGGGGGGCTGGAGCCGATCCCAGCTGTCATTGGGCGAAGGCGGATTACACCCTGGACAGGACGCCAGTCCATCGCAGGGCCAACATGTAGAGACAAACAACCATTCACACTCACATTCACACCAATTTTAGAGTCACCAATGAACCTATCCCCATCCTGCATGTCTTTGGACTGTGGGAGGAAGCCGGAGAACCCGGTGAGAACCCACGCTTACGCGAGGAGAACATGCAAACATGCGACCCTCTTGCTGTGAGGCAAGAGTGCTACCCACTACACCACCGTGCAGCCCTTTAGTGCTTTAGTGGTGCATATTTATAACCTACTGAACAAATGATCACTAACATTGTCACAGTTGAGTGGCCCGAAAATCCTGGGACTGAGGGGTAACCTCGCTTCCAAAATACAACACACATCCGCATGTTTTAATCATGATGGCCTTGATGATGGTGTCTTGCAGTTTTATTTAATGCCCATGCTGCTCCTTTTTCCATTCGCCACTCCAGTGAGGTGGAGACTACTGTTTGTATCAAGTCTTCCAAATTAAAAGACAAAATATGTGGTTTTCTCTGGACTTTATTCTTGACAGGATGACATTTGTCTATGCCTGGTGCATAAACAAACGACAGGATGACATTTGTTTATGCCTGGTGCACCCAATACTGTTACAAATCACCACTGAAAGAAGAATTCTGTTTATATGATGTAACTCTATGGCGAAGGTTCGGTTTAGGGAAAGATCGTAGTTTTGGTTAAAATAAGTTCTTTGTTAAGGTTAGAAAAACATCCACTTCCTGAAGGTTACCCTCATCATCATTGTTGTTACGGTCAAAAAGATAATTGGTTAGTGGTCAGTGAGCAATCTGTTTTATGGTTACAAGAAAGTAGTGTTGCCTGTTGTTTGTGTAATACTAATAAACTTTGCTGCTGCGTAAAATGCATTAATGAGAATTAATCAAGTTTGCAGCTGTCCTCAGCAATTATCAAGAGGATGTGGCCTTACTGTGTTACAGGAAGCAATTAATGCTTCCGCATGTGCGTGCGTGCGTGCATTTGAGATTAACTTAAGCATCAACACTCGTCTAACGACTTCATCATTGTGTGTTCTGACCTCGATGAAATGCCCAATAACTTCATTAATGTGTGCGGCAGCCTCATTACAATTTGCCATGACCTCATCACAACGCTGTGACAACAACCGTGCTGCGTGCATATAATCTGGACATCAACCGAGGCGGAGAAGTCACTCTACCCGTTTGTCTACTGGGTCCGTTTCGGTGCCTTTGCAGCCATTTTAATGTATTCTACAATGTGCAGATTGAGTCAAGCTTCAGACATCAGCTCCTCCAAACTAAATCCCATCGCTCATTTTAGATTTCCATTCACACTCGGGGGTGCACAACCACGTGGGGTCCACATGCTCATTACGGATGCAGAGAAGAGTCCTGAACAAAGCTTAATACCAAGAAAAGAGAAAATACAGACTGTCCCACACGGTCTAGTCGGTTATATGTGCATATTCTCATTGATGTGTGCGTCCGTACAGAGCGTGTTGGAGAGGTGGCGACTGCTGTGCTTTAAATTGCTTACATTTCTAAAACACCTGCCAGATGATGGAGGAAAACTGCTGGACAGAAACGGTCTCAAAGAGAGGCGGCCATCTGTTCCTACCTTCTGACACTGTGTGTGTGTGTGTGTGTGTGTGTGTGTGTTTCAGTGATTCAGGTGAAGTGCTCGGTGCATAGGACTGAAGATGCTGTCATCGCTGTTCACTGCGCTGCGGACCTTCACTGAGCTGTAAGAA
The DNA here is from genome assembly GCA_029853015.1 of Chelidonichthys spinosus. NCBI lineage: Eukaryota > Metazoa > Chordata > Actinopteri > Perciformes > Triglidae > Chelidonichthys > Chelidonichthys spinosus. Next base: position 14,484,402 of record CM056828.1, read on the forward strand.
CTCCACTTTCTTTTGTTCGTGTAATTGTCTTTCTACTCGTTATGGAGTCCAGTAATTGCTTTCACAGAACTACCATTTGCTACAGGTATCTTCCCTGTTATTTTCCGGACAATAAATGAGGGAACACAACTCTCCATAAGATTTGAGCAAAAAGTAACTTATTCTGTTACTGCTATACGAGGTCACATCAGAGGTACAGTAGATCACATTTTGCTGTTTAAGGTGTAATAGGCTTTAATTCCCCTGTCATTTATTTCCCAAAAAAAGGGAACTGGGACAAAAAATTCATGGCCATCACTCGGGCAAAGTGGTGGAAGCAAAAACATGCATGCTGCTGATTTTCCAAACGGTACATTGAACATCAACGAGGAGCAAAATGCCATTTATTATGTCATTTTTCTATTTTTTTGTTGCCATCATTAGGTCTACTTTACATTATCTGAACCTGCCATGATAGAAATGGGGAACCCCTGCATTGCATCACTAAAGTGTTTTCCCTCCCCATCCAATTGTGGGGGAACACTTTGTTACGCCAATTAACAGCTGTCTCCAGTCTCGGGGGGTGGTTACTACACTTAATTGCGGTATTTTATCATCAGATCCCAAGAGAGACTGAGAGAGACAGGAAAATTAAAAAAATACTTGTGCATGCATGAGACTGCTGATGCAGAGAGTTGGTCGTAAAGAAGATGCCAGCCTGCTGAGAGAGGACAGGCCTCAAACACCTCATCATGCCTGTAACAGGTGCCACAACCTTGCAGCCAGTCAGAAGAGAGGACATGGGACAGATGGTGAAAAGAGGGGGAGCATAGTGTTTTTTTAAATGAAATATTAGAGGGAAGGCGGAGCAGCAGGATGGGATGTTTTGTTGTTGGGAACATATCGGCACTAATGAGGCTGTAAGTGAGGTTGAGATATTTGGCTGTCTGAAGGAAAAGGACCAAAATAAAGCACAGCATCACACAGACGTGGAGCTCAAACTTCAGGGGAACGCTCGGCTTGTAAGGACACAGGTGATAAATGTTGAAGGGCATCAGAAACACCTGCTTCAGATGCACTGAGACGGCTCTGACTGAATCACCCGGGACGGGTTGAAGTGGGGCAGAAGATAATTGTAGTGTCAAAATGTACTTTGGGAAAAAGCAACTGGGATGTGTTTGTGAGCACAGGTGCTTGAATGTGGTTCATTTTTCATCAGTGGTTGGACTAAAGTTTTACAACTGTTGGATAATTTTTAGGATTATGATGAATATTGATCCTCCAACAAGTACTGGTAGTGTTTAGATTAACGTAGCATTAGACTACATTTCGTTAGATCTTTTATTCTCCATTGGTTTTATAGCTTGGTTACAGACCTGAAATCGGCCCACTTGTTGTTTCTTCAGCTATTGGCGCAGAATAATGATGAATAACATGAATGAAGGGGGGAAATACTGCAGTGTTCAGGGCTCTGAGGGCTGCCAGAAAGTGAGGAACCTACACTCAATACTGTGCCTGAATGCATCCTGTGGAAACAGACAGGCTGAATCTGCCTCATGTTTTACAGGGAGAAAATAACATTTTATTTTGCTATAAGAAAATACTAAAAATTTGATTTTAATTTGTATTCTTTTGGCATATAATGTTAAAAAGATCCATATATGACTGTGGATGTGATCTTAAATGGTTAAAAAGGCATTTTTAAATAACTGGCGTGAAATCCTGAGTCAAGCAAATCTTTGAGCATATTCATAATAATCATAGCTAGCAACTAATTGCTTGATTTTCTGATGACCATGCTACTATGTATATCTATAAACTGCTGGAAAAAAACAGAAATCCGTTGCAATAGGAGTATTCATGTCAGGCTCGCTGCACCAATAAAACACGATGGTTTTGAGGGCGACACATTTGTGATCGGGGCCTTAAGTGTGAAATAGAAGAAACCACAAGATGGCTGAGGTTGTATTTCTCTTTGATTCCAGCTCTCAGTTTGACAGAGTATTTCTGAACTCCTGTTTACCAGACAAAAAGAGTGACTTTGACATTTGAAGCCAATGGAGGGAGGTGAGAGGCTCAGTTATGATTGTTGTGAGTAAACTGGAGTTGCAGATCAGATGCACCGAATGTGATTTGTGTTGTCCATAGAAAAGCTGTGATACAATATCTTGAAGGTCAAACATTAAGAATTGGTATCCTTCCACAGGAGAGGGTGACGGGACTAAAGTTGAGATTGTATTGCATTTACTATCACCAGGGTTTCAAGTGCCCACATTTGCAGTCCTCTCTCACCTGCAACTAACTGCCTGTTTGGACACCTGTTTGAGTGAAGCAATACTCAGGGGGAGATTTAGAAAGCAAGAGGCTGAACATCAGCAACTGGTCTGATGGAGGACAATAATGGGCAAACACTCACTGAATGCTGAAGGAACTTGTGGAAAAAAATAAAAATTTTCTTTCCCCAATTGTGTCTTATTTGATTCAAATCTTTTTTTTTTTTTTTTAAGAATGAATCAAAAATTTAGTTTGCTTAGAATAATGGGTCTCTCTTTGGTTATCTGCTGGTGGTGTGATAAGGCTTTTAATTAGGAGAAAAGGGAAGAACATACCATGTGTGCTTGTATGCCAAAAACATACTATACTGTAGATACTCTATACTCTCATGGATAAGCATACATAAACTTGTGTGTGTGTGTGTGTGTGTACATATGTATATGTATGTATGTGTATGTATATAGAAAATATATATACTGAGCCACACTTTATGTTGCACAGACCATAATGCCCAGCAGATGCTGTGTGGTTGTAGGGATCAGATGGACACTGTTGTATCTGTACAAAAGGAAACAATGTTGTGGTTGTAGACAGTAGGACGCCTGATTAAATCTGGCATGAGCCATCTGTCCGAGCATCTCTCCGTGCGCAGACTGGCTCCGAGACTGCACTCTCTTATGTAGGCATTCTGTTAGTACAAGTTTAGAGCACTCTGAAAACTGCAGTGTCATCAAAGTTCCAAGGTTTTTGTTTGATTCGCTTTAAGTCTTGGTTAGTTAGTTCTAAGCTGTAATTTGTCAGAAAATAAAAGCAAGTGTTGCGTGGCTGATTTCAGCAGAATGAGATCATGCGAGCCATCGACCTTCTTTCCTAACAAACATTTTGACTTTGACATTCAAACTTTCCTTTACACCTGTCTGTGGAACGACGCCTCTCACAAAATAAATGAAGGCCAGATTTGATGAGAAGTCCAGAATAATGGTCCTCCCACTTCTTCTGATTCATAACAGCTTAAAAGAAACGATCATCATAAAGTCACAAGACAAAAAGGAGATTAACATAACATTAGACTACATTTTGTTAGATCTTTTCTTCTCCATTTGGCGCAGAATAATGATGATAGCAACATGAATGAAGGGGGGGAAAACTACAGTGTTCACGGCTCTGAGGGCTGCCAGAAAGTGAGGAACCTACACTCAATACTGTGCCTGAATGCATCCTGTGGAAACAGATAGATGGCTGAAGCTGCCTCATAATTTGCTTTACAGGAAGAAAATAACATTTTAAAGAGTGCCAGCTCAGTGCACCAGTCGACTGAGGCAAACGTCTCCCACAGTCACCTCTTTCATGACCTTTCAAAAATGGTTGATAAGGAGCACTGGGTTGCCTCCAGCAAGGAGACAAAGGGAGCAGGGAGAGCGGAGGAGAGGTGGAGGAGGCCTTCCTATCTAAACAGTCAGTGTATGCACTGAGTATTTTCTTTCAGTGTTTGCAGTGTTTCCACTGGGCTAAACACTAACTCTGCTCTCTCGCATTGAAGTTGTTTTTCAGCTAACAATGTCGATTGTCAGGAGTTTTCTCGCTGCTTTATGAGAAAAATGAGCGTCTGAAATTGTTTCAGGAGACCATTGTTGGTCTTCAGGATGGGCGAGGCTGATATAGGCTTTATTTGTGTATATAAAATACGTTTTCAAAGCATACAGTCTGGAAAAATACATAGCCATTATCAATTCATCCATTTTCCTCTGCAGGGTGTTCCTCTGCAGACTTAGCAGGGTGTTCCTCTCCTCAGTAACTTTTTCCAGCTTATCCTGGGGCACCCCAAGGTGTTCTCCAGCCAGACGAGATATATAACCCCTCCAGCATGATCTGGGTCTACCCCTGGGACTCTTAGCAGTTGTTAGTGCTGGAAAAAGCTCTAATGGTAGGTGTCCAGGATCCTGGACAGGCATCCTGATTAGATACCCGAACCGCCTCAGCTAGCTACTCCAAGCCCATCACCCTTCCTCTAAGGCTGAGCCCTGCCTCTCTTTACAGGAAGCCAGCACGTTCACTTTCCAACCACAGAAGCTAACATGATGGACTTGGTGTACGCAAACATCAAAGAGGATCACGAAGCGGCTCAGATCATGAACCTGTTGTGCTCCATGTATACACATTAGTGCTGAAGGATCAACTGTAACCTTCCCCAACAGCTATCGGCCCCGTGGCACTGACGTCTGTCATGACGAAGTGCTTTGAACAATTAGCCTTGGGTCACATGAAAGTCAGCCTCCCACCCTCTCTGGATCCCTTCCAGTTTGCATACTGTGCCAACCGGTCCACGGATGATGCCATCTTGTTTGCTGAACCTGAAACGATAAACCTATAGCCAAACTAAAATGGCAAAGACCCAACAACCCGATGCTGATTGAAAAGGGGAACAAAGCAGGAGCTGAACCAACGAGATGTGGTGCTGCTGTGTCAGCATTCCTCCCATCTCAGATTGCCCACTTGATTGATTTCAGGTACGCCTATAAGGGGAACAGGTAGAGGAAAAGAAAAGAGAGAGAACAACACGTACCACCAGGACACTGGTCATTAACTCAGTTCAGCCTCTAATCGCATCATTGCAGCTGATTCGAGCTGTGTATGTGGAGATCATGCTTTAGTTGTCCACAAACATACAACAAATATATAATTTACCAGCTGCAACGTTAAAGTAAACACTACTTTGTGCATAATAATAATCCACTGTATCCACTCTATAATAATGAGTGTACTTTACTTTTTGGTACTTCAAGTATATATTTTAGTACTTTTACTGAAGGAATATTGTAGCAGAGATATAAATATGAATGGATGTGACATGGAAAAAGGTCACACACAGACGTATGCATCGGGATGTCACCCATTGGTTTGTGGGCTATGGTTTTGAAGCTGCAAGCTGTCGCTATCTTTTTGCAACCTGTCAAGTTGCGAGAAGTAAAAAATGGGACAAAAGACTGCTGGCCAGCCACAGTTTAGGTAATTAATAGGACACACTCAACATTATTTTAAGACTTAAATTTAAAAAAAACACACATTTGGATGAATTAGTGCAATATTCAATATGTCAAGCTCAAGAAAAAGTATGTTAAACATCCCAACCTGATGGAGTATCTCTAGTCGAGGTAGTCACTGTAGCTATAAATTCTGGCCCTGTGTCATCAGCACATTATCATCCATAATCCAGTGTGTTCTACGGGCCTGTCAAGCTGTGGTCCACCTGAATAATTCAAGGTTTCACTCTCACCCAACATAAGAGATGGGGTAGTTTTGTGGAATGGTCTTGACGAAAGGATTAAACAAAGTATGAATATAATGCAATATAATGACATTTACAAAAGATATATCTTTGAAAAGTACAGAAATGAGGAAGGATCATGTAAATCTTACAGATTTTTGTTCTTTTTATTCTTAATAATTCATTGGAGTAGTTTTTTGTAGTCAGTTTAGTTTATTTTATTGGATTTTTGTATTTCTTAATGTTGAAGAATTGGGGTAAGACTTGACAAGCCTAGGCGTCTTCCTATCCCCTTTCAAACGAGGCTAATGTGTACTATGTTGAAATATATTATATATGGAACTTGTGTGAATTGTTAATAGATACAAAGGTCATTGGGAGAACAATTTTAAATAAAATATTGTATTGTATAGTTTGAAGCATTTGAAGCAATACAAAGAGATCCTGATTAATTGATCAATTACATTTTAATCTTGCTGGATCACGACCCCCTTTACCCAACTTCTGAACGTACTAAACTCAGCAGGAAGAATGTTGTCATAATAATAAGCTCCCACATCTGTGGCGGGGATGAAGAATATTGTCACGCCGGCGACTGTTTGCTGAAACATGAAAGCACATCACCAGGCTGTGGTAGATGGGAACATAAACACAAATGGGCAAAAACAAGTGTTGCTGAGGTGGGGAGGGCGGATGAGGGCGGCGAGGAGGGGAACAAAGAGAGAATGAGTCGGCAGCAGTAGCGTTTGCTCTCTCCTGCTCTGAGGACATGCCTGAGATTAATATTCCTACTCAGAGTTTATCCATCTGCATTATCCCCACCCTTCGCCAGGTGATTTCATGCCTCCTGAGCAGCCAGAAAGGGCCTCTTTACAGCACGCTCTGATGTCCGGCCTGTCACAGGTTTTGATGAATGACACTGATAAGCCAGGCTTGTGGGACGGAGAGTAAGGCAGCTAAATATAGCCTGCCAAAGAGAGAGCATTGATCACGCTGTTTACCCTCCGCCCGGTGCCATTCATAGCTTTTCCATTTCTTCATGAATTTTTTAAAGCGTGGAAATCTTTACCATACCGCCTCTACCAGACGAGTCATAATTCACTCACAGCTAGCTGTTGTTCTGTACTACAAAAGGCAACAGTCATTAAAACTATCCCCATTCACTGTGGTCTTAAGTGACCACAGATTTAATGGGTGGCCATGAATTATGGAACTAGTTTCCAGCAACATCTGATGGTGGAGTCCCGTGTCCTTTTTTCTCGGTCCACACTCAAAAGGTAATTGAGTGCGTTTTAGGATGGAGGTCCGTGATATAGATCTGCCGCAGGTCATTTTCTATCCCGAGAATGGCTGATCAAATTTCAGTGGCGCACACTCACTCTGTGTATACACCTTAAACGTGTGTGTGTGTGTGTGTGTGTGTGTGTGTGTAAAAGTAAGGGTGAACATAGTTTAATCTTTATTGTCATTGTCCTTTGAGGCTGGACCATGAAAGCCTCAGGTTTACCTTGCACCTGATAATTATCAGATCCAGATCGAGTTCTTGCATTCACCTTATCCCCGACCCAACTTCACCCACAAATCCCCTTTGTCCTGTGCCATCTAGCGCTATATTTAATCCCCTTCCAATCACCTCAATTACAAAAAGCTGAACGGTTTTGTTCCCAGCATGGTGTGTGAAACTGCTCCAAATGAATGCGGCTCATGGGTGACATTTTTTGCCTGAGTAACAAGTGATTGTGGATTTTTTTTTCCATCAGCCACTTTTTTTCTTTCTTAGATGTTCAAGCTGGAAAGTCTTTTTTTTTTCTGGGACTTCCAAGCAGCCAACATAACATTGCATGCTGGTGCTGCTTTTATTGAGTGCCTTCCAGTATGGAGAAATTGAACTGCAATTTAATATCAGTGCCAAGGACATCGGCATCAATCAAAGGCACATTTTATTTTTGTGCTTGTATTTGGAGGATATTAAACAGCACGGCACATTGGGAGGAATGGAGGGACATGAAAAAGTATACCCAGCCATAAAAACACCTTGTATTGTATTAGTACTGATCTGTTCCATGTCTTTATATTAGACAGTGAAGACAAAGACCGGACTAAGAGTCTGTAGCAATGCTAGCAGCTTTGTGAGTATGTGCTGATACAAAAGCTCACAAAGTGAATTCAGTACTGAAAAACACAATATATATTTGTATCATCTTGAAGGTATTTTTTAGATCACTAGGACAGTTGTTTCCTGTACTGTTAGCTGAGATCCAGTCCACAGTGATTATCTCCTGTAATTAGAAAAACACAGTCTTCTATTCCCTCGCTTATAAAACACTTCCACAGACGGTGTAGTTGACCTTTGTCTGTCAATGATCCTCAGTGCTTTTATGGTGGGTAGTGTCCCATAATTATGGCATGGCCTTGACCTTCACTGAGTCCATTGCCAGTAAGAAGCAGTAATCCAATTGTAGAGTCAAAGCTCCCGTTAGTCCATCTGTTCTTCATGTTAATTATGTTCTGTCTTGACATCGGCAGTTTCCACATTTGTTCGTATTCATACGACCAACGGCTGCTGGGACACGTGTCTCAAATCGGAGTCGTGATAATAAACAAAGAAATCAGATGACTTTTAACAATAAGTTTCTGAGTCAATTCCATGTCAGTTTTTTAAGGCTGAGTTATGTGTTGAATTAGACAGTTTGAGGTATTTAGGTGGACAAAATACAAAACGGCTTGTTTTTATAAAAGCAGTATTTATTGCATGACTTTTGCAATGTGTCATATTTGACATGCCTATTTTTTTATATGAATCTGTGTTCAGGAAGCAGCATAGATATTCTTTGAATCTGGAATCTGAATCTTTTACACAAAGAGAGCAGTGGATAGTAAGAGGTTGTAATAACATAAATGCACAATTTAAAACATAATTAAATACGGAAGGAACATTTTACTCCAGGATTTTAGTAATTCTAATCAAGAAATAACTTACCAACATCCAATCACATGACTAGCAGCTTTTATATAAGGCCAAATAGGATGCATGTCTATTCATATGCCTAATGCTGGTGTGTATTAGCGTGTATTAATAGTACGTGTGTGCTCATCTTTTTTTTACCCAGATGATTAAACGTTCTAAAGAAGGAGGGCCATATCATTGGGACGCGGGGAAGATTAGGGTGGACGGACGCTAATCGCCTGCCATGGGAGGGCAACGTGATGGTTGGAGAGAATAAAAGAGAGATGAATTTCACATTCAGACTCGGGGAAGGAAGGAGGAGAGGGGAAGAAAACTGGGAAAAACTGGGAAAGTGAAAGAGGGACAGATATCCAGATGGAGAAGGGGATATTGAGTCTTCAGGAAACCGATTCAACCTGCTGCTCTGGTTTTCATAAAGCTTTGCAGCGTAGTTATCAGACGCCGAGGTCTTCGGACTACTGCAGTTGAGTACTCGATCTTAAACCACAAGTAAAACCAGCTTCCGTACATCACATACGTCAAGGTCACCTGAAGGAGGTTATCTTTATTTATATATATATGCAGGTACTGACATTCTTATCAGCATTAAATACCCAGCAGGCTTGTCACTGGCTTGGCTTGAACAAGGCCACCGGATGCGTCTGGTACAAATCTGCAGGCGTCCTCCCAGCAGCAGACCGCCACCACAATCTGTCACCGCCACCGACTCCTACTGTAATACAGTGCTGCCCTGTGCCACCATCACCACCGTCTTCCTCCGTCTCTCTCTAGCCTTCATCAATCCCTCCTACAACCTTCACTGTACCGGCGTCCATCCATCCTGATCATCCAATCTCCTGAACACTGTGTGCTACACGCCGCTCCATCTGTCATCTGCTGCACCTTTTCAGCAGCGAGCTTAAGATTGACTTTAGAATTGTGACAATTGTCACATAGTTAACAAGCAGCTATAGCAGCTGTGTGTGTGTGTGTGTGTGGGGGGGGGGGGGGGGGGGGGGTAGAAACAATTTCAGAATTTTAGAGAGAAAATTGAATGAAAACAAAGGAGATATGTTAATGTGACATATTTGGAAGGATGAGTTAGTCTGTCAACTGCATCTCCGCTCAACAACCCCCTCCGTTTTATTGCATCATAATACAATATTAAAATGCCACAGCAGATGGAAAATGATATTTTGTCTAGATAGGGATTTGTATTAGGGTGCGTTTGTATTCAATATGTCAGTTCTCTGCTCTACACATATTTGTGGTTATAATGTCAGGTATTGTTGAAGCAAAAATGGACTGAAAGGAGAACTCACAATGTCAAAGTCACAGTCTGTTGACAGGTCTCAGGAAATAGGAAAAGCAGCTTTTTATTAGTCTTTATCAAGATTTATGCTTGTGACATTTTTTTATATCACTTCCAACTAAATAATTATTCTTAATGTTTTGGAAATGAAGTTCGAAAATACATTTTTCAGATTAATTTTCAATGTATATGAATATATTTGGATGGACAATAGAGAAACAAATACAACTTTCTCTCCCTCATCTAATCTTGTAGAATATCAATTCAAAAGGAGCTGAAAGCAAACTGATTGGAATGAAAAATATTGCGTATCTGTCCAAGCATACATCAAAAGTGATCGTTTGGAATGAAATCCCCCGTTCTATCCAGTACATCAGTTATAAAAAATGATCCATCTCTCTGAAGTGTTTCCAATAAAAAAAGGCTTCCCATCTTTTAACAGTTCTGAGTTCATCCACATTACATTTTATTTTAAAAATACTCTGGAAACTCAACCAAGCTTTCAATGCACCTAAAATTGGGAGAGATCCACTGATATTCCTTTAAATAGTCTTTCATTTGGTGAGATTTTAATTGGAGAAAATGTAGTACACGGAAGATAAGTTTTGATTTGCTCGCCAGAGGATGTTGTAATCAATTGTATAAATCTAGGATGCTTTCAGGGATAAATTAATTGCTGCAATATTTATTAGATTTTAATGCACCTTTCCCTTCAAAAGACAGTCGATGAAGACCTTCCTGGCTTTTCTTGAACAGTGTTGTGCCTTGATTTCTTTGTCTTCTGTCTCCATCGCTGGTGATGTGCTATTTCTCTTTCACACTGTGATTTGTAGGTTTTTAGCTTCTATCTTTATCTTTTTTTTAATCTTTTTTTGCTGCTGAATCAGTTTGACATCCTTGTTAAATCGATGGCAGGTTTGAAGACGCCGTCTCTGTAGCCCGAGTGTATTCAAAATGCAGCAAATGATAAACATTTCATTATGAAACTGATTGTAATGGTGGCTTTGATCAACAATGGTGGTAATAATCAGTGATGTCAATGAGATGCAAAACCGATAACTCTGTCATCATTAACCTTTTTTCATGCGATAATAATGATCAGGTCCCGTTATCATTATGACGAGAGCACAGGTGGAGAGGAAGACGGATGGAAAGGTTAAACAAAAATGAATCTGTAATAACTGGTGAGCGGGGGCTGTGATTACTCTGATTAACAGGGCCATTACGTCTTATTGCTTCCTAGAACTGACTGTCAGCTAGCATACAGCTGCTTATACAGTATGTGTGTGATTTTTTTATTTTTTTTTAATTCTATATTTCTATTACCACCTTTTGATTCAAGCAACAGGCTCAGCATCCATACGCCTCATGATGTGGTAGCTAAGCTTTCACACTAGTCCCATATCACCCCGAGCCATAATCACCCGCTCAAACCACAGAGGGGACTTGATCTTAAACATGCAATAACTGACTTATTTCCCCACTTTAGGGCAGCAGGATACTCGATGGAAGTAAACTTATTTTCAAGTTTGCGCAACAGGCAGTTAACGGAGCAAAGTTCTCATACATTTGGAGTTTTCAGATTATTTTTACTCAACACGGCTGCTTGCTGTGGTCGTTGTTTTCACATCATCTCTCAGTCCATAAAACTTCAGATGCAGTAGTAGACAGATTTCCTCACGTGCTCAGTCTATTTTTGTTTTTACACAATATGCAAATTAAATATAACTTTAATAAAATAATATTAATTCACTTCTTTATAACTGCTTTAAAACTCTTTTTTTTTTCTGATAGAAATGTGCGTTGATCCCTCGTCTTCCCCACCTCTCCACGCTGCTGCCCGAGGCCAGTAGTGGCTTAACATCCAGCCGGGTGATGCTTTACTTAATGCCAGCCAGAAGACAGGATTGTCTTTATTGTCCCATGATGCAACACTCGTTGGTTTTACTCTCAAGCACACAACACTTGGAACTGTGGTTCAAACTTTTGAATATCTATTTACCTTTTGAATATCTGAATTTTACCTTTTAAATAGTATATTTATATTTTCAAGTTTGTTCTATTCTAGGAGGAGTCTACTTTAAAACTGCCCGTCTTTATTGTCTACACGACGGTTAAGAATGTGAACGGGTCTATTTTTTTTTTTCTGGGACCGAACTATTGTGATCAAAAAACAGCTACGACAACTCCGGACGTGAACTCCAGAATGACATACTTTTATTGTGATAAGACCTGTTATTATTTATCATTACTTATTTACTGACTGAACCTTCACTTGTCCCCCTCCCCAGCTGCAAGGTTGAACCCTTTGCACTCCTTATGTGCTATAATTATCTTTTCATGTCACAACCGCTCAGGTTCATCGTCACATTTTCTCCTCTCCCCTCGCCTTCCTCCTCTCACGTGCCGCGGTTTTGTTGTGTAGTTTGCAACTAACATAAAAATAGCCTCACTGAGACAGCTTTTTTGACAGCGAGAGAGCGAGTCTGCACTCCGGCTGATTCACTCTTCATTTGTTTTCTTTTCCTCCCACCTCCCTCAGATGTCTCCCCTCCGCTGATGAGAGCAGTGTGCGCTTTCATCTCCACTTTACTTGTCCTTCCATCTTTTATTTTAAGAATGTGTGCAATGGATTAGCCCCCCCCCCCCCCCCCCCCAAAAAAAAAAATCCTTTGGATTAAGACGTTTGGAGGGCAGCAGAGAGGATAAATGAAAAAGAAGAAGAAAGTGGAAGAGGAGGACATGATGAGGAGGAGAGGAAAGTAAGAGAAAGTGGTGTGAAGAGCTAAAGGGGGAAAACTGAAGGAGTCGTAAGGAGTGTAAGAGCATCGTACTTTGTGTGTGTGTGTGTGTGTGTGTGTGTGTGTGTGTGTGTGTGTTGGACTAAACATCAGTGAAGTTTGACTCTTGTCGGTGTTTGTTATTCAACATCTGTGCAGCTTCATGTCCAGCCGTTTGAGGTGTCTTACTGGTAATCTGTTACTGGTCGTTTATTATCCATCTGCTGACACAACGCTGTTGTTTACATGCTGGTTTACGAGTATTTCAAACTAGTTTGAAGCCCTCCGATATTTGCGGAATGCGTGCTGACTGAATGCTAAATGCATGAAAGCCAGACAGAGCTCTCAGGGGAGTCTAATTCTCTGTTGGAACGAGAGCTCATGTGGAAGGAACTCCTCTGGTGAGCCTTCTATAGGTCTGTTGATCTGACACCTGCGAGTGTCGGCATCACACAGTGACCCCGTTTACATTCAGATCTGTATCCGGAAACATTGGAAGGTGGTGCTGAAAGCCTGCCGTCAAAGAGAATGGAGCGACACAGTGAATCAAACAAATGGGGATAGCGGAGCGCACGTTCGTGCAAGTCTCTCCTGGAAGGCATTCGTGATGTTGCACTTTGCTGCACTCGCACAAAGTGACTGAAGTTGTTGTGTAGAGAATGACAAGAGAGCTCCATAGGATAATTCAAGAGAGTGGCTGTGATCTCGTCTGATTCTCCTCCATCAGAAAGGGCCATTTCAGATTTCAGAACACAGTTTGTGTTGGGATGCGTGTCCCAGGCTCAGGCACATATACAGCACTATTGAGGCATGCATGGGTTTATTTTGAAAACATATGCAGTAAATGTAATACAGAGAGTCAGAATTCATCAAGTGAGCTCGGCTTTTGCTCTCACATTGAAGTCAATCAAATTAGCCCAGTACAGGTACTGTATGTGCTGTCCAGTAAATTGTACTGGAAGTGCTGGTATTGGCTTAACCTGCGAATGAATAGTTAGCACTTTTGAACAAAATCATTTACAAGCAAAGTTGACAACAATATGAGGTCACCATATCCATGTTAAATAAAATAAAAATATTGTTCTTCCTTGGGGGGGATATTCCGAGAAAAAAAGTCAAAAATGTATAAAGTCATACATTAACGATGCTAACAACTGGCATTAATGCTAGCTAGCTACCCAGGAATGTACGCATTAACTTCTCAATTTAATACATCACAACGTGTGACAACGCCTCGTTAAGGTCCTTAGGGTGTTGGTTCTTGATGGTTATTGTTGGTTTTATTTATGTGGGTGAAATTGTCAAAAAAAATGTGCTGGGCTAAAATGCTAGTGGTAGCTTTCAGTTGTTGTCATAGCAACGGCAAACAATAAACTCGCAAATTTGCAACTTTTTTTCTCTGAATATTGCCCCCCTCTCTCATCCTGTTCTAATATGCCATCATAATTATCTCTCTTATTGGTTAATGCAATTAAAAATATGATTCTGTGCAACAGCATAAAACCCAGCGCATGAAAAACGTTGGCTTTGTGGTGCTGCTGGTACGCTTGATGCTCCTAACTCTTGATCCAACTATCTATATTTAGATGGTGCAGGTGATAGAGGGGATTGTGTTGATATTCTATTTGGGTCACCCTTTAAGGTTACTCATGCACAACGGCACACCAAACGGCAAAAAAAATCTGAGAGATGATGTGGGAGTTTCTGTTCTGCGAAAACCAAAAATACTTTTCAGCTCCGTACTTCATTCTTAATATTCCTTCTCTTCTCATAGTCATGATTCTAATGAGGATAACGATTATTTAATCAGCATTTCAACCAGTAGAATAACAGATTGATTTCAGTCAGCAATCTAATTATTTATGAAACAATGGCACGGTGTTGTCTTTTTTTTTATGGAAAGAGAGAGCAGGTCCGCTGTACCTGGAATGAATGTGGTCCATTAAATCCAACCATCAACTGTCACATAATTTTCCATACAAACCAAGACATTTTTACATGTATCTGTCGATAAGTGTGCATATAGTACAGAGTACACAGATACAAGCCTTTTATACACATGCAGTTTTTGGCAGAGAAGAACATTGCGTCAATGTTCTAGCTTTTAAGGCGGTTTTAGTATTTACACTCTTACAGCGAGGATGATGGCACTCCATTCTGTTGGTCTGAAAAGGGTTCTCACATCGTAGCTTCTGAGAAATTGAAAGTGGGGGTGATTCAGGGTGTTACACAGTGCATTTGTTGTTCACCCTCAAGCTTATGCAATAAGTCTGGCTGTAGTGAGTCCCCCTGTTTTACCCCCTGCTCATAGTTTTGATTTAACATAGTTTGTTTTGGCGTGATTACCTGTAGCTCTACGGGTATCACACTTTTATGTTTTTAAAATATTAAAATGGGTATTTGCTCTGTCATTGGGTCCATGTTAAAGAACACATTTTGCATTAAAAGCTAGTGAAATGTGCTGGCTAATGCAGGACTATAACACAGTCCATGATAAGAACTTGGGAATTTGTTTAATAATTAAAAATGCTCAGATGTATATAAGGGGAAGGTTGTTCGTTTAAATGTTTCATATTTGAGGCCAAGCAAGTTTTGCAAGGATGTGTGATCCCTGCAGGTTGTGTAACTAGAGTTCACCCTGAAATCGCAGAAATTGGGGGTTTTGATATTAATGGGAGTTGAATGAAAGCAAATGGCATCCAGAGGGAGAGAAATAACATGGTTGGTGATAGCAGCACCAAAAAAAAAAAAAATCTTCTTTGAAGTAGAGGACACGCTGTAAATAGGCATTCCCTTTGGCAGAAATTATCCTTTTAGCAGAGTGAAGATGTACACATTGGCCTCTGTATGAATCCACAAATGCATTATTTTTCTCTCACTCACCCGTTCACTCTCTCTCTCTCTCTCACTCACACACACACACACACACAGATGTCATCCTCTGCTTTTTCTTAAGCAGAAGGTCACGACTCCTCTTACCCTCCTCTTAGAGAATGTAGCCATTCCTCTCATGGCTCCCTTCTTGCTGCTAAGGTGATGGAGATGATTGCTGTGTCAAGTGGCAATTGTGTGTGTGTGTGTGTGTGTGTGTGTGTGTGTGTGTGTGTGTGTGTGTGTGTGTGTGTGTGTGTGTGTGTGGGCACACCTTATATTTTGGCTCAGGTGGCTGCCAGTTAAATGATGTATGCTGTTTCTTTTAAGATGGTCGTCATGGAAGTTATTCATTCTCACTGATAATTAAATCTCCATTAAGATTCTGGACAATTTTCCACTTCCCAAATCAGATAATTGACAACTAGTTTGCTCATTACTTTTCTGGCTTGATTATAACAAATCAGAAAATATCAAATACAGCTTAAGAATGGCAATATATCAAATACACACAGGGTCGAAAAAACTCTTCTATTCCACGTGGAACCCAGTAATGTCGTTCATAAACAAACTTAAAACTCTCCCTGACAATTCATGAGTCCACTAGTACTACAACCTGAAGGGGGATGCATGATGTGGCACACCAAGCACGGCCCTCTCATTTATTCTGTACCTTGCTCTCAATAAAAAGATAGTTTTAAAAAAAAGAATGGCAATATTCTTTTAAAAAAATGAAAAAACAAGCATTTCCCATTAGCCCTTTGGAGTGCTTTAGTTTCTTTCAGCACATTGATATTTTTCACAGGAGTTGAGTGTAGGCAAAAAAAAGAGATAGTGAAGTAGATAGAGAGATACAAGAAAGTGAATGTTGGACTTGTACTAGCCAAGTCCCCTGACACACCAGGACATATTAATATTATATGATGAATAAATGTCACAGTGTTCATAGCTTGTTGTTATGCCCCCAAGTGGCCGAAAAAACATTAGCATGATAGCTCATTTTATCTTATCACGGATGTATTGTATTTGCATCTATGCCAGCTAATAACCGACATGCTGTAATATAAAAACAGCGATCCCTTTATCCATGAGAATATTTTCTTGAAAAACAAGAATAAGGCATCAAAATCTATTTAATTATTTGGTCATCGTCAGTGTTACTAACTTCGGTATGGGCTTCAAGAATCCAGCTCTCTGTAAACGACACATTCATGTTCCGGTGTTCATGACATGTCTGTCACACACACACAGCTACCACAGGACAAGCTGACTCAACATCCAAACCTGTAATTACACCAAAGAAGCTGCACTGATTAATTTCACATTCCCATGGAGACGGGTCAGTAAACGTGTCAACGACAGCGTAGCACGTCTGCTAAATAAGCACTTGGACTGTGTTCAGGTACGTCGGGGCCTGTTGAGGGCACAAGGCAGGTCAACTATGAAATCTGCTGCACTGACCTTGTGTTGTAAGAAGACGCGAAGCACCGGGAAAGTGCAGCTGGAAGTTGCTGGTCTATTTTTTTCCATTCTATCTATCTATCTATCTATCTATCTATCTATCTATCTATCTATCTATCTATCTATCTATCTATCTATCTATCTATCTATCTATCTATCTATCTATCTATCTATCTATATATATATATATATATAGCTTTGTATTCGTAGCAAAACAACAACGGCGTGCGTGTGCGCGTGCATTTGTTTGTATACACGCATAGGCGTGCGCGCGCACTCTCCATTATCCATGCGCTCGCCAGCGTCGTGCGGGGCTAATTGCGTTGTTGGTCCACGCGCCTGCACGCGGCGGAGAGACGCGCAGGACGGTCAGTGGTGCGCCGCCGCTTGAGATGCTCAGTTCACCAACAGGTCTTCCTCCGGTCACCGCGAAGCAGTCTGGGATTCCAGATCTGAGAGTGTCCCGGGGACCTTTACGCGTCGAGGCGCACCGCTGCAACTCTCGTTGTCCCGCTGCCCACACAGAGGAAATAATCCCACCGGCGGAGGACGGTTACGCTGTTTTTTGACAGGATGGCAGGCGCAGAGTGCCTTCTGAAATCGCCGCGGTAAGAGACCGGTATAATCCCGGGATTAAAAATGTTTTCTAAAATATGTCGATGATCATAGGCGCGTGTTCCCTAAACGAAATTATGTCTTTCTGTTTTTACTGGTGAACATCTATTTTATAGTGTTTTGTCGCTTTCATTCTTCCACTTTAATATTTCTCCTGCAATATCCCACATATGGATTTGGTGTGATGTATATGTAACCCTTTAGAAACACGATATGAGAGATATCTTTATTAAAGCACTGAAGTGAGACATTAGATGATGTAGTAGTGATCTGTCGTCTGTGCAAAGTGTGTCACTATGTGTTTAGTGGCGGAGAAAAAGCGCACTAGAATCCGCGCAGAGTGATGCGGTAAAGCCGCTTTTCACAGTCGACTGTCAGCGTTTGTGCAGTGGACAAGATGTTTCAGTTTGCCCGGGCTGACTGATTGAGATGTGTGGCAGATGTGTATTCTTTCCCGTGCACTCGGGACCCAAACATGCACAGCACATTGATTATTTTTGCGCAGTTTACGTTTCCAAAGTCTATTTGTGCATCACTCACTTGACCCCCAAACGGGCTTTAACACCACACAACAGCGGCAGTTGAAAGCCAGACGCTTCGGGGGTTGATTGCGTCTGCAGGGTACCTGGAAGCCCCGGGAGCGCGAGAGCGCAGCGAGCTGTCAAGCATCCCCGTGTCGTGATGGAAAGGTCGCTAAACGCAAAGATTAGAAAGGAGGTCGTGCCTGACGAATCTGATCCCGCTTGGTCTCTCATTTGCATGAACATGCAAAACAAACCATGAGATGCTGATATATTTTTATTTATGTATTTTTTTTTTTTTTTTTACAGTTTTCACTTCAAATTTTCTGCATGCATCCAACATATTTACTGCAGACTCATTGGCCGTGTGTGTGTGTGTGTGTGTGTGTGTGTGTGTGTGTGTGTGTGTGTGTGCGTGTGCTGTGTGTGTGTGTGTGTGTGTGGCAGATACAGCAGCCTATTTAAAGAACATCATTTCGACTTATCTCCAGTAGTACATGTTATTTTTTCTCCCTCGGTGTCCATTCATTCACAGTAAACTCACTTTTCCCTTGACGCTATTATTTCCATCAGGCATGTTCATTAACTGCAAATAGATACAGTTGTGTGATCCTTCAGGGGCTTTCAAAAGAAAATGCTTTTTAATTCGCTTTGAAATATGTGGATTACATGGGGAGGGGGGGGGCAGCTGCTCCTATTTAAATATGCATACCCAGCTTCTTTATTTTCCAAATTGATCCTCATTAATGCCATTCCAGATAAGCCTCGATTCGGCTTATCTTGGTGAAAGCATGCATGGAGGATAATGATGCCTTCCTGTGTTTTTTGAATTTGCCGTGTTGTGTTTAGACTCGCCGTAGTCTGACAGACGTCCCCGTCACTACAGATTTTTGAATAGTTTTGTTTTATGCACCAATTGAGGGACACATGTTGTGTGTTTGCCTGTTTGTCCTTCTATAATCTTCTGTCACCTCAAAGTCAAATTTCATCATTTGGCATTTGGCAAGATTTCTGACACTTGATGTTTAATTTGCATACAGTTAAGCTTGATAGTCTTTTGCACAAAGCTTGAATTCATATGGAGTCTGTGCCATGAGTGTGTTAATGCAGAGAGAGAGGAGACATCATCGAAATCCCTTTATTTTTCAAGATCTTGACATCCAAGGAGCAACACTTAAAACTAATGCTCTCTTCAACACTCTTCAGTAACTGACGGAAGCTGACGGGTGGTTGCGTCATGAACTTGTACATTCACTTAAATGGAGAATTAGAGGCTCCTCTAATGCTGTTAGTTCTGGGAATAATCTAAGCGAATATTGACCTTATTCTCCTGTCCGACTGCGAGTGATTAAGCACTACAAATGTGATAGGATTCACGAGTGTTTTGGGATTGTTGTTGTTTTTTTAGGGGGAGGGTTGAGCATTTGACAGGAACTCTGACAAAGTCAACTCTGTGCTCTTCCCCCCTTGCAGTAACTTCCAGTCTGCCATGTTTGAAGGCTCAGAGGCTGTGGAGGTTGAAGGAGGCAGCACAGAGAGCAACGTGGCTTCGTCCATCAGCGCCTGCAAGAAGGTAAAAAGGGATGGAAGTGTACATTTATCTACCTGTGTGTCCGTCCGTCTATCGACTGTGTGACCATTTTTTTTCTCTCTCTCTCTTTTCATGCACTTGTCCATCATATCTGCCTCCCTGTCAGTTAATAAGTGCAGGAGATTTTAATTTCCTCCTCGAGGGTGCTCGTGACACCCAGGGGGTTGTGCAATAAGAGGAACAGCCAGGCTCTCAGGGCAACCCGGTAGATTTATCATCCCCCGGTGCCACAGAGACAGGAGGGGAAATGGCACAGATCAGTGGGCTGAGGTGGAGGCTAGATTGAATTTCCTTTCAAATTGTGTGTCAGTCTATTTGTGTGCGTCCCTTGCTGTGCGTGTGTGTGTAGGTGTGCGTGCCCCTAATTAGCCTCCTGCTCATAATCTTAACTGACTTCCACTTGAGTGTCCTGTAGAGGAACAAGGTGATGTCTTTCATATAAATGGGCCTCGGGCTCCGCTGACACGCGCCTGCAGCCTTCCGATACAACCGCTCTGCTACGTCACCTTTTACCTGGCCAAGGGCCTGCACAGATGGCCTGGTCCTGGGGGTGCAGGCAGGCGTGAGGGGGCATGAATTTGTCACTAAAAATACACAGTGAGAGCACACAAGGAATATCTATCACATGTCAATGCAATCGCATAAGAATGAGTTTATTTATAGCGCGTCATTTTGAGCTTATCTGCTGTACGTTGGCGGTGCCAACAGTCTTTCATCTTCCTTTACAAATGAATACATCTGGTCATACCTGAGCACTGTGATCAACCCTGGGCATCTTTAATTTCCCCTGTGTAAATAACTTTGTATTGTAATTGTGTTGTTAAAACAACAAAAGTAATAAATAATCACTAATTAGTCTTCGTCAGTGGGGCAAAGGTAATTGGCAGTTGACAAATCATTGACAGAGGCAGCTCGATGACTGTGGGTCCCGTCCTGAAGGCTTCATTAAAATGTCCCTCCAGGGAGGAGGCTTTGTGTGTGTGTGTGTGTGTGTGTGTGTGTGTGTCTGGTTAGCTGACAGATTGCTGATCAATTTGCCACGGACACTTGTCCTGAAGTAAAGGTCCCGGAGAAAGGTCAACTGATCCCAACGACCAGAGGGGGAAACGCAGTTGCGAGTGAATGTGTGATTTTCCACGCCGGTGCTGGACCTGATCCAGGTTTTGTCTGTGTGCTGCAGGTCCTGTGCAGTAACAGTGTGCTGGACTCGTCCGAGTACTGGCTGAGGAATGAGAAAGCTCTGTGCAGGCTGGGGCTGCTGGATGAGGACACGGAGGGCAGCTGCAACATGGTGAGTAGCAAACCGTGGATGATGAAACATCGGCACCCGTTTGGCAACAAAGATGGGCCGAGTCAGCACACGTGAAGCAGTCGAGGCACCTCAGAACTTGAGAAGGAGGCATATTCATGGCCTCAAACGACAGCGAGGTTTGAACTTGAAGACGGAAATGATGTGACAGCTGAAAAGTGCAGTCTTTCTCTAATCTGATGGCTCTGACTGGCTTCTGGGCAAGAAGACTGTGGAAATGTTTTTGCAGCAGCTTGATGTGCTCAAAAATTTGATGGCTAATACTTTGACTACTTTACTATTATGAAGTAAAAACGTAAGATATAAGCTTTTCCTTTTCCTTTTTATTTTTTACCTTAACAACAACCTAAACAATAACAATAAATTAATATGTACATATTAGCCATAAATAAAGTCACACACCTGATTCCCAGCACCTACTTATATCCCTGTTTTCCCACATCAATTTACATATTTTGTCATATTTAAAAAAAGATCTAACAGCGATGCCTTTTATAACTGTACTTCATATGCATCAGCAACATTAGTGAGGCATTACTAGGAGAGGTGGAGGTTGATGATATGCATAAATATAACAACTGTGATGGAGAAGAGATAGGGTGAACCACCGCTTTTCCATCTCTTATAAATGCATTAAGTGCCTTGCTCATGGCTTTGAGGGAAGGGAAATTCATTCAGAAAAGAAAAATCCATGAATAGTCTTACTTCTGACGTTATCAGCACGCGATGATGCTGAACTTATAATTGTTACTGTAGCTGAGAGACGTGTCGGCATCGTTTCCAGTTTAGTGAACGAACAGCTTTGATTGTATTTGCACTCTTGAAAATGAGTAGGAAAAGTACATTTACATAATATCATTTCTCACGATCACTTTGCCGCTTGCGGTACACCAGAGGATCATCATGGAGTAGATTTTATTAACTTTATGCAAATTGAATTTGGCAGAAAGATTGTTAAAAGTTCAATTTAGTCTCAGCTTGTAATTGTTTTTGGGGGATTTCCATAGTTTGACCCTCTACTTTTGATTATTATTAATTATTAATTAATTATTATTAAGTACCCTCCTCTTTTTTACACTACACAACTGGACACATGTGATTTTATATTTGTGATTTAGCAAAGATACAGATCTTGAAATAGCATGAAAAAAATGTAATTATTTGAGCTGAAATGGAGGAGCTGACTCTTTCCTATCCTGTTAATCATAAGAAATATTCAACATTTTAAGACGATTTTGCTTTAAAAACATGAGAAATTCTAGAAGGGTAATGTAAATATGAATCTATATTTCTCCAAAACCTTCTTTTCTTGTCGCAGAGTTTGACATTTAGCGAGGATATTCTGGACAGAGAAGGTGTTTGGATTACAAAGGACATTCTCGGTCGATCAGGCAAGAATAGGCCACTTAAAAAATACATTTAGAGGAAAAAGCCCAAAAAAAGCTTTTAGCTGTGGAGACACATCCTCTCTGTCGTCCAGGTCTGATGCCTCACCTTTGATCATTCAATCATTGTAAATGGCAAGTTGAGCATGAATTCAGGATTTACATCAATGTAATCATCAATGTGTATCAATACAATGTTACAACAGCATCAACACTCTGCATCAGAGCCAGGGTTTCATTTTTAATAGAAGATAAGACTGTTTCCTTTGTAGGTCGGTCACATTAACGACAGTGGTTGAAATGCATAATCTGTTCTCAACAGTAACATCATCTCAAATGAAGTTTCATGAAATGAAGGACGGGATCAGTGGTGGACTAAAGAAAGGTCTGAATTTCAGTCCCTCTGGGGTGTAATCAGACTTCTCCCCCTTTAGCTGTGAAATATCCCCAATCCTCTTTGCTATCTCTTGTTTTTGTTTTTTATTTCCTGAAATGATACTGCTCGACTCAGCAGCACCATCTTTGACCCTCACCTCACTGATCAGAGCCTCAGTGATCCAAGTTTATTTGCAAGAGCAGTGGGGTCTGGTCCAACACGTAGTGATAATGTGTTCCTCTGCAGACTAAAATATGATTTTTTTAAAACTTCTTTCCATTAAATCTGGATGTAGTACTGTACAGTTTGGTACACACCTTCATGGACCCCCTCGAGATGAATTTTATTAGCTTTGATGATCCCTTAACTCTCACTCTAGCAAAATGTGTCCCACTTTGGTTTGTGACCAAATCTCTGCACAACGAATAATCATCGGTCTCAGCCATATGGCCGTGTGCAGTTTCTCCCAGCCGCCAGCAGTGTGAGTCTTGTTTTAGTGCTCAAAGCAGAGTTCAGTGTTTTGATGGGAGGTCAATATCAGGAATTATTAATAACCAAAGGGAACGACAATAGCAGGGTTTTCAAACCCTGTCTAAAGGATGCCATTCACACTTCCTGTTTGTCCACAGAACCATTACTTGAACTGCAGCGTCTTATGCACAATGAATGCCAGTAAAGTGTTATGACATTTTCTGTCCATAATCCACCCTAGAACGTGTTTGATAATCATTGCCAAGGAAACAGGAATAGCAGTGATTTAGCAAAGAGCACCGTTCTCACACACACTCATGTCGCACTTGGTAAGTGTGAGCATTGAATGTTCCTGAAAACCCCCAGACACCAGCTGTATGATGTCGACACGCTCAGGTCTCAAACAACTGAGATGTTATTTCAGAATTATTTAACATCTGATACGCCTCCAAGTATAATCTGGTATGAGTTTATTGGATTCTTGAAAGGGAAATGGTCTATCCATAGGTCCAACATGCTCTGCTGAACATCAGCGTTCTATTAAGAGGTATGCTCCATGACTCTTTTCCCCGTCATCATTTTTGGGTCTAAAAATACTGTCTGTGACGGCAGGCATCTTGAAAACAAAGAGACCTTAAAACATTCCTTCTTGTGTCGGCAGATCAAACTTCTACCTGCGTCTGGGATTACACGCACGCTTTTTATATCCGTTGTTCTTTTTAAATATGACAGCGAAGCAGCTTCATCTTCAGTTTTTGTTTCAATAAGACAACGGCCGTTTGTTTTCTTGACTTGGTGCATGTTTTCTATGACTCAGAGGGAACTTGAATGCATGTGCGAACAGATGTGGCCCATCCTCCAACAGCCACACTCTCGGACTCCGACGTGAAAGATTGCTCCTCCAACTCTCTCCGTTCGACTTCTTTTTTTTTTTTGCAGCCAATCAATCAAACGGGACCATACGGATGGATGCTGCTGTGTGAGAAATAATTTCTTCTGTCCTGGGCTGAACTGTACGGGGAGGCAGAAAGGAGGAGGGTGGAAAACTGAGAGGGACAAACTTAAAGAGAAGAGGGGGAGACAAACGGAACAAGGGGAGACGCAAAACTAATGAGGAAAGGAATTTGTTTATTGTTGACTTTGCCCATTATAACTTTAATGGACCAAAGCAATTAAAGTATCAAATGGAGTTTTGTGGTTTGGTTAAATGTTTAAAATACTCTGAATATATTGGAAGCCAACAACAAACTAACCCAAAAGTAGTCCATCAGGTCAGGTTTTTCGAAGAAATATGGGATTGAGGGCTAAAAAGAAAAGGGTTCAAATATTCAGGACCAAAACAGGCAAAATCCAAAAGAGTGAGAGCAAGGAGGCCAAAAACCTTGGGCTAGATAAAAGATACAATGTTTATGAATTCCTGCGTTTCGCTCCTTCAGCCACCTCCGGCTGCATCGTGTTTTCAGCTTTGATCACTCACTCATGTTTTAATGCATGAAGTGACAGAGAAGTGTCATGTTGCTGTGATAGTCACACTGAATTTCATCACACCCCTGAGAGAGTTGACAGGGTAAGCATTTTGAAGAGGCACCTTATCTTTTTTCTTTTTTTAATCCAATTTCCACATCGCTTTTCCTTTTTATTGATCTGCATTTGTAACTCATGCGAATCTTGAGGATTGTGTTGAAGGTGTTTTTCAAACGCAGATAATCTGGCTGAGTAAACCTGCCGTATCCCTCCTCATCATCGTCCACTCCTCTGGCTATGATGTCTTCCATTCATCACCCGATTCAAACACTTCACACTCGGGTTGCATCCTGAGAGAGGGGGAACAGAATAAATATGCCATCGGCCTTGGCTGCAGCACAGACTTACAACAGGATCAGAGCAGGAAGACGGACCCTCTTTCTTTCTTCTGCCTTTTATTGAGTCTTTAGTCCACGTGACATGATGAGAAACTACAGTCTTTGGTGCAGGGTTGTGCTCTAAAAAACGAGACCCACTTGCATAAGAGTAGTAGCCCTCGTCTAACGAGCTAGTTGATAGTAGTTAATATTTCAATATCTGTTATTTGGAGCAAAAATACGACGGTGTTTTAGAGCCACTGCTGTATAAATAGCCGATATAAACAAGTTGCTTGGTTCCGCTAACACCGGTTGTGTCAAATGAATCTAAATACATATTGAGTGTCTGGTTGTTTTCAAGTCGAGTATGAGTGCAGCTTGTACTGATTAAGGTGAGTTAAACGACCCCACAGGGGAGAAAAGATGAGGCCACTAAAAGCCTTCTGCACACACAGTTCATCACCGGGACAGGGTGACTCACAGCCTGGCCACAAGTTTATCAGACCTCACAAAAACAGATCACCTTTCACAGTGAATGGATCCCCTGTGTAGGACGGCGTATAAGGGCTACTGTAGAAAATAAATAAATAAAACGGAGCCGACAGGGGTGTAATATTCAGGGGGAAAAGTGGCAAATTTGCAAGTTTATAAATATTTATAGCCGATATAAACAAGTTGCTTCGTTCCACTATCGCCAGATGTTTGCCGTTTCTATGACAACAACTGAAAGCTACCGCTAGCATCTTAGCCCAACCGCCGGTCAATAAACACCCATAAGATGACAGTATCCCCCATCTAAATAAAACCAACAGTAACCATCAACAACCATCACCCCAAGGACCTTAACGGGGCGTTGTCACATTTTGCGATGTATTAATTAGAGAAATGAATGCGTACATATACTGTATGGCTAATAAAGAGAACATTACTTACATTAATTTCCTGGAGGCTTACCCTAACCATAACCACTGTTTACCTAATTAGCAACTTAAAATCAGCTGAAGTCACTGTTTTGTGATGTGATAATTAAAAACATTGTGATGAAACACATCTTAGCACTTCCCCAAACGTGAAAACAACACATTTAAATGTTTGCTTTTCAGGCACACAGAAGCTACTCAGCATCGACTGCTGCTGTTTGTTTTCTTGTATGGATCTTTTCTGTCCGTATTTAATGATATATTTATGATCCTTTGATTTGCTGACCCACAGGGGAATGTTTGCACTCCACAGAGATGCAACATAGCCCCCGTTTTTAACATTTTCTGTAACATTTTCCATAGTTGAGCAGATCACAGCCAAACATTAACTGCATGTGTGTCCACATGCACATTTGATATAAGCGACTGGTAATACTGCACATATCCTGTTTCTGTCCGCAGTAGAAAGGCACAGTTGTTCATCAAGTACACACATGTTATTGAAGCATAAATCAGATCAATAGGAACAGAACTGCAACCTGTAGCATGTGATTTCATCATGTTATATCCTGTTATGATCCGTGACCATGCTTGGCTGGTCCCCACACCAGCACTACGTTGCTTGTGGGTCGCATCACAAAACGAATATGTCACTATGTCACTGAGGCTTAATGTTGTTGCCCCCCCCCCAAACTTAATTTGAATTAAATTAATTAAAAATAAACTAAAATTATAATTGAAGTTGCCATCTGAAAGTCAAAACACTTTACAATCAAGGGAGCTCCGTTTAGTTTCATGACCTTTCATGAGAACGAAAGTGTATTTTTGTGGCATCATGCTGGGGGGGGTAGCAGTTTACATTTACTGTCAATCATATATATATATATATATATATATATATATATATATATATATATATATATATATATATATATAAAGGACTAAATGTGCAGCACAACATAAAGCGCTGCATTTTAAATCAGGAAGGAAAATGAGCCAAAAGAGTTAAAGAAAAAGGGAGACAGAAGGAGCAAGGGCAGCAGCTGTGTGTGGGAGGATCAGAGAGGTGAGCAGAGAGGGAGGGCTGCTGAAGAGGAATGAAGCTTTGATGGACAAAGGAGACGCCAATGTTTGTTATGGTTTGCTGTTTTAACCACGTCTGTGCACATAGTCTTGCATTGAAACTGTGGCTAAGTATCGGCTCTTAGATCTTGTTTTATGTGTGGTAGTATTACCTCCAAGGCCAAATGAGAGGTTTTAAATTTGAAGTTAATCAAATTTTTACGATTTTCGGAATTCATCCGTCCATCTTGGCCACATAACACTCAAACATTGATCCAAAGTAGTCGGCACAGAGTTTAAAGAGAAACTGAGGAATTTTTAAAAAAGAATATTAATGAAAAAGGATTCCTTCGCCTATTTTTAGTGTTTGTATAATTTTCTGGCATTTTAAAACCTGTGTATACGGGCTAATGTTGGTGGTAAGAGGGTAAATGGGCATGTGAGCTAAGTACTACTATGATTGAAGGGACTTGTCGTCTGCGTTTGACTTAAAGAGTTCACTCTTGACCTTTTTAAAATCATAATTTGACAAAATATTCTCAACTCAAAATCCTTTTGCTAGCTTCCTCCGGAGCTTTCAACTGTATCACAAAAAACAGCAACTGAGCACACATTCAATCGATGCATCTTCTTAAGGAACAAACTCCACCTGACCATGAAAACTGGGTAATATGGTTAGAAAGCTTTGACGAGGAAATGTCAATAAGTGAACTTTCTTTCAAACAAACCACCATGTCCGAGGTCAAGAACACATTTCTCTTCCAAGTTTAATCAAAAACCCGCAATAACATCGAAAGGACACAACTGCAGCATTTCACCTGCTAATGTCATTGTGTTGGGGAAACCAAACACTAGAACAAGTCAAGATGCCCGTTGTGTTACCTTGCAGACGTTTCACTGGAGGCGAACATAAAATATGCTCTATTCCACTGCTGCTTGTTGCCCCTGAGGCTGCTGCTTCCAGGTTCCAATTCTGTGAGGGTCATTACCGACCGGTTCGGTCTGAGCGGTCCGTCAGCACAGGGTTTCACTTTGTTTGGCTGGGTGATGTTGAGCACAGCTGTCGAGTTAAATAAGTTTGGCACCTAAAGTCAAGCAAGAAGATGGAGAGAGTCTAAGCTTAAAAGTGATGATGAATGTTATGACTGGCGATCTCTCATTTGCAGCATTCAATTCAAGCCCTTTGAATGTATCACTCGATGTCCATGGTATGAACGTATCCACATCTAATACTCTCACCTTCTCCATCATTGTATTAACTGTTGTTTGCGTGGTCAGTGTTTCAGGCTGACGCACGAGCGCGTCGTCCAGTGCGTCTGTGAAGAATCAGAGCGTGTCCCTGGGCTCCTCCACACATGGGCTCAGAGATGACTAGACGGGTCTCTGATTCCCAAATTTAGAACAACTGCCTCTCGGCTCTCACCGTCTGACGGGGTTAAATTACTTCAACCCTTCTCAAGGTCAAAATCGGGGCTCACTCCCCTTGCTTTTTCTCAAACTGAGTGTTATCTGCAGGCAATGTGTTGGCAGGCCGGCCAAGGTGTCTTTCATTTCTGATTTTTCTTATATCCTGTGAATACTACCAAGGTGCTCCTGAGCAAGGGTGTCAAACCTCTTATTTAATGTTGTGTAATGAATAGAAATAGAATACACTGTGCAAACGACACATAGTTCTAGAGGAAAAGCTATGAGGTGATTCTGTTCATACTAAATTACCATTTAGATAAGGGGCGTTTATCATATTCAGATACAGAACAAAGAGAATTTAAAAAAAACAGCAGCATAAACGACATAATGTATGATCTTTTATCAAACGGTCAGCAAGTGGCAAAATCAAGCTATTGTCTTTGGTTTCAGTAAAGGCCGTGGATTAATCTATGCTGTTGAGTCCTCGTGATGCACACTAAACTGATCTGAACAACAGACAAGCAAATAGACAAACAGGAGGACCGAACCTCTTGGTATTCAGATAAATGTTATAGGTGACACATGCGGTCCGTGAGAGGCGGAGGAGTTTTGATCAGGGTGAGATGAGAAAACCTTTTCAAATATTCTGTCATGGTCAGCTGTTATTGTCCTTCTATTTTTTGATACTCGCTGACTGCTTTTTCAAGCGGCAATTTTCCTCACATTAGACTGGAGGAGACCAGATTGGAGGGGGGGGGGGGGGGGGGGACTGGCCCGTTCTGAATGTGCCGCATTATGGCTTCAGCTGAAGGACATTCGATCCGGCTCTGCAGATAGCTTTTGTTGTTCCCTGCTGTTGTTCTTCATTAAGTTTTTACTTCTATAACGTAAACCCAGACTGTCTTCTGAAGGAAGGGAAATTTGCAATGCGTAGCAAAACGGCAGCCTTATTTTGAAATCTAAACTCACGTGTATATTGACCTAGTTATTGCAGCAGTTCTTTTTCATTTCACAGATGAAAGAGTGAAATGAAAACACACACACACACACACACACTACTCATCAAATGCTGAAGGTGACGTGCTCTATCCATTTAACCACGCAGGACTAACTTGGCTCTGCCAACTTGGATTAGACGCCGGCGGACAATTCCACACTCCCAGCACTGACATGTGGACTCCATCGCACACCATTGAGCGTGCAGTCAAAGGCGGAGGCGGGTGGGATGGGGAAGAGAAGGAGGCAGAGGGTGTGACAGCGGCACAATGGAGGAAGAGAAAATCACTGCTGATGTACACCCGCTGCTCGCAGCCCCTGAGAGACGAGAAAGTCTACTTAGAAAAGGCTCCGCCAATGAGAGACGGCATTTATTCAGATACGACAGATCTGCTGTAGTTTAGTCACCCAGAGGAAAGCTATCATTCTGTCTGATTTGTAGGATTTGTTCAGTGGGAACGGCAATGCAGTAACTTCTCTCTGAACACGGCTCCTTTGGTGTGACTTTCCCATTACCACTGTCCCTCTAAAGTGTTGTCCCTTTCTCTTTGTCTTTCTTAGATCTGTTTTGTTAATCTGGACCCTCAGAAAATGGACTATCATGATGACAAAAGCATCAAGGTGCGCAGAATTCTTTCCTGCTGACTTTTCATCTCCCGGGAGATGTTCTCTGTATTTCACATATAATCATTGGCTCAGTTGCCATGGATTCAGAATCATTACCGCGAATTAAAGGGGTTGACTTACTGAGATAATATGCAGATTTTTGACTTCTGCAGCTGGCGGTGGCAGCATTGCTCATGGCTTGAGACTTCTCATGGGGGAGAATTTAATAATTATGTGTCTCTGAGTTTGAACCAAAGAGAATGCATTGTGTTGGGTTTTTAAGTCACTTGACCCTGCGCTCGTTATGTCTCCTGCAGAAATTGGCATCGGTGTCTCCAGACTTGCCAAAGCTCGTTGAATTGCTGACTGTCCACCAGCCGAAAGAAAATGAGATCCTACTCCTCGATGGCCTCGAAGCCTCAGATACTTGCCAAACACACCCACTCTCTCCCTCTCAGGTGAGTTTGCAGTGGTGTCTATAAATCCTTGCAAGTATTTTCAGCCTTTGAATTAATGGGCGAGGCAGAGAGTGCAAGCTGTTCCTTTGCACTGCATTTTTATGTGATTAGATTTGAACACTTTATGCTCGAAAAATCCACTGGAGGAACCTTATTAATTTTATCCAGTAACTCTCCCCCCTATTCACTCCAATTAAAATACACCACACGTTAGACAGGATCCAACCAGAATGCATGATTTCATAATAATTTGACAATTTATACAGACATAAAATACAAAACAAGACAAAAACTAGCCATTACCTAGTATCCCTTTCAGGTTTTGTTGGTATTTAAATGCAGTGTTCCCTTATAGCCACTGACCATGTCATAGACTTTGTTTGAAGCTCACCAAATACACCACTGAATAAAACCACTGCTAGAATCAATACACTGCCTGAGGAGCTTGCACGGACTATTAAACATGCATTAGCTGATCCAATGAGTTGATAGTTAGAGTTAATGGTATAATTTGTTGAATAAAAAACAAAAAAACTTGCATGAGAGCAACATAAACCCACTGAGTCTGAAGGTTTATGATGTTTATTTTATTATGTGTCTCTTATTTTGTGTATGTGTTGTCCTCAATGTGTTTGTGCATAATTCGTGTGTACATGTGTGTATGCATATAGGACTTTTTATATATGTATAGATATATATGATATGTGTGTATTTGTATCTGTACACACTCCTTTCAGGGTGTGCAGCAGCAGAGAAGTACAGGTGTGTGCCTGGTGCAGTGTTCAGGGCAGAGGCGCTCCACCCAACCTGGCAGCGTCATTTTTGAGATCAACAAGTTCCTGATTGGTCTGCAGTGGGGAAAGGAGCGACAGCTTCAGCAGGGCCGAGCAGCCAGGCAACGGGTCGACGATGACACTAATCGCTCCATCTCATCCATAGAAGAAGACTTCCTGACTGCCTCAGAACACCTGGGTGATGACAGCGAGGATGATGGTTTCAGAAATGGTGAGCCTCATTACCTCCACCATAGAGGGTTCTTTACATTTCCATTTACTCTACATGCTCTCCATTCAAAGAGAGACATGTTTGGCCATAGTGGCTGTTCCGATGTGTTGGCATCTTCATTTGGCAACTAACAGGTCAATCTGAAAAATACATAGAAGTTTGAGACCTGATTTTTGGTTAATCTTTAAAAACTTGTATTCACATTCATATGGATAGAAGTGCTTTCTTAAGTTCATTTTAACTGTAATGTTGACAATGATTGTTGTGAGGCTCATTTTTAGTAAAGTCTTCTCAGCCAGTGGATGATAATTATAAGAGTGGAGGTGATTATGGCACTACTACACTATTTATGCACATACAGTATGTTTTTATTGCCGTTTTGTTGCCAAGGTGATACATGAAATGTGCAAGGGGAATAAAAATGGGACAAATATACAGTGAAGGGTAAAACAGGGCAATGTTCTACTCTTGCTGTGACACTTTAACTGATGGAGCTGCTTTCTAATCAGTGTAGACGCGTTTCATTCCCTGTCTGGTTCTGTTTTTCCCTGTCTCTTCACAGAACCTGAGAGCGGTGAGCCTGTAGAGAGCTTGGTAGAGGTTTCGCAGAAACACAATGTCAGACTTGCGTGTCAGAGGGGACAGCTGGCCCATCGTCAGAGCAGGGAGGATGCTGAGGTGAACAGGGAAGGGCATCGGCGAGCAAGCCTCCATACTAAGGAATCCGCTGGTCACTACGCCACCAATCTGGCCGAGTCAGTACTGCAAGATGCTTTCATACGCCTCTCTCAAGATGAAACGTCCTTTGTCTCCGAGGCTGCTGTAAGCGTGTCCCTCTCTAGTCGTACTACCAATGCCGCTCGTCCTTCAAAGACCAAAGAGCCTTCCCAACAGCGCACCTGCTCTTTTGAACTTCCCAAGATTGTTATAGTTCAAAGCCCAGACAGTTCTGACGGCGCGGCAGAGTGGCCAGAGACCCAGGTGTCTCATGTGCCTGACCAGGATATCACTGCCAGAGAGATGCCAGAGAATGGCACACAGGCTCGCATCGGCCACCACAGTGGAGGTCATCCATCCAAACATGTTGAGGTGGCTTTGGCTTGTGCCGCCAGTGTCATTGGCACCATTACCGACCCACAGCTGACGGAACAGCTTGCCATGGAATCGGCCTCAGAGGAAGACACGGAGGACGAGCAGCAGGAACTAGAGGAGAGGGGTAACTACTCCTTCTCCTCAGCCATGTGTGGCATGGCTCAGGTAGCTGGTGCTGTAGCAGCTGTTGAGCTCACAGAGGAGTCGGGGGAGTGCGTTGACTCTGACGTAGATTCCGCTGAAGTGTACACAGCATCCCGTGGTCTGATGTCTGCCGCCGAAGCCTCTACAGCCGTCACGCTGCACTGTAGCGTGGCAGAGGGTACCAGCGTTGAAGCGTTTCGTGCCAACATTGCTGAGGTTCTATACAGGGAAGCAGCTGAGGTGCTGACTCAGCCGCAAGGCTACAGGAGTGTAGCCCACCTGCTGGAAGCCACCCATAACAAGATAGTAGATGGCATTACTTGTCCAAAGCAATCCTACATGGATGAAAGAGAAGTGGATGACTTGATAAATGAGGTGGCAGACAGCCTATTCAAGCATGCTCTAGAGAAAGCCAAAAAGAAAAGGGAACTGGAGGGTACTGGAAAAGATGCACCGGGCCTTCAGGTTTTTCTGCAGGAGAGTGTTAACAATTTGCTGTTCGATATCCTTTTTCTAACTCAGAAGAAAATCTGTCACATCTCTAAATGCGACCAGGCGTCATTTGAGACACAAGAGTCAGATACTTGTGCTAGGGAGCCGGCTACCACCAAGGAGAGCAAGGGTCCACTGAGTCAACTGCAGTGCTTAGTTGGCCATGGCCAAGCCACGAATAGTGGCGTCCCAGAGGCCACAGATAATCTCACTATGGTTTATGGGCTGAAGGAGAAATATGTGTTTGAGGAAAGTGATGTTGTTGCATCTCCCTCCACAGCACACAACAAGGAGCAGCAGCAGTCATCATGCAGACAAAGTAAGTCTAAATCCATCTCTTTGCCTGCCAAGGACTTCCCTGAGCACCAGCAGATCCAGCACAGCAGTGGTGCCATAAGAGAACCTTTGAGTGAAATCCAAGTTTATAGCGCAGACAAGCGAGGACGTCTAGTGATGGGCAGCGACAGCAGACGGGCCTCCCTCACACCCCAGTCCTCCCTCAACTCTTGCAGTTCTCTGCTCTCTTGGAGAATGGATTCAGAGTCCAGGGCACCTATTACTTGTTATGCTGATGATTTGGCTGCTACAGTTGTGTCTATGGCTACAGAATTGGCTGCCATCTGCCTCGAAAATAACACTGGGAAACAACCTTGGTTCTGTGCACTGAAAGGGACATCTAGTGAAGGGCCAGAAGCCTTCTTGATCCCTGCTTGCCGCACAGTTCTCAGGAGGAAAGAGGCTCAGAACAGCAACGCCGCCTCCAAGAAACATCGGGCACCACGCCTGAGCGAGATCAAGAGAAAAACAGAGGAGCAACCAGAGCTGATGGAGCGGCTGGTGAACCGGGTGGTGGACGAATCGGTCAACCTAGATGAACCGCAGGACCCATTTGCCCTCTTTGCCTCTGAAGTCACGGCCAGGATCATGAACTGCCCTGAGCTTAATGTGGTGGATACTTCCAAAGCAGGCCAGCCACGCAGCAGGTTGCAGTGTGAGAGATGGAGCCGTGGGAAGGCCTCTAGTTATGAGAGCATTCCAGAAGAAGACGCAGACCCCACACCCAACACCCTGGGCCTCGGCAGTCGGTTAGGCCAGAACCTGAGCCGCGGTAGCTCGATCTCAAAGCAGTCCAGCTGTGAGAGCATCACAGATGAGTTTTCACGGTTCATGGTAAACCAGATGGAAAGCGAGGGCAGGGGCTTTGACCTTTTGCTGGACTACTACGCAGGCAAAAATGCCAGCAGCATTCTGACTGCGGCTGTACAACAAGCTGCGTCAAAGAAAAACGGCCACCTCAACGTCAGGACCTCATCCTGTCTGTCCAAGCAGTCCAGCACAGAAAGTATCACAGAGGAGTTCTACAGGTTCATGCTTCGGGATATGGACAAGGAGAACCGAGAGTATGGCATCGCCAAAACAAAGGAGTGGAGCAACAGCCTGTTCCCCCCTTCGCATAGAACCCCCTTCTGTATACGTCAGTCCTCTGTCCCAGACCGGCGTTCCTCAGACTCGCGGCTGACCGTCAACTCACCCATTAAAGCAAACTCTTTTGATGGCTTCGCCCGCAACGTGCATGGAGACACACTGAACATCTTCCCGACCAACTCGGTATCAGCCACAGGACTGTGTAAGTCAGACTCCTGCCTGTATCAAAGGGGTAGGACTGACCAGATTACCGATATGCTAATTCATGAGACCTGGTCAAGCTCCATCGAGTCCTTGATGAGAAAGAACAAGATCATTGCTGATGCAGAGGACAGTATTGACCTGGAGGCTGCAGGAGACTCCCAGCCCCACGTGCAGCAGTTTGCCAATCGCCTGGCGGCTGACATTGTAGATATTGGCAAGTCTGCCTTGGGAGGCCAGCAAGATGTAGCTACATCTGGGTCACTCTCACAGCCGCATATGCCTGTTGGTGAAAGACGGAGAGGGTTCAAACAATCTCATCTAAATTGTAGTCGGACAAGGTCCGGTCAGGAGCAAACTGGTATTGGAGTAGGGTCTGGGACTTGTGACAGCACTGCACCCCGTACGAGGGGCCCCAGAGATGTGCCGCTGATTCACATCGAGGGAGATCAGAGGGATGAAGAGCATCTTTTAAACCCCGAAAGGAGAGCAGGAGGACCTCAGGAAACACCTCCAGACACCTCGACCAAGCGTACGGAGAGAGCCACGGCCAACGGCAGCAGGTAGTACACTGCTCACAGTCCTTCTGTGTGAGAGTCAGACCACTTCATTTTTATAGGGAACCATCAAACTCTAGATGTGAAAAGTAGATATTAATCTGTCTGATGAGTGAAGGTGAAGAACCACATATTTTTATGGTAAAAAAATGTATTTATACCTTAAGTTCTCTAAGAAAGTTGGCACTAAACAAATGAAGTCCAGGACCTACAACGGTCGAAACTATTTTTAGAATTTGATCACAGAGTTGCAGTTACACAGGTACGACGGTGTATTAGGGCCACTGTAGGAAAAACAACAACAACAAAAAACGGCGCCAAAAAAGGGGGGCAATATTCCATGAAAAAAGTGGCAAATTTGCATGTTTAAAGAAGTAAATTTGCAAATTTATTCCGATGCTAACAAACTGCATTTTTTGCTAGCTAACTTCCCATGAATGTACGCATTTAATTCTCTAATTTATACATCACAACGCCCCGTTAAGTGGCCCTAATACGCAGTCGTACACAAGGGATCCATTCACTCTGAAAGGTGATCTGTTTTTTGTGAGGTCTGACAAACTTGTGGCCAGGCTGTGAGTCACCCTGTCCCGGAGATGAACTGTGTGTGCAGAAGGCTTTTAGTGGCCTCATCTGTTTTCACCTGTGGGGTCGTTTAACTCACCTTACCTGCACTCATACTCGACTTGAAATCCACCAGACACTCAATATTTATTTAGATTAATTTGACACAACTAAAATAGCAGGGTTTTGGTCGCGTTAGAATAAAGCTTGCTTGAGGGAAGTTTTTTAGCAGCAGGGAAGTGATGAATGATGTTTATACGAAGTCAGTTCAATTCTAATAACAACATGTAGCCCTTCTGATTAATATATACTAGACACAGTCAGTAACGTGTCTTTTCAAACCATTGTGACATTTTGGCGGGGCAAGCAAGGTGATGAAATTCACTCTAATCCTAGACACTCAAAATGTCTGAGTGGCCTTTCAAAGGAGGTAGGAGAGCATAGAAGACATTTTAGTGGATATTCTGAAGGTAATGAAGACCGGAGCAGTTTCCAGTCTGGAATCAAATGAACCTGCTGAAAATGTATATGTGGTAAGAGCTTCTCATTTGCAAGATGGGTATAAGAAAGTGAGAATTTAATATCCATATATAGGGAATCAGTGATGTGTTGGTCTTTGACAGACATTCAGATCCTCAAAACCAGCCTTGTTCAATATTGAATGAGAGAAGAGCAGCTGAAAGGCTCCCGGGGCCTCAGGAGAGTCCAAAGACACGCTCCTTTTCACTTTACAATGCATGTAATCCGGGAACAAGTGGAGTGGATCTGTTTGTCCCTTGTGGAAGAGTGGAAGTCAATCACTCGCCCAGTCAATAACATCAGATTTCCCTCTGGAATTGTCAAGGATGGCGGCCCTCAACCAGCTGATTATGACTTAATTAAATCCGTTTTCTGAAAAACTTAAAACCCTCAACGCAGTGTGCTGATGCTTTAAACATATTGCATTTAATTAGCTTTATTTTCATGTGGCGTGTAGTTATCTCAAATTCCAAAGGCTTCTCATTTCTATGACGTTTCTGCACTGTGCTGTATCTACAATTTAGAGACGAAACCCCCAATATTGCCTTCACTCCTGAATATGCATTGTAGAAAAGTCAGTGTTTACAAGAATACTGAACATGACACTGGGAAAAACAGCCAAACATTGCAGCAGACATTGTGCAAAGCTATTGGATGGTGACTCCCACCGTCTTGCGGTTTGCTCTCCCCAGCAGTGAGAGGGACAGGCCGGCCGTGGCGGCGGCTGCAGTAGTGAAGAGCGACAAGCGTTCTATGAGCGCTAGCAGTGAAGAGAGCATGGGGAGCTGGTCCCATATAACCCCCGAGGATGACCCCCACGAGGAGACCAGTAGTTTTATCCAGCTGAGCGAGGGGTCAGTAACCGTTGCTCCTTGACACTGCTCCAAAACGCTGCCGCTCCCACCCTCACCCCCACTCTCATTGGCTCATTGCTACTGACACTTGTGCTCTCCCGCTCCAATGCCAATCTACCCCCTGCTGCTGCAATATCCACGCCTGCTGAGGCGGTATATGGCAGAGGTCTCACTCCACAAAGCCCTCTCCATAGCTCCCATACAGGACTAGACCCTGCCTGCACCTCACACACCACTACATGCAACAGTAGGCGTTAGGAAGCATTGTGTAGAATAATAAGAGGTTTGGATTATAGAGTGGAAAGGGGAAACTGCTATGTGTGGCAATCATATACGACACTTGCTTTTTGCTTAATTTACCACATTAGTAATAGTCTGCACCGCCACAACACTCGCTGCAACCTTTCCATCTACCTGCTTACTTTAACTTCACCTCATTTCCCGATCCATGTTGTGACACAAGGGCTGCCTTTCCACCCTCCCCGCCTAAACTAGATCTCCTCATCTTCATATTCAGACAGGCTTGCTGCTGGACAAAAAAAAAAAGAAAATCACCAGCTGTCCCACCTTAAGGGTCCAGATTCCGCCACAGCTGCTATTTATATGTAAATCACCAGCTAATGAACAACATGTCCTGCATCGCTGCCCCTGGTTGTTGTTCTCTTCACAAGTCAGTGATGATGTCGGACGTCTTCAGAAAACGTGCGAATGACGCTAGCTGTTGTTTTTTGAATTTTTTTTATTGGTAAACAGGAACGGAACCAGCAGCGCGTCAAGCTTAGGCCTGGCAGACCTGGATGCTTTTTCTGATGTGCCCACGCAGATCGCAGTAATCAGGTAACCGTCACTGTCACAGGCCCATGCTGAAATATTTAATTAATGTGTCTCTCTGATGCACACAATGACATTTTTTTTCCTAATGCAACACAAAGTCTGTGGATAGTATTGCTTTTTGCCTCACCTAGAGCACAGCAATCGGGTGTCATGTGACTGTGACAAGCTGCTGGTCTAACACTTGTGCACATGACAGATGAAAGCTAAATACACTTTCCCTCATTCCAGCAGCAATAATAATGTTCTTTTTAATAGACATAATCACCTCTCTAGTCTGCTGTTTCTTCTGTTGTATCTTTAAATCTCTCTCAATTGTTGAGTTTCAATCACATTCAGATTAACAATGTATAATCTATTATAATATATATTATATGTATAATCTATTATAACATGTATATATTATACCAATTTATATTATTATAAGAAACATCACAGTTTTTGTTACAAGTATGTTACATGACTCTCCTTAAACCCATAATGTGTCTTTTGTTACATTTTGCATTTTTTTTTGTACAGACTAAACAAACAAAATATAGCATTTTTATTTATGTTTTATTTTTTTTACCTGTTTAGCCATTTCACCCTGTTTTCAGTCTTTAAATTAAGCAGCTGCTAGCCTAGTTTATTTATTGCA
The DNA here is from genome assembly GCA_029853015.1 of Chelidonichthys spinosus. Classification (NCBI taxonomy): domain Eukaryota; kingdom Metazoa; phylum Chordata; class Actinopteri; order Perciformes; family Triglidae; genus Chelidonichthys; species Chelidonichthys spinosus. Next base: position 14,523,170 of record CM056828.1, read on the forward strand.
CAGATATAAGAGTGGTATAGATTTTCTCATCTAACTCCAGGCAAGATAGTGAATGAGCTCCCAAAATGAACTCCTCGTTAAACTGTAACTTTCGTTTAATACCTTTTCCCGTACAGCGAGGAGACAGAGAAAGGACTTCTAGCAGGAACGAAGGAAAACGTCTTTGGTAAGTGTAGTGTTGGATTCTCATGTCATCTCACTGCTATCCATTCCTTGATTATTCACCTCATTGGTCAGCTTTAAGGTCTCTCTACGAACTGGGAGCTGTTGTGGGACTCGGCGTACAGTATGTGCCGGGTCTGTGATTAATCCCTCAAATGGAAGTTCTTGAACAGAGGCAATTCTCTCTGAATTAAAGATGGCCATCAATAATTGAAAAGGGCCCATATTTTCAGAAGTGTCTCAACAGAAACTTCATCTTTGTGGTAATGACTTGCATGCAACCAAGATCATCTCAAAGCAAAACTGAGCCAGGATGTTTTGATTTTTTAGAACATGCTGTATCATCACATTGGCTTTGGTTTGTCCATCAGGGCTTTGGTGGTGTAAACCACAAACATCCATAAGTGTTGCACTTTCTTCCAACAAATGTACTTATTGTAAGTTATTGGAAGTCATTTTGGAGAACAGCGTCTGCTCAAGGCCCTGAATGTAAATGTTACCGTCTCTTTTTCAAGGGTGTCCTTACATACCATACAAACAAATTCAATACCTGACTGTCTGTCCTTCTCTGTCTGTGTTTGCTACATTTCGGCATTATTCTGTAACAATGATGAGAATAAATTGAACTGAACTGAAGCAAACGTTACAAGACGTGAACCTAATAGGACAATCAAAAAGGTTTTATGGTCATAGAGACACTGCAAACAAACGTTTGTCCAGCAAATCTATAACAGAAAACTGTGTTTCATCTGAAAAAAAAAATATATAATTTGACTTAAAATGAGAAGGCAGCCCATTTTTAAACCTGTGAGATCAAAGATTGTTGTTGATTGTGTTTGAAGGCAAGGTGCCCTCCCACAACAATATCAAGGCTCAAGGTTTGTTTATTGTCATTTTATATCACTGGATTGGGCAACTAAATGCTGCTGTAATCCGTTTGTGCTACGCAACAAAAACCCAAAAGGAAAACAGTAATGCATCCCTGTCACCGTTGGTTTTTCAGAGAGCAGTTCCGAGAGGATAGCAGGCGGCGGTAGCCACCTCAGTGTGCTGCTGGTGGTGAACTGCGACCTTGAGGCCGAGTGCGTGGACTCGGAGATGAGGGTGGTCCTGCAGTGGATTGCTGCCTCCGAGCTGGGCCTTCCCGCGCTCTTCTTCAGGAAGTCCAAAGAGAAGAGGGTTGCAAAGGTAGGCTCTTTAGATCATATTGTAGGAGTTGTTAACAGGCTGACAGCAGGGTCTGATTTGAACAAATGCCCGTTTTTGGGAATCCTTTGATTCCACTCCCACAGGTATGGATGTAGAAATATGTGTTTGCATATCAATATTTGTTGCCACACCACCACTTATTGGACCTGTAAAGTTTCATGAGACATATCAATGCCGTTTTTCATGACAGTATATTTCGAAATTGATTATTACACTTTACAACATTTACTGTGACTTTATTATGACAAACATCTTTTATGACATTTTTTTACTATGCTATGACATTTTTGTATTAAATGTTTGGCAAGCACATCCCTCAGTAAATATGATAAGAAGAGCTTATTCAAAGCTGCAGTTAACTGCTTTAGCTTCCGTAATCAGATTTTTCAACATTTTATACTGTGACATTTTCCCACAAACTATGCTTTTTTTATTACTTTTTGTGACATGCTATGCTGAAATTTGGTGACTTTTTTCGGCATACAATGACTTTTTTCATTACTTTTTTCGACATATTATGACTTTTTTTGACATATTATGACTTTTTTCGACTTTTTCTATACTCAATCAACTTTTTCTATAAGGTTTTCATGACTTGCATTTTTTAAGGCACTCTATACATATATCTTCATGGCATACTAGACTGACATTTTACAAACTTTTTCATGACATCCTTTACTGTGAAATATGTATGGCATATGAAACTATGACATTTTCATGGCATACTATTAGACACATTTTCTTATCACATATATTAATATAATGATTAATATAATGATACTGTTTAGTAGTGTTATATCCAAATCAGTTTTTAGTGAATGTAAGTGTGTCCCTGATTTTACCAGTTAAAGCTTGAAGTGGCAATGTATTAAATTTAACTAGCTGAAGTTGATGACCATGTTTTTATATTTGGAATCATTTTGTCGGTCTTCTCTCAGTTCCAGAAGGTCGTCCACCTGATGTCTCAGAAGGCCTGGCGGATTGCAGACTTGTTCAACGCTGTGGTCCAGTTCCGTAAGCTCCATGAAGAAGAGGAGGGCCAGTCTCTGTCCAGCCTGTTTGACTGGCTGTTAGAGACCCTGTAGGGCCCTGTTGGCTTTGTCATACTGCAAACAAAAAGACTCTTAATTCACACTCACTCACACTTTTAACATGGTCTTAACTGTTTGCCCAAACTTGTCTCATTACACGAGTTACTCCGACTGAGAGCTGAAAGCACAATGTCATCAGCATACTTGAGAAATGTATAGTCCTCAATTTGTCCATTTGGCAGTTGTGTTCGTGTGTTGGCAGCCATGAATGGACCAGTCTCCCTTTAATAAAAGCATGTCTTTGTTTTCAGATAGATTCACCTCTCTACTGAGACTCAAACACAAACACACAGAGAGAGAGAGAGAGAGAGAGAGAGAGAGAGAGAGAGAGAGAGAGAGAGAGAGAGAGAGAGAGAGAGAGAGAGAGAGAGAGAGAGAGAGAGAGAGAGAGAGAGAGAGAGTATATACACACATACAGATTCTCACAAGCAAAGTATGCATTTATTTATTCCAGATGAACACACAAAGCAAAGTAACAATACAAGATGGGAAAATCAGAAAGTAACTCAACATGCTCAAACCATTTGTATCAAAACGTCATTGTAGAAGAGGCTATTGAAATGTCAGCCTAGAAATGGCTCTTTCACTTTCTTCTGCTAGCGTCTTAGAAGTGCATATTTGCTTCAAGTAAGCAAAATGCCCATACCTTTGTTGGGTTTGTTGGCCAACATATCACCTCCGTTGTGACCTTGAAATGCTGTTCTAAGTAAGTTAAGTCATCTTATTCGCGTTACTTGAGAACTGATTATTTTGGATAGCTGTACTGTATATACTGTAGATTTGGAACTGCTGCACCTTGGAGTAGTGGACTGCTCTCTTTAGCTTTTAATATGTCAGGAAGACGGAGTAGGGTTTATAATGTTGAATTTGTATGTGAATTTGGTCTGTTTATTTCTCTACTTTGTGTTACTCTAGTGTTACATCAGCATTGGGAAGAAAGCACACAATTCAGCTGTAAACTCTTTCACGGTAGAACTGAATGTATTTATCTTTTGACATCAATAAATTTCTGTCATGTGAAATACAAGCAGGCTTGATCATTTGTAATATTTAGCACAAAAAAAAGTGAACTGAACACTGTAACAATAAACTACACAATAAACGTTCATCTTTTTATCGTGCTTTCAGAAAATACTGCTTAGTACACACACAGAAACGTGGAAAGGCAGCAGGAACAAAAGTATTAGAAGATTACCTTTATTAGCTGGTCATGGCACATGAAGGTGAAACATTTAAAGGTAACAGTAACAGGAGAAACATCAGAGGGATGATGATTTGCTGTGCCACTTAAATCTCACAATGATGCTGTAAACCAGGGTTTTACCTCAACATGACCACTTTTTTAGTTGGTATTCCACAATTTGAAAGATATACAGTGGTTTGCATGTTAAACTGATTGTGGCGTCCATATGTCTGAGCCTCCTGAGGGTAAAGGTGAGGGTCAGTACCAGATCCGGCATGTGTTATCCTTGCTGCCTGCAGGAGAGTGCAAAAAATAACACTGAAAAACACAACTGTATGTGTACAACTGTGCATTTCATACAACTGTATGAAATGTGGCTTAAACTTTTGTAACTGCTGGTGGAGAAGCAGTTTATTTGCTGCTCAAGGCTAAATTTTAACAGCGCGTGGTCGTCAGCTGTATGCGGCTTTCAGTTGTGTTTTTTTTTCTATATATACCTGTAATGATAGTGTCACCCTCATAGTTGAAGACACAGGAGAAGATCTCGTCAGTGTGCCCCTCCAGGACTTGTTGGCAGACTCCAGACTGAACATCCCACAGACGAGCTGTCTTGTCTGAGCTGGCAGTCAGGATCCTGCTACCTTGGGGGCTGAAACAGATCTAACAAGAGAGGAAGGAGAGTTTTTAATCAGAGGATTGTGTGTGTGTGTGTGTGTGTGTGTGTGTGTGTGTGTGTGTGTGTGTGTGTGTGTGTGTGTGTGTGTGTGTGTGTGTGTGTGTGTGTGTGTGTGTGTGTGTGTGTGCGTGCGTGCGTGCGTGCGTGAGTGAGAGAGAGAGAGAGAGAGAGAGAAATGAGTGAATTAAAAGCACTTTTACCACATCTGCAACATTATTCCACAGAAGTCATTCAACTTCAAATACTTAAGGAGAATAAAGGCACCAGTGGCACTTCTTCGTTTTTCCAGTAGAGTATTATCATGACTTAAGCTGATTATGTTAAGGCTCAGGTTGATCGTTCCCTGAATGGTTGTCTATCCCCCTAGTGAGGTAAAGGAAGACATGATTAAATGAAGCTGGCTTAGATGGCTGTGAGAGTAATGTATGTCTTCATTAAAACTAAACTGAGCATAACGGAGTGACCCTAGACAGGAAATGGAAAATGATGAGAGGAGGAGCTGAAAAAGAGACTGAAGGAGGGTACTAATATATTGGGTACTACCCTCATTTCCTAATAAGTGGGTTCACACTGGAAAGGCTAGTGTCAGCATAAAGACTAAAATTGCTGGATTTTATAGTGGAGTAGTACCATTTTGTTTGTACATTCCAACATACTACACTAGTTTCAGTGGAAAATCTATCATTTCTTTGTAAAAATTATTTAAAAAGTCATGAATACCCATCGTATCTTATGTCAAGCAAAGTCTCATTACAGTATGCCCAAATGTCATAAAAAATGTCATAAAAAGCCATCGTCAATTTTTTTGAAAAAAAAAACGAAACATCATAGTATGGTGTGTAGAAATTTCATGAAAAAAGTCAGTCAACAAAATTAAAAAAGTCATAAAATGTTGCAAAAAATATGATCAAAAAGTATATTGTGTGAAAAAAGTGCCTATTTTATTGTAAAAATTATAAAAGAAAGTTATAGAAACCCATCGTATCGGATTACAAGCAAAGTCTGAGTATAGTATGTTGAAAAAGTGATAAAAGAAATCCTAGTTAAGAATGTTGAAAAAAGTGATAAAAAAAAGTTATAGTATAGTATGTTGAACAGGTGTGGAAAGCACACACGTGTATCACCCCTGGAAAAAGATGCATGTGTAAAATCACTCTCATTAAAGTAACAAGTCAATTTGGGATTAAAAAAAAACACCTCATGCTGGAGTAGATGTTGAACTCAGCAAATGCCAGGCAATGTTATACCAGGGTAACCATTTTTGAGGATGTGTGATTACATGTCATGATATGGGAGGAAGGTCAGACCATGCTAACTCATGGCCAGGGATGACAGGTGGTATTTGTTATTTCTCATAGAGAGTTACCTTGAAAACATCACGTTTGGAAGTTAAGGATTCAATTAGTGCGATTAACGGAAGCATCACTATAGAACTATGTCCTACTTGCAGTTTTACCATGTGACACAGTAAGCACAAAACCACCTGAGGCCTGAACTCCTGTCCCTCTACTTCAGCATCATGCCATGTCCCATGTTAACAAAGCCAGCAGAGACCACATCCTGTTTGCAGTCCTGGCCATAGAGGATATATTTGAATATGCTGTTGCAATATCGAAGGTTGACAGAAAGTAGCTGTGGCACATGCCGTTATCGAGTCATAAACACAATTCTGAAACTATATACAGTATAGAAAGCCTAGGTCCTGACTCACCTCTGTGCTTACTTTGCAGAGAGACAAACAACTAATCCTACAGAACATATTCATAGAAAATAAACTCATTGTTATATCTCTGTTAAAATGATAATTCATTATATTTACATTCACTACAAAAAGCATTGTGGAACAGAGGCTCGTAAAAAGAAATCTGGCCATTATGGGTCCAGTGTCTTACCTTGGAGATCTCTCCATTATGGCCTTGAAGGGTCACAAGACACTCATGTGTGGTTGCACTGAACACACACACTGTACCTGTCAGAGACAGCGATGGGGAGGGTTGTTGGTGTACATGCATGTTTTTTTTTACATTTTGCGTTTAGATATACAGTATATTTATGAACGTGTATGCATGGTAGAAGACAAAATATAATTCAATTAAATGTTTGCAATCATAAAGTCAACCATGTGATCAAAAACACACACAAGGACTGTATGTGTATGAATATAAACACTGTAGATATATACGGCTATAAAAGCATTCTACAATAACTTTTAATAACGAATGTAAGCTTTTATAAAAATGAAATCGTTAGTCTCACCATCAGCAGAGGCAGAAGCAATGAGCTGACCACTTAAATCAAAACACACATCCAGCACTTCTTCTTTGTGTCCAACGAGGGTGGCCACACACTTCCCATCGACTGCCTCCCACAGCTGGAAATACAGACACATAACACAAAACCCTCAGTGACATAATTATACATACACACCTACATGGGAATAAAACACATATACAGTCTCATAAAGCTGGTGGTATATGAAGTGGCTTTACTTTAACCATCTCCCCGAGAGGAATGTAGACAGCGGGATTATTTATCAGAGCATGACTCCTCTTGGCATATTAACATATAAGACAAAGAGCGGGTAATGTAGGATGATTATGAATGACAAGAGCCAACCATCTCACATATCTTGTTTTGCAATAAAATGTTAATTAATACAATGAATGAATGAATAACTAACTATTGCTAATATTTAAGACTTTTTTTAAATTATTTTATTTGGAAGCACACACACACACACACACACACACACACACACAGAGAGAAGTGTTTAAATCTTTGTGCCAATGACAGTTGACCTTGCAGGTTTTGTCCATGGAGCCTGTGACTATGAGGGAACAATCCCAGTTGAACTGAACGTTGCTTATTTCCCCCCTGTGACCAATCAGAGTGTGGACACGTCTGAGAAAAACAGATAAAGCAGGAATGAGTCAATGGTGCACTGTCCAGAATCTGTGAGTGTAATGTGTATGTATTGTAAAAATCATGACACATATTCAGAAATGAATGCATACATAGAATAATAATAACGATCACTTCTGACCTTCTGGAAGCAACATCCCATATCACAACGGTGTGGTCAAAGGAGCCGGTGACGAGCTGATTTCCCACCGTGTTAAAGCACAGAGAGAGGACCTCTGCAGTGTGACCCTGGATTTCATTTTAAAAACGAGAACATTACCCCTCACTTTCATAATTCCATGTGATGATAATCCTGGCCAAAATAACTGGGATTTACAATATTACCCCTCATCAAAATATGCTTTAAACTCAATAAAGCAAATTTACCACAATCAACTATATCGTCCCATCAAGCACACAATAGTATTTATTAAAATAATGCAGACTTATGCCTTGAAGGTAGATTCTTAAATTCTTGAAATAAATAAATACTGATGAGGACGTGCCTAAGATTATATGCTTGATTGACTTCTGTCAGCAGGAATAATTCTTTGTGGTGTGGTGCAAACAGAGCAGAGCGAGCTGCAGAGAGTTGCTTCTCACTGACACAGAGCCAGCCAAGCAGTCAGTCACACCACAGAACCACGTGAAGTCTGCACGTCACAGAGAGCTCCACTCAGAATGGGTTATCAAGACTTACAGCTACATTGGCCATCATAGGAAAGAAAATACCCTGACCATCAGCAGGGGAAACAACACTCTATTAAGGAATAGTTAGAAGGGGGAATGAACAGATGATCAATGCATAATAACGCTTGGATGTGAGCCCGGATACCAGAAGAAAAATGAGCAAGCGATGCTAGGGGTTGTAGTGAGTAAGGAAGAGATTACTCACAGACAGAGTGGCCACCTCCTCCCCGGTCTCCACATCCCACAGCTTTGCAGTGGCATCCATGCTACCTGTGGCCACCAGTGTACTCTGGGGGTTGAATGCCAGGCACACCTACACAATAAAAAAACTCTCTTTAATAGTTACTAGTGCTGTGCACACTTATTTATTATCTTAGCACTATAACACCAGTGCAACCATGCACTGTAAATACTCAGTTAGCCTAGGACACTACTAACACTTGGTCCTGCAGCGTAAACATTTCAATAAATACTGTTCAGTAGCCAAAAGCATATGAAACAATGGCTGACTCAAAACAAACAGGAATCAACTCGTTTTCAGTGAAAACAGATGTTCATACATACTATTTCTGCCAAGTGTCCGCGAAAGGTGTGAAAACATTTGCCCGTCTCAGCACACCACAGTTTGCAGGTCTTGTCAAAAGAACCGGTGGCAATCTTGTCTCTAAGTTTGGGTAAGATCAACCAAAACAAAGAAACAGAGTCAAATAGAGCATCATTCTCCGATGCTATGAGAGATTTGCAGAAACAGCTCATTACCCATAGGGGTTGTTGAATGCAATTGCATACACCACGTTTCGGTGCCCATCTAGCGTGTGCAGCGCTGTGCCTGAGGCTGTGTCCCAAACTCTGCATGTCCTGTCATAGCTCCCAGTTATAAACCTGCAGAGTTTTAGAGAGAATAGTAAAGTAAAATACAACAACAAAAAAAAAGAATGCATAGCTTTTCCTATTCCCCAAAGTGTCAGACAAATAAACCTACCTTGACCCTGATTTGTCAAAGGCAACATTTGTCAGTGGCAGTATGTGTGCCTTTAGCTCCTACAAATAAGACCAGAGAAACATTAGGAGGGGAAAAACTTCAAGGCAATATAGTTATTACATCATTCATCTTTTTGATTACTCTAACGCTGATATAATGAGAAGACATCTCCCTCCCAGCCCAACAGAGGTGGAAGGATTGTGAGGAACAGCAGAGTCTCTCAGCAGTTTTAGATACAAGCAGAAAGCATCCATATCCTCTGACATCCAATTATGTCTTGTGTATTTAATAATACACCCATGAAGTACCTGTTATTGTCCTGATATTAAACAGCTGGCATGCTCACACTCCTTCTAATTCTAAGACTTAGTATCCTAAACATTGCTGCTCTCTAGTGTCTCTTTGGAGCACTGGCTGATTTCACTACTCAAAACTTTCCACGGGTATTAATAACACTCACAACAAAAACAGTTTTACGGAATCTTTATAAAATTCACAATGGAAAAATGAATGAATACTTTCACCAATAGGAGCTATTTCTTAAATCTAGACCTAGATCCATCATAATCAACATAGTGACATGATGTCATGTCACTATGTTGATTGATGTATGATTGATTCCTACTGGCTAGTAATGGAGGTGAGTTCAGGGTCTGACCTTACAGAAACAGAACCTGGGGTGGTCCTGCTGGCCCTGTTTCTGCTGAAGTCGAAGGATCAGCTGTTTGACCTGATCAGCCCGGGACTCTGTGATCAGAGGCTCTGATTGCCTGATTTCTGCCAACAACTCATCTGGGTTTGTTCTGCATGGCGGGGAAATGCAGCATTGTGAGAAACAGTATGAGCTGACTTCCAAATATTTACTTTGACAACAATTTATAATATATTTGCAGTGTGTTAACAAATACAATGTTCTCATAAAAAAAAAAAAAAGTCATCAGCATGCGCATCAGAATTAACACACCGTTTATATATATTAGGGCTGTCAAAGTTAACGCGTTAACGCAACATCCTCTTAACGCCGTTAATTTTTTTAACGCGCGATTAACGCTCGGTATTTAAAAAAAAAAAAAAACGCGCATTGTATGATTTATGGCCGTCGGTGGCACCTGTAGTCTTGATCCAGAGGGAAGATGCTGTCCACAGGGGCGATTTGTGAACGGCAAATTCACCTTCAAAAGACTGCCAGATGGTTCAGTCGATAAGACCAAAGTCATCTGCGTGTACTGTGGGTATGAAATGAGCTACCATAGAAGTCCGTCCAGTCTGAGATATCACTTGCAAGCCACTTATATCCTAACTGTACTTATCTCCTGTTACACTATCTCCTGTGACATGTTCACTTTAATTGTTTGTGATATATTCTTATAACCCTGTTTTGATCCCATGTTTTGGTAAGGGGATATTTGAAGTGTTAAATAAATATTTTCATAAATCAAGTATATTTGCCCTTATGTTGTTAAAAGTATTAAGAATATGAAAAAAAATACATTAAGGTACATTTAGAAGAAAAAAAATGTGCCAAAAAATGCGATTCATTTGCGATTAACCGCGAGTTAACTATGGACAAAATGCGATTAATCGCGATTACAAAAATTAATCTTTTGACAGCCCTAATATATATATATATATATATATATATATAGAGTCCACCTTGAAGCTAGAAGCTCACCTTAGACTCGGCTAAACTATAAAAGGGCCGTTAGCTAGTTAGCTAAGCCTGTTAGCTATATATATTTATTTATTTAATATATATATATTTATATTTATTATATATATATATATTATATATTAAATAAATAAATCTGGGGATAGATTTATATATATATATATAATATATATATATATATATATATATATATATATATATATCCATAGAGTCCACTAGAAGCTCACCTTAGACTCGGCTAAACTATAAAAGGGCCATTAGCTAGTTAGCTAAGCCTGTTTTAATTGTTAAGTAGAAACAGAATAGTAGAAATGTAAATTATATTTGATGATTAATCCCATCATTTACCTCATATGGCGTGCCTTGGTCACTGATAGGGTTATTAGGAGATGTGTCTGAATCATTCCATGATAAAACGACAGTAGGCTAACAATACTTTGATATTATATTATTATGACTAATATGAATGTTGTCTTATAGGATACAACTCACGCACTCTGGACTCAAATCCAGAAGGTCAATCGACTTGGTCCTCAAATATCCTCCTTTTTCATATTCCAAGATTATACCTGAGAGCAGAAAAAACAACACGTTATTAAACCAGGAAAGACCGCTGTTTTGGTTTCGGAGCTAGCTAGTACAGTGTGTCTACAGAGAGTTGAAAACACCCCTCTACAGCGATGGAATATTCCTTTAAAACACACTAACGTTTCACTAAACTAACATTCTTTACATTACCTGGTGGATAATATCTGAGAAGGAACCGCTTGAGTTTCATTCTACCACGTATTCAGCCAACTTCTCCTCACCTCTCAACAAACCGTTTCTATGACGATGACAGACTCGCTGCAAGTCGTGCCCGCGTGCGTGCACTCACAACGCATGCGCGGTGCGAACATGGACGAAACTTCTCCAGAATGAGGAGATGAAACAAATAATCCAGTGTCCGCTCTTTTATTCATTACACAAGGAGCAGGAAACCGTTAAGTATTGCGCTTTATGATCAGATATAATAACGATTCTTACCTGAACTTCTGAGAATCTACATGATAAACAACATTTTGCTAAAGGTCAGTCAGCAGTGGGGAGACTCATTCACTCTCCATTATATGTCTATGAGCTGACCACTTCAATTCCAAAGGCTTCGCACACAAATAGCTATATTTCTAATGAAATGATTATGCTCCCACCCAACTCCAACACTGGACTGTAGGATACTGCTTCATATCGCTGTTTAATTAACTTGTATAGAGTTAGAGAATTGGTTAATCACATACTCATAACTTCTTATTACACTGCAGAAGTGGAGTCATCTCATTTTCTCATATTAAATTGTATTCTACTTCCACCTGAGGCTCCTCTCAGCCATCCTTCCGGTTCGACGGGTTAAAGTCTATTGCTCATAAACTACAGGGAACATGCAGATCATAAAGATTAGCCTGTGTGTGTATATTTTAGCTCCTATGAACACTGACAGCTACAAGGACGGTCAATGAACTAAGGAATATACACTTCAAATATAGCAGAAGGTGTTCAGGTTCCTGGAAATGAGTACAGAAGACAATCTCTGGCAAAGCATGGGATGTTGGGCCAAACTGAAGTCCTCCAGCTGGGCTTATCCTACCACAGTCCTGTCACTCTATGGTTTTCTTGCTAACTGCAGAGTAGCAGAGCCCTTCCTCACGCCATACCTAATTGGACCACACAAGAACATCTCTGAAGAAGTGGTAAGCATTGCAGACACTGTACAAACGTGTACACATTCAGTCTGCACACATCAAGAACTCTATCTTTTATTATGAGTCTTTATTTGATACCACACCTTGTCTGTTTTGATTGACAATGAGAGCTGCATGTCGTGGATAAGCGGCAGAAACTGGATAAGGATAGTTGTTTCCCCACAGGTGACCAACTACCTTTTCCCTATCTGGACGTACTCCTACCTCGCCTGCCTTTTCCCTGTCTTCCTCCTGACCGACTTTGTGAGGTACAAGCCCATTATTGTGGTCCAGGGACTCTTCCTGGTCACCAACTATGTCCTGCTCTGCTTTGCCCCAGGTCTGCTTGCTATGATCTTCCTTCAGGTACACTAAAAAATTGACATAGGTTTAAAATTGATTTCCATATAGCTTTATAAGCTGCAGCACTTGTGATCCAGAAATACACTTGGTGTTGTATGTCCTGATATACATTTTTTTTTTTAGAAAAAACAACAAAAATATGTTAAGATAATGCAAAAGACTATAATCTTGCTGTTATAGGATATAATACAGTACTGCTGCATTGTTGCATATCACTCAAGAATGACTTCTAAAGAGATTGCGTTATAATTTGCAATCTGTGGAGATCTGTGGTTGAAATCTCTTGAAAACTCTTCCATCCCACCAACAGATCAACTATGCCGTAGTGACTTCCACAGAGGTGGCCTACCTTTCCTACATTTACAGTGTCATTCCAGTTGAGAATTACCAAAGAGCCACTGGTTACTTGCGCAGTGCCATGCTGGCTGGATATACATTTGGTGCCAGCCTGGGCCAAGTGCTGGTCTCTCTGGCAGGTAGGGCTTCTTCACCTATTATAAACATTGAATGAATAAGAAAAAAGGTAATAAATATTGTATCTCTTCATAATAAGATGAAGAATACTCTTAAAGAAAGATGACAAAGGCTCACTTTTAAAAAGTCTTGAGTAATCTGCGTAAGTATGAACTCTAATCAACAGGAGTGGACTACTTCTACATCAATGCTATCACCCTGGGGATTGTAAGCATGGCTTTTCTCGTCTCCTTCTGGTTGCCCATGCCCCAGAGGAGTCTGTTCTTCAAAGGGAAAAAGGCAGCAGCGATGGGCTCCCAGTCCCAGCAGGAGGGGCCTCTGGGAGCGGATCGGCCTGAGGAAACAGTGGTGGATGAGGATGAAGCTGGCTCAGGGAAAGAGAAGCTGGAGCATAATGGCAGCGCTGGCTGGTGCAGCCGGGACAACATCGTCACTGCCAGCCATCTACTTTTGCAAAGCTTTAAGGAGACGTACTCTTCCAGGCATTTTATTTTTTTTCTATCAATACACATCACATGTTCAGTACAGATCTGCTGAGCACACACCTTTTGCACATTTTGGTCCAGTTTAACATATTTTCCTGCAGCCAATTAAGTAATGAGATGAGTATTCATGCTGGTGTTTTTCTATAATTAATTCATAAGTAGTAATTTTTAGATAGTAGGATATCCTTCTAATTACAATCAAGAGCATAATCAGTTTTAATTATGGTCACCGTGCAGGAATTTAATCTACTGGTCCCTGTGGTGGGCTCTGGCCACAGCTGGCTACATGCAGGTTTTCAACTACATCCAGCTCATGTGGGACCATATAGAGCCATCTGCCACATCATCCGTCTACAACGGAGGTGTAGAGGCTGTGTGCTCCCTTGTAGGTAAGTCTGGTTGTAGGTTTGTGTGCAAAAGACAGAAAACCACCAAGAAAGAACAAGAAGTAAAAATGTTGCGGTTCCCATTTGTACTTTTTGTACAGCAGATTTAATGTATTTATTCTACTAATACGTAGTCTGTGTTGTCGATGCTTGATACAGCGTATTGCTCTACACTGTGGCCCAAAAACTATTAAAACGCATGAATGAGCCACACTGAGCTATGCATGTGGGCACTTTAGTGTATTTTGAGTTGATCCCACATACACCATCATGTTGTTGAAAATACTCACCAGCAACCCGAAAAAGCACCATTTACTCCTCTTTGAGCAAAAAGTCACAGTGCCCACCTTATGAAATAATGTAAGTTTTAAAGATGAAAGAATATATTTGTTACCTTTTTTTGTTGAAGATTGACATCCTTAGTAGAAAAGAATATGTTGACGGCCACAAGGTTGGAAAGTCGGATAATATTGGCAAACTAACATGTTGGTTTTGGCCTTTTTGTGTGAATTGTTAAGAACAACAGAACTATAGAATATTGCCAGCTTCATCTAAATATTACCTTCCAAAAACAGGACAAACCACTCATGTGATAACTTGAGATTTCTAAGAATCGTGTGTACAAAAGCCCATTCAATAAAAGAGTGAAAGACACTTTTGGACACTAATCTGACAGACGAATGGGAGTTCCACAGAAGCAGGTGAATCAAGAGTTCAATTAATAGAGGGGAGGGCCGAAGACTGCAGCACAACCACAATATATAGAGCAACATAAATTTAACAATGTTATTAAAAGCTGATAGCACATAGACCTATAAAAAAAAAACAGCCATGCCATTCTTGGTTATACAGGATACCAATTACATTAAATGGAAAATGTGTATTGATCTTGAAAGACAATAGCTGCATTATCTCCTGTTGGCTCATGCTAAACCTGGCTCAGCAGAGGAAGAGGAAGAAGAAGAAGAAGAGTAATTGCTTCGATTAAGGAGATAGAGTTAGGAGGTAATGGATTCTCAGATTATTGCTGACAGTCGATTCCAAGAGCCGGGTGTAAGTGGTTCTCAAAATAGCCAGCAAAGGCATGTGTTTGCGTAAGGTTTTGTTGGGAACCTTGCCTTTATCGTACATTGAAAGAAATGTTAGGATTAATGAATGGATCAGGGCGAGGATGCACAGGCAGAGTGGAGGTGTACAGATTAATCACTTCATCCTTCTCCTCCATGGGGCCAGGTGCTGCAGCAGCCTTCTCCGTGGGCCACATCAAGGTGTCCTGGACTGTGTGGGGCGAGCTGGCGTTAGGGTTGTTCTCAGCCATAGCCACTGGCGCCGTGTTTCTGATGGCGCTCAGTGGCAGTATCTGGGCATGCTATGCTGGTTATGTCATATTCAAGTCCTGCTATATGTTTCTCATCACCATCACGATGTAAGTGTAGAATATCTCCAACTCCAGTTTTCATCCTGCGATGCGACAGTCTCACCATTGATGAGCACTTTGTCATGTAAGATTCCAGATCGCATCCAACCTCTCCATGGAGTGCTACGCCTTGACATTCGGAATCAACACTTTTGTGGCCCTTTCACTGCAGACAATCATAACGGGCATAGTTGTGGATGAAGCTGCACTGGGGCTGGACATCGTCACACAGGTATGTGCGCAAACGTGTGTTCATATTACTTTAATTAATTTGATACAGACAATCTCTTGGTGAACTCACTCTGAATTAAGAATGTAAAACAGCACAAGGTTCCAGCTTGATAACAAACTCTAGAATGTGAGGAGGGGGCGACACCTGGTGGTTAACTTCCACTATTGCATGCAGACACAAGTGATTAAGATTGATCCATATTTTGAACAAAATAATTATGTTGGGGATGACTTGAGGGCTTTCTCTCCAGTTCATCATCTATGGCAGCTACTACGGCATCATCTCGGTGCTCTTTCTGATTCGAGGGACCTACACGGCCTGTATGAATCAACACACTGCAGAGCACACAGAAACCAAGGAAGAAGTCTGCAGCGAGCTCCCTGCTGAGCGTTTCTGACCAAGGTCATATAAACACTTATAGTCTTCATGATAGTAAATGAGAAGCTGATTGTTCCATTTGTTTATGGGGAATAAAAAAATGTTGAATGAGTGTAAAACTGAGCATCTTATTGCCTCCAAAAGGGTGCCCCTATATACAGCAATGGCCTATAGTTGCTGACAGGTAATACCTCTAAAATGTATCGTATCTAACGAGGAAGCCAAACAGCACGATAAAACTGCAATTCTTACTGATTAGTTAGTGAAGTACATTAAGATACGTCCTGAGATTCTGTCTGGTTTCCTGTTTAATTTGTGACACGTGTATCTCGGCTTGAGCTGGTCCGTCACCAGGCTAGTGCTGCTCTTTGACCGGGTTGTTGATTGACAAAATGACTTGAAGTGTTTGTCACGAAGAGGCAAAACAGAACGTGTGGCATGCAAAGGAACACCGACACACACACACACACACACACACACACACACAACACACACACACACACACACACACACACACACACACACACACACATACACTGAGACAGGTAGAAGAGGCAGAATATGGAGGCAGTAAGAAGGTGGAGGACTGACTGGAGGTTTCCAACTACTCTGCTGTGCATTTACGGGTTCTTCAGCACAGTTAAACCCCTGGAGCCTTTCCTCATCCCATACTTGACGGGACCAGACAAGAATCTGACAGCAGAACAGGTAAAAAAACACAAATCGCAAATGACTTAAGCAGATCATGAACCTGAAAAATCTAATGTCAAAACAGACGGTTAAAACAGCAATCATGGCTGAGTAAATAAGTATTTCATTTTTTGCCTAGTCCGTTTTGTGGCTTTGGCACCAAAAACTAAACTGCCTGATGTAATAGCTTCATTATACGTTTTAATAATTACAAAATAACCAAGTTGTGGAATTACAATGAAGAGTTAAATACAATCTTTATTACCTAAGTAATCTAATCACTTTTATGAAACCTTTGATTTATTGATCTGAGGAGCTCTTCAACATTTATCTGTTACCGTTTCATCAGGTAAACAATCAAATTTTCCCGGTATGGACGTACTCTTACCTGTGTGTCCTGGTGCCGGTGTTCCTGCTGACCGACTGGCTGCGTTACAAGCCCGTGGTGGTGTTCCAGTGCGTCACCCTCTTCATCACCACGGCGATGCTTCTCTGGCTGAGAAGTGTTGCGGCCATGCAGGCCATGCAGTTCTTCTACGGGGTTGTGACAGCCAGCGAGGTTGCCTACTTCTCCTACATCTACAGGTCATGCACTGCGGCTCAAAGGGCAGAACAAGAGGGAGGGGGTTGATTTTTGCTTTGTTCGGACAGACGTGACATTTTTGAATTTGTTAATTACAGTGTGGTGGATGTGAAGAGGTACCGGAAGGCCACCTCTTACTGCCGCAGTGTCCAGCTTCTGGGGTACACGGTGGGCTCCGTGCTGGGCCAGCTGCTCATCAGCTTAGACCTCATGTCCTATAAAAACATCCTGGTGTTCACTCTAGTTCTCACTAGCGTTGCTCTTGTTGTGTCCTGCCTACTACCAATGCCTCAGCAAAGCATGTTCTTTCACCGCAGACGTACTGCACAAGTAACAGCGGTAGAGGGAACAGAGAGGCGTGTAGACGGAGCTGCAACAGAACGCACTAGTAGAGCAAAGCTATCCCTGGGAGACTTGAGAGATGAGAAGGTGAAGGAGAAAGGGGAGACGGAGAAGGAAGCAGGGCCCAAGGCAGAGGCCTTGGAGGAGTCGGTCGGTGCAGAGAGCTGCACCCAAGTCCTCCTCCAGCTGTGGAGGGACTTCCAGCAATGCTACTCCTCCAGACAGCTGCTCTACTGGTCAGTGTGGTGGGCGATGGCCACCTGCGGCTATAACCAGACTGTCAATTACGTGCAGGTCGGTTGCAAAGAAATTATAAAGCTACACACCTGCTTTCTTTGCACACAATGTAACAAGTGACCACTTCAACGTTTGTTTATGTCACCTTAATGATCCATGTGTGCATCCTGCAGGTGCTGTGGGAGCATGTGCAGCCTTCTCAGAACTTCAGCATCTACAACGGGGGCGTGGAGGCCGTGTCCAACCTTTTGGGTGAAGCAACGTCATTGTTCAAGCATTCCAGTGCAGAATAACACTAGGAAAGGACATTCAATTAAACAAATCAATTAGTATCTCTACTACAACAATCCTAAATCACTGTTTTTTCAGGTGCAGCAACGGCCTACGGTATCGGCTTCACTGAGGTGAGATGGGAACGTTGGGGAGAGCTGGCCCTGGGTGGTTTCTCTGGACTCGGGGCAGCAGCGCTCTTCCTCATGACCTTCATGGGCAACATCTGGGTCTGCTACACCGGTTATGTCATTTTCAAGAGCCTGTACATGCTGCTGATAACGATAGCCATGTAAGAGTGTTGGGATTTTTATCTTATTTTTTAACCATAATACTGACTTTTTTTATTGTTGGCAGAAGAGAACAAAGTGCATTTAAATAAACAATGAATCTCTCTAGGTACCAGATTGCAGCTGACCTGTCAATGGAAAGATATGCACTGGTCTTTGGTGCAAACAACTTTGGAGCATTGGTTCTACAGACCATCATCACTTCTGTGGTGGTTGACAGTAGAGGTCTGGGCCTGGGCATCATCCCTCAGGTGAACAGTCTGATCAGAAAATGTCAGTCAGGTCTACTGTAACACAAGTGTTTGTCCACTCATCACTGTTCTCATTTTTCTTTTTAAAGTTCATCATCTACGCCAGCTACTTCTTACTCATCGCTGTTGTATATTCACTTCGGGGGCTGTTTACCGTTTGGAGAGCGCAGAGGGGCAACAAGTTCGACGAGGCTGACCCTCCAGTCAACGAGGAAACGGAGCCTGACGAACACCGGTTCTAAATACTTTGACACTAAAATCTGTATATATCACTAATCACTTGTGCGTGGTCCTCACTAAGCACAAGTGGCCACATGATTAAAAGGCATAAAAGCTTCAAAATACTGACTGCAACACCATGAATATAAATCTTTTTGTTTAATATATACAAAACAAATATACAAGATTTTCCATACATCAATATAAATGAATGGTTTGGTCTTTTCTACTTACTTAAAATTCATTTATATATATATATATTTATACTGTATATATTTACAAATCAACTTAAAATTCTCTAATACCCAATGTAAGTGGTTTTCAGCTCATTAGCCATTCCCGTTACAAAGTTATGGACTGACTGAGATTCAGAAGCTTTGTGACCTGTGCCTCTGTCAGCAGGATAGGGGACGGCAGAGAAACGAGTTCCCTGCCCATGCAGCAGTCACTCCGTTCATCTCTCGCCAACAGAACAGGCATTTTCTTTTCTTCAGTTAAAGCAGTTTACCTCAAAAGGAACCTGCACAAATAAACAGTTTGGTTCTTCACAAATACAGTAAGTGGCAGTACCCATTAACTTTTCCAAGCAACAGTACTGTCTTAACAAATGTGGTGTGTTAAATACAAATACTGATATGCACAAAGCGCTAATTTCCTAAAAAGAAAATTAATATGTACAGAATTGCAGCATGATGAACGGGATATACGGTATGCAATAACTTAGTTTTCAGCCAGTTTGATTATACATTGTGGTTCAGTAGAGGCCAGGCCAGTTCACAGGATAAATAGAGGAGGGGATCAACCTCTCCCTCTGCACACACACACACACCAACAAATTGTTTTGTAGCCAATGACAGTTTCAGCATGACGGTTCATTACATTGTTCCATTTGTGACAAACTGCGATACAAAGTACAAACCCTTACAAACATTGTGTTTAAAGCTACTTGTGAAACAAAACAGTGCAATAGGTGCAAGCGCGCCAGTTGTTGACCCTGTAGTGCAGCTGATTGGATGGATCGCTATAAGAAGGGGTTCGTTGACGAGCCTCCTGCTGGATATTGTGCAGATGGAGCCGCACCCTGAAAGGGAAAGCAGATAAGCAATCAGCCAAACTTAGCTTTTAATTAAAAAGGAGGAATAACACAACTGCCTATTCTCTATCAACTATTACTACTTCTGTAGAAAACCTTTTTCTTCTACAAGAAATCAAGCCCTCTTACTCACCAGGAAAGGGTTGCTAGAAAGCATTGGCCCAGCCATTGCCTGTCCAAAAGGAGTCACAACAGGCTTGGCCTGGCCAAAGGCTGGATATCCTCCACCTGAAAAACATGAAGATTGTCAATTTGAAAACTTCCACTCTCTTTCAAGCAAGCAAACCTCATCAAACAGAGTAACATGACTCCAATGCCACTTTTAAAAAGGGATGTAATCAGCCAGACAGACAGACATGGAAGTATAGTTATTGATGTAGATGTGTCTACATCTACATGACCTACACACACCGTTGGGTTGCTGGGGATATGCAGGTGGCTGAGGGAAGGGAGCCTGGCCAGGAAAGGGTTGCTGGAAGGTTCCACTAAAGCTGGTGGGGAGGTTGAAGGCTGCAGCATTCCCAAATCCAGCTGGCATACTCATGGAGCCTGTGCCAAATGATGCTGTAACAGTAGGACAGCCATGGGTTACCATAACTATACAATACAAAACAAGCATACAACAAAATAACAGATAAAATCACCTATTGCTTAATTTTTATTTTAAAAATCATGTACATTTTCCAGCACATACACGCTTATAAAGTGTGACATTACACAGGAGCTGCACACATTAGCAGAAACAGAACAGACGCAGATTCTAAGGTGTTCTAAATATCAGCAGTTTGTTAGAGAGCAAAATAAATAAACTTAAGAAGGTTGTACAACTAGAGATAACAGAATATGCCATAAGAAAACAAAAAGACTTGCTCCTACAAATTAGAAAACAGTCAATTGGTGTCAATAACACCATGCAGTGGTTTTTCTCAATCCCTTAAGCAGTAGAAAACCGCACGGAGGCATTGTGGCTCTCAGTGCCATTTAACTTTGAGATCTTCAGAATCTCACAATACGCTTGTTTGTAGAGTTGAAACATGCAAAGTTAGTTTAAGGTTCTCTCAAGACAAGCGTTCAGAAACAAGAGTCCGGCATGAGGTTTTCACACAGAGGAGAGTAGCACCAGTGCAATGAGTGGAATCAGACTGCAGTTGCTCAGACTGCCAACTGGAACCTGAGATCAGATATGAAGCAGAAATGCTACATCCAATTACAATCAAACAAAGTCAATGACATGACGACACAATGAATTGAATGTGGAACAAAATCAAACAAGGTTTGAGTCTTCATGATTCAGTAGTTTTCAATGTCCCACCGGGTTCATTAATGGAATTAAGCATTGTTTTGAAAGTAACAAGCTGTTGAATGATGAACAAGAAGCATGAGTGAGTTTATAGCTGTTGTAACTGATACAAGGAAAATGTTGAGGAAACTATTTTCAACTAATACACAGAAACCCTATAGGGAGTTTGGGGAACAATGCACTCATACATTTTCTTTTTTTTATGATTTAAAACGATCATGACTCTTCCCTCTCTCCTTGTGAATGTAATTATTGCTGCTTATGTTCCAAAGAGCAGCATTCATTTTACACTCAGGCTCAACATATTATATTTTCCTCTATTTACTGCATATTTGATATTTTGAATGTTGTGATAATTCTGACCTCTACAACATCTTCCTGATATATTTGCTAAGAGGACAACAAGGTGCTGTAAGAGCAAGGCACAGGAGAGGAAAAGGGAATCAGAGAGTATATTCAAACCTACCAAAGGAGGGAGGATAACCCTGACAATGAAGGACCCTCATCAAGTCTGTCCAGCATGGCAAGGGCAATCAGACAGACAGCTGAATTTCAATTTCTGCACCTTGCTGTGTCTTTCATCTCTCGTGTGCACACCATTAAATGGCACCACTAGACCTGCTGCTAATTTTCGCAGTGAACAAAATTGGCATTCGGCCATTTTGTTTTAATTATCTATTTTATTTGGGCTTATATTATAGGCTTATTGATTGCTAAAGCAGTCTGGGCAAAGGTTACCACTTTGGTTGTGCAAGGAAATGTAATAACAACACAAACCTATATTTTCTTCCATATAAAATAACTATTCACATTTAGTCTACACTATTGCAATACCTGAATAAGGTGTGAATGTGTAACAAATACAGTAGACCCTCTAAACCCACCTGCTGCTGCAGCTGCCGCCGCCGCCATGTTTGCTGCTCTGCCGTTGCTCTGGAATGGGTTTGTGGGCGCTGCTGCTGGGGCAGCTACAAACGGATTAGTTGACTGAGCTGTTGGAGAGAGTTGTCGGGTCACCAAACAAGTGTGAAACCGAACAATGAAGAGCACAGCATAAATATGTTAAAAACAAAAGCATCCATCAATGGAGGCTGCCCCATTTAAACATGTTGATGTCCACTATCCCCTCCCACTTGGTGGCCCTTCAACCTCGTGTCCTTCAATAAAACTCATCATGATTAAATTCCTGACTAAGATTTGAAGTAAGTCCTAGGCAGTAAGATGATGACATTTGAGAATACATTTTCTTCAAACCAAAACGGTGAAACTAGCTTCAACGACATATAGTACAACGAACTTCCCCCTGTTGTTGCCCCTCGTTTCCAAAAGGATTTTCAAATTATTATGGATTACAATTTGAGAGAACTAATGGCAGAAAACAGCCTGTAGGTTCACTCACCTCCAAAACCTTGAGCCATACCAGGCAGGGCCTGCTGTGCTTGTACTGATGACACCCCAGTTTCTGGGCCAAACACGCCCCTGTCGTAAAACAAAGTCACGCTTATCAGGAAAGCCGGCAAATAAGTAGCCAAGAAACCAATGAACGATCCTGTGTGATGCGAGTGTGGTCACTGTGTGTCTGTATGGCAAGTTGCTGTGGATAGTGAAATCACAAGATAATTCTTAATGTATTTAAATGTGTTTTAACAAATAATCATGTCTTCAATTAGATCAAGCATCAACATGAACATAAATGAAGAAATTGTATTTAATCTATTTAGATGTTTGGTCACCACTAAAGCAGGGAGCTTGGGGGTGTGTGTGTTTGTTTAGTGCAGTGGTTCACCCTTGTGAAGTGCTGGTGGTGTTGTAAGCACTGCTCGCAGGGACTGAGGGGCCAAAGACCGTATCGAGCTCAGCAAGAGCAGCATAGCGGTCCCCCCCTGATGGTATTGCCGACTGCTTCGGAGGCAAACCTCCTACTCCTGCTGGTGCGGCTGAGCTCACCCCGACAGGAATGGCACCTCCTGGAATAAGAGCACATCACAGCAGAGCTGGGTTCAATCCTCTTCAACTTAACTAACCTGGATGGAAATGTTTACATTTCAAAAACACAAGCAAACAAAAGGTCCGGAGATATCTGCCATATTCAACCTATTAAAAAGGTAATGGAGAACACGGAAATGTTAGCACATAAATACAGTTATATGAACAGAATCAACTAGTATCAGTACAATTCACAATTCCAAGTGCCAGAATTCTGATCATGTGACATTAAAAATATCCAATGAAGCAAATACATATAGCATTCCTTACAGCAAGGATTTCCACCATGTGCAGTGGCCTGTAGTCTTTATGCAGGCTAGCTCCACAGCACTGAGGGCGGGGGGGAGGCAAAGCCATCGGAAAAATACATTCAAGCCTCCTCTTAACCAAAGCTTATATTGTATTATATTACTGTATTTTATTAGATGCTTGCTAGAAAATTCAGCACTGTTTTGAGAAACACTATGCCTGTCCCTGCAATAGACTCATTCGGACATAAGGTGCAGGATAGAGACTGAGGGCATTTCTTTTGCCTTTCAATATGAAAACTAAAAGTGCTAACTACTGACAACGTGCTGACAGAGCCAACAGTGTTTATGTAAGGGGGAACTGGAGGACGGGTACTACTCGTCAACAACGCCGTCATTTAGGATGCCGTGATCGGCCATAATCACCATAGGAGAGCCATTCAGGGCATTGGCCATGAGCTGGCCGGTGGTGCAGACTCACACCGCACCGACAGCAAGCGTGGCTGACCCGACTATGTCAACAAAGCAAGGAGACGCTCTGATAACACAAACAGAGGGAGAGCTACTTCATTATCTGCTATGGTAGACGTTACTCCATTATATATATCAGCAAATAGATGTTTACGGAATGTGGTATATTGCTCCTTTAGTTATTAGTTTCGTAAACTTGTGTTTTTTTTGTCAACCTCTGTCCCTACAGTTGAGATCTATGAAACAGGCTAGGCAAGAGAAGATTACCTTGCTCTGTATTGGCAGAGCTAAACACGTTATCCAGGTTGGCCAGGGCTGCGTATCTATCGGCAGGGAGGCTAGTACTCTGTACAGCATCGCTGACAGCTCCTGTGGAGTTACTCTGGGAGGAGGAACTGAAGGATCCAAAGTCAGCACTACACGATTTGGGGAAGTTCTCAAAATTTGCAAAATTGGCATTTGCTAGTCCCCCTGAGGCGCTACCTGTATAAAAGAGAGAGATTAAAAAGTCATATTCGTTGTTGGTCTTGAGTAACAGCATTAACAGGGTGGAGAGAGGGTGAAGAAGCTGCATGGAGGGTAAAGTTGGGGTGGAGTCAGGCTGGGGGTGGCTTTCCTTCATTATCTATAGGATAGCACTTCCAAAACATGTCCTCTGCAATACTGCACTATGCTCGCTGCCCCCTTTAGCCTATGAACCTTACTTCAGTCAGGACCACTTTGTCAAAAATTATCTTTATTTCTTGCACAGTTTTATTTGGCGGTATGGTACTGTTCTGGGACTCCCTGCTCTTCCACGCGCTTGTGTGGAAAGCCTGAGGCAGGAAGAGCACCTTCCTGCCCTTCATGAGCCATCATGAACGGCATAAGCAGGGAGTGTAGCAGCAGGAAAACCCAGAGCAGAGCAGTCAACATGAATACAATGACAGGAGGAGCTGGGGTGGAGGTGGGTTGCGAAGTGCCATCAGAGGAAGCAGGACGGAGGGTCGGGCAGGAGCAGTTTAAATACCCCGCTCTGAATGCAATTTGCCAATAGGAAGCGGACACGCAGAGTCAGCCGAGCCATCAGCTGATCTGTACTGACAGCTAAGCTGTTAGAGCTTGACGTTGTGGCCTGCCGGAGCTAACGCTAGATATTGTCATTTATTTGTGTCAGAGGCAGAAGGTGTTCAGCACCTTACTGTGAAGCAAGGGAGTTACAGAAAACACCAACCCAAACAGTGTTAACAGTGACATGGGAAAATATTTAATTAAGTTATTTGGTTTACAAACCACCCTGCCAGCATTGCTTAGGGAGAAGTGGTTTGATTGGAATGCAATAAAAGGTTTGATACATCACAACATTGAATGCTTAACACAGCACAGCAGAGGATTTGGGATATGGGAGGTAAAACTGAGCTAACTTGGACACAGCACAGTCTTTCTGATCCTGAAGGGGAGAGATTTTTTTTAGTAATGACACTCAAACCGCAACACCAGTTCAATTTCAGTCAGGTTTAGTTGCATACCATGGAATAGTGTTTGTATAACTACCTTGAGCACAGAGACAGTTGTACACTTGCATGCAACAGGCAAACTATTCAAGAGATGCTTTATTATATATCTGCTGCTAATGGTAAAAATTTTAGAAGAATGTCCAAAAATACAAGATTCTATAAGTACATAGGTAGACTACCGCTTAGCATGTAAAGAACGATTTTCCATTAGCAGATATAAAATATCTCTGAACAGTGGTCTGAAAGCCTCTGAGGAGTTGAAGTTGTTTAAATAAAATTGAGAGGCTTCAGAATACCAGACACACCTGGTATTGTTCTATTCTCCACAGTGGTTAACAACAATGACAGCAACAATCGAAGCTCATAACCCCCGTTTTCAACCAGTGAGGTTGTTGACAGGGATTCAGAATATAGACACAAATCAAATCCAGAGAGAGAACGGCAACACATTAGATGGTGGAAAGGGTGAAAGCTGTTAAGAGGGCAAGTCCAGAGAGAGAGAGAGAGAGAGAGAGCCACTTACTGTGTGCAACTTGGAAAGGCAGGACAGTGGCAAACTCACCCACACTGCGACTGGATGAGAGCACAGTGAACACTGGCAGCCAAAAATCAAAGAAGGAGGGAGAAATGGGGCGATGAGCAATGTAAGACAGGGTGGAGAAACAAAAGAAAAAAACTAAACCAGAGGTAAAAATTAAAAAAGCATGTTGTAAAAAGCAAATCAACTGCATGTTGTAAAAAGCAAACCAACTGCTGCTGAAGCAAAAAGGATGGGAAAACACGAGACAGAGTGCACAGCTTAGGCAAGATAGCATAGCGAGTGTCATTGAGGAAGGGATTATCTAAGATCTTACAAAGCCACTAGAGAGGCGAGCTTTATCCATCAAGCAATAGGCATACTAAAGAGATCACTGTGCTGCTCCACACAAAGATGTACACTGTACCCCTCCAGCAGAGGGCACTGTAGTACACAATATTTTCCTGAGACTAGTGGAAAGGATGCATTTGTAGCGTCACTGTGTTCAGGTAAAAAGCTTGTAAGCCAGTTACTGCTGAGCAAATACAGTGGATTTACATGACATGTGCAGTATTGATGTATTAAGGGATTGGAGGGTAAAATGGACCAGAATGTGAACCCGGGTAAGAGGACACTAGTATGCCAGTATGTGGTAGAATGTATTTTAAAGACCACCATAGAGTGACGAAGTCCTGCCTTTCTATTTCCGGTACATGGGACCTCAATATGAATTTCTGATGCATGTATTCCCAGATCGAAATTATTTTCTGGTCCTGTTTGGATTGTGCCATGAATTTCACATATGTTGTTTGTGGTTTTTAAAGATATTTTTTCATTTAAAAGAAACCTAAGATTTATCGTGTAGAAGTTTGATAATGGTAGGTTTTATGTCAGGCCACTTTGTGAACTACAGCTCTTTGCTGCTCTCGGCGCGAATGATGTACTTCAGTTTGAGCCAGCAATTCTTCGTCTTCTCATCAGACGGCAATGAATGGCCGTATCTGCTGGAATGGGAACATTCAGGAACAAAACACACCAGCATCTTCGTTTGATCGGCACTGAATCGCTGTGAGAAAGGGTGATGACGTGACGTCACATACGCGACGTGTAGTCTCTCATTGTGTTTTCTCTACAGCCTTAAACTGAACAACTGCACAATAAACGGTCAAACTCTTGGCGTGAAAAATTATCATTTAAATCCACAAACATATTTCTAATTCGGGGGCATATAACGACTGGGACCAGCAAATATTTATTTTATCTGCATTGAGACCCATACGTTTTTTACGATCTCACAGGTCCCATGGGAGTCTAGCGGAAGGGGCGGGAATTCACCACTCTACATACTTAATCAATATATCAGCTTTAGGAGCCAAGTAACAATGCATGAAATCCAGGCGAAGCAATTGTTGTTTGAGAAAACCGAAATATGTATTAGTATATTTATTTGCCTGGAGGAAATGTGTAATTTGGAGTATGGGAAATTAGTGTGACCACAGAGGTCTTTCAAAATCGACGCAGGATTAATGGAAACTGTGTATGGAAAGGTTTGGGGAGCAGAGGATATGCATTTTTACAACAGTTAAAGACAAATGGCAACAAAACTGGCAACATCAGACAAGCAGCATGTGGATAGGTTGTTTGATTAGTCTATAGGTAGACATATAATACATAACTATGTAAGCATGATTTGGATGTGTGCCATTTGTCCAGTGAAGGGGACTTGTTCTACCTGTATTTGAGGGGTGGAATGGGACTTGGGGTGCGGAGGGGAAACCACCTGACGACCCAGAAGTGCTCCCGAATGCATCAAAATTAGCAAAGTCTGCATTTGCGTTGGCATTCTGTGCTGCTGAGGTGGTGTCGGGAAGAGGTTCAGATAGACGGATGGACAAAAAACAATGAAAGAAAAACAATGGATGAGATAAAAATAGAATGGATTAATACATATAATGACAAAAAGGCATGGATGACAGACTAAAACACAAATACAATGGATTAAGTGCTAAATATGAGAGATCAGATCAGCACGACACACATCATAAACTATGATTGCTTGCTATTGGGAGATGTGTGGGTGGCACTTTATTCTCTGCAAAAAGAAGGTTCGACCTAGTGCTGGAAATCACAGGGGGCTGACGCGAGCTGCTACACAGCTGCTAACTGAAGCGCCATCTCCCAGGGCTGCCGACCACGCTTCTTAGAAGTCTCGTAACGGCAGGAAGGATGGAACAAAAAATATGACCTGTTTTTTTCATTTCTGCCAGTTCAATCAACAAATTACCAAAACATACAGACCACACAGCATCCTAGTGCTACACAATAAACACAATATAGGCCTATGAAGATGGTACGACAGCAGCGTTTTCCTCTAAAAGTAAAGGTCAAAGTGCATTCTTGCCCTGCCGATGTTTGGTAGTTAGCTTTTTAATTTATGACTGTGAATTTAGATTGTGTGGATCCAACAGCAGAGGTTTAATTCGGGCAATTATTTCTTTGGAGCATGTGGTCGTGTATTGTACATTGCACAATTACGGGTGAGTCTTGATGGCTCTTTGAAGGGGGAATGAAGACATTATCTGCACAGGAACATCTCAGACATGCTGTCAGTTTATAACCCCAGACTGTCTCTTGGGTCGCAGTGTGGAAATCTCTTCCGTGGGCCCAGAGCCTTCAGCCTTTCTAAATCTGGTGAGATGGCTTTCAGTGTATATGAAACTTTGCTAACTTGTTGGCCAAGGCCAGATATGTCTCAACTGATTTTATATAAAATATTCCATGTATGGGGTATTTTGCAATCATGGAGGAAGTGGCTGCAGACATTTAAAAGATTCTGCGTGATCTCGAACATCTTACACAGTTTATTGGAGGTAAATATTAGAATGCATTAGCAATCATCAGCATTTCAAATAACACTTAAAACCTTACGTGATGTCACGTAATTTGGCACTGTTCTCCACAAAAAGAGGGAGACATGCCTAAATGCATGTACATTTTTATTTGGTTTCATTTGAAGTGCATCACGTTTTTCCAATCCCATTGTCACTGGTTTTATAGCGCAATCTCTGGATCCCCTTACTGCTTTATGTTAGTCAATCAATCAGCTAGTTGTCTGTTCCTTACTTGTGTGGCTGTTGAAATGTGCAAAGTTTGCAAAACTGGAGGTGGCGCCGGCATTCACGTTGGATGGGGCAGCAAAGATGTCTCCACCCAAGTCACTAAGCAGGTCGAACCTCTTGTCATGGAACTGCTGCTGATGGGTTTGTCCACGGCTCACCACTGGAGACTGGTGGAGACAAGATATGAATTTGAAAGAACTGAAGGTATGTTTTGGTCACAATGCATAAGTGTGGTTCCTTTTTTTATAGCCCTTTTTACAAGCAGCCCAATAGCGATTTTCCGAACACAAATACGCTGCTTCTTTGTTCATAAAAACTCCCAAAGTTCAACCCCAGTCTGTATATTTGCTATTGATAACAAAACAATTACAAATTAATGGACACAAATCTCACCTGATTAGGTGGGGTGTTCTTGTTGAGGTGTAGGGTGGGAGCCGACTCCCCCAGCAGAGATTTTAGTGGTCTGACCTCTGGGGTGCTGCTGGTGCTGCTGTTTGAGGAGCCAGAAATGGAGGCATGGACGGATGCAACTACCTTGGCCTGCTCAGGAGGAACGTACCTAGGAAACAGTTCACATTACATTCAACTTAACCTTTATTACAAAGGTCTTATACATAGAGGTGGCGCTATGGAGCCGCTAAACAAGCTTGAACCCAATCACTGCGTATTTTCTCAATTTTCAAACATTTTGATGCATTCCCCACATTTAGAACATCTAAAACGCATTTAAAGGCTAAAAGTGATTAAGGGGCGCTATAGAGCCAATGTGCCATGCACAAGCCCAATTACGACATCAAATGAAAGTATTTACTAGCTTGAACATGAGTGCAAAGTTTCAAAAAATGCTGTGCACTTAAACTAAACTGAAATTAACATTGACAACCAGCATGGCTGACTTACTATCAGGCTAAAACATTTTAAAAAGATCTAAGAGGTTCTTAAAGATGAGTGCAATGATTCCACCAAATTTCGTGAACATTGATGGAACTTTATCCGAACCATGGTGTGGCATGCGTTTGGTGGTATGGATAGGATGTATTATTTTGTCATGGGTCGCAATAACAAAAACATAATCTTGTTCAAAAGTTAATCTCTGTGGATTTCCATTATCGAGATAATCATGATTATACTTACAAGTCGCTTGCAAAAGCTGAACAAAATGTCGGGTAAAGTGATTCCAGTAAGTTTTAGGGCCATTTTAAGAGTTTTAAGCATATTCTCAGGGGATAATAAACCCAATCATTTTGGCCAGCATAAGCATGACATTAATTTTTTATATAATTTCATGCCTATTTGGGGGCACTATTGAGCCCGCTGGACATGACTGAGCCAAATTACTAAAGAACTTTGCAGTCTAAATGTGATAACAGGAAATGTTTATTTGGTACAACGTGATTCACAGCTAGCAGACAGGCCATGTGTTAAAGGAGAGTGGCCAATACGAGAAGAATGCCTCTCTAACTTCCAAAAACTAATATTTGTAATACCCTGCATAGTATTGATAGCTGACTATCCAGAAAAACTACATTTGTGTCAATAATGTGCCTCAGTTTTGTATTGAAACAGTCTAACTGCATAAACCAACAGTCTTACAAAATATATATTTACTTTTGATGACCAGGTGTCAATATAACAACCACTTGTTTGCCTGCAATAAATGCTTTCATTAGTAATTACAACCAACAGTCACAATGCACCAGTAAAAACTATGCTAAACCTCATACACATTGGACAAAATTAAACAACTTCATCAAACAAGTAGATCTTGTACATAAAGCAGCTTGACTGTAATGACCTACATTGTGTGCATTTAAAGAAGGGAATCTGGTTGCTTGCTCGAGGCTAACTGCTATGAGCTGCCTGGGAGACATTCCAAGCCAGAGAGAAGACCAACACAAAGAAAAGTACATATCTGCACAGTGTACACTGCCAGAGGATTGTTCATATATTGGACTGCCAGATTGTAAAACTGACTTACCATCTTTTCTTCTCATATTTCTCTTGAAGAAACTCCTTCACTTTCTGTGGTTCTCTGAAGTCTGGTATTGAGATGGTTCTGTCATCATAAAGGCCAAGCCAGATCCGTTTACAAACCTGGAACACACAGTGTAACAGCTCAAAGGATTTTTGGATGAACATTTCTGTAGCAAGCTAGTTAAATTGTTATTTCTATGTGAAATAGTGGCACATGGAAATGAAAAAAGATGAGCTATGGGTAAACATTGTTAGTGATGATATAGATAACGCACCTTCAAGCCATAAAGTGCAGGAGGTTAAGTTTAAAAGAAGATTTTTTTTGATGTTTTGAAAATTAAACCATGTGCAAATTGGACCAGGTCTATTGTAGAAAACTGTCAATTTATATGGTGAACTGCAAAGATTGGCCATATTTGAAAAATAGTCAAAAAGCTGAACATTAAAACAAGTCTAAGCCTCACCTTCCTATGGCCTTAAGTTTTGGATAGCATTCCGAAAGTATTTGCCTAATCCTGAAAAGAGAGATTTATAGGCTTCATGCATGTGTGCACTCATTATAGGGCGGTGCACTGTATGAAGCAATGGTGCTACATGAGGCAGTGTGGCTCTTACGGGGCGTACCCACCAAACGCGATGAAACTTCATCGCGCGACAAGATTACATGTAAAGTCAATGCAAAGACGCGATTAGACGCTTCATCGCGCCGGGCGACGCGATAGCGCGGCGCGATGGACGCGAAAAATCGCTTCATCGCTTCATCGCGCCATCGCTCGAGTTGAAATAATTGAACTTTTGCGGCGAATTCGCGTGAAGACGCGCCGCGACAGCCTATCAGCGTTGAGATCGTCACCGACGTGCTGACGTACGGACGTCCTGGTGTTCCCTCGCTTTTTGCCACAATATTTATATATTATATATTGCCCATAATCAAAGTTGGGGGGCACACACACACACACACACACACACACACCACACACACACACACACACACACACACACACACACACACCACACACACACACACCACCACACACACACACACACACACACACACACACACACACACACACACACACACACACACACACACACACACACACACACACACACACACACACACACACACACACACACACACACACACACACACACCAGCTCTTTCACACACACACACACCCCAGCTCTTTCACACACACACACACCCCAGCTCTTTCACACACAGAGATCTTTTTTTTTGTTTATCACTGGGGCTTATGGCCGGCTATGAAGCACCAGTTCTGGGCAGAGCAGCAGCTAAACCTCCCGGTCCTGTACCCTGGTTAGCAGGTCTTCAAACTGGGCCCGCAGACGAAGCTGGGAACTTCTCCAGAGTAGATACAGAGCAGCGATGGTGGTTATCTCAGCCATGATCGACGAGAGAATTAAATGGCGGAAGAAATGTTGTTGTTTGGGCGAGCTCGTCGCGCGACGCGATGCCGCAATGAGGCGTTTTTTGGCATTTTGGACCGGCGTCAAAACTGGAGCGTCTAGCGCGACGCGATTTCATTTGTCGCGCGATTAAATCGCGTTCATCGCGTTTGGTGGGTACGCGGCGTTAGGCTATACACCTTTGCTGCTGTTGTTTCTTTACATGCACACACTTACAGCACATAGAACCTTTTTCTTTTTTAATACCACTGTGATTTTTAGCTGCAAATGCCGATAATATAAAGTGTCAAATGCTCTTTGGGGAAGGACAAATTAAGACAACTTGAGGACAGAAGTATTTATATAGCAGCCTTGAAGGATTGTATGCATCATCTCCAACCTTGAGTTTCCTGCGTGTCTGCCTCGAACACAGCTTTTAATAGGCTGTGCTTCCCAGGTGGCATTGCTCTTCTTCATATTCCGTCTACCAGAAGCAGCTAGTGAATGATTATGCACTGTGGGTGTTCTGTGCAATACAAATATATGACCCTACTCTTTCCGATTGTGATGGATAGGAGAGTTGCAGAATTTGAATGACAAATTTTGGGGTAAAAGAGTAAAGTAGGTCATTGAAATATACTGCACCGTAATGGCAAAGCTCAGATAACAAATTAAAAAACTTTAGGAAACAATTGCGAACTTCAAATCTAACAAACACAGAGCAACATAATGGTCCAAGTGAAGTCCTTTGTCTAGTTATCGCTAATGTAATAGGTTAGGGAATGGAGCTGGAACACAATAAAGCAGCAATATTCCTAATAATGTGATATTAAAAAATCATAAATGTGCCCAAATGGCACTAAATGCTGTGACAATAATATCAACGTGCCACATATTTGTTCCTCAAATATTTTGTTTCGTCTGTGAAGTTTCTCTAATCCTTGAAAACTTTGTTCAAAGTATTGTACGCCTTGTAGGGTCGTTAACACCTTGAGAGTCATGTGACTCCTGGACTGATTTAAATATTTTGTCTTGTTTTTTTTTTCCAGCTCAAGGCTATCTACAGGCTTGCTTGCATGTTGAATTATGATGATGTGCAGATTTTCACAAAGCAGAGTGGAAGTTAACTTAAACATAACAACTGGACAGAAAATGGCCATACCTCATTGCCATGCTTCTGTAGGAACTCTATTTCCTGTTGTGTGAAGGTTGTCATGGAGATGGACTTGACTCTGTGGGGTGGATTCAGTCCTCGTCTGTAGGAGCAGAAATGGAAACGGGTCAGTTTAATTTGTACATGATGACTTAATCTGGACATAGAGACCAGATCCCACCTACATGACGTGGCCATTTAATCAGTTACAAGCTGCCTGGTGTGTGTGTGTGTGTGTGTGTGTGTGTGTGTGTGTGTGTGTGTGTGTGTGTGTGTGTGTGTGTGTGTGTGGTAAGTAACTGGGGGTTAGAAAGACAACATTAGAAAGAGAAATGACAAAAAACAAATACTGAGAGAAAGAAAAAGGACTAGCACATAAAGCAAACGTGGTGAAACTCTCTTCACTGACATGACTGAAATGAGGCTGTCAGTACAGTAAAAGAACAAGCAATGTCCCTTAATATAGAAACTTCCATTATGGAGTAACACTCATTAGCCCACAAGCATTGCTAATTTTTCTCAGAAGGTCACCGCTCATGTCACAATGGCCCAAATGGCTGGTAGAGTGTTTAGGCTTTTATATTAAGCTCTAGGCCTGCTTTCCTGAGTATTTATTCCTGGAACCAGTAGCAAGTGAAAACTAATGTAATGCTGGCTTCAAGGTCGCCACCTGTTTTGTCTGTGAAGGTGACCAATCAGCATTTAGCACACAATGTGAATGTATTGACAGTGTCCAGAGTTCGAATGCTGATCATCACAGTCTTCAGAACAAGGAACATACTTGCCTAATATCTGACAGAATTGTCAACACGTTAGACTTGGTTTCCATCTGTGACAACAACTTGCGATACAACAGCCTCCATAGCAGCGTCTTTATCATAACTCGTCAAGCCGAACATCATTCATTTGCACATACCACCCACATTGCAATGATACAAAGCTAGTGGAAATGTAATGAAAACAGCGCAGTGTTTTTAACGTGAAGAGACCTTGATGTTTTATTACATCTTGCAACACCCGTGGTCCATCCTCAAGGCAGCTGTGGATCACCCACTTTGGGAACCACCGCTCCAGGAAATGAGATCTTCAGGGTCACAATTACAAATACAATGCTATACACATGACAGAGTCGGGTCCTAAAGGCAGTGAAATACTAGACAAAAGTGCTAAATTATTCACTGCTAGTACCCTGTCAGAGAACATGTTCTCATATCCATCCATTCTTTACACATCCACCAATCAGCCGACTGTTTCACAAAGTATTATATACAACAGCTATGTCAATTAACGGTCAAAGTCACAAGACAGAAAACCGGTGTATACAATGACAAGAGCCACCATGCTTCTATTAAAAAGGTCCCATATTTTACTGTTTTTCATCAATTTCACACACATGTTACTGAAGCAGTCCAATGTGAAATGGTTAGCACACACATAGCTAACACGAACCGTAGCCGGCACATTGTCATTAAAAATGATACGCAAGAGACCATACCCGGACCATCGTGCATGGCGCTCTGTCGGACACATGCCCCCGGGTTCCGTCCGACCGGAGGCAGCAGTGAAGACGCACCAGAACTTGTGAGACAAAGGGAGCATGGTCTCCAGCTTCACCTGCACCAGGATTTATTTACGGTATATTCATTGCTCTAAAACACAGTTGGATTACTGCAATGTCTATTTTCAGACAAAACAGTTAGAAGCAAATTTATCAAGAGAAAAAGAAGCCAAACCATTTGAGCTTACGGGTAAATAATAAGAGATTTAGAGCCTCTCAACATGACAACACCTGAGCCTGTTCAAAGACAACGGTGCTAACAGTGCTAACATTACAAACCTGAGGGGGAACTGTAGGAAAGGTGCTACGCTTCGACGACACCGTTGTTGGTTGAACAGTAGTCATGAGCTAACCAGTGCTCACATGCATGAATGAGCACTTAAAACAAATGCGGCCACCTGGCTATGTCAATAAAGCAAGAAGAAACGTGGATAACAACACTGAAGGGAGAGCAACTTCATTATCTGCTCAGGTAGACATTACTCCACGATATCGTAACAAAGCAAAAAGTTGTTTGCTGCTAAATTAATGCTATGAACATCATCCATTACACTTTTAAATGTGTTTTTCCAGCAGGTAGGTGAAGGATCAGTTCCCATTCCAAGGATGAAACTTCATATACTGGGAGAAAGCAATATGACAGCATCTCTAACCAGCAGTCCGATTAAGGAATTTTTATAGTAATTATTATGTTAGTGCTAAATGACTGTATTGAATTTAACCGCAGCAACACATTTAAATGCTATCATAGGGTATCAGAATAGTATCACATATTGCAAAGTTAAATAATTATGATCTAGTTGCTAGTGTACATCAGACCAGCTCAGCCAGGAAAGTGCAGCTCATTTGCATACTGGCTTCAGGGGAAGACAAACTGGCAATGTTAAGTCTCAAAAGAGAGGAGAGGCTATGCATCTTCACTTCTGATTTTTTCCCCCACAAACCGTTGCTTTTACACATTCTTCTACCACAATTTAAAATGCTGAATGAGTTGTATTTGTTAGTTGCGATTTGTAAACTCAGCAGTCAAAGTTGGCCCCTCCTAGCTGGCTGAAGACTCCCTAATCACAATTAGGGTTCTTGTCAGCAGGTGAAAGACAAGGCAAGGGGAAAACAAAATCGACGTTATAGGGTTACAGGACTTTGTCATCAGTGACACCTCCAACCTCTGTCATGTAACTGTTGGGATCCCTGTTTACTCAGGAATACATAGGCCAAGTGGGGTTATTTCCTGCCATGGGCATTTCTCCAGAAAGAGACATTGTAAGTGGTGATCCTCCTGGGAAGGCCTCCACCTTCAAAAGGAATGCGTTTACATAGTAGATTCCAACTCCACCCATTTAACAACCACAACTATGGTGAGTTTGTTATGCAGTTAGTAACAGTGCCCCTGCTATCACCCCTAAACATTTCAAACACAGTGACTTTCCAAACAAATGAAAAGGAAGGAAGTGGCAAACAACTTCCTTAAATTAAAAATATCTTCTGTGATTGCCTCGGCAATGTCTCTGGCAGTCAAATGTACTTGAAATACTGCATTTGAACCAGCAACATCATTTTTCACAATAAATGCTTAATTTATACATGAGGTTACCATCTGTTTTAAGAGGGTTTGTATTGCTTTCCATGTAGAGGAAACTGTTATAAGAATTTTATATAACCTCATGTCTTAAAGTTCTCTTTGTTCAGGTTACAGCTTTATGTGTTGAACTGTTTATTACTTTAGTCTCCCCATTGCTGACCCAAATGTTATCAGAGGCCTGGTGGTCATGATGTCTTGTTCTGCATGAAGGTTAACTGTCAGTGATGCATTATCTCCTGTGCCTTTAAAAGACTCAAGTCACAACAGTGATTTGAGCACTTTCTCTGTAGCATCCTCACACGTTGTTGCATTGTAACTGCTCCTCTTGATCAAGATTAAAGTCAGACATCAACTTTACTTATGTCTCTGATCTCCTCCTTGGGTGAATTTATTATTATTATAGCTACGGGCAAATTCTTTTAACACAAACTTAAATGAATAAAACAGTCACGTTGGGAAGGCGAGATAGTAACAAAAACAGTATAACAAATCCGATTATGAATACTTCTCTCACAATGCCAATGTCTTCACCTCTCTAGAATCAAATGGAAAGAGATAGGTAGACAGTAACGTCTAAGCCATTTCCTGTGTCACATAGAACAACACGTGCTGCTGATGAAGCAGCTTGGCGGGGCCATACCACTTCCTAAGCCTACAATCACACCAGGCTTCCTGCGTGCATCATACAGACAGCAATCACTTCACACCAACACTCTTCTGCTGAGAATATTTCCGCCACTGGCATGCCACACAACATATTTTGTCTTCATACAAAGTGAGCAAGAAAAGACAGCAGGAGAGAAGGAATTGTGATCTCAAGCTATTAAAGAACTCAATTAACTCACATTACAGACTTTAATACCATAGGGTGAGCAGATGGGAAATTCAGAGTGGAGTCCCTGCAGACCCACCAGTGAAGTGAAATGGAGGGCAAACTATGCCCATCAGCAAACACAATATTAATCTCATTCTTTTCAATGCTGCAGTAAATAACCTTCGCATTCAGTGGAGACCGCTAAAACAGTTTGTACAGATTAAGGTCACAACGCTATTCAAACAAAGCTGTATCTAAGCAAAGTCTGGGGGACAAACCGCATAGTATTATGTAAACTAATTAATCTCCCCTGTCGACTAATAAAACCTAAAAAAAAGGTCATCAGTGGGAAATTACTGAGCAACGAATACTTTCCCTTTGCCCCGCAACATTATCTGAAAAACCATTACTCACAAACGGCGAATGACAAAATGGTGATTTCCCTAAAGCATGACCGGTGCAAGCAGCTGACTGTGTGCATGAGCAGAACAGGATGGATGGATGGAGATATGTGTGTGTGTGTGTGTGTGTGTGTGTGTGTGTGTGTGTGTGAGCTCACACACACACGTTTACATGCATGCACACAAATACAGGGTAATCAGATTAAGACGGTAGTTTAGCTACACTGGGGTATTCAGTAAAGCAGAATTTGGGGAAATCTTGGGTGTTCTGAATGAATGAATAGATGAATGATTGAATGAATGAAGTTGCTGCACAGTGCTGTTGGAAAACACTACTCAAAAACTATTGTGACTAACATTTATATACCAAGGGGACCTTTACACATTATTATTAGGCAGAGAGAACCCTGTCCTGAGCTGTGTGCAATATTGTATTCTGGGTAATGGAGCTTAAAGGTTGGAGAAGCTTGTGACTGGAAGGT
This sequence comes from Chelidonichthys spinosus, assembly GCA_029853015.1. Lineage (NCBI taxonomy): Eukaryota > Metazoa > Chordata > Actinopteri > Perciformes > Triglidae > Chelidonichthys > Chelidonichthys spinosus. The sequence goes on from CM056828.1 coordinate 14,561,672, forward strand.
TGCCAGTTGGAGTCCAGTTTATTTATTTATATATGCAATATATTATCAATACTGTATTATCTCACATCACATTTGTTTTTAAATGTGACCAGCATCACATATACGCACTGATCAAAGCCTTTTAACATGCAACTTTTAGACAGCTTTCCTACAGTGGTCTATCTTTAGAAGAAGAAACAGAATACCTCACTAATCCCAAATCCCAAACTACAGATGCTTGGTTACACAACTGCACAGTAAAGCATTAAGTCAGGAAAAAATGCTATCTAAAGTCAAAACATCCAGCTACACTGACACTATACAATGCTCTGGATAGGTTTTTAACCCGTTGTATGAGGTACAACACTGACATGGCGGCATTGGCACTGTCTCACAGTTATTTTTTGTCAGCCTACATTTGTTAGAGGCTGGGTAACGTTAATACTTCCAAATCCTACCAAATACAACCGATGAGGGCGTGAATGCCAGGCAAAACATGATCTGTCGCATCTCAAAATGTTGTGGCTTTCCCACGCCCAGATCTCCACGGTCATTTAACAATGAAAATATTTTAAATTAAACAGATCACTCTCGGCATTCTGGTTTTGTCGGGTCAAAAAAAACAATAAACAGCCAGGCTAGCACAGTTACAAGGTGGTGGTGCCTCCAAACGTTGCCAGCAACTGGTAGTAGCAACTGGCTACTGGCTTATCTGTGGACCTGGCTTGCAAGTGTCAGTTAACTTGCTCACTTGCTAGCATTGGAAGCTAACGCGTTAGCTAGGATCTAGTCGTGGTTGCTACGTTAGCTTGCTGTGCTGAACACTTAACACCTACATGCACCCCGCCCAACAGAGCACACAGCAAGAGGAGACAATGTCAAAACCGCTAAACTCACGGTTGCACACCAATACGGCGTTTAGCTAGCGCTAGCTTGCTAGCTGGCGTAGGTCGCCGCATGCGGCTGAAGCGTAGCAAAACGTTATATCGTGTGCGCCATGTCTAAACTAAGGTCAATCTGCAACATAAAACTTACAGGATGCCAGAGCAGGAGGTGCATACGAAGGAGCCCACGGTCATGTTGGCGTAGGTTGGGCCGCGCTGGTCGCAGTCAAAGCACTTTCTGTTGGGAGGCAAACTCGTCATCTCCCTCAGCATCTTCAGGTGTTTCTCCTCTTGTTTTCGTTTCGCACTCGCCGACATGGTCAGGGTTATTCAGCAGGATTTATAAAACCGGGGGAGACTGGAGGGTCTACAGTTCCAGCTGTGCCTTTAAAGGGTTGCCGACCTGCGCTAAAGACAAGAGGGAGTGGGTAGGTGGCGGCTCTGTTGTTAAGGGGGGCCTTGCGTCTCCTCGAACAAGGAGTTTGAGGCGTTGGACCAGTTATTCCAACGGAACAAGATGGTTACTGCCGACGACTTCCGCCTTCGCTCCCGTTGATTGTAGCCGCTTACTTTTGGATAAGGGCGAAATATAGACGTGCTTTATTCGCTACTTTCCAAGTATAGTCTGTTTCCAACACCGAGTCTGCTTTTATGTTAGGAACCGTTATATCGCATAGCGTTCTACAATAATAACTTTGCTCTCGCGTTGAATGTATACCGCGTAGTACCCACTTTTGACCGGCGTAGATGACGAAGGGAGTTTATATTAATGTGGTTGGCAGTTACTGTATATTAGTCTATCTGTAGTTATCACATCATGAATTTACGGGGAAAATATAACTACAAATAGAGAACGCACGAGGTGGCTTGGCCGAGGAAATTCCCGTCTTGCTACCGAAGGTTAGACAAGGACATGAACTATCTTGTCTTTTAAATGAGATGGCTAGGGTCGTACTCATGACAGAGCAGACAGCCACTACTCGTCCTTAAACAAATCAGCGCTACCGTGCGGATAAGCATCGTCATTGCGACTGCAACAGTATGGGTGTGCGGTCCAAATGGGCACGGCATTGTGGCCATTTGTTTCTTTCTAATGCTTACGGTTTTTTAATGTAAGTCAGTATTTTAATTTCAGTAAACAAACAAAACATCTTATGAGCAATGTTGAAGAATCCATGCATGTAAAAAGCCCACCCAAATGTGTTAATAAAGACAATAATCACATGGAACAGCATTTCTCTTGTGTCTAAAATAATGAGGGCTGGTCAGGTTGGTCCTCTGCAGAGAATATGAATCATTTGGAGGGACAACACTTAGTCTCTCACTTGAATTATACTTGTCATTAGACAATTAAAAAGATGACTGAGATACACATCACTTTCTTTATTTCAGATGAACATATTATATCAGAATACCAAGTTAACAAAATGGCAATTGTATTATTTACAAGGACAACCGGTTTCAGAGCTTTTTTGTGCCATGAAGTGCAGAATAGTGATAACCTATGGGAGGTTATCACCCAAGGTAAGCTATGGGACAAGTGGACTTTACTTACTATGTTATCAAATTAATTTAAAAACTCTTAACATTTCCATCTGATAGAAATCTCCATCTAAACCACAGTCACTTTTTTTTTTTGTGGACAATAAGGTTTATTTTTCTTTCCTGTGTGTGTGGTGATATTTACATACCCAACAGAAACAATTCCTATAAACTCACTGTTGATGTTTAATAATTTAGATGACGACCTTATTTTACTTAACCTTCTCCCTACAATCCATACCAGGTCTGTTATGCACAAATATCTCATTGTCTCTCAAGTAGATTCATGCCACTTTCCTGTCAAACTGCACCCCATTTAGTATTTCTGCTGCGACAGAGTGATGCTTCATTAATTACTACTGATTGATTGGATTAATGGCTGCTGATGCTGCTGTAGTGGAGAGAAGTCAAGGGGTCTGTGGTTGTCAGTGTAGCCGAAGAGTTTCCGGAGGGCCACACGAGCTGCCTCTTCCTCTGCAGCCACAAGTGTCTCTCCTGGACCCTGAGCCAGAAGCTTCTTGTTGCTGATTAAACACAAAAACAATTACAAAAAAATAAGTATACTAGGCAGATTATACACAAAACACATCTAACTATCAAGTCTATTCTCACTCAAACCTCTAAAGTGTAGCTTGTAATGTAACAAGATTTTTGTTATGGTTCGTATGTAAGCTCTGGCTCCGATCTTTTACTTTTTTTATAGTATGTCTTCCATTAGTGTAATTTGGGAAACAGCGTCCACAACAGAACACATACCTGTACAAGCCAACAAAGTATAGTGGCAGGACAGTACTGGCTCCAGCGGATCTGATGAGGCGAGGTTCTGGTGGTGGAACGTTCCTCTTAGTAAGCTCCTCCACCAATAGACCCATGGGATTGACAACTGTCCACATATCAAACAGGTCCTTCCCGATCAGCTCAGTGCCCAAGAAATCCTAGAGATGGAAAATGAAAATAAGTCATACTACTCAAACAATAGAGCCAATTTACGAGTCTTAAAGTGGCTCAAATTATAGTTCATTGAAACTAAATATTGATAGTCCATATTACTCTGCAGCAAGCCTCTTACCCTGAGGAACAATCCAGTTTGCTCCGCTCCACTGCTTTCAAATAGAGCTCCTATTACTGCCATGAATGTAGAATGAAGCACGTCTTCAGGAACAGGACACGCTGCACTCATGGTTAGGTCTTCAATGCCGAGATTCCTTGCTACATAGACGACTACTGCTGAGCTGGTGAGGTACCCTACGACACTCTCCACGCCCTCACTGGGCAGGCTCGGGAAGCTGGCCCTGCACCAGTCGGTCAAGAAAGATTTAGTGAAACTCATTCCATTATTACTCAGCTGAATATTATCTTTCAGAACCAGAGCAGTGGCCTCTGAGTTCATGCCCAACCCCTGTCTCCTCTCTTGCTCAGCCTGCAGGTAACACGGATTAACGAAGGCTGTTTTCAGTACTTCCAGGGAGAAGCTCTCGTGGAGGCGGCTGCTGAAAGCCTGAACCTCGGCGTGGTAATCCCAGTGAGGCTGTTGAGAGCTGAAATAAAGTAAAGCACAGTGTTAACTCAGAGTCTTGACTCTCTTGACAGAAAGCTTCAGAATTGGGTCTTACATACTTGAGAAAAAAAGGTTAGTAATGAATTACCACTGGTGCTGTCATATCCCCAAATCCCTGTTTTTCTTACAACTGTACACTAGAGTTAGGGTTTTTTGTACTTTTAAAAGAAAGGACCAACACGTTTGGGTGGAAATGAAACTTTAATATAACAATACGATAAAATGAGAAGAGAATAGGAACCTCAATTGCTTGCCACCACCCTGGGTTCCCTTAAAAAAGACTGTGGGAATAGTGACAACACGAGCGCTGCTAAACAAGTCTGCATTGACATGTGCGCAATGGAATCATACTATTCTATATATTAAACCTACTCACTCGGCTATGAATAACCACACACTAGCCAATATGTCGAGTACATTGATGGCCTTGAGATGCTCTCTAGTGTGTTAGCTAACGTTAGCCTCACCGTGGCTTCGGTGCTGGAGGTCCTTCGAGCTTTAACTTCTTTGCCATGAGGTGTGTGTATGACTTCATCCATCGCTTCTTCTCTCTGACCTGCGATAGCGACACGTTGCGGCAAACGCGCTGACAATGAAGTCCTAACGTTAGCGCACCACGATTTAGTAAGTATCCAGACGCCATGTTGACCAGCGAACGACGAGTGCAACCGCTTAAACTGTCCGACACGGAACAATATACAATTTCCGGCCATCCTGACGTTCCCGGCGTAGCGAGGTTACTATGGAAACAAACATAAACGTTGGCTACCGGAGCGGACTGCCGCGGTGAAATTCACGGGACCACACATCTTAATCCTCCCTGTTAATTTGACGATGTCAACCCCTGAAATCGTGGAAGCGATGGGAGATGAAGTCGCGACTCAAAACGGATGCGAAGATGCCGAAATAACTTCTCCCATCAAATATAAAGAGGCTACCACGCTAAAGGACGCGCCTCAAGAGATAAGCAAAAACCCGTCCGGGCCACGGATGACCAAGAGGTTTCTGACGGACCACTGCAAGCAGCACAAACTTTACTCAACTCCTTGCCTGAACGACACGTTGTACCTGCATTTCAAAGGTTTGTCCGCCATTGAGAACCTAGAGGAATACACAGGACTAAAGTGTCTCTGGCTGGAAAGCAATGGGCTTCAACGCATCGAGAACCTGGATGCCCAGACTGACCTGCGCTGCCTGTTCATTCAGCAGAACCTCATATGCAAGCTGGGCAACCTTGAACCTTTGACCAAGCTCTCCATTTTGAATGTCTCCAATAACTACATACGCGTTATAGAAAACATCTCCTGCCTCCCTGACTTGAGCACTCTACAGATAGCCCATAACAAGCTGGAGTCTGTGGGGGATGTCGAGCATCTGAGACAGTGTCTGGCAATCAGCGTACTGGACATGTCTCACAATCTGTTAAATGACCCTGACATCCTCCTGGTACTCGAGGCCATGCCAGGACTGCGCGTTTTAAATCTGATGGGAAACGAGGTGGTGAAAAAAATCCCAAACTACAGAAAGACTATGACGGTGCGTCTCAAACAGCTGACCTTCCTCGACGATCGACCCGTGTTCCCCAAAGACAGGGCATGTGCAGAGGCATGGGCAGTGGGAGGACTGGAAGGGGAGCGTAAAGAGAGAGAACAATGGGAAACACGCGAGAGGAGGAAAGTTCAGGACAGCTTGGATGCGATGGCAAAGCTTCGACAAACAGCCCTGGAGAGGCGACGCCTTCGAGAGCTACAGGAGACAGGTGAACGTTTGTCAACTTTACAGTGTGAATGTAAATGAGCTTTTTTTGTTTTAAACAGTATAATCTGTTTTATTTCAGGGGTGACTGAACCTTCCACCACTCCAGAGACCCCATGTGAGGAAAACACCCAGATTCTGACTTCATCAAAAGGAGATGTGATCCAGGCCTTCGTGCAGGACTGCCTGGATACCCATGAAGAGTTCTTGCAGAGTCGATCGACACAGGGGCCCAATGAACATCAGCAGAAATGTGAACATCTAGAAGCAGACCAGCCGGGTCAAGGTTCTGAGAGGGAGCAGTTAGAGAGGAATGACCAGGAGAAATCACAGATAAAGCAGCCTGTAACAGAAGAGAGAGATGGGATGAAACCAGAACACTCGGCACAGGAACAAGAAAGCATTGCAGGAAAGATGTTTGAGACAGAAAAAGTAGAAGATGACAAAGAACAAAGAAATCAGTCACCTGGTGTCCACTTTATGAGAAATGAAGCGGAGAGAGAGCAGGCAAACATCAGCGAGGCCTTTGAAAAGAAACAGCTTTCTCTGGTCAGGGCAGCTCCTCCTGAAGCAGATGAGGTCGTTCCCGCACTGAAGGTACCTGGACCACTGGTACCCGGACCACTGGTTACAGAGCTGGAGGATGCAGACCAGCTGGAAACCATTCACCTTCCAGAACATCGCTCACTGCGTATTGATGACCTGCCTGATCTGGAGGATGTGGATACTGACAACATCACAACGATGTTCTCTTCTCAGCATGTTTTCAAACCTACAATAGAGGTCATATCAGCAGGCAGTGATGAGGATCAGGGCATCCCCACCTTAAGTCCAGATACAAATTCATTGTTCTTCATGAGTGGCTGCCACAAATCAACTGGGGTCTCTACCAATCCTTCATCGTTGGTGTATCCAGAAGATGGGGATAGATTTAAGCCTTTCATTTCTGAACCGGTGAGGAAGTCCAAACCGAAGCAAACCTCCTCCCCACCACGATGCCTGATTGAGGAGCTGGAGTGATTTCCTAAGATTTCAAGCTTTTTGTAAGATTAAAGACAGGGCTTCACATTAAATAAGTGTTAATGCTGGCAGGCAATTACACTACAACTTAAATTTGAAGTATTAATATTTTCCCGTTTATAATATGAAATGTAATTAATTGGCTGGCATGTTTCTGTTAAAGAATTTCAAACACTTTGTTCATACAGTTATTAATTGTAACAATGTGTGAAATGCCAATAAATTTTACGTGTTCAGTTATACTTGCATCTCGTTATCTTCAATAAATTGCACAAAAGCTACACAATGTAACAAAAGTAGGGCATAAACCTAGTTATTTTAATTTATGAAAAATGAAACAGTGTTCAGCAGAAATTATAATAAAGAAATGTAACCAGTGTATATATATAAAACATTATGTCATGAAGTTTGCGTTCCACTTATTCCATCAAAAAAAATACAGGACAACACATGTATGGTTTCAGTAAATTGTATTACATTTCCCAGTTCAAGTCATTACTCTCCATTACTCTTTCCCCAATAAATATTCAACATGTTACATCTCCTCACAGTGCCATTGTACCATTTTGGTATCTCTGAATGACTTCTTTCCAAAGCTCTGAGTGACGTGGGCAAATATTTACAACAAGTCATGCGTAGCGTTGAGCAAGAAGATTTGAAATAAAAACAAAAATATGAGAAAACATGAGACAGGATGAAATGAGAGTAAAAAAATAAAACTATACATGTATTAAATGAACGAAAAACGAATGGAAAAAAAAAAAGAGCCCCCGGGGCAATCAGCCTTGTACACAAGTTACAAAGTCTTCCTCACACGGGGACTGTGTGCAGCGAGTAGCTAACATTTGACACATATAATAAGGGATAGTACGTTCTTCTGTCATGGCGGTGGCGGAAATACAGGCCGGTTTTAACGTCGCAACCACACCCAGGTGTTGATGAGCCAGAAAGCTACAGTGACCGAGTACAAGATCATCTCTCGCTTTGCTCGCTCCTTGTTCTCCTCTTCCAAATGTTGGAGTCTCCGGTTCAACTTGATGAGCTGCAGGTAAATAACAAAATAAAAGTTTCCTCAGTCACAGAGGTTCCACGACAGGCTCCCGTGCGACAAGTTGAAGAGAGCGTATTGATTAAGAACTAACCTGACGTCGAAGCGTTGTTGCATCAACCACAGTCATGTCATCAGACCCCACGTCCAGTGTGGCTTCATATGTAGATAATGCCAGCCTGGGAAAGGGAACAGTCAGTTTGAGAATTAATTCAACACAACAGTATAACTAATGCGTCATGTTAGATATAGTGCACAAGTTAATGACAAAGACCGTATCACGATCTTGGTAGTGACATCACAGCCTGGGTGGGTAAAAGGGTAAATAGGTGGATCATGGGTGGAGTTGAGGCGGTCCTGGGTGATGCAGCAGGGCAGACAGTAAGCAGTTATGGACCTGAGGTGGAACCCACCTTTCACTCTAAGAGGCCATGCCCTCAATTAAGCAAAACTTTAAGCCTTAAAATAAATAAAACTGATGAGCTGTATAAATCTCCTCCTGTACAGTTGGTATGAACTGGGGAATTAGCTTTAGATTCTAAAAAATGTTTTGGGTTTTTTTGGTACCAGGCTGTAAGTATGTTTATTTCTGCTACAAAGTTAGGCGTTTTAACACTTATTAAGATTGACTCGCTTTTGGAGACAGTTGGAGGAAATGCAGTTTTTGGCACTTCCACGATGGCTTCGTTTCTCAGCACCGGAGGTTGTCACTCATTTTAATAGGTTCTTTTCTACTAGTGGTCAGCCTTATTTCTTTACCAGAAATGAGAATGAAAGGTAGGAAAGGAGGAAAAGGACAAGGGATCAGAATGAAGGTTGTGCCAGGTGAAGTTACCTGGAGTCATGCAGGGGGTTGGAGCTTGTGGCCGCCCCCCCTCGCAGGGATGGTTTGCTATAAAAAGGTGGGGAAAGACAGGGTTGGGAGAAGGAAAGGATAAGAGATAGAGCAACAAACACTGATGGCATGCATGCACACACCTTTCACGTCTAAGTGCTGTTAGATCATATTTTTTGTTTTATTATCCCTAAAAAGCAGGTCACAAAAATTCTAATGCTTTGGTTTTCAGAAACCTTGAACCTTCCTCAGGAAGGGCAAAAGTTCAAACAGTTTCAAAAACCCTGATGAAGATGTCAGCTGAAATGTTTAGCAAGTATTTTAAGGTTGTGTTTGCTTTGATATGAAACCTGTTAAATAATTCATATGCTCTGTGGTTTAACTATAGTTTTTCTAAAAGGGGAATAACTTTCTTCTGAAATCAAATAAAACATTTTAAATGGTCAAAAAGGCCAAGCACAACTGATACAAGTGGTGCAACTCCCACCATCAATTCCACCTGAAGGTACATTCAATCAACTACCCAATTTTCATTAATAGATGCTGTATTAATATTGTTATTGAATGTTACAAAAAGGGCAGTTAGAAATGGTTATGTAATGCGTGAACCAACCACACCCACCCTTCCAACATTACAGCCAAACAACATTTAGTCCTCCTAAAAACATAAGAAATCCATGTAGATCTAATGAGACGGTGAGGAAGTCAAAACAACAGATGCAGTCAGTATAGAGTGCTGCAGGGATGATGTATTTCTGTGGGCCAACACGGAAGTGAGCAACACACCGGTTCCCTCGACAGAAAGCCAATGGGATTTTCCCATATGATTTGGGATTTTTGCACAGATTAAGATAAATTTCATGTTTAGATAATGTTCACAAATGAACACGACTTTATGATTTGTGAAGTGTGAATGCAACTGGCTGAAGTGAAAAATCCACATAAGGATATAAACGAACTGCACCACAACCACAAAGGTGGACAAGTGTCCGCTATGATGATGTTTCTTAGCCATATTTAGCTCCTTGTACTAACATACTTTATGTTGTTAAACAAAACGATAAAATATCTAAAGCTTGTGTTAACCACAGCACTTGCATAAAAAAATCTGACCAAAAATATATCAAAAAGTAATTGACTTCGAGGCAGGGGAACTGGAAGTGCAACGGTGTTCACGGCTCATTCCTACAGCATTCTTTTGCCCTCTTTGACCAATATCTAGTAAGCCAGATTTCTTAAAGCAAAAACCAGATGATTGAGAGGTCACCTGCGAGGGTTCTCGTCCAAGACCTCCAGGACCTGCTGGTAGGCCCGACGTGTAGTGGACTGGAGGAAAGATAGAACACCACTAGCGCTGTACAGGTTGTGTTCTTCTTCAGTCACGGTGAGAGGGGGGCAAGGGTGGACAGTGGCTGGGGGGGACGGGGTTGCACTGCTCAGTGCCCACCATTAAGAGCAGCCAATTCAGAGGAAAAGGGAGGAAACAGACAACAGAGGAAAGAAGGAGAGGGAGAGAAATAAGGAAAAGAAACTGTCCTCACCTTTACTGACTTTGTAAAAAATTGCAACTGAATGAAAGTAAAAGTAAAGGCATTGGCAAAATTATGATTCCAATTAGATTATGGATGACCACTGTATTGTTCTTGAGGTGACCTTATCAATAGGATGTGACATGCAGTTGAGTTGACGACAGTGATTGGGAGTTTGTTTTGCTGCATAATTCTAAAGAAGTTAGCCAATCCCATAATTGTGTTAAATCTAAACAGTAAAGCTACAGAGCCCACGTAATGTAAAGAAGGCCTACTTCAAATAAGTACAGTACAGATAGTATAATGTACGGCTTGCATCACAATTTCTAATGTTTTTTATTTTATTTTCCCCCCCTGAAGTGTTGATGAGAGGGGGATGTGGTATTCAAGTTAGTTTAAACATTTAATAGCAATATTTTTCATTTCCTGAAATCTTTTAATATTTCGAAATCAGGAAATGATGCATTCAAAACCAATTAGAATAATGGATTAGTTTCATTATAAAGAATCAACTGCATTCTGCATGGAAAGTAGCAAAAGTTCACATTAAAATGGCTAAAGACGGCAGTGACAACAGACAAGTCACAATGAGAAACGGCCACAGAAAACATAGAACCAAAAGAAAAGATGCTGGTGCGTGCATATAACATGGAGTAAGAATAAGATGGAGCTGGTACAACGCTAATGATTGCATATCCAGAGCAATACTCACGCAGAATCGTTGCGCATCAGCTGACTGTTTTGACGGGCAGTTGAATTATCACTGGCTGAACGCTCCCGCCGTACTCGTGCTTGGGGTCGCAACTACAAAATATGACATCATTGATTCAGTTTATGGTTTACTGTAAGGAAATCGTCATGTGAGTGAGTTGATGATATGCAGTGTCATTGTAAAATATAATTTATTGCTTTATCACGTACAATATCCTCGCTGTCTGGAGCGGCCCGCTGCTCCTCTTCCATGAAGTCCAGGGGACGATCACTGAGGGTGAGGACTCTGGGCGGGGTCTTCAGTGATAGGGTATCTAGTGGTGTAGACTGGATTAGGTCCAGGTCTCTGGGTCTGGGGAACTGGGGATCATTACTGTCTCCTGGCAAAGGAAGGTGAGAATAAGAGATTGATTAACTTTTGTTTTAGGTCATTTGAATGCTTTATAATGACTTCAATCTTCACATGTATAGTGAACCAACATGCCAAAACAAACACTGATAAAAAGAGGGCTAATATCTGTCAATGTTTGTAAAAAAAGTCACATAAATAGCCTTATTACAGTCAGCTGACAAGCATCAATGATGTACACAGTGTGTATTTTGACGTACATAAAACAAAGCCCTACAATTTGTTGAAAGATGCTTAACGTCACACTAACCTGCAATCACAATTCTTTCTGGGACTTGCATGATGACGCTATGGGTCAAGTCCCCAGATCCAAAATGCGGGTCCTCGTGGGCTTGTGGAGCCACTTTGAGCATCTCGGGGATGCGCATCCTTTGGCTGATCCCCTCGGTGTATTCCAGCTCGTACTGGATACGGTTCATTTCAGCCATCTCTGCCGTGGGGGAAGGGAACGCTGCTCCGTTCATTTCACTGTGAGGAATATTTAGTTAACATTAAGCGCTAGCCACCAGAAAGAGTCGAGACCACGTCACCATGAGTGATCTGCTGGGTGCCGAGGAAAACACTGGTGCAGCTGATGAGCTGCAGGCAGAAGCCGGAGATGAAACATTTTCGTGACACTATCATATGATGATAACTTGGTGGCTACTGACTTTGCACACGGGCACAACGGGAGGCTACGTGAACCAATATAGCAGCAACCTTCACTGTAGATCCAAGAGCCATAATCAACGATGATGGCTAATGGCTAATAGTAGCGATGCGGCTCCGATGCTTCTTTGATTCACCTTTAAAACATTAATAGATATTCGCCGTAATTAATAGACTGTCGTAGTGTAGCTCTGTGATTTAAGTAACTGATATGAGATGAAAGTTACGTTCGCAAAAACCCTCAAGCTAAGTGTCAGTTAGGAAGCTAGACAACACATTTGCGCCATTTCAAGCTAGCGCGGTTTCTTACCGTTTGGTTTGTTGCTGGATAGCTCCCTTTCCAAAGAATAACGTATGTCAAGTCTTAAAGGAAACGAAACAGATCTAAACGCAGTCAGATATATTGGTACAGTTAAGTGTATACGTGTATTGCAAATGAGATAACTGTCAGGCATCTCTTGTTTTGATACGAGAGGAACCTCCTCTCTTCTTCCGCTGTCTGCCCTTCAAACAGGAAGCGCCGAAAGTCAGGAGGAAGTGACGTCGCTTCACCAAAGCGCGCTGGTTCAGCTTCATTCGTGGTTCGATTCAATACGCAAACGATAGGGGACCGATGATTTGATTTCATTTAATTTTCTATTTTTTTTTTTTAACTAAAAAATAATCAAATCTCAACAGGTTTCATAACTGTTAATGTACTGTATTTTTTTTATTTCATCATATCTCATGTTGTATATTCTTACAAAGAAGTAAGTATTCTAGATGGATTGTGACTTATATATGCTCAACATCTGTTGTAATTCCTTTTACTGCTGTGACACTTTTATCAATAAACTTGTTCTTAATCTAATCCAAAATCCACACACCAGGAAATTCCGGCAAAACTTTATTAGTTTTAGTTAAGAAGTTCATCATTACCCATATTTATAAAGATTCTGCTGCGTGTCTTCTATATGTTTTATAATACTGTGACGAACCTCCAGCTGTTTTGGAGGCTGTTGCGGCCAAACTCAGCAGACAATTGTCTGACATGGGAGGGTCGACAGCTGACGATCATCTTTAATTGCTGACGTTGGTGATCCATCTACTCCACTTGCTGTTTTTGCAGGCTATTTCTAATTGTTTTAATTAAATCGCTTGTGTAGATATTTAGAAAAACATCTGGTGCTGATTTATTTTTGATACATTCGCATCACGTTTTTATTCAAGGGTTGCCATAAAATCATGTCTGGGTGTGAACGCACAGGTCAATGTCGCCGGGGGTTGGGGAGGTGGCCCCTCAGTGACTGTGGGTGGTGCGTTTACTCGGAGCCATTCAAAGGCTGCGATTGACGTGAGACAGGTCGTCCCTCCGCTTCGCCGGTTAACTTAAAATCACGTCGGGATCCCGGGAAAATAGCAATACAACACAAACAGCGACACTGACCCGTGTCTTAAGGCGGATCTCCATAAATGTCAAGGATGCTCTTCGTTTGATGGACACAGAGGCTGCGCAGATTGAGTCCTTCCCTCCGCGTCTCTAACTGGCAGAAATAATGTTCCCAGATTTGTTGTGTGTGATATTATTCAGCTCTATGCACATCGCATCATCGTCGGAGCTGCAACTTGGCATGTAAGTGACGTTTTTTTTTTAAATACAGATAATTTCCACTGTTTTAACTATGACTATTAGATTGTATTGCATGATCACGTGTGACGTTGTTTTACTTTAAAATAGCCTGAGGCAGAAGAAACATGCTTTTCTTTTCTTTCTTTTTTTTTAACGAAAAAAGACATAGTTCAAGTTTTCCAAGTGGTTTAACTTGTCTCTAATTATGTTACTTTATAGTTTACTCGGTCCGATGGCCACTAGGCGTCACTCTTTCAGGTCCCTATGAGGATGGCGCTGTAACGTGCTTCTGCATAAGAGCTTCCTAGGTTGAGATTTTTCTTTGTACAGTGTTTTCCCAGAGGATTCCTGATGTAAATATAACTTGATAGACATGTTTGAAGGAACCGTTTTCATTATGGGAGAATCTGAAGACTTCCTCTAATTAACCTCAGGCTGCTCTGTATTGAAGCCAGATGGTTTGTGGAGGAGGACATCTCTGGATAGTTGAGGAATACCTGCACTGACAACACAGATGGATGCAGGCTGACAGAGTGCTGTACAGTACAAACCTATAATGTATAATGAGCTGGCACATATCAGTGGGATACACGCACGCGGGCGCATTAACATGCAAACAATTCTGGAGGGGAGAGAAAAAATGAATTTCCTGTGCAGTGTAAATGGTTGTTTATGGGGTGCTGTTAGGGCACCATAGACTGTTGTCTGGACCTTAATCAAGCAAATCCCCTACAAAGAGGAAGCTGTATAATTGTTTGACAAACAATGTGTCTGTGATGAGCTGATGTCCATGTAACAGAACATGTCAAGAACATTTTGTTGTGTTTGTTGGAATACATACATTAGCTCTGCAGTAGGCTCACATCCCCACCAGAATCTCTATAGCTCACCTCTCAAGTCAACTACCCACCTCATCATACTAGTATTATAACAGTAGGCTATATGTATATATTTTTTCTTTCAAATTTGAGTGTAAATCTATCTTAATTGCACCTGTTAATCTCTTTCTTTTTTTTCATGCACAGGCCAAATGTTTGTCCTGATCAGGAGATGTCCATGCTGGGGGCCCGTCAGCCTTGTGTCCAGGCTTTTACCCGCATGGTTAAGGTGTGGAAGCAGGGATGCACCAGTCACAAGTGGTGTATGGGCTACGAGAGAAGGTCAGAGCAAACATCTCGTTCATTAGCAGAGCCTCAGTGGACGAGGTTGCAATGAAAAAAAACCCATGACTATAACAGTCCTTCTCGTCCTCAGGACAGCATACTACACCGTGTACAGGCAGGTGTACAGCATGGATTTGCACACAGTCTATAAGTGCTGCCCTGGTTGGACTCGGGAAGGCGAAGAGATGGGTTGTTTGCAGAGTGAGTAATTGTGTTGCATACACATGATATATATATATCACCTATCGTTTTGATATTGCCATAAAGCTGTTGTGCATGATGAGAAACAATTTAGCATCTCCGTCTCACACAAACGTAGATACATCAGCAGCCTTGTGGTGTATAATATATCTGTGTTCTTCAGGGGCGTGTAGTGCCAATACGTGTTTCAACGGAGGCCAGTGTGCAAAGACCGACGACCAGGTATGCCACTGCCCACTGGGTTTCAAAGGGACGCGATGTCAATATGGTGAGTTCACCCCAACCCGATGAATTATAAACCTGCATACTCCACACTTTCCTCGACGTTGATATACAGCAAGCAGCATGAGCATGAGCGCCACTTTGTGAGTGAGCGAACGGGCTTACATCCTCACACGACACCACGTTGTTAAAGCTTTAATAGGACCAGTTCAGAACCTTATGCTTTCACTTTGCCAAAGCCGAATGAGCCTGTAGTTACGCTGTGATTGGATGAGGCTGCTCTGTGGGGGGGTCTCTGGGTAGTTAAAGGTAGAAGAAGTGCTCTCTGGGAGTAATGGTTCCCTTTGAAGGCTACAGCCTGGAGTGCTGTGGCTTACCCAGCGGAGCCTCCACTCTATAAAAACGGTATGCTAATGAGGTTATACGCAGTTCTGGTTTCACATGGTTAAAAAAGTAAAGGCCTAGAACACATTTTGTCACATATGATGACAAGAGACTTCATTTTTTGGGAAAAGGGAAATATGCCTGCATTAAAGTATGAGATGGTTGATACTACTGTCACACTATGAACCCGCAGCATCAGCTAGTTTGCTAATCTTAGCAAAAGGAAACAGGAGGAAACAGCTCACCCAGTTCTGTCAAACGGTAGCAAAAATCCCTGACCAGCACCTTGAAAGCTCACTAATTAACACGGTGTAGCTCAATGATAATTTGCTGTTTTACGAGGGGCCCATGTGCCAGATTGTTTCTAGTCTGGGACTTCCTGGAGTCTCCGTTAGCTAACTGGCAACTGCTCAGATGATATAACGTGATAATCAATGAGCTAGAGGTTCTGGTATTTGCTTACCGTTGGATAAAGCCTGGCTAGCTGTTTCTCTCTGTTTATGGTGGTTGTGCTTCGCTAACTGGCTGCTGGCTGTAGCCTAATTGTTAATGTATTATACAGATATGAAAGTGGGATCAATGTTTTCCTCTAACTCCGCCAGAGGGCAAATAAGCACATTTCCCAGAATGTCAAACTATTTCTTTAATATGTATCTAATTAGGCATTATTGCTTACTATACTATTTTAATGTCAAGCTGATATGAAAATGCCTTTTTAACCCCTTTAGATCATATCTTGATCATATTGTGTGCCTATTTAGCAACAGATAACTCAAAATCCAATATTTAAATTTTCCTGGAAACCAAGTAAGTATACAACGTTGTGTCCTGCCTGCCTATCCTGTTTCACTCTGAACTACGTAACGGTAGCCTACTAGCTAATTTGAGAAAAGAAAAACATTTCTGTGTTGGAGAATTCAAAGACAATTCTGAGGACAGAACACAGGATGTATGAATGCCTCAGAAACCCCAGGCTTCAAAATATGCACAGTGTTGAGCCTCTCAGTGGGGACCTGGGGTCTGCCATCATTTAGTGGTGAACCCTTCCAGTAAGCTTGCAAAAGACCTGATCGGTCCCTCTCATCTCTGAGCATTGTCTCGTCACTTGTCAGTTCTTTCTACCGTTTTGAAGCCCTGCGGTCTACGTCAACATGCAAACAGGAGGATGGTTGGTAGTGTTTTGGAAGAGTCCTACTGAGACAGACTGCTGACCAGAGGATATTAGGTTCCTACCCCCCATATGGACACACACACACACACACTTTCCCAGAAGAAAGGAGCTGCCTTCCAGGGGTGTTAAACAGTTCTTCCTCTTGCAAAGACATTTCACGGGAACGTGCCGTTGTTTGCGAGGGGCAGCTCTCCCGTGGGTTTGTTTTCACACGGGCTCTTTGGTTTTCACACATCAGAGTGACACATAGGGAACAGATAGAGAATATTAATGTATATAGATCGAATCAGAGTTCCTCTCGGTTTCTCTTCCTCTCTTGCGCCTCCTGTGCTTCTCTTTTTGCAAAACGTTTTTCCTTATCACGTCTCTTGAGACGGATTTATCGTCTCTCCTCTGCCAAAATCATTATAGAGAGGAGAGAGTCAGCCAAGCTCCTGTGTTTCGCTGGGTTCCCTCACTGAACCTTCGCTCAGCAGAGACATCTAATCCTGTGTGGTTTATGCTAAGGGTGAGCTGAGTCCAAAGGTAAAGGTATTTTAGAGCATTTTATATATGCTAATATAATAATGCTTTTGGAAAAAAATGGTTCGCTGTATTTCTTCAATACCAAATGATAAAAAAGAAATTAAATTCTTGGGGTTTGACTAAATATACTTTATACCTCAATATTGTGTCAGACTTTATCTTATGACAATGTCATGTAGAGACGAGTAATAATGCTGTGCACAGCTGAGGATTGATTGCTGCTAAAACACTTACAGGAATACACAGAGCTTTGAGGAAACTTGGAGAACCCATCCATTAACTGGTGAGAGCATAGATGTGAAAACCATCCCCGGCAGTTCGATCTAGCTTTCTGTTAACACACACAATGTTGGGCGATTATCTAGAACGCAAGAATACAAGACTTGTAGCAGCTCATAAGTTAGGTGGTAAATAATTTAAAATGATATGAAGAGTGAATGCCAACTATGTAGTAAAATAACACAGTAAATATAATAGAAAATAACTTTACTGTTTTAAACTGTGAATTGCATCCAATAAAGTGAGACTTGTTTTGTTTCCATATAATAAAACATGGTTGTGAGAGAAACGGTTACACTTAAAACTCACTGGTATGCAGAATAATGTTTTATCACCTAAAAAAGGAAAAAAAAGTTTAGTAAAGTAAAGGTTTATTACTTTGGATAAGGCAAATTACTAGCATTATACAGAAAGTAAAACAGTTTAGAAGGACTGTATCTCATCACTTAACAGACCCAAACACCTTGATTTATTCCTTAATGGACAGACTTACTGGTGGGTTCAGCTGTGTGTGTGTGTGTGTGTGTGTGTTTGTGTGTGTGTACAGTAGACATTAGCCATGCATTGCTAGCCCAGCATAACATAATTAAGCCATTACCCAAAGAGGTTCTGGTAGAATGAAGGCAAACTCCTCTCATGTGCTCACGAAGCCACCAGGGTTTCACCAGGGAACCCTCTTCATTATTAGATTTGCGTTGTAAGCTTTAACATTCCACAGTGACAGACTTATAACTGTCCCGTATGTGATTCAAGTATGACGGAGAACAAGCAGATACGGTAGAGATGCAGGAATGTTGACCTCTGTCTGTTTCTCTCTGCGTAATAATTTAAAGGCATCAGGACTTGATGTTTGTTCATGAAGAGATTTTTTTTTAGGCTTCATGAGATTTATTGTTTCCTGCATGTCCTTATTCTTTCCCACTGCGTGTGATGCCCGTTGTAGGATACAATAGCTTCTCTGTCCATTTAAAAAAAAAAAAAAAAAAAAAAATCTCTTTTCTGCTCCATCTGGTTGATTTTGTGGGTGTTCTGTCATCTGCCAATCAACTTGTCTTTCAATTTGTGTATTATAAGATGAGGCACTGCATGTGAGATTTGCTCTAAAGAGTCCTGAAAAAAACTGGACTCAAATGGACTCTGCAGTTTGTCGCCGTGTCTTTTAGTAACACCCTTTTGGTTGACTCCCAGTGCTCCCATTGACCTTGTTTCTATCCTCAGCAGACAGCTGCTTTAAAAAAAAAAAACCTTAAAAACCTGCTGTAGACCACCCAGAACAAGACGCACAAAGGGAAAAAGGCAATCGTTCACTAGCAAGTTTGCCACAATAATTTAAAAGGTGGTAATATGTTGTTTTGATTACAACTTGTTTTTGATGCCCCAAGTGGCCAAAAACTCAGTTACAGCGGGTTGACATATGATGCTTGGGCTAAACTGCAAATAAGGACACAAAATATATTATATTTTTTACTGAGAACAAAATCGTTTTTGGATCATTGTGTGGCAAATGATCCATCACTATCACTATTAACACATGCTTCAAATACTCGATAAATCATAAGATTGAAGGATGAGTGGCTGCGGAGGCAACGTATGAGCATCGCCTTCTCATCACAGTTCATGACAGCTCGACTTCAGCGGAGGGAGAACGTACACTGCCAGCAGCCCGGCTCTGGTAACAGTTCAAGCGAGAATCCGTGGTCTGCTCCCTTTCCCTTCTTTTCAGCACTCATCGCCGATTGGCATCTTGAGCGTTTCTCTCTTTGGTATCGTTGCCAAGTTGTGGTGGTAGAGCCCGCTGTGTGTTGTGGGGGCCCCGACCGGCCACCTGCTTCCAATCTCTGATACGAGACAGAAGGCACCATCTATGGAAATGCATGTCAACCACTGACACCAAGGCCATGGTGTTGACACTGTGAGGTAATAAACAGCCTGGACACAAGCCCAAGCATGTGCTGAGACACTGGAGCCGGCTCCGTAATAGTTGCATTTACTCCTGCTGGAGAATGCCACTCTGTCTCACTCTATTAAGGCTTGGATTGGGCTTTAGTTTGGTTAAATCGATGCATGGGTCTGCATGAAATTAAGAGAACGCAGGCACATAACAGTGTGAGGACAGAAACCAGCTGGTCCTCACTAAAGCAGCCTCGCTGTTTTCAGAGTGATTATGGATATTCTCTCAGACTGGATCCAGTTGTAATGGAGGTTTGAGCTTGAGATGTCAAATGCCGTCTGCAGATGTTTTGGGGGGTTCAGGTTATGATGGTACAGTATTAGATGCTAGACATCATTCTCACACCATTTTGTCCTTTTGTGTAACTACATGCAAAAACAGAATGTATTGTTGAAATGATCTTTAGTGATTAAAGTGGTATGGGCAGTGTTAACAACTATAGTGGGGAACTATGCAGACAATGTTGCAGTCGTTGCAGTGTGAATCTCATTTTCTCACGTGGGAATCTTCTTTCTTCATATGAACTAGTGTTTAATCCCCAGGACCTTGGGCTGTCTCCCATACATGCTCGGTTTCCTATTAAACTAAACACACCTGTCTCTGTGTTTGCCCATATCTGTAAACCTCTGGTGTATTAAGTTGTGCTTACCTGTGTGCCAATGAGATAGAGTGGCAGACAGTAGCACTCATCGGTAGCTTTTGCAGGCGACAGGTCTGGAATCCTTCGGTAGAAATGACAGTATGTGCTTGCTTTTATTGGACACGATGTTGAATGTGTGTTCTTTGAATAACAGCACACATCCATCAGCGTATCGCAGTTCACCGTCGACTGAGATGTGGTGAGGACTCAGGGGTGGCCACATGCAGAGTGCATGGCTCCTTATGTAAGCTTGTTAGAGAGAAGAGGCAGAGAAAGAGATTAAAACACAGGAAAAAAAAATGCTGACTCAGCGCTCTACATTTTAAATCCTCAGGCCATTCCTCCTCTTGCCCCTTGTGTTACGTTTGTGTTCCTATTTCTGTTTCTGTGGACAACAACATGCTCTGAACGTTGCATCAGGCTCTGTTATACATTAACATGCTGCTCATTGTGAAGCTGTGGGGGTATAACATTTGCCATTTGTATGGTATTATGTTCAACTAAGCAAATTTGTGTTTCCTGCGTTAATTTTTGCTCCATTCTCTGAATGTGCTTTTGAACTGCTTCTGACTGTGGCTCAAATACATTTGCATCTTGGGAGAAACTCTGGAAAAATGATCTAGTAATGTCCTCCTTCACGAATCCTCAGCCAGCGTTTGATCCTTTCTCTTCCACCGCGTTCACATGTCTGCAGTAATATCATACATCCCTGCTGCATGTGACTCCATTGGACAGAGGGGGAAGAATTTTACTGGTATGGCTGCACCTGCACTGAACCTTAGAGCCTGTGCAAGAATTCAAAATCCAAAGGAACCATATTATGTTTTATTTTTCCTATTATTTTTTTTCTCGTAATGAATCTCACAGATGCGCTTTAGTCAATATTGCAAGGTGTGGTTACAACACACAAAATAAATCCACCTCACAGAGATCAAGGTATGAAAAACAGGATGTGAAAGATGATTCCTATGTAACTCCATTGGTTGTTCTCACTACTTCAGGGAACAATGATGTCTTTTACATGTCTGGAATGATCCTTCCACCATAAGCTAACCAACATACCATGTGTGGAGTTTATCCTCACTGACTCTTTCCATGCAGTTACTTCCACTGAGGAGCTCCAGGTCAATTATAAGCATTTTGTTTTGGCTCCTGAGTAACATGAGCTTATTGACCATCTATTTTCCTCAGTATTTCTCGGACTGTTCGGCAAAGGGGTACACCAGGTACTGTACTGTAGTTAAATCATTGTCAGCAAATGAGGTGAGGACATAATCTTGTTTGCCTTTATATGCACCAAACTCTGTTGGTCTTTACACCGTTTAATCCTGGATACTGGACCCTAATCTACAGGCACAGTTAAGCTTAAAGGTCTTAAATTGTGTCAAAAGTGTGCAGCAGACTGTTATGAATTAAGATATGATGGGAACCATATGGCTGTAATGATGGCAGGCCTTGTTGGTTTGTTTTGGTCTTGTTTCAAAGATTTCCTTAGACCAATGTTTGGTCGCTATATGGTTGCCGTGCTGCTGAAGTTTTTGATGCGTGCATGTCATGATGATGTTTATTTTCATAAAGGTTTGCAGCGCAGACCTCACGATTACCTCTGACAAGTTGATCTTTGCTTTGGCCAGCAGCTCTCCCGTTCTGTTTATTAGAGGTTACTGAAAAAGGTTCCCTGAAAACTTTATTAACAATGTCGGCCTTCAGAGTTGAACAGATCCCTTTATTGTTGGCGGGGCTGGTGTAATATGGACTTAATCATTAAATAATCAGTCATTTTCTTGAGACATTTTCTTTGGGCACCCAGAACTGCATGAGCGAAAACCCAGTTACGATATTAACTAAAGGCAATCATTTATGGTAATGATCAGCTGTTGAAAACTAAACTTAAAAGCCATTGCAGCTTCTGGCAGAAAAAATCAGACGCTACATTAATGGAGACGGACCTAACTGAATCACCGGAGCCCAAATTTGAGTGTTTAGCTAAAATGCTGAACAAATAAAAGAGAATTTAAAGGTCTCAAATGCCCCAAATAAAAATGCCTGTCAAATTTTATATTGACATATTTTGAAGACCATTTGCCGTGCTGAAAAATGTAGATGGATTTTTCAGTACAAACTTTTCCTCTGGAAGAACAATAACTCATTATTTTCCACTTTTAGCATTATTATTATTAGGAACAGGAAGCTGTTAAAGGAAGCTGTAAGAGTGAATCCACTCCACTGTCAGGTTGAGGATGTCCAGGTTAAACATATGTCTGTCTAAAAAATATGAGACTACGGTATTCATGTGTGCACCGAGACAAAGACTTTAATGTTGCATGCCTGGCAGGAGGACAGAATGAGCAACGCAAGCTTAGCGTAGCTATCAGAGGAAGAAGCTCATTAGAACCCTAACAGCTGCCATATGGCGGGGAGGTTCTCTCACGCTGAACCAGCACAGCCTCATCCCTCCGAATGCATCAAAGCACCACTGTTTACCAGGTTAATGGTGAGCGGGTTGGAGGTAATGGCCTGTGTGATTGACCATGTGCTCCTAAAGCTCACTGTGAGATTCCTGCAGTAGCAGTGGAGGACTCTCCGATTGAAGGATCCTCCTTGAGCTTGGGTTGGCTATGCCCAATGTAGCGATAGCATTAGGAAATAAACTTAAATAAATGAATAAACTCAATCTAATTCACTGACTACTGATAATAGCCTTTGAGCATGATATAAAGATAAAGCTATAGAAACTTCTTTTGACTTTCATCAGTCAGAACACTCTCGGTGTCTCACAGTGCAGCTGTTTGGCTACAGAAAAGGGGAGTGAATATGATTGTTTTTCAGTACGAGCTTTTGTCATTCTTCACACTTTTTTGGAATATTCTGCGTTTCCCTTTTGTTGTTTCGTAGAAGGGTTTCATAAAACCGAGCAAGCTCGTTTTCATTTTGGAGCGAAGCATCGCTTCAACAGGAACATTCACCGCGCATCAGGGGAACTGGTTAATGGTCGAATTTATGACACTGGCAAACTGCTGAGAAGCTTTGTCACTAAGTGCATGCATGTTACATTATTTTTCTCAGGAATTGATTTGGATGTTGTTTCACGGTTAACTTTATAGATTAAGTCTACTTTTACAGAACAATCATTCTTAGCGCAAGAACAAAAATCAGCCCTAAATTGTTTGCTGTGAGATGCCAAGAAGTCCCCATTACCTGTTGAACAGAAGGCATTTGAATCTACAGCCACGTTTCATCCTTTCTGTGGAACACATTTTCCTCCTATCTACCGGTGAGCCAAACAGGATGGCTTTCCCAGATGTAGACGTTGTCAGAGGCTTTCACGGAGATAAAGGGCAAAAAAGTTCGACTTTAAGGACAGGTGTGTCGTTTCAGACACATATGTTCATTAATCACAAGCAGAATCAACTCACTTGTAGACTATAGGGGTTCTCAAGACAGCGTGATTAATAGGTTCACAGACTAATGTGAACCCCCAGTGACTTAAGCCTCACACCGTGCACATGTGAGTCGACACTTTCATTCACTTCCTCGAAAAGGTCACCGAATCCCATGAATGTAATTGCTCTCTCGGGCCGACAGGAAGTCATGTCGTTCGCTGTGAAGTTTGCCGTCTGTTGTATGAATATTAATATTACATAATAAAGAATACAACATTGTGTGGGGATCACTGAGGGCTGATGTATGAAAATGCCTTTAGACGGTGTCTGCTTGCAGAAACCTAAGAGCACCCAGTTGTCATCATTCAACTCAAATTTTGTCGAGGGGAAAAAGCAATTAGATTTTATTAACGCTATAAAAAGTCGAAAGATGAGAGATGTGTGCGCAGCAAGTGGTGAAAACCGTGTCCCGCTAAGACCGTCCCGTCTGATTCACGCATAAACTTTACAGTCTCTAAAAGTCGCCATTATATTAGAGCATAAATTCTGTGTTGAAGGGACAAATGGGAAACATATGAGCTGCTGGTAGAGGTGCTAGAAGCATGTGGTCCAACATCGACATGATTTCTGTTCACGTAGATACGGGCGTGAGAAGAAAGGGAGAAATAGGTTTTTCCACAGTGCTAGTTCGCGTCTTGATTAAAATGTGACTCAAATACTTGCTCTGTTTCTTCACTCTATTATTGTGTGCTTGACTGAGTGTTGAAAGCCTTGATCGATTGCATCCCTTTCTCAAGATAGCTGTCCATTCCATTCAATGCGACATCTTGAACACAATCCCACTTTTGTCTCGTCTTTATTCACCACTGAGCTGATTGTTGAAGCTCACTTTCCTCTCTTTGACAGGCCCCTTAAAGCTCCTCAGCTGTCTATGAATGACCTTTGACCTTTGGTCTGGTTCACAGGATCTTGTGTTTTCCTACGGCCCTTGATGGACCTCTTTCCTCTGCTGCAACGCTCTTTTAAGTGACCAGAAACTGCATCACATTTTCTGTCACAGTAGATAAAAACAAGACAGAAACACAATGAAATGTTAAGAGGATTTAGTGTTGTATGGGAAAAAGCATAAAATTGATCTGACATGAAACATTAACCATTTATGATCACACCCCAGTCATATTGTTCAAGTATTTCACAATAAAGTAAAATCTAAATTTTTGTAATTTTGTATCAAAATCCAATATCTTTTTCTTTATCTGTTTTATCTGCTTGAAAATAAGCTGGTACAGAAGCCAAATACTCTTGAAATGATGTTTCAGCTCGACTTTAACAAAAAAAAAAAAAAAGAAAAACAGTCGTGCCTGATGAGAATGTCATTACTTTTGCATGCATTTAGTCCATTTAAACTAAAATACTGGGCAAATTCTAATGTCAACCTCATGGTGGCACCAGATCAAAATTCAGAGGTGAATGTTCATACCAAATTTCCTGACAATCTATCCAATAGTCATTAGGATTCTTCCTCTGCGCACCATTTAATATCTGTGCCAAATTTCATACTAATCCATCATATAGCTGTTGATATATATCACTTGATGCTAAATATGTCAACCTGCCGTATAGGTGCCATGAGAGCTGGATCCATGGGATCACCAAAGTCAGAAGGATTCTGTGCTGTTGAGAGAGGTGGCTGATTAAAAAATGATATCCAAACCAAATGCATCAAAGTTTATGCATGCCAGCGACCAAGACGATTGCAAATAAATAAGAAAAATAAATGCACACACACCAGCAATGCAGCTGCAGCAACTTAGTTCTAATGTAGACACCGAACCAATAAACAATACATAATCATAATAAACAATGAGTTCTCTATTTTCTTATGTTCATCTAAAAAAAGAACCAATGGAGCAAAGGCAATCAGAGATGGGGGTGAGCCTATCAAATCATCAGGTGGAGCGTCTCTGCATTGACATACCTTAAGGCCAAACCACAGTGATTATCTTATTAGCTATCAAAGAATGTGTCATGTTCTCATTTGTCACCCTTTGGTTTATTTGAATAGCTTGTCAACTTAATGTGTCATTTCAGTTCAATAAGAGGAGATCTAAAAGTAGATTTTAGGAGATGAGCATTGCAGACGTTCTTCTTAGTTCTTCCTTTTCTGTGTCCATTCGTTACAATAGAAACGTGGAAACAACAGAAAATGTAGGAAATACAAATCATTCCTGCCAGAGACTCAATTTCCATCCAGCGGGGAAGAAACAGTAAATCACCTCAGCTTTGAGTGTCACTTCCAACCACTGAGAGTCTGAGACCGATTCCACGTTCATTGATCAGTGTTGAGCGACAAGCAGCCGAGGCCTGCTGATCCAGTTATCGATCCGGACCGCCAAATGTTTTTAACATGAGGGGAATGGACACATGGTTGAAAGGTTTCATGATTAATCTAATGTGAAAGTACTTCAAATAGTTAGTCTTTTTTTATAGAGAGGAAGAGCATCGGTCCTTGGAGAAATTCAACAGGGGAGGTAGTGTACTGTAGAGCACAAGTAATGTCAATAACACCTAATGAGATGAGCAGGAATCGGGACTCCGGGGCCGACGTTTGTCTGCGGAGAACTCAAGATCATTCAAGCAGCTGTCTGTTCTCCGTTACTTGATGCAAAACCATTATCACCGCCATTCATAAACCAACAGGAGGCCAACAGTTTCCATTCGACTCTGAACGATGAATTTGAAAGATATCACAGTATTTCAAACTTGCATGTAAGACTGTCAGAGGAAAGCGGAGTTAAAGAGTGATGGAGAAAGGAGGGCGCTATACTTTCAAAGAGATACAGATGTGTTTCCAAAATGTACCAAAGAATGACTCTGCGTTGAGGTAAGCGTTATGTGTCATCTTTCCTGTCAGTCCATCGTGAGATGAAGATTGATCATCCAGATTTGAAGGTACGAGGCTCAGAGGCCACAGGAGGGAGTCGGGAGGACTGGTGAATATCGAGTTAAAGGCAGCAGGTGTTTGGGTATCGGGGGACTTGGAGCCAAAAAAGGGTCACTTTATATTGTGATTTATAACATTGGAATAACAATTTTGTTTCGGCCCGGTTTCGATGAAATAGGGTTAGGGTTCGTCTTTAGGGTTGGGGTCAAGGTTCTGTTGCCCTTGACAGAAAGAGAATGACAGAAGGGCAGTTTATCCCCCAAAAAACCATAGCAGTAAAAAAAGAATGCATTAAAAACAAAGCCTCACTATATTTTAAAGAACTTTGATCTTGGAGGATAAAGGTTCCCCTCGTGGCATTGAGGAGGTCCATAGAGACTTATAGAAATAATTGCATGCATATGCATGCAGGAGGCGTGACCTGTGTAATGCATCGTGACAGTTGAACCGAGGCAGAAATGGTTATCTTAATGCCAACTTGTGCCAAGAGAAGCACTGTTCAGAATCAGAAGTCAGGTGGGATGGTTGCCATGAACACAGCCACTGACATTCCTGTGTGTTTGTTAATCAAACAGCCTTTGGAGTCGCTAGAGACAGCAAAGGGCTGTTTACACATCCATGTTTGATGCAAAATCCTGGGTTAATAAAGTTATAAAGCACCTATAGCCACAGTGAGTATCTGAGAGGTGTTGTTATGCACGATTGGAAGATTGAACACTGAGTTTTAGATCGTAGAAAAAAAACAGACAGTTCATCTGTGACTTGACATGTAAGTTCCTGATAGTCTATATTTGGGTTTATTGCTTGCCACCGTCTTTGTCAGTTGTTCGAGAAGGAAATTGCGAGGTGGAGTACTTTTTGGCAAGGAAATGTCCTTTTTTTCTCTCGAGGTATTAAAATGTCGTAAGTCATTGAATAGAGAAACCATGCAGATACCACATGGATTTCGTCTCAGTAAATCTTTTTAGCAGACCTCATCCAAGTGTATTTCAGTGACATTTTCATGAATTCCCGTTCTCTCGTCATTTCTAGACTCGGAGAAAAGTGATAATTAGCCCCCTATAAATCCATTTTATGTTACTAATAAGCTATATTCTTAACCTCCCTCACACAGATTATTGTACAACCCATTGGGGTATTTCTTTGGCTGCACACACGGCAGACATATGTTCAGTTAATGTAGTTATATTTCATTCTAGCTCAATCCCTTAAGTCTCTCGAATACATTCTATAGTTAAATCTTTGGGTGAAGGTATGATCCAAGAGTCATCGCACTAGCAAGTTAGATATTCTCATATGAAAGCACTTTTACTGATTTTATCTGAATTAAATTCATTTGGTGACCGTCAGGTTTGGCCAGAGACGCAGAGTGTGACTGATGACTCCTACGAAAGGCCAAGCCACAAAGACAAAAATAGCAACAAATGGAAACCTGGATCCTGAGACTGTGTACTTGTCTTTATTCAAGGTTCTATTTGGGTGAAACATTTTATTTGAGGCTACAGTCACAGAAAATAGGATATATTTAGGAGTTATGACGAGGTCTGGCAGTGCAGTTTGGTCACCACATGTTAGGCATCGACAACTCGTCACCCGTAGCCCAGAACCCATCTTGATGATGATGGCAAATGACCCTGAGCCGATATGGAAAGCTCATTAGGGCTCCCAGGAGCTGCAGGATCAAAGTGAAGATGTGTACGGGGGCCGAGCCCTGAGGTTACGGGGCCGCTTCACTTCCCTATGAGTTAATGAAAAGAGCAGATCGGGGTTGTTTCTCCGTGTGCGTGTGTGTGTGTGTGTGCACATTTTTCAGGTTTAGACAGATGATTTTTTTTAGATCCCCCCTGGTGAGGGGGAATGTGCTGAACGCTGGACTACTGTGTAAATAAAGGCTTGCAACGCAGGGGCATGTAGCCGACTGCAGTGAGCACCGTCACTCTGCCATTTTATGATCCATGAGGATAAACACGGTGCGGCTCGGAGGAAGTTCGATTCCCGGCTCCTGCTTGCTGAAGTGTCCTTGGGCAAAAACCTTCATTCACACATGGGTGAATGAGTTAGACTTGATCCTGATGGGCAAGCGGCTCCTCTGCCGTCAGTGTGTGAGTGTAAAGCTCAAAATAAATGCAGATTTATGCATATAATCCTAACAAGGCAATTCACTATCTATGATAGCCAGTTGCAAAGATTGGAACTAGGAAGGTTGAGCCTAAATCTGTAACAATCTGCCTAATAAATAATCTTTTGTAGAAATTCCTGAAGCAAGGCCTCTCCAGATGATACTGCCTGCCCTTAGAAACCAAGTGTGGGTGTGACCTGAAAAAACAAACATGGCGACCCATCCTTAGTTTCTGAGGTCCTGTGGAATTCACTTCAAAGCTCCTGCAGGGAACTAGGGCTGCCACAAACGATTATTTTGATAGTCGACTAATCACCGACTATTTTTTTCGATTAGTCGACTAATCGGATCATATGTAAATTGAATGTATAACATACAGTTTATCGCAAAAGCATGCAGCTCGTGCTCATGCATCGCACTTGTGCTGCCGTGAAAGGCAAGTTCTGTCTTGCAGATATTGCATTGCACACTTTTTTCTTTTGTTTTCTTAAAATGCTCCCACACTTTTGAGCTCCGTTGCCGCCGGGTAGCCATGATACCTGAGAGCCCGTCGGTGACATCAAGGCTGACCCAGATTACAACTACTGCGCATGTGTGTCAAGGACGCAAAGGCAGACACGGCAGAGGAAGGTGCCGCAGCAGTTTTGAGAGAGAACAAAAAAAAAAAAAAACGACTAGTCGACTATTAAAATAGTCGACATAATCGTGACTAGTCGACTAATCGTGGCAGCCCTACAGGGAACGTTCACTTTGTGTTGATTTTGGCGGCCCCTTGTGGACAGAATCTATCTATCTATCCATCTATCCATCAAGAGGGCAAGACACAGGAAATACATGTGGTTGTAATAATGCTGTCTTCCAAACTATTGGGGTTCGCATCCCATCAATTAAAAACGTTCTGTAGAGAGAATCAATAATGCATCTCACGTGTTCAGCTGGAGACTATTTTGCCCGAAGAGACTGCTTTAGTTTTAAAGTTATTTTTTTCAACATGTTTATTCATGGACACACTCTTGGAGGCCGAGGCATTTTATCTGAGCAATGGGGGCTATTTATCATATACCCATGTCTGTTTATAGTACCGGTCGAGTTTTCCATGCTCCATGGGTGTTTTCCTGGCTCCAGAAAAAGATAAAATACAGTGTAGACATAACTGACAATTTCCTGAATGGACCAACAGGAGAAAACTGGCAACGTTGCTCGTTTAGCTTGTTCAATCCTAAAACAGAAAATTGTTTTCAGGTTTTTTACCAGAGGGGCTTTGGAGAACATCTCTGTTGGTTTTTTCTTATTAGCAGTCCATTTAACTGTATGTGCTTTAGATTAACCTTTGCATAACGGCTGAGCACTAGGGGGTTTAGGGAACGGGACATTATAGTGCTTGTGCCCACAAAGCCTAAAAAAATATTAAAAACCTTAATCAGGAGCTTTATAACGATCAGACTCTCTTCCTTGTATCTTTAACAGCCATAGGCAACTATGGGGGGGATTTCACAAAGTAAGAATCTATAAATATATAAACCATATTTATACAGGCCAAGCTTGATTGCTCTCATCTACACAGATGAGCTGGCCAACATTTTGGTACTGTAAAGCATGCTGCCCTCTACCAGCTGCCAACTCTCGTCTTCCTCTTTCCAAATTGTCTCTCCAAGTTGAGCTTCTGAAATGTCCTGTTATTCAAAGATAAACAAACTATTGCTCAACACACAGATAAGTGGCCTCATGAAGTCTTTTAACAGATGGGAGACGCAACTAAATAACTTTTCCTTTCCCGTCTGTTACCTTAGTCTTCCTCTTTGACAGCAGCAGTTTAAGCCTTTTCTACAAGGATCCGGTGAAAGCTCCTGCAGAGATCTTTGGACATTAAATAGAATACGGGGTCCAGGAACATGTTGCATTTGCTCTTGCTTTTCACACAAAAGGAACCATGTCTATGGGAAATTATTTGTAGGAAAGTACTTACTGACCCTCTCAACCTCTCACTAATACACGCACATTTCCACTAATAAAGGAAGTATGAAACAATATCGGGGGTGCATGCTTTCTTTCTATTTCTATCAGCTGTCCCAGAATGCAACAGAGAACATTTTAAACATCATTGTTTTTTTCTACTTAAAATGTGAAAAGCTAGAAAAAATGTGCCCCTTTTTTTACTTGAATATGACTACTATGTCTATTTAATCAATTAAATAACTTTAAAACACATTTTACAGAGACCAACATCACCGTTTTGGGTTTTCCATTTAATAAGAATGTGATACTGTGCCTGATTTTTACCTGATATATGTAGATGTCTGGTATGTCACACATGGATCATACCAGCACTTGCATGTATAGCAAAGTCTAATTTAAAGAAAGTATTTGGTGGTGATGCACAGCTGATGGGAATCATTGTACCAGAACAAGAGGCCTGAGGGTTTTTGCTGGTGTACGGGAGCTAAACGAGGCTCAAACCTGGAAACCATTTCACCCACAGAGACAAGTAAAAACATGGGAAACATGGGAAGACCACGGAAACTTCTATGGTTCTATGTTTGCACAGCAAGTCAACATGAAGCTTATTTGGAAATAATTTATTACGTTCGCTAATCTGTCCTTTTAATCATTTTCTTTCAGATGTTAACGAATGTGAAGTGGATGATGGCGGCTGTGAGGGTTACTGTTGCAACACCATAGGCAGCTACTACTGCAAGTGTCCTGAAGGCAGTCGACTGGGGCCAGATGGCAAGGCATGCCGAGGTGAGACAGACATCTGGACACGGACAGACTATAGGAGGCTCTCTGCCCGACTAGAGCTTCCTGTCCTTAAACTAACTTTTAATGTTAGAATTAATGTACATTTAAAGATGCCTGTTATGTTTCTAAACAGACAGAAAATACCACACCGCCATCACTTTAAATATGTATCACATGATGCATTGGGGGCTGCACGGTGGTGTAGTGGGTAGCACTCTCGCCTCACAGCAAGAGGGTCCTGGGTTCGATTCCCGGGTCGGCACGGGGTTCTTTCTGTGTGGAGTTTGCATGTTCTCCCCGTGTAAGCGTGGGTTCTCTCCGGGTTCTCCGGCTTCCTCCGACAGTCCAAAGACATGCAGGATGGGGATAGGTTAATTGATGACTCTAAATTGCCCGTAGGTGTGAATGTGAGCGTGAATGGTTGTTTGTCTCTACATGTTTGCCCTGTGATAGACTGGCGTCCTGTCCAGGGTGTACCCTGCCTTCGCCCACTGACAGCTGGGATCGGCTCCAGCCCCCCCCCGTGACCCTAAATACAGGATAAGCGGTAGAAAATGGATGGATGGATGATGCATTGGACTGAGCTGTTCCTCAATGCTTAGTGTAGGTGGAAGTTCCCAGAGCGGCTTTGAGAGCAGAACACATGACCGTGCAGAAGAATGAAGCAAAACGTCTACGTCCAACAATATCTGTCACAGGATGGTCAACGCAATCTCACAAATGGAAGAAAAAAAGTACAATTTTAGATATTAGAAATTAGAAGTTACAAAAGGTTGTGATGGATGATTTATAGAAAATGTGCATGTTATTTTGAAAACGTGGGGACTTCTGCCTAAACTAAACTAACTGTAAGTTGTCCAAACTATGTCTTATTACAAGGTATTTTAACAATATGGTCCTCCAAATCATAAATATAAGAGCGAGTTTAAACACTTAAACACAACATGACTCAAATGTGTCAATGTTTTAGGGATTTTATGTTATTTCTAGTGTTTTGAAGTAAAGCTCCCAGTAGACAGTCAACATGTAAATAGTAAGCAGAGCCAAAACATGGAGACTACCTCAGTTAATCTTTACTTTATTGTGTCATAAGTGGTGTATGTTGTATTTTCACAGTTAAAAAGGAGAATATATTTGGGTTCATGTATATCCATGGGATCTTGGTTAAAATGGTGATATTGGCATGTTGACATTGTCATTTATATTATATATTTATAGACATATATATATATAAATAACATTCACAACTCTACTCTATAAAAAAACAGAACTTTTTTAGCTATTGAAATTACATTTCATAACAAGTTTATGCCCCACAGCTGGCATGCTAAATACATATTACCAAAGAATAATAACCCTGGTTGGTCACCATATTTTCCAGATACATAAAATGAATAACCTATTTGCTTGGATAATACGTGAAAGTCACCCATTTGAATGAACTGAATGGCTCTTATGATTGCGCAGGAAAAAGGTCAGGTCATTGCATTTAAATTCTCTAGCCTAAGTTGACCCTGAAGATCTACTTAAATGTCTAGACTGCAGGCTGAAAAGGGCTGAACCAGTCACACAGGCAGCACTGCTTTCTAATAAGCCTCTCTCCTCAGCTTGGCAGAAATATGAGTCAGTGTCGGGCACTGAGGCCCATTTGTCCTTTAGAGCTCCATGTGTGAACAAGCACCCCTAGCCTTTAACCTTGAGGACAGGATATTGTCACTTAGTAATAATTTAAAGTCTGAGAGCTTAGCAGCGGAGCAGCTGTCGAGATCTTCTTTTACAGGCTTCTGTGTGAACTGTACGTGTGGTCGCCTTTATGGGGGAAGTTTGGACTGAGCTGAACTGAGGCAAGAGAGGAGGCAATATTCTGTGAAAAAAAGTTCTTTATAAGGTCGCAAATGTGCCCCTTTCGAAACATAACATCGGCACACAAAACCGATGTCAACAAGTTGTTAGGTTCCCCTTACACCGGATGTTTGCCGTTGCTATGACAACAAACACTTAAAAGTCCACAACCTTAATGTTGAAAACATGCAGTCAAATTTGAAATAATTCCATTCGGTTCCTGTGGTGTTAAATTCTAAAGACCACCTGCTCATTTTGCCAGAGCAGAGCTCCCAAGTGTTGGGTCTGCTACATTGTCTAAATGTGATGCAAGCTCAGCAGCTCCGCTTCGAGCCCGGCGGTGTCACACGATACCATTCAGACGTCTTGCCCCTCGACCTCCGACAGCACCTCCCCCGCTCACACCGCCTCACACACCGCTGAAAAGCAGGCATTGTGCGTCTCCCATTGAAATCCTCTCACATAAGGAGACCAAAAAGTATATTAATCTTTACAAAACTCCCCCCAGTGTCTATTGTTTTGCTTGTTATGCATTATTAACCCTCGATCTGTTAAGGCATAATGACAGGAATGGACCTACCTGCATTTATATAGCGCCTTTCTAGCTAACTAGCTACTCAAGGCACTTTCCCTACATTCAGTCACTTTTACCCGTTCACACACACATTCATGATTCACTGATGGCAGAGGAGCCGCCTGCACACCAGGATCTATCTCATTCACATTCACATGCCGATAGGGCAGCATCGGGGCAATTCGGGGTTCAGGATCTTAAAGGATACTTCAATATGTAGACTGGAGGAGCCAGGATTCGAACCGCCGATCTTCCAATTCTTGGACAGATGTCTAATTAAATTGGGTTAATGGATATGAATTCCCTAAGCCTGATCACACTGGTGTGTGTGCAGGGTATGAAAAGGATTATTTCCTGGCAAAAGCCCCTCCCTTCCCACTGTTGAAAAAAAGGGAATTAAAACAGTGGAGCTTATTTACGATACGGCTGTTCCCACAGGTCTGGTAAAGGTGCACACTCAAACAACACACACACACACACACACACACACACACACACACACACAAACTATTTGAAAATCATTTCTAATATTTGCACCACTGAGGAAGTACTTTGACCTCCGAGGAACCTTAATGATGGTAGCGTTGCATGCTCAAATAAACTGAACCACATGCTTAGTCTGTAACATCCCCCCCCCTGCAAAAAAAAAGAGGAAATTGCAACATTATTTCCCCTGCTCGCACACATCTACTCTGTCATCACCTGTGCAAACCGAAAAAGGCCTTGCGAGTTAGAGATGACAACCGGGAGAGTGTTAGGGAGGATGTGTGACATGTTGTCCAGATGTGTGTATTGAAGCCTGATTGTCTTTGAGTCCCAATTCTCTCCTGTGCAGGAAATCGATGCTACTGCATGAACAGCGTATAAGAGATTTACTCATGTATGTTTATTCCTAGAGGAGTCAGAGCACAGGCTCAGCGTGGTATCAGGTTGGTGGTGATTCAGTGTCTTGCTCAAAGGCACCCTCAACTTTTTTTATTGTTTTATTTTCCTTCACTATTAAAATGAAAAAAGGGGTGGTAGTACGTTACAGCTGAACTGTACATGAAATACTCAAAAGTGGTTTAAATTTCAGATCTAGTAAAATTTACACAATTACTACTGGTTACGATAATTAAAAATGTGTTTTCATTTCCCTCTGTTTGGCACGCTGGAATGTTTAATTGAACCACTTCGAAGTTGGAAGTGAGATTTCATAAAGGACACAATAAATATCTCGTTTCTCGAAATGAGCTCAATTTAAGCCTGTCTTGGGGTTTCATGATAATATTCAGTGATAGGAATTAATAGATTACTTAATGAGGATTTGCATGGTAATGAGTGTATATGTATGCGTGTGTTCAGATGTAAATGAGTGCGAGGAGCTCAACGGAGGATGCCAGCAAACGTGCATCAACACACCAGGTTCTTACCACTGCGAGTGCAGCGAAGGCTTCCGCATGCACGCCGACGCTCGGACCTGCATCGGTGAGTTCTAAAAAGTATTTATTGACCTTGTCCTAACCATTCCCACGCGCTGAATTCACCCCTCGTTAATATGGCTGGATTTTTAGCAAACATTTCCTCACTGGCGTAAAGGAATAACCGATGCTGCTGGAAAAATAAGGCTCCTTAAATGTAAATGAGTATTATATTTTGCTTTCTTGCCAAAAGCTGAGACGAGAAGATTGATACCTCAATATCCCTCAATATCCCCCCCCATTTCAACACCGTAAACCCTGTAGGTAGTGAGAGAATTTACAAGTCCTCCGTTACTTGTGGTCTTATTTTTCATTCTTAATACTCCCATTCTTTGACTGCAGCTTTGCGGTAAAGGATACGGATGGAGGCAGAGGGATGGCTAATTGTGTCTGTCGAAGTAATCAAAGTTAAAAGCCAGCCGTTCTCTCCGTTTTACAGCCTGTCTGTGTCATCATGTCTGTGTTTAGAGCACCCAGAAGGCACACGGCTGATATTCATATTTGGCACATCATTAAATCACAGAGTAATGGGATGGAAAGATCATTAGAATAACCGGGGGTACCGCTTGAATATCATTTTCCAGTGTCCAACCTTTACCCGAGAGTTTTCCATAATTACACGGCTACGGGGTTTGAGGTGTGAAAGCAATTTCGAGCAAATTCAGCTGTACCTGTTGTACTGTGAGAATTTGGCTTTGAAATATCCTGTAACTCACGCTTCTGTCTGTGTCCGTCTTCCTTTCAGCGGTGAACTCTTGCTCGGTGTTGAACGGCGGATGTGAGCATAAGTGTGTGGACATGGGGAACAATCACTACAAATGTGACTGTCGAAAGAACTACCAGCTGAAGAGAGATGGGAGACACTGTGCATGTGAGTCTTTTTGTCAACGGATGTTCTCAAAATTCTCTTTATGATATGCGTTTGTTGAACCAAATTACAGCAAAAATACAAAAAAAGATTAGCTGCTACCGTTAGTGTAAAAGGTCGGAGATGCAGAGAGCCAAGGAACTGTTCAGTTCATAGCAAAGAGCAGGAATTCAGATTTCTCCTCCTGGATTTTTAAATGCTTTACAATGAACTCTTCTAGGAATCATATCATCAGGAATGTTTCTGAATAAGAAGCTTTGTAAGCAGGAGTCAAACCTATTTGTTACTTTGGAGTCGAGATATCTGTACTCATGAACGAACCAGCAAAGTCAGAGACTCGCCTGCTGGGCTGAACTGACTTCATTTGTGTGTGTGTGTGTGTGTGTGTGTGTCAGTGAGGGACCCCTGTGAGGACAGGAATGGAGGCTGCGCCCAGCTGTGTCTTTCAGAAGACAGCCGCGTTCACTGCAGCTGCCGACCTGGTTTTACACTGGCTGGAGATGGCAAGAACTGTGAAGGTGAGGAATCACACACACACACACACACACACACACACACACATGTCTATATCAAACAGGAGCAACAATACCTTCCCTGGACTCTGCTACAGTCTAACAGAATTACATTTTTTCCATTAGTTACAGTACACTATACTTGATTTAGGAAGCTGATGTTGGAAACCTTTTCTTGGTATTTGCTACTTTTCTTGGGGTGGGGGGGAGCAGCCAGAAAAATCTGACACCTGACTGAGCCTTCCTGCTGGAGGAAGTATCTGCTACACTGTTTTGAAGGATTATTTTTATGGGAGCATATTTTTGTCCTCCAAATGCTCGCTTGACAGTATGTGTGTTTGGATCATTAACCTCTAGTGTCAGAAAGCCAGCTCCAAGCAAAGGCATGTGAAGAACCACACGTGTGTTTGTTTCAAATAAGTGTGCGTTCCTGTTGCAGTATGAACCATAATAAAACCAGGCCCTTCTGGCCCTGAGAGTAGACCATCCGTAATTAAAGTGGACACAAAGACATATATCCTCTCTGAAATGCTCTGGGCTCCATATGAGATAAAATGTCAGCGTGAATCTTCTTTCTTTTTGTGTCTCCTACAGATGTGGACGAGTGCAGTTCAGGCCACGCAAAGTGTTCCCATGGCTGTGTCAACATGCTGGGTTCCTTCAGCTGTGTGTGTCATCCGGGCTTTGAACTGGGTGCTGATGGCAAACAGTGCTACCGTACGTAAAGATCGTAGGAGTTACAGCTAGTTGAACACAGATTTCTGATTTAATCCTAAAAATGACTCGTCTGGGAAACAAGGAACGTAGCAAAAACACTGGGATATGTGTATGCAGTGCCGTGGATGCAACACGACGCAAACAAACTTTACAAGAAATCAATAAACTAGAGACCATCTTGCAATAAGATCACACCAGCCACAATGCAAAATGGGGATAGGGGCCTAAAGCCAACTATCGAACTACCCACATCTTCGAGGTCATCCTTCGTTTTGATCTACACATCTGGGAGTTTTCATGATTGCATCTTGCAAGTTTGTGATGCTGCAGCTTTAACTATCTGCAGACAGATACAGAAATATGACTAGAGACCATCTTGTGGTGGGATCACCAGCTGTGATGCCAAATAGAGTCAGGGGTGTTAAGCTCTCCTCTTCCACAGACAGACAGACATCACAAGCACTCACAAAGTCACAAATTGACTCACAAGTTGCAGCTGGTAGTAACCATATGCATGAAGAAGCACATCACTAATTATGTCACATTATGACTTTTCTGACCAATATCAATAGTGCAGTTTTGTCAAACTCTCCAGCTTGATTTGCATAAATTCTGCATTCATTGCAAAAAAAAAAGAGTTTTGGAAACTGGGATGGCAATGATAATAACTCAGAGATGGTTCTGGTCCTCCCTCCTCCTCCTCCTCCAGGCATTGAGATGGAGATCATCAACAGCTGTGAAAAGAACAACGGAGGTTGCTCTCATCACTGTGAGCACACCACCAACGGCCCGCTGTGCTCCTGTAACCATGGCTACCAGCTGGACCGGGACAGGAAGACCTGTGCAGGTAAGAATTTCTCTCATTTGCATTCACTTTGTGACCGTCTGCTTGTGTCTTTCTGACCAGCCAACCCTTCACCACCTTCCCTCAGATAGTGACGAGTGCGTCGGTGGGGAGTCCTGCTGCCGTCACCTCTGTAGAAACTACCCAGGTGGCTACGAGTGCAGCTGCAGAGCTGGCCACAGACTGAATCCAGATGGCTGTGGCTGCGATGGTAAGACTGCTAGATTTGTAGCGCGGGGCTTTTTAATTGTCAGTGATCCCTTACTATTGCCTGTAAGGAGCGAACCTTATACAGACTAGAGGAACTGATAGAAAAAGTGACATCAAATGAGTACGCTGTGTTCCAATCACAATGACTACTTTTCTATTATAATCCTTTAATTCTCTTGCTGGCGTGTTGTTGGTGTATTCTCCTGCCAGACATTGATGAGTGCCTAGCAGAGACCTCAGGCTGTGAACACGACTGTGTCAACACCCTGGGAACATACGAGTGTTTTTGTGAACTGGGTTTCCGCTTGGATCAGGACCAGCACTCTTGTATTTGTGAGTGACATTATTATCATATAAGTTGTTCTTAGATCAAATCATTATTTATTATTCATAAGTGAAACAGATGTTTTAGCCATCGGAAAAAATGGTCTGACTAACCGTGTCCTGGGTGTCTTTAGCTCTGTATGGCAGTGAACTGGACGATGATGATGAGGAGGAAGAAGAGGGTGAGCTGCTGGAGGTCCACAGATTACCAGACCTGCTGTTCCGCAAGGCTCCTCAGCTCCTGCAGCACACAGCGGCCCTGCGCTCCGGGTTCACCGGTGAATATGTGGACGGTGGTGACAGCGAACAAGAATATGAGTTCCAGAGGGAGCGTCGAGGAGAGCTCAGAATGGACAGCAGCATAGGTACGTGATGACCAGACCAGAAAGTTCTAAAAAAGAAGAAGTATTTTCAGTTTACATGGTGTTTTTCAGTATGTTTAGACGGCTCGTTTGGGGATGACTGCAGTGTGAGCTGTGACGACTGTATGAATGGAGCGTGCAGTGAGAACAGGGACCGATGTGAGTGCTCAGCTGGATGGACTGGGATCCTCTGTAACAAGAGTAAGTCATCTGCAAATTGTTTCGTTGCAACGCAATTTCTTCAAAAGTGCTGGAGTAGGCTAAACTCTGCTAATACTCTGCACAAGTTTGCAATGGTTCGTGTTATATGCGACAAAAAGTTATCACTCAATGTTTGTGCATTCTCGTGCGAGTGTTGAGTCATGTGTGTGAGCTGGTGATGTTGTCTGATTTTGCTACCTTTGCGCAGAGCGAAGCTAACTGCTTCACCATACAATCTATATGCTAAGCTAAGCTAACTGCTTTTTCTGCTGCAGCTTCATATTTACCAGTCGAGTGGTACACAACTTTTGTCGATCCTCTCATCTAACTTTTAATAAGAATGTGAATGAGTATATTTCCCAAAGAACTCAAAAGTTTGGGGACCTGAATATTTCATTTTTGTTAAACATAAAAAATAAATGACTCTCTGGCCAAGAATTGTACATGGAGACCAACATTAATAATATATGCCCAGATCACATACATTATAAGTTGATAAGGTTAACAGTACAGTGAGCGCATGCACACACACATAGTTTTTGCCCATAGGTCTATTTCAACTACCCATAGCAATATGGTCTAGTTTTAGAGAGAGATGAGATAGCTCCCTGTGTGCATGGATCTGGGGCCATGTATCAAAACCTGACGGCTTCTCTGTGTAGAAGGCTGGGTTGTTTATGGGCTCCAGAACACAAGAGCACCAGGGGAATCAATCTGTCTACTACTGGAGCGAAGCCAGGGCCCACAGCAAGAGCACAGCCTGAGGCCAAGGATGTCCAATACTGGGTTAGAAAGCAAGGCCCCATTGTTCCCATCCAGCTCCGTGATTAATGGCTGTCTTTAGTCTGAACCCGAGTCAAGCTGGTAATCATAAGAGGAGAGCCAAGTGGGACAAGTCCGTTAGAAGCAATCTGTCACTTTTAGAAACCTGCTCCTGAGGTGGCAGTTTTGGGAGCACAACCTGGAGGTGATGGTCTGGACATGGGTTTTCAGGCCAAAATGTTTATTCCAGTCAAAAGACTTTGGCCTTTAGAGAGGTAGAATTCTTTCATTGTCTTACCCCATCTTCACTTTAGTCTTATTTAATGGATTTATACATACAAGAAAGAACAAACGCAGTATGTTTTCCTTTTGGATTGTCCACATCTCAGTTAGGTCTCAGAAACAACTTTAGACGTATCTAACGTTTCTGTCTTCATCTTCATCACTCTTTTTTGTGACGAATCCCAATTATGTCAACATTAAGATTTTTTATTTTTTTTTAACACAATCAAGATGGCAGCAGCACGCTGAAAGCTCCCCCGACTGCTACTGATGTGCAACACTGGATTTGTGATATATCAACTAAATGCCAAAATAACCGCGAGCCGCTCCAGGTGTGAGAACATTAGGGCATACAAAGTTCTTGAAAGCGCCAACAAAAAAAAAGTGTAGAGAAGTAGGCTAAAACAGGGGACGTTATCATCACTTTCAATTATGACCCACCCAAATATATTAGAGAAAAATACTGTCAGGTTCTGTATTACACCCTCAGAAACCAGGAAAGTGGCAGCAGACGTCGGAGACTACATGGGATAAATGATGGAAATGATTGTCCCTTACTGTGCTACATAAATACATGACTTATTTAGAGTTTAAATATCAATGATACGAATATATAGAAATAACACATAAAATATATATTGCAGATTTCACCAGATTTGCACCAAGTGGACTTGGAGTGAATTACTGTAAACCTGTTAAGGTCAGACTTTAACTCACTTGATAGCAGACAGTAAATGAGATATAGAGAATATAATATGAGAATATGATCTGATTTATGGTTATTCTATTGCATCTTAATACACACACAGGCTTCTTTACATGTCACTGGTAATTTGTACATTCACAGACCAACACAGACCACTAAAATAAAATACTTTATCCAGGCCAAACAGAACTTTTCATATTGTTGGTGGAGAAATAAAATGATTTTGCGCCATTTAAACAGCTCTTTGTGTTTTGCCTCAACATGCCTCAACACCTCAGTTATGCCGCAATGATGCAGCAGAATCAAAGCCCCACAACCCCACCCACTGTACGGTTCATTAAATCATGTCTGGTGCAAGCGAGAGCGACCTCCACTTAATCTTAACCTATTATTTATACGCTTGGTCCCTCAAAAAAAAAAAGTATTTTCAGTGTCTGTGATGCTTTCAGATCATTTTAAAACTGGCTCATCTTCCCACCGAGTGACACAAAACTGCTGAGAAGCACATTTTCGCTTGATAGAATGTAACACTTTAGCACATCTTAAAACGGCCAGCTGGTCCTTGTTGTAATTGCTAACAAGGCCAGAGAGATTAAGAGTGTCAAGAGGGCACACGTCATGGGGAAAAACAGGACAGAGGGTGGAAGCGTCGACTGACTTTTTAACGATAGCAGCTTTACTTTCTCTTCCAGTCTGTGTGTTTCAGTGACAAAGGAATTCCCCCACAGTTTGATTCATTAGGTTATGCCACGACTGTTAAGGTGTCATGTCTCTCTCTTTTTTTTACTTTCGCCCCTCTCCTTCTCCAGCTTGTCCACAGGGGACCTATGGGCCGGCCTGTAACAGCCTGTGTCGTTGTCAGAATGGAGGCTCGTGTGACCCCGTGACCGGGAAGTGTTTGTGCCCCCTCGGGGTCCAGGGCCTGCTCTGTGAGGATGGTTTGTGTACACTCACACACACACACACACACACACACACACACACACACATCATAAATCCATCTTGCAAGATTATGTCTCGACACTGGTACAGATGCTTGTCTTACAAATCAACACCATATTCAAATATTTTGACTCAAACTGTAATCTTGTTTAAGTGTTGCTCTTCTCAGTGGAGCTCATTTTACAGATGTGGACATCCTATTCTACAGTGGCATTATTCATCTCTACAGGTTGTCCAAGTGGTTATTTCGGGAAGCACTGCAGAAAAAAGTGCAACTGTCCCAACAATGGACACTGCCATCGTCTGTATGGAGGCTGCCTGTGCTCTCCAGGACTATACGGCCGCTTCTGCCACCTTCGTGAGTACCAACTTGACGTCATTATAATACTAACTTCATAGTGGCGAGGATGATGAATATACCATCCCAAACAAGGACATAATCCTGGCTAGTCATCTTTGAAAGTTTAATACCATTGATTAAAACCATGAGCCACTCTTATGTGTAAGGTAAAAACAAATGGATAACCTACAAGTATGATAGGTAGATAAGCAAAATTACACCTAGTTAAAGATCATTGCTAGGGATGCACTGATACCGACAGCAGCATCAGGTATCGGGTCCGATATCGATTTATGTACAATATGCACCTGATACTATACAGAAACGTGGCGTTAACCTCTTGTGAGTTGAGCCTTACAAGCCGCCCAGCTGCAACGATAAACCTGATGCAGCTCATCATTTACCGCCAGCAGACACTAAACAGGCCGCTGACCCCAGTTCACCTGTCGGATAGTTAAAAGCCACAATGTTGCATGCATTGCAAGTCTCAACCACATCAGTTGTTTAAGTAGGTTGCCAGCTGTGTATCAGCCTTGTACACTCAGAATCACAGAATTCTCCCCGAAGTTAGCAACTACTCCAGCTCAGGCGCACTTAAGGTGGACTCACTTTTAAGGTGGATCGGACAGTGTAATAACATCATATATATGTAAATTGTTATGGTAAGATAGTGAGGAGCATCTGATGAAAATAAAACACCTTTTCAAAGTCAGTGTTAGAACTGTAATGGTATTATTAAGTACTCATACTGGTACCCAAATGTAAGTATATTTATCATTCCTGTACATATTTACTGAGATCAAAACCATCAATGTAACAAACAAAACACTTTCTCAGGTTCATTTACAGGCAATGTACACTTATTGTATTTGTGTAAACTGCTACTACCAGATTAGGCTATACTATATACTACTATAATTATGTACAAATAATGTGCACAGGGCCTCATTGTATTAGTCTTCATCACTGGTTGCACTTAACCGTTTTGACGGGGGCACCAGGTGAGACGGCAGCTCTCGTGGGAGCCAGTGGCCCTCCAGTTTTCCCTCGATAAGGTGGACTGCCAGAGCGAACTCCTCATTGTCCAGCATGCCGTCCCCATCCACGTCAGAAAGCCTCCAGATGTGAGCGAGCACAGAGTTGGGCAGAAGGGTCGTCGTCATCCACGCTTTCACCTTGCTGCCGCTCAGTTTGCCCCCGTTTGGACTGAGGTTGAAGAAGATCTCATCATACTTCGGCTTGTGTTTCTCCACCACCCACTCATCGAAATCTGCCTCTCCGCTCTCATCGTCCGCCTTCAGTTCCTTGAACGGATCTCTCTTGTAAAAGCCAGGCCTGAATGTTCCCAAGAATTCCCCGTCCAACACACTAGGGAGGGTCTTCTCCCTCAGGTCTTGTTGTTGAAGCAAAGGCACCAGGTTTGCTATGTCGGTGGTCAGGAGTTTATCCAAGGAAGCCATCAGACTTGGTTTCAGCGTCTTGAACTTTGAGAAATCTTGACTCAAAAGTTTCTCCTGAAAAAGGAGGCAATCACATGTGAGGCTCACAGAACACACTTAAGTCGATGCATTGTGATTAAATGGTATTCAGACGGCAATAAAAAAAGTCATGTTCCACCTGCATCTTGGTGCAGTCGGGGAAGTCGCCAGCTGGGACTCGCTGCTGCTGCTGGATCCTGGTATATATCACAGGAAGGT
Organism: Chelidonichthys spinosus; assembly: GCA_029853015.1. Classification (NCBI taxonomy): domain Eukaryota; kingdom Metazoa; phylum Chordata; class Actinopteri; order Perciformes; family Triglidae; genus Chelidonichthys; species Chelidonichthys spinosus. The sequence goes on from CM056828.1 coordinate 14,605,563, forward strand.
CGTAAATTAGATTGTGTTTCTTGCTCTCTTTGCAAAAAATCGTTGGCATCTCCTGCTTCAGGTGGCTGATAATATGGGCATGTGCCTACGAGGGGAGAAAAAAAAAATCTCAACTGCATCTCAGTTTGTACATAAATCTTCATTGAGTATGGGAGATGTCTTACCCTTACTAAGCGTGCCCTCTTCACCAAGTCGTTCAGCTTGCGCACTGCAGCGTTTCGTGGCAGGTTCCTGATGTCGGCCAAAAGATCCTCCTCCTCCAGCTCGATCAGCTGGTAGTGGTCACACATCTGCCTGGGCTCCGACCAGAAGGATCCAATGTAAACTCGCAAGATTTCAGGCGTTCGAAACACTTTGCCCAGCGACCACATGAGGGCGCCGTACACTCTCATGAGCTGCTGCGAGTCCACCCTGTCAGCTTTGTTGAGGACAACACGCAACTTGTCCTCGTGGCCGCACAGGGCCCCAAAGGCCCGAGTGAGCTCATCGGAGAACTCCAGTTTATGTGCATCAAACAGCAGGATGATTCGATCCACACGCTCGGCGAACCAGCGCAGCACTGCTGGGAAGTCGTAGCCTGGGGAGCAGGAACGAAAACACAGGGTTTTCATTAAGACTGTATGTTATGGGGCCGAGAGGAACATACACATCCCAGCCGCCCTCACTGGCTACAAGCGATTCCAGTCCACACCCACAGATTAATGCGTTCATAACACAAAGCAAAGCCTGACTCAGTTACGTACTGCTCATCTCCTTCCAAACCATATTGCTTTCATCTGCTGTGCTTCTTAAATATTATTATTTTATTACATCTGCTATGACTCTTCTCTTACCAGGAATTTAAATCCTTCTGAGAGCAAAAATACTTCCCAAATTTCTGACATGGCAAATTCAATTAGAAAGGTTTTTCTGTCTCACCCCGACTCAGTTTTCTCTTAGCGGCAGTTAAGATGCCGGGCGTGTCGATAATGCTGACACTCTCGAGGACTTGATTTGGCATCTGAACGCACTGAAACCTGCGAAGAAGGAAATGCCTCAATGTAAAGCATTCAAATCAACCTATTTATTATTTCCCACTAGCATTAAGAAGAAATATTGCAGAGTAGCTTCACACTGCAATGTTTGTTTCTGTAGTTGTTATGTTAATGAAGGCGGAGCAATGGCAAAAAAAACATTCAGATATCCCCAAGTTAGAGGAAAATTAGGAGGAAAACTATTTCTTGAGGTCTGATGATCCCTACAGCATCACCTGTTCAGAAAAGCATTTCCAAAAGGGTCGAGGTTGCGAAAGGGCTTTTTGGGGTCCACTGTGAGGGCGTTGCCGGGGATGATTCCTTCCACCTCTCCGTACATGAGGGCACTGAAGCTGTCCGTGGTTGGCTCTGGCCCAACTCTGCTCCCAAGAAAATCTTGTTCTATGAGATACCTGAAGTCCAAACCACCATTAACAACATGACGACCCTCAACACATCAGTGCAACACATTCAGCACAACACAAATCTGCAGTTTTAAGAGGCGTGGATGTTGCGATTCTCACCTGATAAAAGTTGTCTTTCCTGTCGAGTACTGACCGATCACCAAGACCATCGGTTTGTTGTCAAATTCCGCGTCTTCATAGCTGGGAGAATGGAAGTGATGGAAGGAATAGTACTTCTCTATCGGCAGCAGCCTCTTATAATAAAGATTCTTCAGCTCCTCTGTCACCATGTTGACATCCCCCAGCGTTTTGGGGTTGCTCCTAAGCCTCCGGATGGACATGGCGATGAATCTTTGCTGTTAGTATCTCAGTGTGAAGTCTGCTCACTCTTTTAAGACCAAACCGAGTGATGGAAGAACGTGCACAAGGAATATTATCAGATTCTCACAGCTGTCTGCTCCATCCTGCAGCGGGACATTGAGAGGGTGGAGAGGGTGTAACCAGAGCTTGCAGCTGCACCTAACATGAAACCAATGTTGAGAGGGACAGGGTGGAGTGGAGTTCAGTTTTTTTTGTTGCCGACGAGGGAGAATCTTGGCAAAAGTCACGCGCATTGTTCTAAACACTGTGATGATGTGGCAGCGCTTTAGTTTTTACACATATTGCACAACACTTTCCATCCGTTTGTTTCCTTCCAATGCTTCTACTCATGTGGTAGAGATTGCAGAGAACTGCAGACAACACAACAAAGTGCGTCAGTGAAAACGTGAGGCGGTGGTCACGTGACCTGAAGTCTGAAGTTGTGATAACATGGCAGCTGGGTGTGTCCGTTTGGCTCATAGTAGAATGTAATCTGATAGTAGAGGAGGCTTTATTTCCACATTCTTCTCTTAATGAACAAACACCACCTTCGCTTTCACAAACAAACGTTGCTATGAGAATTTGTGTTCTTTTGCTAAACCTGAGAAAAAACAGTTTGTAGTAATAGTTTAGTTTGTGCAGCTTGCTATATACATGTAACTCGTGTGTATATTTCTTTGTACAATATCACATACAGCAGTGGAAGAAGCCTTACTTATTCACTTATTCACAGCCTCTACTTACAGGCAGAATGAGTGGTGTTTTCTGAAGAAAAAGGACAAAAAGAGCCCGTCTGAATCATCACTTCTGACCCACTGGAAGTGTGATAGTGTCTGTATTTTGCTGTGTTGGGGACCTTTCTGGGTGTCAGCGAACCTTGGGCGGTATTACGGTTTACTACGGTATAAAGAATGGTATGATTTTTTATACAGTCATAAATACAGTTGCTCTGCCCTATGATTCTGTGCGAGATCACAAGCATGCATCGACCTATGAAATTATCGGACACGGTGCAAAACGTAAACATAGCAAGACAATCGGAAAATGATGTTTTGGAATTAATACTGCATTCATGTGTGTTGGATGTTACTTCTATCAGGTTGTGCTAACTTTAACTACTTTAAATACTGTTGTTTAATCTAAAGTAAAGCATCATATTTTGTAAGATCATGTTTATGGTCATTAGGTTATAAAGAGGACCTATTACGCTCCTTTCCTGGTACATACATGTATTTCAGGTTATAGAACATGTTTACATGCTATAATGCTCAATGCTGCCTGTGCTGCAGCAGCTCTCCTCAGCCTCTCTGAAACTCTCCCTTTGAGCCCCTCCCTCCCAAAATGTCCAGTCTGCTCTGATTGGTCAGCTGGCCCAAACTAGCAGCTGGGGAGATGAGCCTATTATGCATATGTTTTATATGGTGAGATCACCATATAAAATCACCATATAAAATAAATAAATAGTTAATTTAGCATAAGAATTAGGACAATTATCTTAATCTATAAAGGAACATTAAACCCTTCAGTTCATGAGGGGAAAAAAAGAAATTCAAAATCACATGGTTGATACATGGTTTATACTTTTACTAGTAAGAGTAAACCTACAATATTTTCCTGAGATGCACTTACATTTCCTCAAGTAATGCATCCTGGAGTAAATGTTCCACCACTGACAGTTTACACATGGTGTTCGACACGGTCGACCTAACTTGTGCCTTTTGTCCGTTTTCAAACTAATCTCATCCGCCCCCTCAGCGTGTCCCAGGTGGACGAACGGTGCAGGCTGTTCCAAGGAATGTGACTGTGTTCGAGAACATTCCACTGGCTGTGACCCCGAAACAGGGAGCTGTTTCTGTAAGGCTGCATACCACGGCCCGCAGTGTGAGAAAGGTAGAAGCACGTCTCCAAAACACCACACTCATTTTATTCAACGACACGCAGCCTCAGATCCTCAGAATTAAACGGTTACTTTCCATCCACACAGTTTATATACTTTCAGGTCAACGGTCAAGACACTTGCTGATTTAAATTCTAATAACCTGTGAACTAAAACGGCTTGGCCTGTTAATGGTCCCACTTTGGTTGTGTGTGTGTGTGTGTGTGTGTGTCTCAATGTAGAATGTGAGCGTGGCTTCTTTGGTGCCGGCTGTCAGCTGCCATGTGACTGTCCAGGTGGAGGGTCATGTGACCCGAGCACTGGAGAATGCAGTCGGCGATGTCCTGCAGGCCTTCATGGAGATCGATGTCAGCTGGGTGAGCTTTAATGCCATTTAAAGGGATATTGTACATCAATAATAAGCGTGTTGTTAAGGAATATAAATGTTTTTTACTTTTCAAATATTTAAAATACATTCCTGTCCATCTATGATCCCTCCCCTCCCCTCAAAGCTCGACTCCACAGCGCTCTCATGTGGCCATAACCTTAAAGTGAAAGGCTTGTTGTGTTATTGCGTGCATGTGAAGTGCGTGGGCTTGTACGGCGACACGTGTGTCTACCTGTGTGGTTATTGTTTGCAGACTTTGAATGCCCTTTCTGATGTCACCACTAATTGTTATGAGTTATGACTTTCTGAAGTCTTTTCCCAACCTTCGTCACAATGTTGTTTTCAATTCCTCTATTAATCTTTCTTTATCCTGTCGTTTTCTATTCATTCTCCGCTGCCTGTGATGGATCGAGTGGATTTAGCGGGTGAACTAAACGGCGGTCTCTTTTTTTAAAGTCACCTGGTCAGTGCAGGTGTTCTTGTTATTACTGTAAAATCAAAAAATGCGTGTGTGCCTCCGCGGCAGGGTGTTTACTCTGCTGCTTGATGGAAAGCCCAACCCTCTGTGTTGTGATCTAAGGTGATACCGAATATTGTTTCGCCAGCTACCGGCGAGAACATGACTGTGTCTCCATGGAGTGGACTAACAGAGCAGAGTTACAGTATGTCAGCACTAATGCACAGGCCAGGCCAGGGCTCGCTGGGACTGTCAAAACCAAATAATAATCAAGAGGAATCCACATTTTTGGGGTGGATTGTATTTATCTTAATTTGGAGGCCAGGTCACGACAGGGGTAATTTACTTCAGTTACTTCTGCGGAGGCTATTGGCAGGGGCTGAATAAATAAACAGAAAATGATGGAGTATTTCTCAAATTTCACTTCCGCGGTTCTCTTTTTGCAATGTTGGACAATCCTTGTGTCTTTGTGTGTGTGTGTGTGTGTAACACTGTGACTGTTTCTTAATGGGGTCTGTAATGGTTTAACCTGTTGTGTGTTGCTAGCCTGCCAATCTCTGAGCTATGGAGAAAGCTGTCGTCTGACCTGCGAGTGTGGAGGAGCCCCTTGTGACCCCGTAACCGGAGAGTGTATCTGTCCTGCTGGGAAGATGGGACACTCTTGTCTCAAAGGTACATTTATTTTGTTTAATGCTCTGATCAGACTGATCTCATGAAGTGGCGTATGTATGACACGCCAACTCATATGCCATTATGTCGTGTTATCACTACGCACAATCGCCTTTTCGCGTGTTTATCAACGCCGCACCCTAACCCTAACGATAAAGGGCGCTGACAAACACGCGGATTTATTTTTGTCGTTTCGCTAGAGGGCGCTGACAAACACGCGGATGTGATGGGTCATTTCGCTAGAGGACGCTGACAAACACGCGGATGTGATGGGTCGTTCAGAACGTACACATACGCGCGGATAGCTCGAATTGCGTACAGATAACACGTCACAGGAAGTGTCGTGTATATTTACGAAAAGTCATGATGCTACGTTGATCTGATAGACTATCGAACATGTGATAAGATTGAGGACCTCAGCAGTAAACATCCAAGTAAAAGTGGCCTACTTGCTCACTTCATCTGCTCCCCAGACTGCCCTGATGGATTCTGGGGGTTGAAGTGCCAGTCAGCTTGTCCTGAATGTGAGAACAGCGGCTCTTGCAACAAGCAGACTGGTGCGTGTGACTGCAAACCGGGCTTCGCCGGGAACCTCTGCCAAAACGGTGAGTTTTCATCCAACTTTCAATGAAACCAGTTTTAGGACTATTTTGATCCTCATTTAAATCTGTATCCATCTCAAACAAAGAAGTGATTTTGCAACAGGCCGATTGCCTTTATGTAATATTAACATTATTTTAGTGATAAAACAATATATTCCTTAAAGGTTTATAGCTCAAATATATGTTTTCCTTTCCTACTAATCATGTGTCAAAAAAAGTGGATAACTAAAGCCTAATCCTCTAAATTGTGGTGTAAAGAGTGCCCCCCAGGTTTCCACGGACCAGGCTGTTTAAGACGCTGTTCATGCCACCCTGATACTACTTGTGACCCACAGACTGGACGCTGCATGTGCCCTCCTGGCAAAACAGGCCACGACTGTGCAACATGTGAGAATTATCCTTATTTTTTTTAACTCCCTTAATGCAACACTGAACATATCTCTGATTGAAACTGACTGACCTTCACAGCATGCGAGTCTGGTTACTGGGGCCGAGAGTGTCTCAGAAAGTGCCAGTGCAAAGAGATCTCTCTGGGCTGCGAGCCGGTCACCGGTCAGTGTGCCTGTGAGGCCGGTTTCACCGGACAGCACTGTGAAAACAGTAAGTTCACTTCTTTAACTTTCAACGAGAGATATTTGAGTGAACACTGCCACCATGGGGTGACCGTCCATATAGCATCTTTTGAGCTCATTCACAATCCTGAAAGTCATTTCTTTAATTTTTTTTATCATGTTTTATTTCAGTGATTTCTGTCTATTTTCCAGGGACTTGGAATATAACACTTTTCTATGTGAGAATGAGAATGTTTTCAGCTGGCTGCATTTTGGTGAATGGCTTAAGATTTACAATGCTTGTTCTGCTAAACACTCATTCATCTTTCCATCATGTGTTCCCTGTTAAGAGTGTGTGAACGGCAGTTATGGGCAGGGCTGTGCCGAGCCGTGCCAGTGTCAGAACGGAGCCCTCTGCGACCACGTGAGCGGAGCCTGCACATGTTCACCTGGATACGCTGGCACTAACTGTGAAAAAAGTAAGACTTCTGTTGTTTTCCGATTAGTTTAAAGGTCTTCTTTATCAACGGTTTATATTGATGTACCAGAAACATTTAGAAAGCCCTCTGCACCTTTGGTCTAAAATGTGTCATTTTGTTTCTATATTTTCATAGTGGTATTTTTACAGACACTAATATCCATTATATAGGACATCACTTGTCTTAATACACTAGAGGGCGCTGCAGGACATACTTCTGATCATTTTTTAAAATTCCTTCCACCGTTTGAGTGAATCATCACACATTTAATGTATCATCATACTGTCCGTGTAATGTCATCAGCAAATCCATTTTAAAACCCCGCAAATCCCAAGATTTGTACTCGTCATTCCGGGCTAAATGGACTGTATTTCACAGGCTGCCGTCTTTTCAAGCATCCTGCCACAGCAAACCCTTCATGTAACCAATACTCTTCTCATCATATTTTTTTTTACTGAACTGAAAGACATACCAGCAGTCCCCGGACTTTAACAATGTAATAGATTTGTTCTTGATTATAGTCTCTTGACTTGAAATGGCCTTGTGTTATTACAGAGTGTAAGATTTAGTGTAAGTGTACTACCAGGCCCAGAAATTCATCCCACCTCCGTAGTACACAGGGTATCGTGAATCATGGCCGTGTCACACCAGAACAGAGCTTCACGTCCCTAGTCATAACAGTCTAATGGCCTCCGACGGAGACGTCACTCTGATTGGACGTCGCATGTGGAAACAGGGCTATCAGTCTGAGCGGATTCTGTTTTTCTGAAGGCCTTTTCTCCTCAAACAGAGGTGTCCAGTTTCTCAGTCTTCTGCTGGGCCTCTTCCTTCAGGAGTAGTCAGGAAGAGGCCTGTGCTGTGAGAAGGACCAGATCTCCCTTCGTTCATCTGTTTCACTGAATCAAAACGGAAAGAGATTACTTTTCTCTTTAGCGTTTCATAGGTGGGAGGTTTTTTTCGGCCCACGGCGGCATTCGTAAGGTTAAGTCCAAGAAAGCTCGTTGCTATGGCAAAATTCATAGTTCCGTCGAGAATCCTTGCGTTGATGAGAAGCATTTCAGTCGAATCTTGTCAGAGGAAACGAGCTATTGTGCTGACGGGGGTCCCGCCGACCAGACCACCTCTTTAATTAACGTGGATCGTGTTCCGTTTTCTGGTCCGGGGCTTTGATGTTCACATCCAAATAGTTCATTCGTTTGCAGTAAAAAAAAAAAGAACCCGGGGATTAAACATCCGCGTTATTGTCGAAGGAACGGGGGTTGTTTTGTTGTTGTTGTGTTGACCTCTTTTTAGCGCGCAGACCCTGAATGGCACCAGGAAGTTCTATTCGACGTTCCCTCTATCCGCTCTATTTCTGTGGTCTGCTCTCGCCCGGCTGTGTGGTCCCTGGACCTGCTTTATGGGCTGACAGCAGTGGCTCTTACACAAGCAGGGATCTGGAAATAATCCGCCTGTCTTAAAGAGCTCATTTAGTCTGGAGATGGAGTCTTTCAGCGATGGCACAGTGTGTGTGTGTGTGTGTGTGTGTGTGTGTGTGTGTGTGTGTGTGTGTGTGTGTGTGTGTGTCTGTGCCTACCCATAAACAAAGGCTCAGGGGAAGAGTCTTTACTTACAAACACTTGCAGACACTGTCCTAATATCGGATGACAGATTGCTTCTCTGTAGTTAATATGGAAAACCAGTCGCCCCCTGCTGGCATAAACAAATAATAAACTTTGCCATTCAGAGGTGTCAGTATATCCCCTGAAGATTTACTGCAGGGTTTGTGTGCTGCATTTGATAAAGAAGAAAATTGTTGAACATGTTGAGTTGATTACGGTACCCGGCATAGAGATCTCATTAAAAGGGAAACTCCTCTGAGATGTTTTTTTATATATATATATATATATATATATATATATATATATATATACACACACACACTGTATATATATAGAGCCCATGTGTCGTTGGTAAATAAACGGCGTTTCTGAGAAACATTCCTGAAGCATTTCCCTGCAGGCCAGGAAGATGTTGCCATGGTGTCAGCCATTTCTATCATAACAACAAACAATAGAAAATAAGATATTTAGCGACGTGCTAATGCTAATGTACAGCTGGGTTAAAATGACAGCATCCTCAGTGGGCTGGCTTTAATAACATCGCAGCCTAACCACTACAGAGGCAGGCAAAGACGTCATGCAGTCAGCGTGGGAACACAGCGATGGTCATGCCAGAAACTGCTGAGCAGAGAGGATACTTCTCCAAATTTGAGGCCTTTAGAGAGAAAAAAGGAGGAGTGGACAGCATCATCAAATGGAGCAGGAGGAGGGTATGATGCATAAAACTGTAGGGAAATACCCAGAGTACCTTGGCATTCGGAATACATAAAAAAAACACCAAGTTACACATTTTTGCTGCATTCCCAATTTGTGGTTTCCTTTGGTAACATGGTCAAATGCTTTCCTAAGATAGAAGAGGTAGCTCATAAATTAAATGAAAAACTGCTGGCTGCTGCGTTAATTGGGACAGACTACCCAAAAACCCTCACCAGATCATTCTCACATATTACTGCAACACAAAACAGAAGAGTGAAATGCCTTCGATGTCTGTCCGTCACTTGAAGAAAAGAAAAAAAAAAAACCCAGAATGGAGGTTTCTCCATTCCAAACTATTATTCCGGCTCTGAGATCTCTCAGTGACAAATTGAGCGAACGAAAATAGGCCGCGAATAAACAGAGTCATTCTTTCCTGCTCTGGTGAAGTCATGCGGACAATATTTACATCCCGGCAGTGGAAAGGCTCATTCTTCTCGCCGCCTCTGGCGAGGTCCGTGTGGATGGGAGGCACCGTGTTTACCAAACTCTCTGAGTGTCAATTGACTCTCCGCACACTTAAACGATCTCTCTGGCTCTGAATGGAAAACAGACTCTTGCGCTGGCATCTCCTTGCATCAGCAGGGATACTGTAGGTATGTGTGCCTGTGTGTTGAAAGGAGGGGGGGGCAGAGTAACCTGGCTTTGTTTTGCCATGTATCGGTGGGGCCTGTTGACTCAGCAGGTGCTCTAATTACCAGCTCTCTGTGCCCCCCCCCCCCGGAAGAGAACGGCCTGCGAGCCGCCGTGGACTTTGATGTGGCCCAGATCCACCACACATGTGGGACGTGAACTTGTTTAACGAACGCAGACGCTCTGCAAATGAACAGCCACAGCGTGGTACTGTAATTTGATATTGGTATTTCCAGTGGGTGGTAAGACAGAGAGGGAAAGTAGGAGGAGAGAGTAAGAGATGGGGAAAGAAAGAAGAAGAAGAAGAAAAAAAAAGAAGAGAAAAAGTCCCCAAAAAGTTGGCATCTAGACCTTTTCCTCTCCTCTTCTGTGAAGCTGCCGGTTCTAACCAGTCGGATGTTTTATCTTGGCCCACAGTGTGCCCGGGCGGCTTTTACGGTCTTGACTGTGGCCAGATGTGCGAGTGCAGGAACGGTGCCCGCTGCCACCACATCACAGGAGGCTGCCTCTGCACCGCCGGCTTTGCAGGACCACACTGCATTCTGGGTAATGGAAGCCACATCATTAAAACGGGGTGTGAGGGAGGCCCTCACTGCAGCCCATCACGACATCCTCCCCTTAAACACAACTATGATGTGTTTGTGAACAATTATCTCTATAATGAGACACTGCCGACGACTTTTTTTAGGGATGGGTACGGGCGGAGGAAGGAGGGACGAGCGTGCCCTCTGGCACACACGGTTTAATTGAGGTCTATTCTGGATAAATGCACCCACGTGTTTATAGCGATCAACATCAGGAAAGGGAGAACATAACTCGGAAGACTCTTTAGTAGCTAACCAATCAGTGTTCTCATGCTAAAGTTTCATGCCGCTGTTTTAATGGGTCCAATGAAATGCCCACTAAAGTTCTTAGTCTGTCATTCGGCAGTCTTATTCAAGACTTTCCTCTCGCCACAGCCATTTTGTGGTCCTAACTACTACAGCCAGAGTCAGCAGAACGCCACCAGCATGACTTAATGACGCATCTCTGTCATTAGTGCTTTTTCCTCTTTCTTAGACTCCACATGTCATCTTGGACTTTGATCATTCAGGGGAAGTTTCACTATTTGTGCTGAAAATGCCTCAAAATGTCCTGAAATATAGCTAGAGTTGCATTTTACGTTAATACTGATTGTGTGTGTGTGTGTGTGTGTGTGTGTGTCTGGTGAGGGTAGGATGCCCAGAGGGGAGGTTTGGGGAGCAGTGCAGTGAGACCTGTGAGTGTCAGAACGGAGCCAGGTGTGACCACGTCACCGGGGGATGCAGCTGTGAGGCCGGCTGGTCTGGAGGGAGCTGCCAACTGCGTGAGTAGCTCCTCCCTCAAGTAGCTCCTCGCTCAGCGTGGCAAACCCTCGTCAAAGCTCTCGCTGCTGTTTTCTTAAAAAGGTAACACCGCTGGGCTAATGTACGACAAATGACTCCCACTCCACATCATAGCTATCCATATTACAAACCGTGAGACGAGTTGGATGTATCATATGTGCCGTTAAACAACATTCACTTATACACAAGTGGGACAACATCAGCAAGACCAAGGCTGCAGTCTGTGCATACGACTGATCAATTCTATAAATATGCAACCGCCTTTGTCAGTGTAGCCTCACAAAAATGCTCCAGCGAAAAAACGAAACGGACAAAAGTCCCACAAGTGAACACAAAATGATCGAAAATAAATAAACTGAGCACCTGAAAGTTCTTTTAGACGCACTAGAATAAAATACCACCAAAGCAGACGACATGTGTAAACATAAACTTTAACACGCAGCCAATCACAGTTAAGAGCCACAGACACACCTGCAGCTTCTTCTCAGCAGCAGCTGCTGTCAGGATTTCTTCACGGGACTTTTGTTTTTACTCGACAACAGATGCAATGTGAAACGCAGTACTGCTATAAAAACTATTTTGTCAGAGTAATAAGTGTAAATAAGTGGCAATGATACGTTGTAGTTTCTTTGTTTCCGTCTTTTGACAAATTATTGTAAGTCGCTTTGGACAAAAGCGTCTGCTAAATGACCTAAATGTAAATATCATTTGTTACCTTAACCCATGTACATGGTGCATACTGTTAATAATAATAATAATAATAATAATATCACATTTTCCTTGATACATTCAATCATATATTATAGTTCCATTTCTATGAAGACTTTAATAACTTTGTCTGCAATATTTTCTCAATCCATTCATGCTGATAACTATGGTGTGTGTGTGCAGCCTGTCCTGCAGGACAATATGGGGAACACTGTTCTGGTCAATGTCTGTGTCAAAACGGAGGCTCTTGCGACAGCATCACTGGCCGGTGCTCCTGCCCTCCTGGCTGGACGGGAGCCGCCTGCGAGTTAGGTGAGTTTTTCTGAAGTTAATTGTTTCTTGAATGCAACTTCTATGTGAAGCTTCCTTTCCCTCACTCGTAGAGTGTAAGTCGGGACGTTACGGAGAGAACTGCAGCCGGGCCTGCAGCTGCACAAATGGAGGGAGGTGTGACAGCGTGACCGGAAGCTGTGCGTGTCCGCCAGGTTGGATAGGAGCGCTCTGTCAGTCAGGTGACTTCCCATCAGCGCTGTTGCATTACATCACATTTGTGCTTATTAAGCTTCTTCTGTTTGACTTTACACACAATTTTCCCTTTGTGCTGCATTTACTAACAGCATCAGCAAAAAATAAAAAGTGATGGTTTATTTACTCCATAAAACCATTAAAGTGTGTCAAAACAATTTGAATAAGCATAAAAGTGAATATGTAACAATGCTGTGTGCTGAGTTTCTGTTTCGTCTGGAGGCTGTTCTGAGGGATTCTTCGGAGACGGCTGTGAGCATCGGTGCGACTGTGACCATGGTTCGGGTTGCCACCGTGTGACGGGCCGCTGCCAGTGTGAGTCGGGCTGGAAGGGAGCCCGGTGCGACAAACGTGAGTGTACGGAAGGAATCAAAGTGGCAACAGGGTGCTTGACTTAAAAATCCTGATGGTATGATTTTATAAGTAGACGCTGCACTTTCTGCGAGGCTGTATCTGTGTGATGCGTTGTAGTGCACAGCACGCGCCACCAGAGGCCGGTCTCTATGGTGCAACAGGCAGCTGAGCTCCAAAAGATAGCAAGCGAGTGTTTTGGTGTCTTACAAAACTACAAAAGCGTGGAGTTTATAGTCACATGATTATATTCATCCAGTCTCTCAACACCATTCGCTCCGTCATATACAGTTAACTGACTGCCTGCTATGTATGTGGACTCCCAGCCTGCCTTCCGGGGTCCTACGGTGCTTCCTGTGCCCAGCGGTGTCAGTGCCAGGCCGGCGTGTCCTGTCACCATGAGACGGGGAGCTGTGGGTGCCCAGCTGGACTGACGGGACTTGGCTGCGAGAAACGTAAGAATGAAAAGGAAAAACACACCTTTACCGGACAAATTATTTTTAGCCTTTTCTTAATTGTCAAAGGCGAGCTCAAGTCTTCTAACAGAGTTGGAGATGCAGCAGCTCAAACATGTCCCTCCCTAGTTATAGAGGGAGCCCTGACACATGGCTGATATCACTGTCATGCATTTGAAACCGGCTGTCACCCCGAAATGCACCACTCCCATCAGGAACGAAAGGCATCATGGGAGTGATCACCAAAAATCATTCCGTTCATACTGATTAAAATGTCTTTTTTCTGCCCTCGGTCCTCCTGGGGAAGATAACCATTTATTCCATTCCAGTAAATGCACTCGACACCTGCACTAAAGCCTCACTGTCACAGGACTTTATGCTAATGTTTCATTATTGAGACCATACCCGTCAGGACTGTATTACGAGCAGCTTCACTATTCACCACTCCTTCTGCCCCCCCACCCCCAACCCCCTGGCCGCCTGAGCTCCCTTCCTCTCCTCGCACACTCCACAGACATCTGATAAATGTTACACACCAGTTGCCAAGTAAAACAGAAGGCATTGTTTTTGTCTCCTCGGCGGCGGATAAGGGCCTTTGGAAGGCAGACATGCATAATGACAGCGCCGTAATTGCCTCTTTAGTCTGGAGTCCTTTCTTATCTGTCCCCCACGCTGCCTGCTGCTGCCTGACTGAGTAGCCGAGTGCTGCGGTCTCACCCGAAAAATGTTCGGTTCACAGATTCATCTTGTTGGCTATGACTGATTGTCTTTCGACTCCATTCATTATTGTGGTGATCGTATGCGGATGTATACAGAAAGGGTGTGTGAAAGAATGTCCCTCTGCGTCCGGACACCAGGGAAAGTTGTTGGGAGTTTGGGGATTTTGTAACCAGCCATTACTGAATGTACGCTCTCAGAGAAATCCCAGGATGAAACATTAAATTGCACTTGTCTTTGTTCCCACAATGTTTTTTTCCCCAGGAAAATCATCATAATATGATTGATGATACATTATTTTACAAATAACTACCTAATTATGTTGGTTTGGAATAATAATTAAGAGGAAAATACCAAATGCAGCAAATGCTTCTTGGGTATGACGCAACAAGCTTTGCATTCTGGGTGTTTTACTTTGCTATCAGACTGAGTCGGTGGAGTGTTACCATGATGCTTGACCTAATGGAAGTTTCTCTCATTTCAACATACAGTAAGATCTCTGGAGATATCTCCCATTCTCTCTCTTAGGCGT